>JAJGRX010000901.1:10000-629921 GCA_025461125.1 Carex kokanica
GATGGATGGGTTTGCTGTACTTGTTCATTCGTAGCTTCATTCCCATCCATCAGTCCGACCTTATCAGACTTCTGTAAAACCATCATTGTTAAATAACCAGATAGATACTGTAAAACCACTAGGTGTATAATGTACAATCACTAGGTGAATACTGTAAATACTAACATAAATTTTTACAATATACTCTAAATAAATAATAAAGAAAACAGATCAGGATAAAAAGCAATTGAGTTGTTCTCGCATCATCACTTTCTGAACCTTCCTTCCTATTTTCCGCATCATTATCATCGCCTCCACTATCAGACCTCTCATCATCACTATCAGGATCATTATCAGGATCATCACATGGATTGAGTTCTATTACACGATTTTTCAGATCATCACAAGGGACTACACCAAACTTTATATAGACCCGACTCAGTTCTAATGACATATCGAAATTGGGTGTGTTATAAAGACCCTGAATATTTTCGTTACTGAAAATATAATCCCTGTGTTATGCAGCAATAAACCCTTTCTTCAACAAGGGTCTCTCAAGAGGTTGCGGCTCAATTGGTGTAGTTATCACTTGCGATAGTTCGACATGACGACCTAATTCTTT
Source organism: Carex kokanica (assembly GCA_025461125.1). Taxonomy (NCBI): domain Eukaryota; kingdom Viridiplantae; phylum Streptophyta; class Magnoliopsida; order Poales; family Cyperaceae; genus Carex; species Carex kokanica. The sequence continues at coordinate 10,602 of JAJGRX010000901.1, forward strand.
CTTAAAATTTGACCTGTCTTTTGTTTTGCTTAGCAATGTCACCCAGTTTAAATATCGTGAAAAGTGTCCCGAGGATACTGATCCTTCGGTGAACTTTATCTGTTCAAAGAACCACACCTATAAAAAAAAAAAAAAAGAAGTGACCCAACAGTATGAAAACTGTAAAACCACACCATAGATATTGTAAAAAAAAATGAGAAGGATACTACAAAACTACATTATGGATACTGTAAACCACTAATATGGATATTATAAAACCACACTATTGGATAATGTAAAACACTTTAAAAAACTCCAAACACAGTAATTGAAAATTCAAAATCTTACTAAGAATACTTTAAAAAGTGCTGAGGAAGTACGTAAAACAAATTCACAAAAATTCAAAACCTTACTGAGAATACTATAAAAAGTGTTGAGGAAGTATGTAAAACAAATTGTCAAAAATGAAAGTATTGAGTTCAAAATTACTTACAATCAAGGCCAAACAACAGCCTGGCATATACGACCCCTTCTTCTTTTGCTTACTTCTAGTTTATATGAACCAGCATCAATCTCTTGCAACTGGCACCACGAAGCACAATTCGGAATGTTGTTAGACAACAGCTTGAACACAACTAGCCCCCAGTTGCAATCCTTCAGTTTTTCATGATGATCTACGTACTTGAACAAATACATTGGGACAGACCCACCAGTATTCGGCAAGAGTACTGTGGTGAACAAGTACAGCACCAACAGACTCACCACCTCTTCTTCAGGGTAATGCTTATCTAAGTCACAGGTAATGGTTTTTTCAAGATCCCTCGTCTTAATTATCTTCTTATCCGAGAAATATTTTTGCCGAATCATTGAATCTTTGGAGTCCCTCTGGTGCTCTACGACAGGATCTCCCTGCGATGGGAGGCCCATTACCAGAGATACATCCTCGGGCGTGAATGATTGCTCCTGGTTTGAATTGGAAATAACGTTTATCAGGGTTCCAATAATTCAGAATATTATGTACCACTGCGTTACATGCCCGTATTTTTTGTGGAATCACAAAAAGGTGGAGGAAGGGGGGGTCATGAATAAGAGATCCAGATGTTTTTTGTTCAATCTGTGCAGTACTTCCTTGTTGAAAAACATCATAGTTACACGAACAACACATCTATTGGTGATGATGGTATATCTGTTTGCTTTTTTTGGTTGGTTGCCTGCAAAACAAGAACCTTATTAGTTGTCATAAGGTGAAATATGGATACTGTACAATGATGACATGAATACTGTAAAACAAATCGTTGCATACTGTGGAAGCCAAAAAATAAATTTCAAAACCTAAACAGATGTAGTATATAAACTTGAATAAATCCATAATATAACCACAAATAAACTTGAATAAATACAGACTGTAAAATAACAAATTCATACTGTAAAACAAACTTTAAAACCTAAACAAATCATACTGTAAAACAAACTACATACATACTCTAAAACAAACGAATGGAAACTTTTGAACCTACTACAATGATGACATGAATACTGATCAAATGAAACAACTAAAAAGGCGCTGAAATTTTGTCATTTAAGTAACAAACTGATCAAATCCATACTTTAACACTACTACACATAAACTGTAAACGAAACTCATGGACACTGTAAAACCTAACAGATAAGGTGAGTAAAATCCATAGACCATAAAATCGAGGCCATTTCAGTAACAAATTTCAAAACCTAACAAATTGAGCCATCTTTGTACAATAAACCCTTTCAATGCATTACAAAACTAAACTGATCAGGTGAATAAAATCCATAGACGATAAAATTGAGCCATTTCAGTAACAAATTTCAAAATTACTACAATAAACCCTTTCAATGCATTACAAAACCTAACAATAAGATACTAGATAAAGTTTACCTCGGGACACTTTACACGGTATTTAAACTGGGTTCATCCCGCATCGCCAGTTCTGCTTACCAAAAATGGCCCACTTGGAGCGCCCGATTCGGCGGCGTGCGGCTCATTAGAGCAGCCGCGGCCAAAAAGGACTGGTTTGTAGAGTTTTAAACTTTCCAGGGGTGTATTTGTGAAGTTTTGAGGGACTAAGACTTGTAATTTGGGTTTTTGACAAGGTCTGGATTGCAGTTTGGGCTTCCAGGGGTTTGTCTGTGACAGTTTTAAGGCTTCAAGAACTGACCTGTAATTTCTGGCGGGCTGCATTGTAATTTAAACTTGTTAGAGGGACTGAATTGAAAAAGGGGGTTTTATTTAGTCATTTCCTGGGCTTCGAGATTGTAATTGGGCTTTGAGATTTGTACAAGGCCTTGTGATTTGTGTTTTGGGCTTCCAGATTTGTATTTTGGGCTTTGAGATATGTATAGGGCTTTATATTCAAGATCCATGCTGGGCCTCCAAGATGTGTGCTTTAAGCTTGAATGCTTTGAGATTGGTTCAGATGGATTGGTTTTATCTTCAAAATTTTACTGCTATATGGGCCCCTCTCAGTCAGGGACCGTTGGGTATTCTGTTTAAACATAGGCCTTTAGATCGAATCCTTCCATCAAGATCCGGATTCCTCTTGAATTTTTATTTCAACGCCGAGATCTCACGGCTCTGATTTGCTTCAATTTTCGGACTGACTGTGATATGAACAAGGGTTCCTGTTGGAACTTAGGTTTTCATCCTCCGGCGATGGTTCTGGTCACGGCAAGGAGAGAGGAGGATATGGGCAGCATCGTCTCTATATCAGGAACACTTTGGGCATACCATCAGTGGTCAGTAGTCACCGGAGGCAATGATTGGCGGTGGTGCTCAGGGTTTAAGGCCCAATTTGGGTTTTTGACCGATTTCTCCATATCTTATCACAACTTTATTCAATTGTGTGGTCCTTTAACATCGTAATGATGAGGGAAAGCTATTTATAGCATCAATTTGGAGTTTAATCGAGATTTATGGGTGTTTTGGTTCTTAGCTTTTCAGTTTTGTGCCGGTTTGGTACTGGACTTTGATGGAATGGTTTTGGGTTGCAATTGGAGACTGATAAGAGTCTCTTTGATCATTTGGAAGCTTGTCAGGGGTTGGGAATGGCTTGGTTCGATTTAATTTTGAATATGATGTAAATCTTACATTCTGCTCATATCAAGTTCATGATTTCTTTTATCAATTGTACTAACAAGTATATTAGATTTTATATCTCCATTCCATTATTAAGCACGTTGATATCCTAATCCGCCAACGGCTACAATTGAAAGATGAAATTTCGGATTTAATATCAGCCCTCTAATCACATAATCTGTCATCTTTTGATTAAACGCATCTGTTTCATGTGTATAAGTATAAAATTAGTTAAAAACATACTCGCTACATGTACGGTCACACAATATGTTACAACTAAAATTAAACACTGCCTTTTCTAGCGAAAAGTTATTCTCTCTCTCGCGAATCTCCTTTGTCTCCTCCCTTTTTCCCACCGCCGCAAAACCTAACTCTCTGATCGGAACAACGAAGAGATCATCTCTCTCGAAGAGATCATGTTGTATGTCAATATTGAATTGTTATACGATATTTGATATTGATATTATATTAGAATCTGATATTATATTAGAATCGAGCTATTATTTGATATCATTGGTATTAAAGATACTTATTATGTACATCATCAAATTATTATTAGAGATCACGTTTCAAGGTAATTAAAATACAAATCATATAAATTCTACTAGCATGTTCCTCAATTTTTGAATAATTATTATTTTTATTGGTATGTTTTCTTATAAAAATATATTTTCCTCTTATAAAATGCTTCCGTTGCAACGCACGGGTACGATACTAGTGTAATATGATATATGAACTGTGTTTGTACTAAATTTTATGATTTTTGGGACTCTGCCTCTATTTTAAAAATGTTTAAATGTGCAAAGGGGTATTGAGGTAATTATGTCAAAATTTAATAGCAGATTTTATCATTTTAAAAGTTGAACTTTGAAAAATCACATAAAATCGAAATTAAATCAGAAAAAAGTGAAATTTGTGTCCATTTTGTGTGTTTTAAAGTCCTCTATCCATTGGTGAAGTCCATTTTTCATTTTGGTCCTTGAATTGATCTGCACTGATCAATTTACCAGCAGAGGTCATTTTGGGATGTTTAAGCATTTTTCATGTACCAGTGATGCTTTAATTTGATTTTAATGCTGGTGCAGTACATGTAGGTGTACCAGGGACTGGTATGGGATATTTATAAAGTAGTGCATTGACTGGATAATATTGACAACAGATTTTCATGGCATTTGAGCTAGCATTTGATACCAACAACATAAGAATAAAATCAAACAAGCTCCAAAATTAAATTTTTAACATGTTTAACTATTTAGAATAATCAGATTTTGAAAAAGTGCAGGGAAGCCCCTAGTTTTGATTAAAATCTCATTTTAAATTCCTTTATAACTTATTTGAAGGACAAATCATCAATACTTCATCAAATTGTAAGTGTAAATAGCATGGGACAGATATGACTTTGCTATTTACCCTTTTAATTCTAGTCCTTCACCATTTTGCACACAAGTCCTTTTAATGCCCTTATATTGTATCATATAGTTCATTGTTTGTAAATGGTGGAGTATAAGGGAATTAAATATCCTTAATGCACAATATGGGTCCTTTTGAAGAGATTGGTAGGGGGCTATCCAGCTCAACCATGACCAATTCTATTTATTACTTAATTAATTTTTTTTTTACTGTTTAACCCCCTTCTAATAAAATAACATAATGGTTTGATTATAGATGGGGCTATCCAACTCAACGTCCATAATCTTGCCATTTAGTTATTTTATTCACGAGTTAAAAAGCATAAGAAAAGAAAAGAGGAAAAAGAAAGCAGTAAATGAAAGAAATTGCATTTTTTTTTTTTACTTTTAATATCCATTTTATTTATTTTATTTATAATAGATGCTTATTTTTAAAACAAGGCAGTAAGCTTCAGAAAATATCACAAATCCTATTAACTAAACCGAAATAACAATTTTTATATATTTTATTTATCATTTTATTAAAACAGTAAAGAAAAGGCATCATTAGGCTATCGTTCCCTTGCTCATCATAAGATGAACTTGGCTATCATGAAGCCTTCACCATTATTACTCATAAGCTCCAAATCAAAGAAAAAGCAGAATAAATCAAAGAAAGAAACAAGATAGCAAAGAAAAGAAGCAAGAATCATCACAGCAAAGCAATAAAGAAACAAAAAAAAAAACAGATTTCAAGCCCCAAGTAAGAGCATTTTATTGATCCATGGCATTGTTTACACAAACATCAAAGCCTCTTAGGCATTACATTGCGAAATTGCTTAAAAGCTCTACCTATTCTATTTGGACTTGGGGCAGTAGGGGATTTTGTAGTATTTTGTTAATACTGTTTTCGGGTTTTAATTTGAGCAGAGGTTTGAGGTTGTATTTTAGATATGTGAGGTGGGGCTTTAGCAAGGCTTTGCTATAGCTTTCAGCCTCTGATTCGAATTATTCTTTCTTTGTTTCTGGGATGCTCCTTATATAGCCTCAAGGCTAGGGCAACTTTAGGGTTTTAATCTGCTGCTTCATCCTGATCGTTCATTGCATCGAACGGTTGGCGTGCAAGGTGAGCAGGGACAGCTAGCATCTTGGCAGGCCAGCTTGAAGGTTCCATAGCATATTCCTCCTATTAGGTATAGCCCAATCAGTGTTTAGCACGTGTGATTGAAGATTGGTGCATTGGAAGAGCATGTACAGGTTGGCGCTGGCTCCCTGCCGTTTCTTCTCTGATTCTTTTGTCTGTTAGGAGAAGGAGGAAGATCGCTTTCATTTGTGTGAGCATGGAGCACGCGAGTTGTGAGGCTGACTGGGAACTGGTCCATGTGAGCCGAGTTTACAATTGAAGATAGCAAGGAAGCTAGCTTGCTGTGTTTGTGCGGGTCCCTTCGGTCAGATTAAATAAAGAAGCTTCGGCACCTTATTTAGCTCACTTTAATTTCACTCCAGCCAAGAAGCGTACAAAGGCCCAAGCCCAAATAATCAGATATTTAAATGTTTTAATTAGAGATATGTAACGCACAGCCCAAAATTGATCTTAACTTCAAAAACCGTGAGCACTCCTTCTCAATTTTGTGATTAAATATTTATATCCAATCTTCTCCATTTCAATCTGTAATGGGCACCTCCATTTCTCATCCCTTTCTTTTATTTATTTATTTCTAAACGCCAACTTTTTATGGTCAAACAACGGAAAATACCCTATTCTTCTTCAGTTGAAGGAGGCTGCAATGCAATTTCCGCGACTTTTATATATGGAAGATGAAGAATTCATCAGATTGTTGGGGCCGTCGATGGCTCGCAAATACGAGGATGATCTAATAGAAATCAAGAACTCCATCACAAAACTTAAAATGAAAGAATTCAAATTGAGTTATAAAATATTTACTACAATTCTTCAGTAGATCACTCTCCTCTTAGTCTGCATGGATGTTTGTTTTAATTTGAAGCAAATATATATTTTGTTTTGTTGTTGCTTCTGCACAAGCAAATCTTTTGTAATTACAGTTCAAGGTACATTGCTGCCTTGACCTGCCATGCTAAAATTATTTTGTTGTGATGAACTTTAATATCTGTTATGTCTTTACATTTGCTGAGAAATACAGTCAGTAGTCACTGGCATATTCCTAGTAGCAGTACTGGTTGGTGACTTAATTGTACTCGTCATCGATTTCCGTACTTAACATTTGATGAGACATGATTGGGACATTCAATCTTCAAAGCAGTTGAACCCTCACATTTAAATTTTTTTTTGTATCATACCGCAAATGTGAATTTTGCAAGACTAGAAGCAACTGCAACATTCTTTTTCTAAACAACAAATTTCAAGTTCATTCTCATATTACTTGAAAGCACCTCTTGATATTTCCCTGATATCAAAACAGGATAATGAAAATAAGTAAAAACAAAAAAAACAAAAGCAAAAAAGAAAAGTTCGATGTTGGCACAGTAACAGAAGAGGCATTGAAACATCTTTCTTAGGGTCTGATCGGAACCAACTATTTCCCTTTAAAACAAGAAATGGAATTGACGAACTTTGAAATTCTCTGATCGGATCGCTGTGAGTGACAGGAAACGATTTTGTTTGAAGTGATTTCGCGTGAAACCTTTCCACCAGCGAATTCCCATGAAAAACATAGAGATTTGGCGAGAGTTCAATCGCAGAAAAACTAGCGATATTTTATTCCAGCAATACCCTTCTTCCTATTTTGCTTTCATAACCCCCAAAATGTCTACGAAGTGAAGAAGAAGAGAAGAAGAAGAGAAGGAAGAAAGGAGATAATAATGAAGCAGCTATGGAATTACCATTTTCATGCAAATATCTTCCTTGTGATTCGAGCTCCACTATGCTCATGTATCAGGTTAACACCATCTCAAATGTCGATCAAATTTCAAATTGAGATACCCTTCTTACTATTTTGCTTTTTGTTCACTTTCTCTATTCTTCAACAACCATCTCAAATGTCGATCAAATTTCATAAAAAAAAAAAGCCAAAAGTAAAAGTTAAAGTCTCTTAATCTTTATCCGAGTTTTCTTTATTTATTGAGTGAAAATTTCTATAAATAAATGGTACTTTGTTTGTGGAGTTGCAAAATCAAATTATCACAACAGATAACTTGGTCAGATCAAGAAGATCAATATCGCTATTCCAAGTTGAGTAAATTATTGCCAATTTAAGATGAATTGGAACATGACTTGGGATGTAAACCAAAGTTTCCATGACAAGGTTTAGTTGAGCCAGTGGTTTTTTTGGCATTATGGATTTGTTCGACGGCTTGAGAATGGTCTCATAATAGTCAGGTGCAGTAGAGGCAGGGTTAACATAATCAAACTGTACAAGACCATCAAACTGTATCAGGTATGGTACCAGATCATCAAAATTTACCAAGTTTACTGTACCAGATCATCTGGCTAATCATATATTATGTTTCTTTGGGCTTAGGCAAAACAAAAAAATGAAGTGTATTCGGGACAAGGAGAGAGACTCCGTCATTGGGAAGAGACCAACACAATTGATGAGGTGGACAAGCTTCAAGCTGAAGTGATAATTCTAGAAAATTTGGAAGACCCACATACTTCTCTTCAACTACGAAATTCCAATGGTGCAATTTCTGTTAACAAAACAGTGAAGAAATCTTCGTCTAAATTGAATGTTAAGAGAAAATTTGAAGATGCTGACACCTTCTTCGGTTGTCGAGACAGATTGAAGCGGCAATGGTTAGAGAGTAATGGATTCTTGGTTTGACAAAAGGTTAAGTGATACTTTTGTTTTACTCAGCACAACTGATGACAAAGGGAATTATTGAAGAAATGGAGGGCTAGTTTGCAAATTAAACAGGTACCGGTGGGTGCTGGTATTGAACCTGGTAGTGAACATTGAATTCTGCAAGTACTGCCTCAGAATGAATGTTCTAATTTTCTTGTTCATTTGTTTGTTTTTCCCATACCCCTTCTACTTTTTTTAATTTTATTTTTTCATAATTTTTTCGTTTCATGCTACTAAACCATGTAATCTAAACAACTTGTTGTTGTGTCATTTTGCTTTGTATTTACTGGTACTGAGTTAGTAAATGTATTTGCGGGTACCTAGTGTCACTTTGTTTTTTTAATCTTTTTAAGTATATACTTTAAGGGCAAAAAAGTCATTTTTATTTAAATGAAATCATTTCTCTTTTTTATGTGTACATTTCAATCAATAAATAGAGAAGAAATGAATTATTTTCTATTTTTATTCCGATCAACCAAATTCAATTAGAAATCATCTCTATTGAACTCTATTGAATTGAAATAAATTGAACTCCAACACCCTCATTGTTCTGATCACACCCTTAGTCAAATCTAAACAAAATTGAACAAAAAGCCTAGGCCTTGGAAAGAGATAAAATTAATTGTTCAAGAAAATCAAAGACTGAAGTAATGAAACAACTGGTTTAAATATTACTAATAATGTTAGTACGAAATATGTGCTGTACATATATATATTTACTCAACTAATTCTCTTACAGCAGGTAGCACAAATTAAAACATGCCACATCAGCATGTCTATTTTGTATCGATACAGTACCAGCTGATGTTTCAACAAAACTAACCCTCATGGTATAGTGTCCTTGTAACAAATTAATGCTAAATCCCCAAACTAACCCTAATACCTACTCAACCTCAATTCGATAAAGCCGGTATACACTAATTAACCCTCATGCAATTAATATTTAAGTACTTTGAGAAAATAAAGATTACCTTCAGGAAGAACGGGGCGAGCGACCAAGGGCATAATTGGCAATTTCTTTGGCACCATGTGCATCTACAAAATCCATGTACCGAATCCAAAACTCAGTGTAGTTGGCACATGGAATCAAACATCTCTCATAAAGCTTATCATCTGACAACAAGAGGTTGTCAAATATCCATTAATGTAAACTATTTCATATGCATTTTTTTTTTTCAAACTCTCAATGATCATGAAAGTGGAGAGAAAATGAAGTACATGCATGCACATGCAAATAGTCACCATTCAGGGACATAATTTGAAATAAAGAATTTCATACCCAATCAAAATCTCCTTGTCTCGCAACAAAATCCAGATACTGTACCAATTCTCAAGCAGAGAATCATCAAGCGATTTCACATGAAAATAGTGCCATGTAATATTGCCCTCGTAACAATTAGCAAATGATATTCTTCTCAATTTCACATGATCTCCTGTACAATTCCTCTCCAGCCCACAAATACTTCTTTATCATGTCAATATCCATAAAACCTTGAACTACACTTAAAATATCTGAAATCTCAAGGCATACAACAGTGACACAAATTCTATGCCTTAAATTGATGCTGCTTCTTCAAGCAGAGAGGCTAGCTTCTTAAAACTGAATCACTTAATTGAAAATAAACAAGTCCTTTGGAAAGCAAATAAAATGTAAGCTATCTTCAAAATGGGACCTTGCAATAAGAAAAAAATAATAGACCTTGCAAATAATGCCCAATATTTGGACATAAAACAGCAGTTCTCATATTTGCATCTGATTGATAACCAACCTCCTTTGACATTTTTATATATTGACAATTTTAACCCTGGCAGCATCTGCCATGATCTTTAAAAAAAAAAATTGCTCCTGACTACACCAAAACTCTTTTTTGTTTTTTTGGTAGATATACAGTTTGGATGCAATTGTGTTGAATTTAAAAAAAAGGCTAGTGGCAGTTCAGTGATTTCTTTATGGCAAATTCTTCTATGGACACCATTGAATGTGGTACTGTTTATTCCATGCTGATCCAACGGTTCAGAAAATTTCGTTACCAATATTGATTTTAACTCAAAAATTTTGTCGGAAGGGTAAAATAGTAATTTGACGCCAGTCAATCACTCCCGCGATCTCCTTCTCCCCATTTCAAAAAAAAAGCGACAATCGCGATCTACTATACCCTAAATCCGATCTACTTCCATAAACGCTAACCTATTCCTTCTCTCCCGCGATCTACTTCCTTCGCGACCTAACCCTCTCTGTGGCGACGCCGCCTGCGCGACGTAAACCGTAGACGTAACCCTCTTTTTCCCGATCTACCATGGCGTTCTCTCTCACATCATCTTGTGAGTCAGGCGACTCGTCCGGTACCGGCTGTGAGGCGAGGCAACTAGTCGGTGCTTGCCGTGAGGCCGTGAGGCGAGGCACCTCGAGGCCGTGTGGCGAGGCGACTCTTCCGGTACCGGCCGTGAGGTGAGGCTGAGTTGGATTCCGGTAACGGCCGTGAGGTTAGGCGATGGCTTTTCATATTTGATATTTTCCATTTCTTGTGCTAATTTGATTTTTTGGAATTGACCCAGGGAAGGAAAATGTCGAAGGGATTAGCTAATTCGATTTCTTGGAATTGAACAAGCAACCAAGTTGAACCAACAGCGCTTTGATATTGCAATTAAAATTAAGGTTAGATTTTAATTAAAAATAGCTTACCATCACTTGTGCAATCATATGAAAGGGAAAAAAATAATGTACATACCAGTACTGAACCGGCACCAGTAATAGATTCGGATCAGACCCAATTCTAACCAAGCATTACCATGTAATGGCAAGCCCCTGGTACAATTGCAAAACTTATACCATATATGCTAGTTGTGCACAATTAATGTACCTTATTCTTTTCCTGTTACTCTTTCTGTGTTTGCGGCAGACATAATTTGAATACTGGTACTGTTATGTCTTTAGGAGTATTTAGTTGTGATTTTCTTTTTGCAGCTATTCAAGCATTATTTTGAAGAACCTAGAGGAAGAATCTCTTGGAGATAACTTTGTTGTAGTGGTGAGGAAAATAATCATCTTACCTCAGTTATTTCTTTTTGTAATATTGTCGATGTTCTGATCTATAAGGAGCTTAAATGACGGCACTATAATATCTCCGATTACTAGTCAGGCTTACTCATGATATACAAATAAGAGCATGTCTCTCATAAGTTAAATAATTTGAATTTTTTTTCTCAATTTGTTTGTGAACTGAAGTATGAGCTGTTAGATGAGATGATGGATTTTGGGTACCCGCAATATACCGAGGCAAAGATACTTAGTGAGTTTATAAGACAGATGCATACCGAATGGAGGTCACCCAGAGGCCTCCTATGGCTGTCACCAATGCTGTTTCTTGGAGAAGCGAAGGCATTCGCTATAAGAAGAATGAGGTACATGCTGTTTACATAAGCACATGACGATATTCCAGTTGGTTTAGTTTGGTTATTTTCATAATTGATGTAGAATGGGATTGGAGATATCTCCAAGTTATAGGTTTTTTTTTGTCATTCTGAGGGAAAGCAGTGTAGGTGCAATGTGCGACGTTCCTCTTGTCTTGTTGGAGTGTGTAGGTCTCTCTGATATAAAAAAGATGAGACTAGAGAAAAAAAAAATGTTTTTCATATGGTTTAGGATTTATACATCATTTTTGTGCTGTCTGATGAAGTGGTAGTGTGGTACCGATACACTGTTATTGCTACTGTTGCTAACAGGTTCTTTTACGCATATCTGAGATTATACGGGCATTATTTTGAGGAGATATTTGTTTTGTCAGAACACAATATATATGCCTAATTAAGGCATGCATTTCCTTTGTATTATAAAAATCCAAAACAAATCTAAGAAAGACAAGAAAACATGATAAAAAATACTGTGCCTGACCAGAAACATTTTAAAGAAAGTATCACTATCATCGATGTTATGTTTACTTGCTTATTTGATTTAAATAAATTGTAGGTGTTCTTGGATGTGGTAGAGAGGGTGAATATCCTAGTGAACAGCAATGGCCAGATTATTCGGTCTGATGTTGTTGGTGCATTAAAAATGAGAACTTGCTTGAGGTAAATTTATTTTTGAAATTTTCTGTCATATGACTGGTACTCAGCACACCAAATTTTGTCAAGCTAAACTCCTGCCTCTTCTTCATGTGAAAAAAAAGGAGAATAGCTGCTGGTCTGGTACAAGCCAGTATGATATATTCAATAGTACTATTGTTAGGCTAGACAATACCAGTACATTGGTATGTACGCATCAAGTAATTATAAAATCTCTTAAAAGAAAAATTTAGAAGAAAAATGAAAAGGAGAAAAGAATAGAAAGAAGATAGATCACTTACTGAAGCAGTGAATGCCTGGAGTTGTGTGGCATCTTCAGTTTTCTTGCTCATTTCGTTTAAATGCGTAATTTGAACTAATTTCTAATGCTTAGCTGAACTAATTGTAAAAATATTTGGCTGCAGTGGAATGCCAGAGTCTAACTATAGTTAACTAGGAATTAATCATGGCCTATAAATAGGCATGATCTGTGCTTATACAAACTAATCAAGAAATTTATAAAAATTCTTGCATTCTCTCTTCTCCCTTCTCTGTTTTCAACTTAATTTCAGAATTCATCTTTTTACATCCAATTAATACCTACTCCATCTGATATAAAAAGTTAATAAAATAAATAATTCACGCTTTACTTTTTTGACAATAAATAATTCACCGTTTCTGACAGCAACTTTACAGGCAGTTTCTGACAATAAAAACCAACCCAACATGAGGGCCATGATTTTCTCTTTCTTTTTTCTAACATGTATCTTTACTGAATTTTAATTATACTTTTGTTTGCATTGTTTGATTAAAGATTGGAAATAAAGCAAAGTGCTGATGGCACGCATGAGGTGCCCGGCTTGGTTGAGCCATAAGTATGCACAACAGATGAGGTATGGAAGATTCTTAGAACAGGTGCAAGGAACAGATCGGTTGGATCAACTGCTGCCAATGAACTAGAATTACAATTAGCTCTTCCTTCGATGACAAAAATAGAACCTGATCTGGAAGCACGATTCAATCTTATTTATGTAATTTTTTACTTTACAGCCACTGTCGTAATTATTCACTAGCAAGTATATATGTCATAATTCTTTATTATTTTTGGGTTGTTTGCAAATGTGCCAAACAATCTCTGATATATGATGTCTTCAATATTTTGTACTTTTCATATTCTCTGATATTTCATGCATTTTTGTCAAACAATCTCTGATGTATGATGTCTATTTTATTTTAGTCAATCTCTGAGTCAATGAGTCAATGAGTGTCCTCAATTTTCTTTTGTTTATTTATTATTTATTTTTTATTTTTTTATTTTTTTTTATCATTTAATATTTTTTTTTTATTTTGTATTTGGGTGATTTGCCTTTCAAATGATAAAAATGACATTTAAAACATGATTTCCATAAAGTCAGGAGCTCTTTTGTAAAAGTTTACAACTTTGATAAGTTCTATTTGATGCTTAATGTGTTAATTTAAGCTTTTTGGAGTTTTTGATATCATCTTTTCATTTGCCAGTACCAGGTCTGTGGCCTAAAGGCTGCTAAGTCTTGATTAAACCTTAACCAGACCCTTTGTCATGTTACCAAGCTCATTAACTGGCCTCTGGTAAGCTATCAGGTCTAGACTCGGCAACAGAAAGCACAGGAGGTGCTACTGGTACAGTAGTATGCCTCAAAACCCTCAAAATGACCTCTGTTAAAATTAATAGCCAGCACAAGTTGCTCCAGGGACCAAATTGCAAAATGGACTTCACCAGTAAATATAGGACTTTAAAACACATAAAATAGACATAAATTTCACATTATTTGGATTTTTATTCAATTTATTGTGAATTTCTAAAGTTCAACTTTCAAAATATAAAATCTGTTATTTTAAATGGTACCGAAATTTTTTTTCTTACCGCCCCATAAAATCCAAATTAAATGAATACCACCCGAATAATCAAATTTCAGATTCCGCCACGAACTCGGACTGAATCTACGGACGGATCGCCAACCCGTTCGCATATTGGGCCTGCAGACCGATCCACTCGCACCCTGGACCTGCGCACTGATCCGTGCGCGTATTGGGTCGGCGCACTGACCCGTTCGCATCCCCAGTCGGCGTGCTTGTGCAGTCCTAACCCTACCCGGTTTATTTCATGGGACACTATAGAATTTATTTCAAAAGTTTGTCGTTGGTAATAGTGAATAAAAATTGGTGAGGTCCACCCGGTAACTTTCAAAAGAAATTTCGGCCAGACATGGTTCACTATGAATTAACCCATATTCTCAACACAAAACTATACACCATATATACACCATGTCTATTTATTTATATTTATAATGCTTAACCTTCTTCTTCTCCAGAGTTGCACCTATCTCCATTCTTAATATAATGCTTAACTCGAACTGGGGACGCGAACGGGTCGGTGCGCCGACCCAGTACGCGCACGGATACGTGCGCAGGCCCAATACGCGAGCCGATCAGTCCGCAGGCCCAATATCCGAACGGGTTGGCGATCCGTCCGCAGATTCAGTCCGAGTTCGTGGCAGAATCTAAAATCTGATTATCGGGTGGTATTCATTTAATTCGGATTTTATGGGGTGGTAAGAAAAAAAATTTCGGTAAATGGTGAAATGACCTCTTTTGCCCCTCTGCCTAAATAAATACCTTAAAAACAAAGAAAATAATAAACAAAGAAAAAACCGAGAGAGTTGAGAGAGAGGATTTTTTGGGTAATAATAAACAAAAATAATATGGGTCAGTTCAACAATTTTATCTAAGAAATTTTAATGATTTACACATGTACAAAAATTTTATTTTATTTTGGAAAATATTATGAAAGTGATACAAAATAAAATTAGGCAGCCAATCATTTGGAAAAAAATAAAAATATATATTTTCAAACTGTTTACATTTTTTTTAATTTTTGCATGTTTAATTTTATAATTTTTTATCAAAAAAATAAGTATTTTTTGCATTTTTTTTACAGCAATACATATAAAAAAAAAACTTGGCAAAATGAATAGCTAATCATTGACAGTATTTTTTGCATTTTTTGACATATAAAAAAAATATTGTACCTTGATCATTTTTTTGACAACATTTTTTGCATTTTTGACATTTTGCATTTATTTTCAGACCGTTCGTTTTATCGTGGGAATTCAACGGTCGATCTGCAACAAAATCATTCCAAATCTGTTTTAAATGATCAAGGTACAACATTGAACGTAACAAATATAAAAGTTCGGAAGTTTTATTATGTATGAGCTTCGATCCAACACTCAATGTTTATGGCCATATGACATAAACTCTTGCCTTGTGAGTTAATGAAGGCGCACGTAAACACGTCGTCCATTGACCGATCGGGACCGTTGAAATCAAAGAGCACTGCATTTATTGTCTTCCATGAAAGTTTGATAAAATTTTGTTTTCATTTACCCATCCATCTAGCTGATCGAAAATTGAAGCATCGTATGGCCATAAACATTTCGTGTTGGATCGAAGCTCATACATAATAAAACTTCCGAACTTTTATGTTGGTTACATTCAATATTGTACCTTGATCATTTTAGATCAGATTTGGAATGATTTTGTTGCAGATCGACCGTTGAATTCCCACGATAAAACGAACGGTCCGAAAATGTTTTCTAAATTTGAAGGGACATATAATGATGAAAGTCTATAAAAATGATATGTATAAGTATTATTTGCCCATATAAAATGTATAAAAATAAAAATAATTTTTTTGAAATTTTTTCATATGTATTGCTGTACATGTTAGGCGATTAGTAAATATCAAGCTTCTATGCCGTCCGATGAGTAAAAAACGGTCATGATTTATTCATTCTTAATAGTGTGGGTAGGGAGTCCTTATACTCTAAGGTAACGTAATATTTCTGTTTAGATTCGGCGGTGGGTGATGCAAAGGATCCTTTAATATTAGTGCGTAATATAATCAGATTGGTCCGGTGTAAACGCAAATATTATGTTACCTCAGAGAATATGAATTCATTTTTTCCTTAAATCCCACTCAGAAGATTTCTGTCTCCCTACCATCTAAGTGATGTTTCATTGTTCTCATATCTGCGATGGACCCTACATGGTGTAGTTTTTTGGTACAAACTCTTTCAATACGAACACTTCCTCTGACAAGTGGGCCCCTAAGCACAGATCTATTTCCCTCCTAATTTCCCCATTTTTTGCTCCCAAATTCAAAATCACTCGCCAAATAGACTAGTTTCCCTCTCTCATGGGCTTTCATTTTGAAGAAATATGGAGCTAGGGATTGTCGATCTTTTTATTCCATTTTCTCCAAGCCAGGTAGCAACCATCATTCCTATTATTCATCTTTTTATTTTGGAAACAGCAACGATTTCTGGAGATTAATTTCCATTCACACCTATAAACATTGATTGCATTATTTTTGGGCAGCAACGGTTTCTCCAAATTGGCATTTGATGCTTCATTTATATTTTTGGGTTAGAGCGAACTTTTCCTCAAAAACAGCATGAATGCATTAAGCTTTCATCCGGATTGGACTTCACTTCTTGCTACAAGATAAAACACTAAAACCCCAGCTCACAGATCTAGCGATTTAGTTTATACAAATTATAATCTTGTGGAAATGACCCAAGCAATTTCATTATTGAGCAGATCCCATTTTGCAATTGTGACCACAAATTATTTGAGATTGAGTCAAGGATTAGTTCTTAACTAAGCATCACCCAGTTGAGAGTCAATAAACCCTGAATTTGCATTGAAGAGTCACTTTTGTTGTCAATTTCCAAACTCTGAATTTGCATTGAAGACGATACAGGTGAAGAAAATCCCAGGTACGCACTACCTTTGTCTCAGCAATTCTTTGTATTTACGAAATGGAGATTGAATTGCCAAATAAAGGTTAATGGAAACCACCTCTGAATTGGCTCATCCAAAATTATTATCTGCATGGCAGACTGCCAGTGGATTTGAACCGGTGCAACAACATATGTTTGGGTATACTGCATACTGGTTTTATGTTTATCTTTTAGTTCATTTTTTTTTGATAATTTTTTAGATTCTGAACGACCAGCGTTAGTTCATTAACTTTAGAACCATGTTCCTTGGCACCATACGAGGAAACTGGAGTACAAGTTAGTATATGCTGATATGGGAATGGTTTACATGTTCACTGAATTATGAGGTACCTGATCATACTTGTGCATCTTTTACATTTTGGGGGTTCTCTTGGCAAATAAGACAAAAAGTTTATGATGGTGTGGCACTTAACTGCTATTTGCTTCACCATAAGTTCTCATTTTGGCAAATAACCTGAAGAATTTTGTTTTTTTATATGTTGGATGATTTTGCAATAAAACATAGAATATCATGATTTCATTTGTGTATTGTTGAATGTTGTTTGTGAATAAACCAGGTAATTTTGGGCGTTTAAACTGTTTTTATAGGATTCGAAAATAAAGCTATATATTGAGCTATAAGAAATTTTCATTTCCATAAATTATTAGTTGCTAATGGTACATGACAGTATTAGTGTCTAATTGAATTATACTGTTATTTTAATTAATTGTGCTAATTTTTGTATTTTCCAGATATATTCAAAGATCAATCCAGTATTTAAGTTAGTGTACTTGACAGTGCATTACTGGAGGCATTTTGGTTAATGGTTAGTGTACAATTAGATTTAGTGTCATCTGGATTTCTTGTATTTTGTTTTGTATTTGCAACTTGTTAAAATAATATCATTGTAAAGGCTTCCATCTCAGATTTTTATATGCAGTTCTATGGAGATGCCATGGCAAGGGCGATATCAAGACCAGCAGCTCAAGTTTCAACATGGAGGATACAACAAGAATCATAAAGGAAAGAGGGTGTCAGTGAAGCTGATTACGCCTTTATTTTTAATTTTTCTTTGTGTTCTTTTATATGTATGGAGAGAAAGAGAGAGAGAAGACAAGAGAGAGAGAGAGAGAGAGAGGGAGAGGGGGGCTTGTGTGTTTTTTTTTGCATCAAGGCTTGTGCTGTTCATAGAAAAATACCAAGTTTCTAACAATATATATCTAAAATATCTTTTTTTGGCTATCATTGTTAAAAATCCAAGCTGCAAAAGGAAAGTTTTAGGAAAAACAGCTGACTGACCATCCTAAGTTGATGCCAACATACCAAGCTACTGAATTAATTGTCTTATAATTTGTTGAAATCATTCCTGCACATTGATCTGGAGCCTGTGGAAACAAAAAGATCAGGAGAATAAATTGCATATTACAAGATACTCATTATCAGTTTTCTTCTATGCTATTTTGCTGAAGTGTACTAATTTGTGCTCTTTCTATCTCTAGGTTGGAGGTGTACTGAAGATGTTAGGGTTATATCACTTGATCAACATTCGGCAATTCGTCGTTAAGAATGCAATGTTTTGTAGACTATTGTTTGTAATTGAGTGCATTTCTTTTTTGTTGTAACATAATATGATGCAGTTTATAAGTTAACAAGGAATGTGATTCTTTGGTGTAATATAATATGATGCAGCTTGTTAATTATTTCAAGTTATCTTAGATTGGTTGTCATCTGTGTTCATCTAAAAATGTGTTTGTTCAATTTCTTCTTTTCTGATAAGAATCTGGTACAAAGAGTTCCATTTGTCCTACCAAACTATTAAAGAATGCTCCAGGTCAAAGTCAAGGGCAATTTTGTCATATATCAAGTACATAAATTCTAAGTGCATAATCTGTTTTTTTTCCTGTATTTTGTAATTTCCTATATTTTTTTAACCGTTGCAAGTATACTACATTTTGTTATATAATGCAATTATATTATGACCAAAATCTCAAATTTTAGAAGCCAACTCAGACATGTTTAGAACAAGCACAATACATATAAAAGGTTTTAACTCCAAATTACAAGATGAAACCCTGTGAGTACAAATTAATAATTTCACCAACATTAATCTTAACAGTTGATGTCTGCCAAGAATAAATGCCACAACACATGTTACAACAAAACTAAAATTAGATTGTTTGCTTATTACATAGTGTTTCCTTGAAGGAAAAAAAAAGCTTCTTGACTTTACAAATCCTTCACTTCTTGGTACAAGCCAGCAACTTCTTGGTACAACTGTGAATTGCATGAAGGAAAACAAGCAGGTAAATTGTCTATACAAAGTTAGCCACCGATAAACCAAGTTGGTGTAGTATAAATGCCAGAATTGGCGTCCCAGGAGCCAGTTCTTCGTCCTTTTCGCAGTCTCTATCCCCTTTTGTGCCTTTTCAGCCCATCTCATCTGGAATACAAAGGAGACAATCAGTCTCTTAATAAAAAGGGTGTCTTTCATTCTCACATAATAGAAACCCAAAAACAATTTGCATCAGATCTTGTGCATATATTTTCGTTAGGCTTCTATGCCAAAGACATAGACCCCAGTAAAAAAAAATCTAAAACACTTTTTCCTTGCAATAGACTTCGAGTTGCCTATTTAAAAAAAATATATAATCAAACGGACACAGGTGCATAGATTTTGTTTCTATTTGCTTCATCACCTAGGCTAGTAAATAAAGTGTATAAAATTACCATTCTATCCAAGTCCTCAGGAGATAAAGAAGCCAACCTTTGTTGAGCCTTCGCAGCATCATCTTTATTTGAAAAAAAATCTATCTCTGAAAGGTTTACTTCAGTCAGCAGCTACAAATTTTTCAATTCTCCATATTTGCACTGAAGCCCCTTTGTTTAACAAAATATTACCAAGGCATGTAACTTAACATATCAGGCCCTTTAATTAAAATATTTGCAAATGAGTCCTTGTCAGTTCAAAACCGTACCGATATCTGAAAAAAAAAATCGGTACCACTGGTAACATGGTACAGAGGGGTGTCGGAACAATTCAAAGCGAGAGATTTTCACAGAAAGCAACCTCGATTTAGCATACAATGCCAACAAATCAAGGTGTTCAAATAATCAATTCACCACACAAAAATTCAAGGGATTCAATGGCTCATTTCAACATATCAGGTCACAATCAAAGAACTCCATCACAGTCACAACACACAAGCATAAATCAATCACATTTGATAGCACACCCCACAGTCTCACTCTTTCCAGAGCTTTTACTGTCTAATGATTTTTAAAGAACAATTATTTGAAAAGAAATATGACATGTTCTTCTAATCATTGCTTTTGTTTCATACCGAAAGCAAATTAGGGTTACCTTCAGAACCAGACCCAAATTCCAGGTTGCTGAGATAGCATTGAAGTCGACAATGTTGTAGCTATAAATAGAAGTTAATTAGGTCTCTATATGTATGTAGGAAAACTCGAAAGTAATACTAGCTGTAATTCATTCCCGAGAAGGCAAAAGAAAGGAACTGATATCTTACAAAGGTCTCTATTTGGTAAATAAAATTTTTGCTACTGCCATGTGCATAATTTTTATGTCTTATTCTCTTGCTGTCATATGCATAATTGTTGCTACTGCCATGTGCATAATTTTTATGTCTTATTCTCTTGCTGTCATATGCATAATTGTTTGCTACTGCCACGTGCATTACTGAAATATGAAGTATGAAAATTCAGTCGAAAACAAACCATAAGATCTTCTTCAGCAATAGACTACCACGTAGTATGCGACGAGACGAGCAGCATCAACAGCAGCAGTTCGTTGCTAAAAGTCGTGACAAGCAGCAGCAGTTTAATCCCTAAGAGATGAACCAAAAATAATAAATGATGTCAATACCCAAGGCCTAGGTGCTACCACTGCACAAATAAGCAAACCCTCTAGTCATCTAATCACATAACAATAGGCCTAGGTGCTGGTACACTGTTACAGTTCATTTGAACTGAAACCAGTGGTGAAGCTAGGAATTCCAACTGGGGTAGGCGAATATTTGTGTTTCTAGCAAAGGAAAACATATTCTTCCATGTGCATTTTGGGGTGCACCTAGCATTAATATTAAGTACAAGATCATCAGAAACGCGTGGTTACGTACTATATTATGCTTCTCTGACCATGCAATAAAATAAGAGGGAAAAAAAAAATCCATCGAAAATCTTCATAAAATCCAATTTGTACAGCCTTTCACCGATCAACTACTATCTTAGTTTCTTGTTAGCATAACCCTTTAAAAGGACCAACTTTTCTTTCTAACAAACTCATCTCTCTTCTCTTCTCTTCTCTTCTCTTCTCCTTCCTATCATATCTCATTTCCTCTCTCACTTTCTTTTTCTAGAGATGGATAATAAGTGCAACTATGGCAACAGGATCATGTAAAAAGGGTAAAAGGAGCATTTCTGATAAGCCAAAGCAACCACAAAGAGGCCTTGGAGTAGCACAGCTAGAGAAGATAAGGATTCAAAATGAAATCATGGCTAATTATATACCTTCATGTCAACTTATATGTCCATTCTATATTATGCCCCTTATTTCCTATTCCAGATTGGATGCTGACAAGTACACCTCAAATAAACTTTCCCATACATTGCTGTCGTGAGCTTATTTTTAGGAAAATGAATAAGTTAACAATAATTAAATAAGTATGAAAATGCAAGCCTAAAATTTATCTTGTACCCTTCAAACTGTTCGACCTAACTATGAATGATTCCATTGAACCAACACAACGTGCAATTGAGAATAGTTAAAATTTGGGAAACAGGCAAATTCATCTATAAACTAAACATGAGAACAAAAGAGTGACATGAAAAAATTATCACTTCACCTATATCTGATAACAGCTTTAATGTTTCTACTTTTTTCTTTTGCTTTTTTTGATACTTTTTTGTGGCTGCAGGAAGATATTCAAGACCACTAAAAGAACTGTTGAAACTTTATCACCATCCAAGTACTCCTATTTGCAATATTCAAATGTGTTACACAGCCCAGAAACCGAGCCTACTGATCTTTACAGCTCACAAGTTTTCTATTCAGTCATCCTCTGGTTCTTCCCCTTGCGCCCATCCAGTGAATTTTGATTTGAACATCCCAGTCTCATATCCTTCAATTACCCTAATAACACGGGATTTCTTTCGCTTAGGGTCATGAAGCAATTCCTGGTACATTAACACTATGATCAGAATAGGCATATATATGTTACAGTATAAAATCTGGTACAAGTACGAATCTAATACAATTTAGATATATATATGTTACAAGTATGAATCTGGCACAAGTATAAAATCCGGCACAAGTTTACACCTTCTGATTGCTACTTACCAAGTATAAAATCTCGCCGCATCATCAAAGCAATATTATCTCTAATTCTTTCACCACGTCTGTACTCATAGCAGCTTCTGTTTGCCACAGAACAAAGTTAAGACCTTCTATTTCCTTTTGTTTACCAAAGCATGGAAAGTAAGAATTGAGAGGATAAGAAGAGGTATTCTTACCTGGACCTGCACCCCAATTGCACAGTTGCTTAGAAGGGTCTCACGCGAGCTCGTGAACATTGACCCTTTTCCTCCTCCTTGGTGGTCAATCGAGAAGCTCAGATCCTGATCTCAATTTTAAGTGATCTTCTTAGGGATGTCAATTTTTTGTTTGATATCGAGTAGAAAACAAAACTGAAAAATAAAATAGAGGAATTATAGCAGAAGATGTAATTATTTCCTTTGGTTCCACATTTTCACTAGGAAAGCTATTGTTTCTAAAGAGAGATCCTCCCATTTCAATAACATTTCTGTAATCCTTTTAGGAAGAAATGATTTTTGCATGGGATCTGTAGTAGAACTAAAACCAGGGCTGTATGCAGAAAGTGACATAATAAATTCTTATACAGGAGCAATTTCTGATAAACACCCATAAAAGCACAAATAGCTCAAAATATTCTTGTAAAACCATCCCAATTTTCATGCCAAACATGCAAAATGCCCGGTTAAACTGGAGAACTATCAGGAGCCTTTGCTAAGATGCACCAAGACTAGCTCAGCACATCGATTATTTTGGGGCCAAAAATTACCTCTGACGATTTGGAAGTGAAGTCGTTTCCCGCCGCTTGTTAGTTTCCGATCAGAGAAATTGAGACGACGTCAGCGGTGATCAGCGGACACAGGCGGCAAAGTGGCGGCAATCCTTCTCCTTTGCGCAGCGGCGATCCTCTCTCCTTTCTCCTTCGCGTATCGCGCGTAGGGACGCGCCTCTCTCCTTTCTCCTTTCTCCTTTCTCCTGTACCGATTTTAGTTTTATTTGGTTCTTTTTCCTTCTCAAACTCTCTACGCGTCTCTCTCCTTTCTCCTTTGCAGGAGTATTTCAAATTGTTTCAAACAAAGTAACGAAGAAAGGGAAGGGAACGAAAGAGAGAAAACCCAACTGGAGGCGGAAGTGAGAAGGGGGTGTTAATATCTAAATTATTCCAACTATACCCTTTAGACAATCAACGGTTAATATGAATTCAGTACTGTAGTTCCACTGTAGCTGGTGTCCATAGAAGCATCCCTCTTTTTTTATTAGTGGAGCTTTGTTTGACACATAACTGCATGTTGTAAACAAACAAACAAACAAACACAAATGCTGGTATTTACTTGAGCAAACAAAAGAGATCTCGTATACATGTAATGATATGCACCTCTCATAATATGAATGCAAATTCTTAGTAGGGAATTTGAGGATGATAATGTAGATATTAGTAAGCCGGTGCCACTGTTTATAAGAATACTCAAAATGTATTTATCCCATAATTGGTTGCACAAACTGAATCACTCATTTGAAAATAAGCAAAACCTTTCCAACCAAATGTGCAATAATTACACCATAAATCCACAGAGAAGGTCAAGGCTTGTACTGCTCTGTCATACACCTATACTACTTCATTTTGTCCACATATATAGGCGCAACTTATGTGCTCCATAGTTGACCCAAAATGCATAACATAAGGGGAATTTCACTAAAAGTTCATTATAAATTACATTTATGGCAGTATGGCACCGATGACCGATGTCATTCTGCACATGAAACCAATATTTCACTAATGAGTTGTAGGTAGCTCTCCATGTACCAGTTGTACTGATATGTTTTCCGTTCTTCCGATTTTTATATAGTTGTCAAGTAATACTAAAGTGAAGTAACTTGGATTTTTCAAGGAGGATTACTAATACTAAATAATGTTATACAGTTTCGAACTTACCATGACATATAGCTTGATAAACTATCATAATAGCATATTTAGCCATTAATAGCTCGATTTCACCATGACCTGTCACTAAATTGATTTAGCTGAATTTCTATTCTCAGTCTTCTGTTTTAAAGGTGGTATGTAATACCTATAGCAGGAAAGGAAAGGTATTCAATTCATCTTTAGCTTTCTTCTTGGATTTGCTTAGGAGTTTATAACTATTAGATTTGGAGCAGACCAAGACTAGTATGGAGGAAATTTACTCTGTAAGGTCACTACTCTCAAAATCTTAACAACGATCATTCACTGTTAAGATTTCGGAATGATCATTCATATCCTAGGTACCATACAATATTAAGAAACATAGCTTCAGATCTCTGTTCAAAATAAAAAGGGAGATAATTTTTTTTAAACTTTTCCATCGTGAAAGGTTAGACATTAGCTGATGAATGTCTCCGGTGATTTCCCAAACTATATCAAAATTCACAACACAACCTGAACTTCCTTTTCTTTCTTAATATAAAGCCCAAGAACCTATACTTACACAAAACCAAACAAAACCACAAAAAAACCCAAAATATAATAATCAGCCCCTTTGCTTACATTGGGGCATCAGACCTGGTGTCGTTGCCATAAATAGAGTTCCAATAATGAACCAACATGTGATCCTGGGGTCTCACATCTGCCCCCTTTCCAGTGCAGAATATCGCATATGCATCAGCTGCATACCTGAAAAGCAAAAATAAATTATTTACCCCCGTGCCACCTCATAGAAAGATTAGTTGAGTACAATAGAAAAGATAAGCTTACTTTCCAATGCCACAAAGAGAAGTGACGTGAGTCCAATCAGGTCTTAAATACTCTTCCGAGAGGCGTTTAATCATGTGAGCGCGCTTATTGTGCAATCCCAGAGTGG
This sequence comes from Carex kokanica, assembly GCA_025461125.1. Taxonomy (NCBI): domain Eukaryota; kingdom Viridiplantae; phylum Streptophyta; class Magnoliopsida; order Poales; family Cyperaceae; genus Carex; species Carex kokanica. The sequence goes on from JAJGRX010000901.1 coordinate 35,939, forward strand.
AAATCACATTCTGAATTTGCTGTGTGTCAGCTTTGGTTGTAGTCTCAGCATCGGGACATAGAACAAAGAAGTCTTCTACTACTTTCTTAACCTATTTATCAATTTACAGCATTATTAGTTTGACCGATCGATGTTACGATTATTTCTTTTTGTCTAATATAGGTCTGATAATGGGTTTCTCCAAATTAGTCCAGAACACTTGGGATGAAAAAATTTAGAATGCAAGCAAGGTGTTTGATGAAATGCCAAAGAGCAAAATTAGCATATGATTTTTTTATGGATGAGAGTATATAAAATACTTGTTTTCCAGTGGTCATATTAAGTAACATGCAGATGACAAGGACCCTCCAATGATCAAAAGTGTGATCCTCTTGAATGAGGTGGTGACACGAACGCGGCGGTTTAAAGTCAAAATCAGGAGGCACTCTGCGGTACGCCTCCGACCTTTTCTCAGCAGCCCTAAAAGTTGTTGTTTTATTTTTCTTCTTCACTGTCATGACATTGACAGCCACAGCGGCCTTCGGTAGGTTGCATGATTTTCTCACTTTCTTGACATTGACAGCACAAGCACCAGATGAAGTATCAGCAGCGGCTGCCGTTTCCTTTGGCAGATGGTGTGGCTTGCGTGGCTTCTTGGGTTTCTTGACGGTAGCAGTTATGAGTGGGGGTGGAGCAGCCGCCGCTTCCTTTGGCAGATTATGGCGTGGCTTCTTGGCTTGCTTGGTAAAAGCAGTTGGGTGTGTACGTTTGAGAGGTGAGGGTGTGGATGGGAGAGTGGGAGACGGTGTAGCGAAAGGAATCCAACAAGGACCTCCTCCTCTTCTTCTGCTGCCGGTCCCGGTGTAGCAAAAGGAATCGAGCAAATCAAATATCCCTTTCCCTGGCACGTATACACACTTCCGCCTCTCTTCACTCCCTTTCGCTCTGCCTCTCTCCCTCTGAATCACCCGTTTCCATTTCCTGATCTTCCTATCTATCCTCACCTCGCTCTCTCACTTCCCCCAATTTGCCCTCCAATTTATTCCCACATGGCGCGCGCAATATTTCTTTCCCTCTCTTTACCTTTTTGCTTAATTGCTGCTTTACCCTCCAATTTATTTAAATCTACTTTTTCATAGAATACAAGTATTTAATAATTACAGCCAGCTATAAACATTTTATTAGAGGTTATTTTGTATCGCCCATATCATCCCACTTGTTTTGTTTTGTTTTGTATTCTGCTTAGTTACATCTTTTGGTGTTTTCATATCATAATTCTTGTAAGCAGTTGTGCTTAATTATTTGTCTTTGCTTTAAATATTGTTTATTTGTCATTTGTATTTTTCAATTGTTTTGTTTATTAAAATTTTGCATCTTTTTTATTGAGGTAAGTTTTTACTTTAATTTGAATTGTTAATTAAAATTTCAAGATCTCTTTAAATGTTAGAATTATGGATTTGCAATTGTTCAATTTATCTTTTTGAATTACAATTTTTTTCAATTTTATAGATTATTTTCGTATGAGTATCATATAAAATAAAATATTGATAATGAAATGAAAATTAAAGAATAGAAATTAGACAATACACATTATTTGTTACACATTCTTTCTTGATACCTAATGATTTTTTTTCAATTACTTTTTTTCTTTTTTAATGCCTAATGCTTAATGAACAATACACACTTGTGTGCATTAATATTGTTATCGTCAATCAATTTCCTCCATTATCTTGTATCTCTTAGATAAACCTCTATTGCTATTTTATAAGTATCAGTAACTGAACCACTAAGAATATAATTAAATGAAAAATATTTTCAGATCTGAGCAAAAAAAGAGCTTGTGATTCTTTTTATATTGTGGATAGGACCGTTAGAAAATATAAATTAGATGACTATAAGCAATTTTGGTTCTGCTGCCACTGATAAGGTAATTCACAATTCTTTAATATTAAAAAATAAAAGTTCAAACGATAAATCAGAATCAAGAATCTTTTGTTTCAATTGTTAACCTAAAGAGAAGTTGAATATATGCTTTAGCTCAAAATTTCTCTTTATTGTGTTATGGTAATTCAAAAGTATAATTGAAATAAAAAATAAATGAACAGTGACAAAAATGTTTTAATTAATGAATACAAAAACATAACAAAAGAGAACTTTTAACTTTGATAACACAATTTCATAAAACTATTTCGAAGGGTCCAACTAACTCAAGTTTACTATCTTAAAAATAAAAAAAATATTACAACTTTAAACTAATTGCTCCTTACACTAAACAATCAACCTTAAAAGAGAATATCTTACATAATTCAACATTCAATTTGTAAACATGCCATTCAGCGGCTAAGTTTAGATTATTAGGGTTAGCAGTAATCTTGTTACTAATTATGCTTTGATATATATTTTTATTTGATCATTATTTAGTCTTTTGTTGTTCTATTGTTTTTTGCATTTTATGTTCTATCTTACTTGATTTTGCTTGTTAATCTAGACCGTCATATGATGATCATACATGAAAGTTAGTCATCTTTGGACTAATTAAATTGGAATAAGATAGAATAAAAATACTAAATTAGTGGTGGAAATCTTAACTGGAGATACTATTAATTGGATCAACAAAAGTACACATAAGAGTCGACTTTTGCAGACGAATTTCGCATTGTCGTGCCTTACCATAAGCTATAATCATACCGTCAAAATGAGTTCGCATCTTTCATAAGCGAAGCGGACCCACTTTGACTTTGTAGACAATTATTTATAACTGCTTAGTCCCTAAAAAGAATTAATGAACAAAAGAAAGAAAAAGAAAACAATTTTGTATTTATTTCTTTTGTAAGCTATTTTGAAGCCTATTTATGGCAGCACCTACTCAGCTTTAATTTGCTCTCCTCTCTCTCCGGCCTCAATAACATTAGATTTTGGCACCTTTTGATAAATTTTATTTACTGCAAAGCTATTTTCGTAAAATTAGTTCGGATAATACAATTTTCGGATTTTGGTTGCTAGACTACTTTTTTTGTATATTTTGTTCGCATACTACTATTTTATTAATTATTTTTTTGGTATGCTATTTTAATAAATTTCGTTCGATAGTACTATTTTCATAATTTTGTTTACTGGAATGCTACTTTAGTAAATTTTGTTGTGATGCTATTATTTTCGTAATTTTGTTTGCTTGAATTCTATTTTTGAAAAAAAAATTAGATTACTGCTATTTTTGTAATTATTTTTGCTGGTATGCTATTTTAGGGTCTCAGCTTTACCTTTTTTATTTTTGGGTCTGGATACCCTAAGGTCCACACAAATATTTTACCGTTGCTTTTTTACAGGTCTAAAAGAATCATCTGCATTAACTCAAAATAGATGCTCTTTCGAGCTAATGCATATGGGCTGTCTGATTTTAAACGGAGCCCATCCGGCCACCGCCTATAATGCAGGGGCCTTTAATATTAGCGTGGATCTGCGCGAATTTTAAAATAGATTGGACGATCCAGATGCATTAACTCAAAAAATTCTTTTTTTAGTTAATACAGAGGATACGACTTCCTAAAAGATAATATACATCATGAACATTATTCAGCTCCAAAGGCATAGTGTTCATCTCGATTTTAGAACAAGATTACATGAGCAATTTGCCCCAAGATGTAAAAGAGCAAGTATGGTTCTTATGAAACTTTCAATTAAAGAGGCGGTCAAGACAAGCATTCTATCCACCAACTGGAAATATTTAAGCATCATGGTCCAATTCAAACAAGACTGTGCACAGTCAAATTTAATTAGGCTGGATAACCAAATATTATTTAATGTATTCTCTATTTATTATCTTTGATGTTCTATATGATAAGTAGTCAATAGTAATTTTTTTCGTGCAGGATTTCTATACAAGTATCTTTTTTTTATCCTCTGAATTTTGTGATACACCTTCACTGTTTTTTTTAATGATCATTCAATTGACTCCTTTAATTAGGTTCTCTTCCTCATTAGAACTGCATTCAATATTGGAAATAATGATTTATATATGTTGTCAGTGTAGTATCACTGGGGCATATACTAATACTAATACTAATACTTGGTTTTCATTTTTGTAGCAATTGGTTGTATTTCTTTGACTTGGCATTTCTTAAATTTGCTAATAATTAATCTGGAGTGAGGCTATGGTGCTATGCATAGCACGGATGGCTAGTGTACTACGGCTCAATATGGTACTTTTTAAAATCCTAACGGTCGATCCGACCGTTCAATGTGATATCCATATGAATATGTACTTGCAAACTAAATTTTATATTTTTTCGAATTTTTTTACTATTTTTTCAGATAGGTAGAAAAATCAGTGTTTTTTGAAAATTCTGGACCATCAAAATTCTACCTATCTGAAAAAATAGTAAAAAAATTCGAAAAAATATAAAATTTAGTTTGCAAGTACATATTAATATGGTTATCACATTGAACGGTCGGATCGACCGTTAGGATTTTAAAAAGTACCATATTGAGCCGTAGTACACTAGCCATCCGTGCTATGCATAGCACCATAGCCTCACTCATTAATCTGATATGAATATGATTGAGTGTGGGACAGTTTGATTTCTTGGTTTGGAACTCGGTAATTAAGTTAGAAATCACAGTGGCCCCTTCAGTGTATTTATTCATGGAATGGGTCAGAAATTGGGAAACAGTGTGACCTGCTACATTAATTGTCACATTTTGCTGAAGCAAGGATTTTAAAAACCAAAGAAAAACATTTGTTTCCTCCTGTTTGTCCCTCTTGAGCAAATATTTTATTTTAGTGTCTCTAAATTAGATTTGTATCGTCTCTAATTAGGCATGATGTAGAGGCAAATAATCATTTCAAAAAATTTGGTTTTTCTTCATAATAATGAATTTGAATCGGTTATTTTATGTTAACCGATGAATTATGGTTTTCTACATTTTGTTAGGATACTACTATTTTCTTAATTGTTTTAGCTGGAATTCTCTTGAGATAAATTTTGTTCGGATGATACTATTTTCATAAATTGCTTATCGATACTACTATTTTCTTAATTGCTTTAGCTAGAATTCTCTTTAGGTAAATTTTGTTCAGATGATACTACTTTCATAATTGCTTTTTCTGTCAATCTATTTTATTAAAAAAATTGTGTACTACTATTTTCCTAATTGTTTTCCAGTGAATGCTATTTTTGTAAATTTTATTCACATGATACTATTATTCGAAATTGTTTTAGCTGGATTTCTCTTTGGGTAAATTTCATTGGGATGATTCTATTTTCCTAACTGTTTTCAATTGAGTGCTATTTTCGTAAATTTCATTAGTCTAATACCTTTTTCAAAATTGTGTTGGCTGGTATACTATTTTCATAGATTGATTATCATACAACTATTTTTCTAATTGTTTTTGCTGGAATTCTCTTTTGGTAAATTTTATTCAGATGATACTATTTTGCTAATTGTTTTCGATTGAATGCTATTTTTGTACATTTTATTCATCTAATACTATTTTTGAAATTGTTTTGGCTGGTATACTATTTTCATAAATTGATTATGGATACTATGATTTTCCTAATTGTTTTAGTTGCAATTCTTTTTGGGTAATTTTATTCGGATGATACTATTTTCATAATTGTTTTTGCCGAAATTCTATTTTCTTAAATTTTGTTTGTGTACTACAATTTTCCTAATTGTTTTAGATTAAAGACCATTTTCGTAACTTTTGGTCGTCTAAATTTATTTTTGAATTTGTATTTTTTTAATTCTATTTTCTTAAATTGATAAGGATACTACTATTTTCCTAATTGTTTTAGCAGGAATTCTCTTTAGGTAAATTTTATTCGGAAGATACTATTTTCATAATAATTATGTTTTCTTAAATTTTGTTTGTGTACTATTATTTTCCTAATTGTTTTATATTGAATGCTATTTTCGTAAATTTCGTTCATCTAATACTATTTTGGAATTTGTTTCTTTCTGGAATATAATGTTATTTTCTTAAATTTTGTTCGGATATACTAATTAACACCCCGGAAGCAGGAAGCTAAATGCTACAGATAAAAAGTTGGGTGCATTGGATGGGATTGATTTCAACTTTTCAAGTAATTCATAAGTCGTAAAATTGATTAATTAGCTCATATAGCCATATAGCCACCTATACAGGGAAATGCTTCGGATCTGTTCTTTGACCGGATCACCTACAGTACTGTAGGGAATAAAGTTAATTCTAGCAAGCAATTGTTTTTTTTGCCTTTTTCATAGATGAATGAACTGCAATTGACAAGATTTTGACGACAATCACAGGTAATACATTGATTTGCTCTGTTGGCATAAAAAAATTGACAGAAAAGAGCAAGAGATGTTATTAAGGCATAAATGAATAAATTGACTTTGGGAGTTGTATTGCAAAGACACATGAGAATGCCTCTGCTGGGCCTGGGGCCCATTTGCAATTGCAATAAAAAATGATAAGATAAAAAAGTAGCTTTCCTTTAGTTGATTGGACTGTTGTTGGGCCAAGCCCATCAGATCAAAATATCAGTCAAATCAGTCCATGTGATTTCTTTCTTTTTTGTTCCTTTAATTTGTTCCTTTGAGATTTAATTAGTGAATGCATGAATACATATTACAAAAGTGTTTATATATTACGAGAGTCTTTACGATTATCCTATAAAGGTGTCAATCCGTATCAGCCTCTCATGCATTGAAATAAAAATAATATTGATTATTATTGACTCAAGACACGGTAGTCAAGATAGATACTTTAAAACAACATCATGAATACTATAAAATAACTAAATAAGCATACACAAAAACATAAATGTCTTCCAACAAATATAACATTCCTTACAAATTAAAACAAACATATTGTTCACCAAACATATTGTTTCTAACCAACATACTGTTCACCAAAGACATATGCAATAGTTCACTAGAATAAAAAAGTTGTCACTTAAGAACACTCTGATGCACATCATAAGAATGAGCCAGAGGTCACATCACTAGAATAAGACATTTCTTTGATATATCCACGGATGTTTAACAAGTGTCTCATATTGCATCAGCTGTAGTACTAACTCAACAATATGCATGAATCAATCCATATATGTAAAATAAAGAAAATAAAATTGATGCATATATCATGTAAACTATTGCATATATACTGTAAAACTGTTAGATAAATCTTGTAAAATACTGTATAGATCATATAAACCTATTTGATAGATCTTGTAAAATATTGTATAGATTTTGTAAACCTATTAGATAGATCCTATTAGTAGTGAGTTCTCTAAAAAAATCTTCCTTTTTGCTGCAAAAAGGTCTTGAGATGTCTAGAAAAGAGTCATCAATGTTTAGAGTTTAATTAATAATCGCAAGCAAAGGCAGACAACGAATAGAAATTTAAATAGTTCAGAATCATATGATCTACCTCAAATAGTGACTCATGAGAGTGATGAATCTGGTCTTTTTATTCTCGCTGATAACCAATAGAGTGAAACAAAAAGATTAATTAAGATCACAACAGATTCGATCCTCGATTTAAGTCATATAACATGTAAAAGAACGATCTAAATAGATCTCAATAGTTCTAAATAGAAGAAAATAAAAAGATGTAAAAGAACGATCTAAATAGATCTAAATAAAAGGAAATAACTATAAGAAACGGCGGATCTAATCTGATCGGGCGCTGTAATAGCGCTTGAGAGGTGATGCAGAGGAGAGGGAAGTGGTAAGCTCCGGCGAATGCTGTAAAACAACAAGATTAATACTCCATATAGCCTCTCTCTCATCTCTCTTCACTAGATCGCCTCTCTCAGATTGTCTCCACCTATCACCTCCAAATCGCCTCTCGCTCATCTCCTCAAGATTGCCACAGGATGGATACTGTAAAACCACAAGATGCATATTGTAAAACCACAAGGTGAATACTGTAAAACAATCAGGTTTGTACTCCAAATTGCCTCTCTATCATCTCTCTCTTCCAAATCACCTTTCTCAGATCGTCTCCTCCTATCTTCTCCAGATTGCCCCTCTCTCATCCTCTCCAAATTGCCACAAGATGAATACTGTAAAACCACAATATGCATATTGTAAAACCACAAGGTGAATACTGTAAAACAACCAGATTTATATTGCTGATCACCTCTCTCTCATCTCTCTCCTCCAGATTGCCTTTCTCAGATCATCACTTCCTATCTCCATGATCGGAGCAACGGCTGGGCCGGCGCTAGGGAAAGAGAAGAGAATGAGGGAGATAGAGAGAAGAGAACGGAGGAGAAAGAGATCTTCAGGGGGAAGAACGGAGGAGAGAGAGGTCTTTAGGGGAAGAGAATGAAGAAGAGAGATAGAGGTGCTGGAGGAGAAGAGAACAGTTTTTTGAGAAACAACGATAATTGGAGAAATTTTAGAAAGAGGTTAGAGCAATGGTTTTGAGGAATGGTTAAGGTGGTTAGAAGCCTTATCCAATTGGCGTGGGTAAAAAGTGAGTACAGAAGCCTGGGTATAGAAACCTTTTCTCTAATTTTATTTACCCATAAGCATAAAATGATAAAAGTAATATATATAGAGAGAGTGGCTAAGCTACAAACGTTTGCACCAAGGCTTTGGTGCAAACGAATGGTTTTCGGATTTTCAAAGTTCAAACGGTCGATCCAAACCGTTAGATATTTAATCTATATTAAAATCTGCTTGGAGACCAAAATTTTACATTTTTTGGAATTTTTTTGCTATTTATTAAGCCACTTTGAAAATTGCTGATCGCATGATCCAGAATTTGATTGCACTGTTTTTACTGTTCACCCGGATCAGCAACTTTCAAAGTGGCTTAATAAATAGCAAAAAAATTCCAAAAAATGTAAAATTTGGTCTCCAAGCACATTTTAATATGGATTAAATATCTAACGGTTTGGATCGACCGTTTGAACTTTAAAAGTCAGAGAACCAAATCGTTTGCACCAAGGGCTTGGTACAAACGTTTTGAGCTTAGCCATTATATATATATATATATATATATATATATAGAGTTGGGCTATGGTGCATTGCAATGTATATGCCCTCTTGTACATTGGACTGCAAATTGCTGGATTCGAAGTTCAAATAGTCGATTTAAAGGGCTCAACATGTTCTACATATCAAAATGTACTTGGAGACCAAATTTTATATTTTTTTGGAAAATTTATTACTATTTTTTTAGAATTTTTGAAAATCGCTGTTTTTAAGAAATTTTTGGACCATACAAAAATAGTGATTTTCAAAAATTCTAAAAAAATAGCAAACAATTTCCAAAAAATGTAAAAATTGGTCTCCAAGCACATTTTAATATGGATATCAAATTGAACGGTTTGGATCGGTTGTTGTGAAGTCAATACCAACAATGTCCAATGTATAAGAGGGTCTATACACTGCAATGTACCATAGCCCAACTTTTTTTATATATATATAGAGAGAGAGAGAGAGAGGAGGGATCAGATTACACCCTTTTTTTTTACCATTTTCAAAGTCCAAATAGTCGATCTAAACCGTTCAACATGATGGATATATTAAAATGTGCTTGGAGATCAAATTTTACATTTTTTTGAATTTGTTTACTATTTATTAAGATGGTTACAAAATCGTTGTTTTCAAACCATTGAAAAACAGTGATTTTGTAACCATCTTAATAAATAGTTAAAAAATTCAAAAGAATGTAAAATTTGATCTCCAAGCACATTTTAATATGGTGATCATGTTGAACGGTTCGGATCGACTGCTTGGATTTTGAAATCTCAAAATTGACCTATAAAAAACAGTGTCAAGATGTGTCAAAAAAAAGGGTGTAATTGGATCCCTCTTCATATATATATATATATATATAGAGAGAGATAGACTAATATGCTTTCGGTAGCACTTCGGCCGAAGTGCTACTGATTCAAAATTGGGTTTTCAAAGTCCAAATGGCCGATCCGAACCGTTCAAGTTGTTCTCCATATTGAAATCTGCTTGGAGACCAAATTTTACATTTTTTGGAATTTTTTTACTATTTATTAAGCCACTTTGAAAATTGCTGATCCGGGTGAACAGTAAAAACAGTGTTACAAAATTCTGAATCATGCGATCAGCAATTTTCAAAGTGGCTTAATAAATAGTAAAAAAATTCCAAAAAATGTAAAATTTGGTCTCCAAGTAGATTTCAATATGGAGAACAACTTGAACGGTTCGGATCGGCCATTTGGACTTTGAAAACCTGATTTTGAATCGGTAGCACTTCGCCCGAAGTGCTACCGAAAGCACATTAGTCTATCTATATATATATATATATATATTGAGTGGCTAATATCAAAACGTTTGTTCCTATACCGTGGAACAAACGCTTCGGTATTTACATTTTCAAAGTCCAAACCGTTCAACATTCAATCTATATTAAGATGTGCTTGGAGACCAAATTTTACATTTTTTGGAATTTTTTTACTATTTTATTAAGTCAGTTTTAAAATCGTTGTTTTTAATGATCCATAAATTTTTCACTGTTTATTAAAATTTGCGATTTTAAAACTGACTTAATAAATAGTAAATAAATTTCAAAAAATGTAAAATTTTGTCTCCAAGCACATTTAAATATAGAGATAACATCTAATGATTCAGATCAGTTGTTTGAACTTTAAAAATCGAAAAACCAATTGGTTGCACCATAGCTCCGGAACAAATATTTTGATATTAGCCAACCTCTCTCTCTCTCTATATATATAGAGCGACTAAGGTCAAAGTGGTAGTTCCTAGCCCCCGGTGCTACCAAGTCGTTTTTGGATTTTCAAAGTCCAAACGGTCGATCCGAATCGTTCAAGTTGATCTCCATACTGAAATGTGCTTGGAGACCAAATTTTACATTTTTTGGAATTTTTTTACTATTTATTAAGCCACTTTGAAAATTTCTGATCCGGGTGAACAGTAAAAACAGTGCAACCAAATTCTGGACCATGTGATCAGAAATTTTCAAAGTGGCTTAATAAATAGTAAAAAAATTCCAAAAACTGTAAAATTTGGTCTCCAAGCACATTTCAATATGGAGATCAACTTGAACGGTTCGGATAGGCAATTTGGACTTTGAAAATCCGAAAACAACTTGGTAGCACCGGGGGCCAGGAACTACCACTTTGACCTTAGTCACTCTCTCTCTCTCTCTCTCACTCTATATATATATATATATATATATATATAGTAGAACTAAGGTGCTCTTAAGCTCACCAAGTCCTTTGTGAGCTTAACTCAAAAACCTATCGGATTGACTTCAAACGACATTTCCAAACCATTAGATGTTCAATCTATATTAAAATGTGCTTGGAGACCAAATTTTACATTTTTTGGAATTTTTTTACTATTTATTAAGATGGTTTGAAAACCGCTGTTTTTATTAAAATTCTGCACCATTGGAAAACAGCGATTTTCAAACCATCTTAATAAATAGTAAAAAAATTTCAAAAAATGTAAAATTTGGTCTCCAAGCACATTTTAATATAGATTGAACATCTAACGGTTTGGAAATGTCATTTGAAGTCAATCCGATAGGTTTTTGAGTTAAGCTCACAAAGGGCTTGGTGAGCTTAAGAGCACCTTAGTTCTACTCATATATATATAGAGTCTGACTAGGCTACTCCATGGAGTAAAACGACTTGGTACTCCACGCCATATCTTCATTTTCAAAGTTCAAATAGTCGATTCGAACCTTCCAACATGTTCTCCATATTGAAATGTGCTTGGAGACCAAATTTTATATTTTTTGGAATTTTTTTACTATTTATTAAGCCACTTTGAAAATCTGAAAATCCTTATGAACAGTAAAAAACAGTAAAAATTTCTGGACCGCCGGATCAGTGATTTTCAAAGTGGCTTAATAAATAGTAAAAAAATTCCAAAAAATGTAAAATTTGGTCTCCAAGCACATATCAATATGGAGAACAACTTGAGCGGTTCGGATCGGTCGTTTGGATTTTCAAAATGAAAATAATGAGGCGTGGACCACCAAGTCGTTTTACACCATGGCTTAGCTAAGCCCAGCACTATATATATATATGAGCTGGGCTATGGTGAGTTGTGAAGTAAGATGTCATTTTTACTTCACGCTCATATTTTTATTTTGAAAATCTAAACAACTGATCCGAACCGCTCAACATGTTCTCCATATTGAAATGTGCTTGGAGACCAAATTTTATATTTTTTGGAATTTTTTTACTATTTATTAAGCCACTTTGAAAATCGCTGATCGAATAGTCCAGAATTTTTTACTATTTTTTACTGTTCACCCGGATCTGCGATTTTCAAAGTAGCTTAATAAATAGTAAAAAAATTCCAAAAATGTAAAATTTGGTCTCCAAGCACATTTCAATATGGAGAACATGTTGAGCGGTTCGGATTGGTTGTTTAGATTTTCAAAATGGAGTATGAGCGTGAAGTAAAACGACATTTTACTTCACAACTCACCATATTTGATCTCTCTCTCTATATATATATAGTGTATATCCTCTGAGATGATATATTTAGAGATTGATGACTTCCTTTGAGATGATAATTGAACTTTTCAGTTTATCATAATTAAATTAGACTATTAATACACAATAAATTGCTTTGAAATTCGGAATTTTTTTGAGATGAACCAAATTCTGAACAATTAATGCGAACTCTAAAGTACGTGGGCTTTTAATTATTTTACTTTGTAGAGGAAGTGTTTGAGAGAAAATAAGATTAAGCGGTGATGATTTGATAATAGCCCAGGCCCAATTGATAATTATGTAGAATCAATCATAAAAGAATACAATTCCCATTTAATTTAGGAGATTTAGTTTTACCACAAGTCAGAATCAGAAGAGAAGGTAAATTAATTGTATAACCCAACTCTTTTAGTAAAAAATTTCGTGCAGGATTTCTATACAATTAAGTATCTTTTTTTATCCTTTGAATTTTGTGATACACCTTCACTTAACTGTTTTCTTCATGATCGATCGATCATTCAATTCAATTAGGTTCTCTTCATCATTAGAAGGAAATAATGAAATTGATTTCATTCCTTTGTTTGGAACTCGGTAATTATTAAGTTAGAAATCGCAGTGGCCCCTTGAGTGTATTTATTCATGGAATGAGTCAGAAATTGGAGAACAGTGTGACCTGCTACATTAATTGTCACATTTTGCTGGAGCAGGGATTTTACCTTCTAATAAGAAGGGTAGTCGGTAGAGCATTTAAAAACCCAAGAAAAAGATTTGTTAGATCAAACGGTTTTGGACAAAGTCTTATTCTAAACCGTCCGATATGCATCAAAATTCGTACAAATATTAATAATATATATAATCGATACTACAAGTGATATTGAGTCTAAAATGCACCAACTAATGAGACAACATATTTAATTTGTTGAACTCATTCCAACAAAATACATACAAAAGGAAAGCAAAGCAAAGCATAAAATATGAAGGGTTGTTTGGAATTAAAGTGAATTGTTGTGTGTTTGTAGTGTTATGTTAAATAGTAGTGATGTTAGTTTAGGTTGATAATTTGATATGAGGAGTACCTGTACCTTTCCACTGGCCACACACTTTCTGCTTGCCTGCTATGATTTCTTCAAGTAGTTCAAGTCTATTCATTTATAGATTTTGTTCAATGTATAATTGTAGTTTTCGGAAGAGTTCATTTGAGTTGAATGATCTGTTATCCTGAAGGTCGTACGTAGAACGTAGTAAATTAATGAGAAAATAGTTTGTTAACAACTTAGTTGGTACCAAGTGCAAAATAGTGACAAAATTTGTGAATTTGAAACATGGTGGCCTAAATAGGCCCATAACCTCTTAGAAATCACATAGTTAATCACTTCATGGCCCAACAATAAAAGCTTAGCCCCAGATGGAATAATTTATGACACTACTCATCCCAGACCTTTTTACCTTTAGTGCTTATTCACAAAAACTGATTTAAATCTTTTCTTACTCACTGTGTGAAAAAAATTGTGTAAACAAACACCCAGCACACCCTGCGGGTAGTGACAGTGTCGCATGCGGGGTAATTGTGGGGCAATCTATGCCGCATGTTACAGTGACAGTGCCGCATGCGACATAGAGAGACGTCGAAATTTATATTGTGTATAATTAAGAAGGTCATAATCTGAACCATAGAGGCTCTCTATCTACTGTTTAACCTTACTAGCTATAATACTTTGATTGCATTTATCACCATCACCTCAAATTTCAAAAACCCGATAACCTAATTAACTACTAAAAATTATTTAAGATCTAATACACTATCACTATAGATCGATACTCCAATAATACTACACATTAGGATCATACGCTTATGAACTAAACGTAAATAGAAATTAGAGTTTACAAATATTAAAAGCAGTAAGAAATAAATTGACTAGGCACACGAAAGACCACGCCACGCAAGCACATGCTCACCCTTTGTCTTCCGCTTTCTCTCTTTTTTTCTCTCTCTATTTGTATTACAGCTGGATCCCACCAACTCTCAATTAAACCCTTTCCCTGTGTGTCTCTTACATGTGGACCCCACCTCTCATTATTCTCTCTTTTGTGGACAAGGAATGAATTCGCTCTCTTCCTTTCTCCTGTCTGAGACTCTGAGTTGCTCTCCCCTTTGAGTTGCTATAACCCCTTAACCCGATAATTAAGGGGATTTCTCGTTGTTGGCTTGTGGTCGTGAGAAGCGAGGTGGAATAAGCATAAGCAGTGGCTTCCCTTGGCCCATTTCACGATTGGAGCAAATTTCGGGTTAGGCACCATTTCACGAACCTCGATTTCTTTTTGCTATTTCCCTTGTGCTCGGTGTTGAGTTGAATTGCTTAAATTGTTTACCACAACTCCAATGACCCCCTCCAATTGCTCAAAATGTGCTTGTTTCGCTCCACAGGGACCAAAACCAAAGTTGTGTAAATTTTAAGCCTTGTCTTGTTAATATTCCCTTGTCACTGGGACTTAAATGCGTTATGTTGTGGTGTGGGGATTTTGAAATTTGTTGGGTTCGGCTAAAATAATTGGAATTTCAAGTGAATTCGGCATTTTGGGTTCGGTTGTCATTTTATTTATTTTTTAGTTCTAAAACCCCCTTTTCCTCTCTCTCCCTCTCTCTCTATGGCATAGAACTCCAAGGCAGATGGCGAGGTCAGGTCTTGTCCCGGTTTTTGTTGACACCTCTCTCGACACTCATCTCGCCATAACTGTCTCTCCCCATGACACCATTGCCTCTCTCAAAAGTACCCACTTCTTCTTCTCACAATATCTCTACTCATTACAAACAATTTCACTCTCATTCCTGTATATAACTCATTATAACAAGAAAGTTGTGTTTTTTATTAGGAAAGTTTGTAACCGAGCATGAAATTTGCTTCCCTGAAGTTGGACAAATCAACATAGAGGCTCTTACGGTCGGTCATATTCCTTTAAACTGTGTTGTGTTGTAGATGTAATTTAATTTAATTTATTTTTTATACATATGACCTGGCCTTGCCTTGCAGACACGTTGGCAAGGAAAAGAGTACCGCCTGTCGGAAACCCTATCGATCTCTGTTGTCCTTCAGATGAAGGGGGGCTATTTTCTCAAAGCTTTGGTGGCGACTCAACTGCAGCCTCGTACTGATACTGATAAGCAGCCAGTTGTTTGCTTTGCTGGCCCAACTGAAGTTGTAAATACTTCTTTAAAGAAGAAGAAGAAGAAGCGCAAGAGAAATATTGCGTCTTTTGAAGATACTACTACTTTAAGGCCAACACAATCGAGGAAAGTAGGAGAAGAAGAGTTTCAAGGTACGTACACGCCATTCAGCAAAATTATTTTAGTGACAGGTCTTAGAGTAGTAGTATCTTCAACAGAAGACTGAGAATAGATTCAACTAAACAATTTAGTGACAGGCCATGGTGAAAATTAGCTATTGAATTGCCTATCTGTGGTTGGTATGCCAACTCTCAGAACTGACCGGTAATGAAATGTTACATGAAAAGCTAGGTATTGACTTTTACCAATTTGAATTTTGCCCAGATCCCATTTCAAGCCTAAACAAGTTCTAGACACAATACCTCTTCATTTCTGCAATCCTACCTAGTATAATTAATATACACAAATTCAACCAAATTGCTGATCAAGGAAGAGATGAAAATGAGTAATGAGATGCGATTAAAGATACTAATTAACCAAAGTAGGTGTGTGTGTGTGTGTAGAAGGACCAGCGAAGAAGAAAGCTAAAGATGAATTGAATACCTTACCTTTCCTACTATAGATATTACATACCACCTTTAAAACAGAAGACTGAGAATAGAAATTCAGCTAAATCAATTTAGTGACAGGTCATGGTGAAAATCGACCATCAAATGATAACTATTGTGATGCCAAGAAGGGAAAATCTAGAAAAGCAGAGACTTATTATGCTAGTATAGCAGTTTTTGAACAAGAATATATTAAAGAAGTGTGTATACGTGCTAGGGAAAGGGATATTTGATTTGCTCGATTCCTTCTGCTACACTGGGACCGGCAGAAGAAGAAGAGGAGGAGGTCCTTGTTGGATTCCTTCCCTCTCTGTAATTAATAAGAGGAAACCCGCTCCCCCATCCACACCCTCACCTCTCAAACGTACTGACAATGTAAAGAAAGTCAGAAAATCACACAACCCACCAAAGGGAAATGCCGCTGTGGCTGCTGGGGTTCTTGCTCCTCCTGAGACCATGACAGTGACAGTGACAGTTAAAAAGAAGAAGAAAACTTCCTCTCAGCTGAGGGCTGCTGAGAAAAGGTCGGAGGCATACCGCAGGGTGCCCCATAATTTTGACTTTAAGCCACCTCGTTCGTGTCACCAGCTCATTCAAGAGGATCACACTTTTGATCATTGGAGGGTCCTTGTCATCTGCATGTTACTTAATATGACCACCGGAAAACAGGTATATTATATATTCTCATCCATAAAAAAATCATATGCTAATTTTACTCTTTGGCATTTCATCAAACACCTTGCTTGCATTATAAAATTTTTCATCCCAAGTGTTCTGGATTAATTTAGACTAACCAATTACCAGACCTATATTAGACAAAAAGAAATAATCGTAACATCGATCGGCCAAACTAATACTGCTATAAATTGATAAATAGGTTAAGAAAGTAGTAGAAGACTTCTTTGTTCTATGTCCCGATGCTGAGACTACAACAAAAGTTGACACACAGCAAATTCAGAATGTGATTTCCACTCTGGGATTGCACAATAAGCGTGCTCACATGATTAAACGCCTCTCAGAAGAGTATTTAAGGCCTGATTGGACTCACGTCACTTCTCTCCATGGCATTGGAAAGTAGGCTATATGCTCCGTGAATCAAATGAATAAATGACTTTGTGAACCATTTTATTTTAATATAATTTTAATTTTGCTTTTCAGGTATGCAGCTGATGCATATGCGATATTCTGCACTGGAAAGGGGGCCGATGTGAGACCCCAGGATCACATGTTGGTTCATTATTGGAACTCTATTTATGGCAAAGGCATCAGGTCTGATGCCCCAGTGTAAGCAAAGGGGCTGATTATTATATTTGGGATTTTTTTGGTGGTTTGGTTTGGTTTGGTTATGTGTAAGTATAGGTTTCGAGTTTTATATTAAGAAAGTAAAGGAAGTTGAGGCTGTGTTGTGAATTTTGATATAGTTGAAGAAATTACCAGAGGAATGACATGACATTCCTCTGCTAATGTACCTTTCACAATGGAAAAGTTTTAAAAAAAAATTATCTCCTTCTTTACTATGAACAGAAATCTGAAGCTATGTTTCTTAATAGTATATGGTACCTAGGATATGAATGATCATTCCGAAATCTTAACAGTGAATGATCGTTGTTAAGATTTTGAGGGTAGTGACCTTACAGAGTAAATTTCCTCCATACAAGTCTTGCTCTGCGTCAAATCTAATAGTTATAAAATCCTAAGCAAATCCAATTGTTGTAGTTTTATTTCTCTTTCTGACTAACATAACCATAATAAAATGGGAAAAGAAATCACACGGACCATCACTGTGTATGTATGTTACATTTTTATTGTACCTAGATCACTATAGTTTGTTAGACTGTACATGATAGAATATTGGTGACATTTTGCCTCAATCTAGTATTGTAAGAGCAACACTAGACTTAGTATACTACTTAATTGTCTTTGTTCCAGTTTATATTGTACAAAAGCTGAGAGAAATGCTGGTAAGTGCAAAGCATGAATTTTGATGCATTAGAATTCACTGATCAGAGAAGTTGAGCATTTTTTGCAGGTAGCAGCAGATTAGATTTACTGATTTATCTGGATCCATTTTTTTTTTTTAACTTCTTTAATGGCTAAATATGCTATTAAGATACTTTATCAATTTTTCTATCATGATAAGTCCGAAACTTTATCTATTAGTGTTTTAAAGTTAATATTTGTATGGTTGAAATAAACCTTGTAGAAAGTTACCCTGGACTTTTAATAATGAGTAGAAGGCTTGTGTCTAGTCAAAATTTTATCTAGTTGAAAGTTAGATACAAGGTAATTTACACTAAAGATCAATAATTGTATCAATAATTGTTTGACTGCATGCATCATTTATTGGACTACAAGTACTATATTGGAAAAATGCAGGGAATGGGGGATTGAGAAGAAAATTGTGAGTGTGGTATTGGATAACTGTTTGTACTCTGACGAGGTGGGACCTGAGCTTCTTAGGATGCTCCATAACTAATTTGAATTGTTTCATGTGAGGTCTTGTACACACATACTAAACCTTATGATAGAAGAGAGCTTAGAACTAGTTTGTGACCTGTCTGATAGAGTCTGTGAAAGCATAGGATATGTTAAGTCGTCTCAAGTCCGGTTCATGTGGTTCCAAGAGGCTGCCAAGCAATCCGGAGTGCCGTCCCTATGTGTCCGCTGATGATTGGTCTGCTGTGTCAGCCTTGACTGAATGCCTAGATGTGCTTTACCATACTATGGAAAAGCTACCTACAGTAGAAAACCCTACTGCTAACCTCTACTTAGATGAAATTTGTGCAATTCATTTGTTACTCAAAGAATGGTGTACCAACGGTACCCAGTGGTCGCAACCATGGCCGTACAAATGCTAGAGAAATTCGAGCAGTATTGGGAGGTGAACAAAATAGTGATGGCATTTGCGTCCATTTTGGACCCCCGGTAGAAGACCAAGTTGGTTGAGTACTTTTTTAGGGTTTTATGCAAAGATCCTTATGAGTCCGAAGCCCATATAGATAGCATACAGACCAGTTTCATAAGGTTGTACAATGAGTATGCAGCTGAGTCGGCCGGGCAATCAAAACATGAGCCAGTTTTCTATATAGGCACTGGCCGTGCTGGAACTGTTACAGGTTCAGGTTCAAGGGTTGATTACTCTGGCGGAGGGGTACATTCTCTCGTATCACACTTTCTGATGCAAAGCGGGGTCTGGATCAGTACTTAGAGGAGACATCATGTAATCAGACGGTGAAGTCAGATTTGGATTTGTATTTGGAAGAAGCAGTGTTGACTGTTGAGAAATAAATAGGGGAGGGTGGATGAGGCAAGCTTTGATGTTTTGGCATGGTGGAAGGCATTTTCACCAAAATACCCAGTGTTATTTCTCATGGCAAGGGATATTCTCGGTGTACCAGTCTCCATTGTACCGCTTGATGGTGATGCCAGGACACTCAATGATTATTTGAGTACCATGGACCCGGTAACGGTACAAGGCCTCATTTGTGCTCAGGATTGGTCAAGGGACGATGATTAAGGTTAGTCCTGCTAAATAATTTTTAATTTAATATTTTCATCATGATATTTGTAGTTAATTTTGGTCCAGAAATGTAATTTTTTATGTCCTCAAATATTTTAGGTTTGAAAGTTGAGGACGGACTGGCAAATGCACCTGGAGCTAGTGATCTAAATGGTAGTTACGGTGCTAACAAAGCGGACGTACCAATGTTGAAAAATTAGGTACGTGAGTAAGCATTTCCATACCAACCATTGAAATGTATTTATACATGTACTTTTTGCCAGGTGCATATGCAGAAATTGTTACATTCTTCTATTGTTGAGTTATTCAGAGGAAGGTTATGAAAGTGTATAATTATTTTGTAGGGAATAGAGCAGTAGTTCCTTGTAGATTGAAGATATTATTCTCTAACAGGAACAGGAACATACTAAGTGATGCTGTTAATTGTGTATTTTTGGAACAAGTTGATTGGGAATGAAACCTAACGGGGGCGCTTTGAATCTTTTGAGTTGTATGTATATGGTTTGTAACCATGCATCATAGCTAGTTATTGTATGTAGTATGTGGATCTTAGAATATCATTATGTCTAAATGGTATTGCTATATTGAGTCTTGAATCCATGGTGAATGTATCAGATGTTGAATCTGTTACAACTTACAAATGCTATCTTATCTCTTTACTTTTCTAATGTTTTTATCCTTTCATATTATTTATTGTAGCCCTAAATTAATTTTTGAAAGCTTTGATATTTAGGCCTTCAGAAAGAATTGCTTATTTGTCTACTAGACAGATTTTTTTTTTTTTTTAACAAATTTAACAAAAGAATAGAAAGAATGGTTTATACGAAGGCATTTGCTTCGGTGGATATAAGGACCTATTTGTAAAATGAACATATTTTCATTTTCAAAGTTCAAACAGTCGATCCGACCGTTCAACATTATCTCCATATTAAAATATACTTGGAGGTCAAATTTTACATTTTTTTGAATTTTTTTACTATTTATTAAGTATTTTACAAAAACTAGTTAAATTCAGACCATTGAATTTGTAAAATACTTAATAAATAGTAAAAAAAATTCAAAAAAAATGTAAAATTTGACCTCCAAGTACATTTTAATATGGAGATAATGTTGAACGGTCGGATCGACTGTTTGAACTTTGAAAATGAAAATAGGGCTCATTTTACAAATAGGTCCTTATGTCCACCGAAGCAAATGCCTTCGTATAAACCATTCTTTCTATTCTTTTGTTAAATTTGTTAAAAAAAAAAAATTTCTGTCTAGTAGACAAATAAGCAATTCTTTCTGAAGGCCTAAATATCAAAGCTTTCAAAAATTAATTTACCTTTCCGAGGTAAAAAAAGGATCTACTTTCCATTCTCTAAACTGTCGTCTTATTTCTTCCAAGCAAAAAATACCTGAGAACTTGCCATGACACATTGTTTGGTTTGATTATTTGAACACGCGCACACAAACATATCATGTCCCGACATTTTTATTTATATCCAAAGTTAATTACAAAATAATAAAAATGCCCAGATAATAATATCCCCTATATCGTCCGACATGATACCGCTTGGTTTTAATAACACCAAGCGGTATCTGGGCATTTTTATTATTTTGTAATTAACTTTCGATATAAATAAAAATGTCGGTATCATGTCGGACGATTTTAAAAATAGTAGTTAAAATTTGACCCTGCTCAATTCTTAAAAAATAAATATGACTTGTTATTGGTGGTGGAAATTAAAGAATAATGACTATACTGGTCTTTGGAAAATGTTTATTATACACAAGTATGTGGTACACCATTCATAGTCTCATTCTTCATTTTGGTTTGCATTAATGAAATTTAGCCATACAGGGGATATTAGTGCTTTATATGATCTACGAGTAAACTCTCAAGTTAGGTTTTGGATAGATCAATGGTATCATAATTGTTCCTTAGCCACAATATATTACTCACTTTATACCAAATGTACTAACAAACACATTCTATTAGCTGATGTCATCAATACTCAAGGGCAATCAGTACATTTTAGGGTTTCACTAGTAGGGGTAGATTACCAAGAATGGACATAAATTCTTCATATTTTCAGCTCAACAGCTTTCACCTTGTCACATGACAAAATTGAATGGAAATGGAAAACTTAAGGGAAGTTCTCAATACACTCTATTTACAATATCCTCAATTTTGGAGGAATACAACCTAAAGACTCCATGATATGGTGGAACTTACCTGTACCACCAAAAATCAGGGTTTTCATGTGACTAATTTCTCATAACACAATTTTAACTAAAAATAATCTTCTTACAAAAAGTTGGATTGGGGATCCAAAATGCCAATTCTATCACAACCATGAATTTGTTGATCATCTATTCATATAGTGTACATTGGCACGCCAAGTCTGGTTTTGGTTAGGAAAAAGTTAACATGTTATGCAACACTGGCAGACCTGGGATGACTTAATTCATTTTGCTCTTTCTCTTCACTCTACTAATAAAATTGGTTTTTTTATTATACTTAGTGATGTTAGCTAGAGTCTGTGGAAACACATAAATGATCTTTGTTTTAATAATTGTCAAATTATAATAGCTAAAAATTTTAATTTTACTGATCAAATCTCTTTGTACTTATTAGGTAGATAATATGAGCAAGAAAATCAAAGATGCTGTTGGGAACTGGCTTCCAATCACTGAAGATGCCATTCCTCTCAACCAATTTATGCCCATGCCAGTAGTTTTGTACCAGGCTGAAGTAGAGACTGGAGAGGCAGCACCTGAGCTGCCATAGATATCATATGAAGATTGACCTCCAATTTTGCTATATATATAGTTAGCCTTAGTTCTCTGATTAGTGGCTTAGTTTTAGCAAATTTTAAATATTTTTTGAGCTTAGCTAATAGTAGACTTTGGATGATGTATGAATTGTTAATTAGCTTTTGGTTCATGTTTATGATCAGAACAAGGGTATACCTCTGCTAAGGTTCAGTCTATCTTATGTAATTATGACTTGATAACATGATGTAAAGTAGTATATTGAAATGGACCGGACGGTCCAGGATCGGACCGGACCGGACCAAGGCTAGGGACGGTTCTGGCATGGGTTTGGTTCATTTTTTTTCTCCAGACCCGTGTAGGACCGGAACGTGTAGGCCTGTGGACCTGTCTCAGGATCAAGCTCCAATGATTGTTGATTACGAAAAGTACAGGGAGAAGAGGATCAAGTCCAACATGGAGAGAATGCAGCAGCTTGGCCTCCTCAATCTCTCAAGCCATCTCAACACTGCTTTCCATCAACACTCCTCAATGCCCACACAAGGATCCAACAAGGAGAAGAAGAAGGAGGTTGATTTAATAACCCCTCCTTTGCCTTCTAGGCGCTCATTCAGGTATATATGAAAGATAGATTAATTAAAAGTAACAAAGTAGAAGCGGCACATTTTACAGGAATAGCTATTTTGGTCATTTTCGTTTTAATCCTCTGTAAGAAACAAGTTATTTTAACTATGCATAAACATAACATTATTCTAGCTATGCACAATACAATGAATAAAGTTAAACAGCAAATACTAAAATTAAAAACTTCATTGGTCTAATAGAGGAGATGTATCAGTAACTATCATATGCAAATGAAAAATTGACTTAATTCTCAATTAAAGTCTTTAGGTACAATGAAAAAGGCATCATCAGACTGTCTTTGGTGATGCATGCTTACTGTACGTAACATCATTTTTATTTTCATTTGTGTATAAAACTAAAAAGGTTGCAAAATGTGGCACTGATTAACTACACCGAAGCCCATGGCAAGAAGAGCCATGAAAAATCTGATGTAGTGGTGATTAAAGAATTAGACGGGAGAGAGTTGTACACTGAAGAGCATGACAAATTGCTTGGTTCATGTGAGGTGCCCTGGACTCTGTTTGTGGATGGATATGATAAGAACAGCAAGCGCATTTATGATCCACTCAAAGGCAAAACCTGTCACCAATGCAGGTAGTGCTTACTTGAGAGAGAGAGAGAGAGACTCAAGCCTCAATTCAATTGATATAATTAGTGACTTCATTAACTAAAATTGTAATAATTATTTTCAGGCAAAAGACTACGGGTTATCATACCAGCTGTTGCAAATGTCAGCTTGTGAAGGGTCAATTCTGTGGAGACTGTCTTTATACGAGGTGACTTACTTACGGAGTTTACTAACTTGTACATACAGTAAATATATATTATAATTGTATTCAATTATTGTTAATGCAATTAATACAGATATGGTGAAAATGTTTTAGAAGCAATTAAGAAGTCCGATTGGATCTGTCCAGTTTGTAGGGGCATTTGCAATTGCAGCCTATGCAGGCTTAAAAAAGGATGGAAACCCACTGGAACTCTCTATAACAAGGTAGCTTAATATCTGATCCAAACCTTGATGAGCCTGAGATATTGTAAATATCATAAATTAATAAATGCCTTGCCTAATGCCTAATGCCTATGTAGGTTGTGAATCTTGGATACAAATCAGTGGCACACTATCTGATTCAAACTCGTCGGAAGCCAGCCAATTCTAATTCTGATTCTGAAATCAAAGTTGCCATGTCAGATAAGTTGCTAAAGGAAAAGAAACCTGAATTGATTATATCAGATGAACAAGGAGACAAGAGTAGTGGTATTCATGATGGAGAAACCATGGGAAAATGTCATATCATCAGGTTAAGCGAAAGAAAGAGAAGGGGCATAACGGTAATCTATTTTTTCCTGGCTCCATTGCCACTAGGCTTAGAAGACATCTTTACTAGGTCAGGACAGAGCTTGCATTGCATGTTTAATTTTGGAGTTTGATTTTGTGTTTTGAGTAATAATTAGCTAGCTAGGGGCCGAAATTGACAACAAATGGTGGGTTGCCTTTTTGGGATATAAGGGCTGGGTCTTGTTTATGAAATCAAGGGACAAAATGAAAAACAGGTGTTAATGGATTTCATTTTCTATGTATGTTGCCGATCTAATTGATACAACAACTAGCCTGAAATGATGTCTGTTGTCCATGGTCAGGTTTTTCTAATTTACTTAAAACCTTAACCTAGATCTATGTAAGAATTAAATAAGCACAGCGGAAACTACTTACTTTCCATCTTTATGGCCTTCCGTCTATTGCCTCTCAAGCAATATAAAAGGAATCGATGAAGATGGCTTGATTGACTTGCTCGCACGCTCAATCGACAAATTACTTGGCTAGCGAGTCCTTCCAAAACTCTTGAACTCTCTCTTACTTGTTTCTGTCTCACAAATTGAAGGCAGAATATCTGGTCTTTTATAGAGCAAGACGGTGGAGAATGATGAGTTCAAGGCTATGGAGACCCAGCCCTTTTATAGCAATGCATACCCTAACCCTAGGGTAAACCCTAGAGCCGAAAATAGCTCAAACTTGTGAAACAAGTTTGCCAAAAGATGTGAAAACGTGTACACCTTTTTTTCTGAAAATTTCAGGCTAAATCGGGAACAAAAAAAATGCTGAAAATAGCATTTCCGAAATAAATCAGAAAAAATTCTGATTTCCTTATTTAGCCTAAATTTATCACTGCTATTATTTTAATCAACTATAATCGATCCATTAACAATTATAATTGATTAACATTATTCTATATGTATTTGTATCCAAAACCTTAGTGAAATACGTATAATGCCATGACTTAATTAATCACATTGTTTGGCATATTTTAATCATTACATAAATGTAATTTGGCGACAGTATTTGATATCATAATCATAATGCACGTATGTCCAACTTAATTATTGTAATTAGACGTCTCTAAATCCAACAATGTCTAGTAAAGCTGATGTGTGCTCTATAAAATAGACTCTGCATACATATGCATTAATTAGGATATTTTTACATTTAGAAATTAGTGCTCCGCCCCATTGAGCAGAAGTATACTAAAATTAATATATTCAATATTGAACGCATTTCATAGCAAAAATCACAACTGTTTTATTTAATAAGTACAGAGCTCTCAATCACAATCACAACTGCTCGTTAGAAATTACAAAGATCAAAATTCATTGAATTACAGAAAAACAAAATTGAGCAAAAATGATATTTCCTATCGTTTTACAGTATTATGTCAGCCCAAGCAGCTTCAACTATTAATCACAAATAAATACAATCTAAACTTGACGTAAACCCTGCTACTTGGGTTCGATGTATGCTCGGTATGGGTACCCACTACTCGAGTCAAATGCATTGCTGGCATCTCTTATTATTGGATCTTCGTCACTGTAGGGATGCCTTGAGAGATTTGACACATTTGTAGAATCGTCCGAATAATACACATTAGTCGTTCTTGTACTGGCATCATTTTGTAATATTAACTCTATCTCCTTCACAACTTCATTCATGGATGGACGATCTACTGCGGAATCATGTACGCATTCCAATGCCAATTGCACAAACTTCCTAAGTCCCACATTTTTCGCTTGATTTACAATTTTAGGGTCCATTTTTTTTCTTAAACCATAGTACTCTTGGTCGTACTGGTCAATGACTTTCATGACCTCGCTCACTATGTTAGTGCCCTTTTCAATTGGAAGCCTGGCAGTTACTAGCTCTAGCATGACCACGCCGAAGCTGTAAACATCACTCTTTTCTGAAAGTTGTTGAGTCATATAGTACTCTGGATCCAAATATCCCTGGTAGATGCACAAAAAGAAAATTAGTGTATATGTTATTTCTTTGTTAGTCTCTTGGATGGTTCTTTCATATTTACGCCAATGTTTAGGTATGATTTAGAAACCAAGATAAAATATTTTAAATTCTAATGTGATTATGTGAAATATTTCTTGTACTCACTAGTGTTCCCTTGACTTGGGTAGAAACATGCCCTTTCTGCGTGTCAGCGATTAACTTTGAGAGACCAAAATCAGCGACCTTTGCATTAAGATTTTCATCCAATAGAATATTTGTCGACTTGATATCTCTGTGTATTATCGGTGGATCAGCATGTTCATGGAGATAAGCTAATCCCCTAGCTGAACCTAATGCAATTTGTAGCCTCATTTTCCAATCCAAATAACCTTTCCCTGCAATAAGTAGCACCAGCAATTTAGGAATAAAGCAAGGGTACAATTGACTAGTCCACTGCCAGTTCAAATAAGAGATGATTTTAAGGGTTTAAAAACAAAGAGATGGTTAAATGAATATCTGGTTAGATATAAGCAAGCATGTTATACAAGTTCAATGATATTTTTTTTAATTAAGCAAATCTACTTTGATTTTGAATTATCTACATCACTCTCGTTTCTGGGTCTCTTGTAAAGAAAGCTTTAGATAAAAACTTGATTTTTGTATTGAGAATAGAAGAAAAGTGAAAACTGAGATGTAAATAAGAAAATACCATTAAGGGACATACCTACTATATTGTCTCTTAATGTTCCATTAGAGATGTACTCGTACACTAGCATTTGCTCCCCTTGTTCATAGCAAAAACCTACTAAACTCACCAAGTTCTTATGATGAACCCTAGAGAGCAACTCAATCTCATTTTTGAATTCCTGTGCACCTTGCATGGATCCTTGTTCTGCTCGTTTTATAGCGACAACTAACCCATTTGTAAGGTATCCTCTATACACCTGTTATAAATAAACCCGAATGTAACATAATTCTTCACAGAATGTTACCATGTTCAATATATTGTTAAAATTTAAAGAGTTTGATGTACCTTTCCATAACCTCCAGCCCCAATTTGATTGTTGTCTGAGAAATTACCAGTGCACTTTCTGAGCTCCTCAAAAGAGAAGCATTTTGTACTCTTCAGTTGAGGTGCTGTCCCGTCATCTTTGCCACCAGAGCCCCAAGAGGCTGAAGAAAAAAAAAAAAAAAAAAAACTCATTAAGAAAAATTGAAATTGTTCTTGCTGGCTGCTCTATTTTTAAATTTAAATATAGATCTAAAAATGTACCAAAAGGATTGGCAAGCAAAGCTGCTTCTTTGGCTTTTCTTCTCTGTTTTGAAGCATAAACTGCTACCACAATAAGTGCAATCAAAATAACACAACCACCGGCTGCAATTCCTGCAATTGCAGCTGTACTAATTGAAGTACCGTTACTTCCAGAACCTGAGAGGTTACTTTAATGAGAATCAACATTTTAACATTATATATGACTTCTTATTTGCAAAAGAAGCATGATTCTTTTTCCAACAACTGAAATTTTGAAATTACCTGGGAACTGGTCTGGTTGGATGAAGTAATAGGGCCTGAACTCAAGAGGTGCCATGTATTTTTGATTACTCAGATTAAAGCCCAGTTCTATATTTTCACGTATACTGAAGTTCATCCCAGAAAGAGGGAAAAGCGCCACAGTTGCCTCAATATACTTATCACCTGTTATGACTATATTTGAGATATAAACCGAGTTCGACACAGTTATTAGCTGTTCCCGCAAAGTCTTCTCGAGAGCTTGAAACAAGGAACTGTTTGAAATATCATTAAATCTCGGTGCTCGGAATACCATCAGGCCTGAAAAAGGATAGGCGCATTTGCAGTTTGTCGGGCTTAACTGCTGATTGTCAGGACAGGGGGCTTGTGACACACAATTTGCACGGTTTGTGGTGTAAGCAGGTAGGTTTGATTGATTGTTTTGGCAGTACAAGTTGTTAGAGTGCTTGGCATCTTTGCACAGAGGGTTGTTAAGGAGACTGGAGATGCCAAAAAAAAGGAGAATGATATTAGAAAACCAATAAATTGAGTTATTAATTACTTGTAATGATAGATTATCAGAACAAACATACATTAATTGCGAATATGACAGATATGTAATTCTACTTGCAAATACAACAACATGAAAGGTCTCACATGAGACACAAAGAAATATGATATATGAAATTGATTACGAAATTAAAAAGAACAAGAAGCTTACGAAATTGATTTTATTGTTGATGGAATGTTTGCATCGGTGATACTATTGTTGTGGATACTGACTATCTTTAGATCTTGTCCAAGGTTGCTACCCATGTCAAGTTTACCATCAAATTGATTAAAATCTAAGTACCTGTTGAAAAAATGTATTAATTGTTGTAAACATTTGGCAAATTATATCTTCTACCCCTACAAAATGAGAGAAAATCTATGGGTACCCTACAAATCAAAGTTAACCAAAGTAACATCATGAGAAAAAGCATATGATAATTTCTTCACTTCCAAAAAAAAATATGAGAAAGATGTACAAATTAATCTAATATGGAAGGTCTATGCTTGATAGGATTTGGCGCAGAAGTCCGTTATTTTATTCAAGGATACACTAAAAGGAAGCTTAATTTAGTGAGTAACTTACACTTGTTGTATATGGGGAAAAGTAAAAAACTATTATTGCTTAAATCCCTAAGGAAAAGAGTGAAATGTAATGCAATTTACCAAGAAAGGAGCTAGAAGGGGCTATTTAAAGACTTACACAACGGTGAGGTTTTTGAATGCAGTAAGGTCTGGTATATTTCCAGTCAGACTATTATTTGCCAGATTCCTGCAGAGAAATAAAAAAAATATAATAAAAGAAACACTATGGTTGATCTTGAATATATGCTAATATAATAAACAAAAAGTATTATTTGAGATAAAATTGATAACTTACAACACAGAGAGACCCGTTAGGTTGGTAATACTAGGTGGTATACTGCCGCTCAACTTATTGTTATTCAATTGGCTGTTTTGAATGTGGCAGAAGGTCAAACAAAGCAAAGTAATAATAATAATAATAATAATAATAAGGTGGAATTTCATGTATCATTTCCCCCTCTAAACTTTGAAATTACGTATTTCCCCTTCTAAACTTTCAAAACTCACAAATTTACTTACAACAACATATATGTTACGAATCTCATAAAATTCAATCTTTATTAATGAAATGGGTAAATTTAATTAATTACTTTTAAATATATTAAATATATTTTATTAATGAAATGGGTAAATTATTTAATTACTTTTAAATATATTTTATTAATGAAATGGGTAAATTTGTGAGTTTCGAAAGTTTAGAAGGGGAAATAGTACGTAATTTCAAAGTCTACAGGAGTAAATATGTAATATTGAAGTTTTTGCGGGGATAGATGAAATTCTCTCTAATAATAATAATAATAATAATAATAATAATAAAAATAATAATAATGGTAGCCAAGAGACTTACAGGGTCTGTAAAGTCTTAGGCCCCTTTATGTTGGGAATAGGGCCAGTAAAATTATTGTTGTCAAATATCCTGCCAAAATATTTACAATCAAAAGAAGTCAATATGTGAAGTGAAGATCCGTTAAAGATTAAAATACAAGAGAAGCTTACATGTGTATGAGACTCATATTAGAGCTGAAAAGGGCTGCACTGATTCCACCAGTTAACTGATTCTTATTGAAATGGCTGTTCATTATTAACAAATTTTGTTAGTTTTTATTTTATGAGATACAAAAAATTGATTTAAAGTAATTATATCACTACTGGTGTTTTCTTTGAGAGATAATTGTTAATATATTAATGTTCTAGGCATGTTTTATGTATATTCTTTCCTAGTCTTTTACAAGTTACAACAAACTTTTTTTTTTGTTTAATAAAAGTGTAAAGTAGGCTTAGACCTACATCAAAATAAATAAATTATGTCACTAGTAATGAGCTCAGAGTAGTATGATACAATAATTAAATTTTCAAATTCATATTTGAACAACTCAATCAAGGAATGGGATTAATGCAAAAATTAGCATTAAAATTCAGGGGAAAAGTTGTAAATTAAAACGTACAAATGCCATGTGTTTACGAGAGAGTCGAGACCAGGAGAGATAGGAAGGGGTCCTGTAAGCTGGTTATCAGCTAAATCAAGCCAATTCAGATTTACGAGTGAACCAATTGTAGAAGGTATGCTCCCACTGAATTTATTTGAATTAAGGGCCCTGCAATTTTATGATAATTCAAGTTATAAATATAATAGACCAACATGTAAATATGAGCTACTGTATCTGGAGTTTCATATTTATTATTTAATAGAAAATTTGAATTAAAATTTCCAATAAGAGAGCTAATTCTTACAAAAAGATTAAATTTGTCAAATTCCCGATTGTAGTCGGTATGGTGCCAGTCAAGTTGCAACCTAGCAGTGACCTAGACAAGTCAAGAGTATAAATACATAAGGCCTTCACCTTTATTTTTTGTCTTTTAATTCAATTCAGTAGTATAATATATTGTAATATATTAAAATTGTAATTACAGGCTTGTAAGCTTTTGTAGTTGGTCAATGCTTTCTGGCAGCGAGCCAACAAGGTCAGGGTTTGAAGCAAGATCCCTGAAAAACCAAAATCGAGTAAATTAATTTTGAATTTCTTCATTGTCATTCGATAATACTAATTTTGAAAATTTAACTACAAATCAATGCAATTTCATTTGGATATCGGTTTCCAGACAAATTTAGTGAACTCACAAGGTTGTCAGTTCAGTTAGTAGGCTGATGTCAACACTTATCTTGCCTTTGATA
The DNA here is from genome assembly GCA_025461125.1 of Carex kokanica. NCBI lineage: Eukaryota > Viridiplantae > Streptophyta > Magnoliopsida > Poales > Cyperaceae > Carex > Carex kokanica. The sequence continues at coordinate 67,121 of JAJGRX010000901.1, forward strand.
TTCATACCAGGCAATGACCTGCAAAGTTTACAAAAATAAGAAAACAAAATCATATTTTTGAGGGATGTGTGAAAGACTCTATAGAAAGTTGGTAAACAAACCAAATTAAGTACAAAAGTCTATAATAGACTAGATCAAAAAGAGCACACCATACAAAGTTAATAATAAATATTAGTCAAAATTAGAGGCTAGTTTGGTGGTTATCTGACAAAAATTTTATAAACAAGGGGAAAATATAGTAGCATTTTTCTTTTGGAAAAGGGAACTGAGATAGTGAGAAGTACATACAAAGATGTTACTCTTCCTTTTGAACATTGAATCCCATCCCATGGATAGTCGCATGGATCAGTCGTCTCATTCCAACTTGTCGGCAAATCTTGCCATTGGCTTATTAATGATTTCAATGCCGAAGCTACAAAAAAAAGTGAAATCTCTGTTATCAATGTGTCTTGGATAATAACTTCATATTATTTTCCTTGATCTGCTCCATGAAGTACAAGGAAGACATTCAGAAAAACAACAGAAAATAATTGAAATCAAACTGGTACAAGCAGGTACCATGATACCAGAAAACCATAAACAACTAACCATCTTGAGAACTGGTTACACCAAACGCCACTTGAAGACTAGTTACAAACAAAAACAACAGCAGGAGGCGAATTATACCCATGCCTGCCATGTCAGCACCGGCAAGTTCTCGAGAATCCAACAACAGAAATGGAGAGAGAACGCCAAGCGTATGAATTAGCTCAATATTTCCTTCTATTAGTAGAGAATAAACTTTGTATCGTGTGAAAGCGTATGAATTAGCTCAATATTTGTTTGACTTTCATATGCCAAATTTCTCGATAGTTGTAAGCACGGGAGAAGATAAGAGGTAAGGATCAAGAGGGGGAGAGTGGTTGTTTGAATAGATCAATATTATTAAAAAATATTATTAAAGTTCCAACAACTATAAATTATATCCATTTGCTTATTTATTAATGCCATTATAATAAATGTACGAAGAGTGGTTGCTCCAGTGGACCCTTGCTAATTAATTTTTTAGCGGGTTTGATTTGGTCAGAAATTCCTACCAAATGGGTTTGTCGATCGATCTATGATCTAGATGGTCAGATCAATGGTTTGGAGGGGACGAGTTTCGCATGTGTAGATTGAACGGTTCACTCTATATGAGAGGGGGAAAATTATTTGTCCATTCCACAACTCTGATAGTTAATCATTTCCTGTTCTTGTTTAGTACGTATGAGGAGCTGGGGGCAGATATGCGTTTTGGACTCGGTTAAATCAACTGAATTAAAGAAATGTATAGAATAGACCTCGAGATCTGCCTTTGAGTTTGACTAATGAATTAAATACAAATGAGCAGTTGGCAGTGCGCCATGAATTAAACTAGATACATTAATCCTGGTGTGTTAAAGCTTAAGCGAACCATGCTAATAATAGAAAATACTTGCATTAATTATTGAATTAAACAAATGATTTAAGTAGACCTCGAGATATTCCCTCCATGTGAATGCCTGGTTTCTTGCACCTCGTTCCTCTTCCTGCGCTGCATAGAGTACGAATGAGTGGATTTTAAAAAGAGATGCACGTTATTACTTTTTAGCCATAATAATAAAATTTTATTTTGCATCTCCCTAGCTAGCTAATAGACATTATCAGCAAACTAATTAAGCAATATATAGAAAGAATTATAGTCTTCAAAATCGTGACGGCCCACTGCACAGTAGAGGAGCGTAATCCAAAAATCAAATGTTGTATGTAAGGAAAATATAATTAAGTGGCCCAAAATTAAAACAGCCCATTTTGATTTAAATGGCATAAAGGCTTTATTAAAAGGTGCACTGATATATAACGCATATAGATTGATTTAAATGGCATAAAAGTCAACAGATGCGTTGACAGATGCATATAGCTTTTGATTAAAAGGCGCTATTATCCAAAGGATTAATTAAAGAGTGCATAGTGTTTTATTACAGATGCATATTGACTCATGCGCTATTATATCCACACAATATTAATTTTAAGGGTGCAAGGTTCACTGCACGTTGATATATTGTTTAAAGGGTGCATCTTACACCGGCTACTATTATCCACATGTGCTGCACTGTCCATCCTGTGCATCTCCCCTATAAATAATTGCTTTAATGACAGGCAATAAAAATACGAATTCTAATAGTAAGGTTGATCCTCTCTTCATCGATATTTCATAAAGAACAAGTTGTCATTGCTTAGAAAGAGAAAGAGGAGAGAAATCACTTTGCAGTTCTTCTGACGGTTTGCGAAGAACGTTTCAAGTATTGTTCTACAGTTTATAATGGATAAAGGTATGTAATCTAATTAATTGATTTACACGTGGAGACTTTGATTTCTAAGATCTTTGATTTGTTTTTTAATGATTTTTAATTCCGCTATCGAAACTTTAAAGATGATTAGTTGTACTTATTTTAATGATCGTGTGTAAGTAGTCGAGCACGATAACGTCTACTTACATGTGGTATCAGAGCATGGTTTTGGAATTCATAATCTCCCGAATAAGTTACTTGTTTTATAAATTTATTATTATTATTATTTTCTTTTTAATAATTTGTGATTGAAATTTGCGGTAACTTTGAATTATGACGGTATTGCTAGACACCAAAGTGTCCTTACCCTAAAGAAATCGAAGTATGGATTATATAGAGTTCATTAAGTAGAATATTCTGAAAAAAAAAATTTTACCATTAATCGTGAAGATAATTACTTTGAAGAAAGAAACTAGGCATTCTTTCCAATTAAAATTCTGAAATTGAATTATTATGAACCGGGAAAGAAATTTTCTGGAATAAAAAAAAAAAGTTATCTAAATTAAATTGATGCAATAATGAGTCTAAGAATTTTAGAATAGTTTTATTGCAATTCTATTTTCTATAAACCGTAGATTAAAATTAATTAATCATTTATTAAGATTATATGATATTAAAATCTGTCATATACAAAATTTAATGGTTTAATTAATTAGTAGATTATGAGATTTTTTGAATTGCCCAAAGGTTAATTACATTCTCATAATTTACACAACTTAAGTTGATAATTTACGTTATTCCTCAATTGTTGGTTACCCAAAGGCAACAACATGTATTGAAACAATAAAATTATCATATTAAAGTATTTTCTAGTAAAATATTATGTTTAATATATATCTTAAGAAATCCCAAAGGATAATTAGGATATACATTAATTAAGTTATTGCTCCGAAAATCTGAAGTTATAAATTATTGCATTATGTCTCCTATGTTCTGATCTACTCTTTGAGTTAAGTTATATATATATTATTTGTATTTTTTTTAATTTAAAGATTTAAGTTTATGAAATTTTGAAATCATTTAAAGATGGAAAAATCAAAGTATAATAAATTATGTTTTCTGATTTTGTTTTCATTCATTGCAAATTTCAGAAAATTTATTTCTTCTTAATTTTCCTTATGATCTTCTCTTTCCCTAATTTATTTTACTTTTTCTTCTCATCTTCTCTATTAAAATTACAGTTAATGTACCTGTATCGATGCAATCGCATGCGTCATCTGTGACGGTCTTTAATGGTCTTAACTTTGCTGAATGGAATGAACAAGTCCAATTTCACTTAGGTGCACAGGACTTGGACATAGCACTATTATTTGATAAGCCCGATGCTATAACTGATGAAAGCAGCGAGGAAGATAAGGCCTTTATGGCAGAATGGGAACGTTCTAACAGGTTATGCCTTATGTTTTTGCGAATGACGGTTGATGGAAACATTAAGGTTGCTCTTCCGGACATGGATAACGCTCAAGAGTTTCTAGCAAACGTCAAGGCACGCTCACAGACAGCCGATAAGTCGCTTGCCGGTGCGCTTATGGCAAAACTTACCACCATGAAGTATGATGGTAGTCGCACTATGCATGCACATATCGTAGAAATGACATCTCTCTCCGCAAAACTTAAGAGTTTGGGAATGACATTTGACGAAGGGTTTCTAGTTCAATTTATTTTGAACTCTCTGCCGAATGATGTTTATAGTCCGTTCCAAATTAATTATAATGCTCAAGAAAAGAAATGGAACATAAATAAATTGACTAGTAAACTTGTTTAGGAAGAGGCAAGGCTTAAGGAAATGAAACCTAATACTGTTCATTTTTCAAACCTAGAAGTTGGGTCGGGTTCTAATGCTAAACCAGGGAAAGCTAAGACCAAAAAGAAGGGGAAAGCCTTTCAGGTGTCTTCTAATGCAAGTTTCAAGAAAGAAGGGAACAAGCAAAAGTGCCACTTTTGTCGTAAGGTGGGTCACTTTCAGAAGGATTGTCTGAAAAGGAAGGTTTGGTTCGAAAAGAAATGTATGAATCATAATTTTGTAACTTTTGAGTCAAATTTTATTGATGTTCCTAATAATACTTGGTGGATTGACTCGGGCTCTACAACTCATATTTCAAACAATTTACAGGGATTTCTTACGATCCAAACCACAAGCCAAAGTCGACAAAGTGAAAGATATGTAATTATGGGCAATAAAGACAAGGTGCCAGTGGAAGGTGTCGGAACATATCGACTTATATTAGGTTCTGGCAATATTGTCTATTTGTATGATACACTATATGTACCTTTGTTTTCTCGCAACTTAATATCTGTATCTAAGTTGGATGATTGTGGCTATGTATTTAAATTTGGATCTAAATGCTTTAGTTTATATAAAAATAATTGCATGATTGGTTGTGGCAATTTGATTGATGGATTGTATAAATTAGAGTTAGATAATTCTTATGTAGAATCTCTGATTACCATGAACAATACTATTGGAATGAAAAGAAATATGAATGATGAAAAGTCGGCGTACTTGTGACACAAAAGATTGGGTCATATATCCAAAGAAAGAATGCAACGTTTAGTGAAGTCCGGAGTTCTTCCAAACTCAGATTTTACTGACTTAGGTGTATGTATCGATTGTATAAAAGGTAAACAGACAAAACATACTAAGAAAGGTGCCACTCGTAGCTCTCAACTTCTAGAAATAATTCACACGGATATTTGTGGACCATTTGATGCTCCCTCCTTTAATAAAGAAAAGTATTTCATCACCTTCATCGATGATTTCTCACGTTATGGGTTTCTTTATCTTCTAAATGAGAAATCACAATCTATTGATGCACTTGAGGTGTTTATAAATGAGGTTGAAAGACAGTTAGAAAAACAAGTGAAAATCATTCGATCTGATCGCGGTGGGGAATTTTATGGTAGATATGACGAATCAGGACAAAATCCTGGACCCTTTGCTAGATTCTTAGAAAAGCGTGGTATATGTGCGCAATACACTATGTCCGGCACACCACAACAAAATGGTGTTGCTGAACGTCGTAACAGAACACTTATGGACATGGTTCGGAGTATGCTCAGTCACTCAACTGTGCCTAAATCTTTGTGGATGTATGCACTTAAGACCGCCATGTATTTACTAAACCGGGTTCCCAGTAAGGCAGTAGAAAGGACTCCTTTCGAACTGTGGACGGGAAGAAAACCTAGTTTGCGTCATATACATGTATGGGGTTGCCCTGCGGAGGTCCGTTTGTATAACCCACACGAAAAGAAATTGGATTTCAGAACTGTTAGTGGATTCTTTATTGGATATCCAGAGAAATCCAAAGGGTTCAGATTTTACTGTTCGAATCATAGCACGAGAATTGTTGAATCCAGAAATGCACGTTTCATCGAGAATGCTGAAGTCAGTGCAAGAAGTTCTGATCAGTGTAATTCTGATCTTCAGGAAATTACAGAACAAGTTACTGTTCCTTTGTCTGTTGTTTCGAAAGTAGTTGTTTCGAAAATAATTCTTCCTACTGTTCCAGAACAACCAACTGCTACTGAGGACATTCTGATTGATAACATCGTTGTTGATGATATAGTTGAACCGAATAATATATCATTAAGAAGGTCTAACCGTGAACGGAGATCGGCTATATCTGACGATTATTTGGTTTATCTACAAGAATCTGAAATTGATTCTACAATTGATGATCCGGTTTCATACAAGAAAGCTATTGAATGTGAAGAATCCGATAAATGGATTGATGCCATGAAAGACGAGTTAAAATCAATGGAACAAAATCAAGTCTGGGATCTCGTCAAATTGCCTCATGATTCCAAGCGAGTTGGATGTAAATGGATCTTTAAGATCAAACGTGACTCCAAAGGCAAAATTGAACGATATAAAGCTAGACTGGTTGCCAAAGGTTTCACTCAGAAAGACGGCATTGATTATAAAGAGACATTTTTGCCCGTCTCTAAGAAAGATTATTTGCGTATCATCATGGCTTTAGTGGCTCATTACGATCTTGAGTTACACCAAATGGACGTCAAAACTGCTTTTCTGAACGGAGAACTCGAAGAGGAAGTCTACATGGATCAGCCCGAGGGCTTTTCAATTGGGGGAAAGGATATGGTTTGCAAATTGAAAAGGTCGATATATGGGCTGAAACAAGCATCACGACAATGGTATCTTAAGTTCAATGATGTGATTACTTCTTTTGGTTTTAAGGAAAATATTGTTGAACGTTGTATATACTTGAAGGTCAGTGGGAGTAAGATAATGTTTCTAGTTCTATATGTTGACGACATTTTACTTGCGACTAACGATCTTGGAATGATGAAAAGCACCAAGAATTTTCTCTCGAAGAATTTTGAAATGAAAGATATGGGCGAGGCGAACTATGTGATAGGAATAGAAATATTTCGTGATCGATTACAAGGTTTGTTAGGTTTGTCTCAGGAAACATATATTAACAAGATTCTCGAGAGATTTAGGTGGAGAAATGTTCAGCTGGTAAGATACCGATTCAGAAAGGGGATAAATTTGGTTTATATCAATGTCCTAAAAACGAATTGGAAAAGGAAGAAATGAATAATATTCCTTATGCTTCCATTGTGGGTAGTTTAATGTATGCACAAACTTGTACAAAACCAGATATCAGTTTTGCTGTAGGAATGCTTGGACGTTATCAAAGCAATCATGGATTAGAACATTGGAAGGCAGCAAAGAAAGTTTTACGATATCTTCAAGGTACTAAAGATCACATGTTGACGTATAGGAGATCAAACTGCTTAGAGACAGTTGGTTATTCAGATTCAGACTATGCCGGGTGTTACGATACACGAAAATCCACTTGCGGATATGTGTATCTTCTAGCCGGTGGAGCAATCTCATGGAAAAGTGCTAAGCAGACAATAATCACTGCATCTACTATGGAAGCCGATTTCGTGGCGTGCTTTGAAGCCATGGTACAAGGACTATGGCTGCGGAACTTTATTTCGGGACTTGGAATTGTCGACAGCATTGCCAAGCCGCTGAAGATTTATTGTGATAATTCTGCAGTAGTCTTCTTCAGCAAAAACGACAAGTACTCCAAAGGTGCCAAGCACATGGAGATTAAGTACTTTGCCGTGAAAGAAGAAGTACAGAAACAAACAATAACAATACAGCATATAAGCACAGAGATGATGATAGCTGATCCTTTGACAAAAGGATTACCACCCAAGATATTTCACGAACATGTCGAAAGAATGGGAATAGTTATCTGTGTTGTCCCTAAGGCACCACTAATTTTCTTTAAAAATTTAAACTAAATGCAAATAAAGTAAATAGAAGAGTTTAGAGAAAATTGACACGCGGGATGTTAACGGAGTTCGGCAAAATGGCCTACGTCTCCGGGGCGTCGCAACCGCTTCTCTGTGCGCCTTTCTATTACCCAATGAGAAAGGTTACAACTTGTGAACCGGTGAGTCCTTACAACCAATGGGTAATCACACGACCAATTTAGGTAGAGACCGAAGTCTCTAAGTTTATATTCTCAAGATAAACACTTATAAGCTTATTCTAATCTAATCTAACTCAAGATTACTAAAGTAGATTTGAGGTTGTTTGAGAAATTTTGAAGTTCTAAGATCTCTTAACAATGGAGGGACTTAAGCACACATAAAATTCGCTTTTGAAAAGATGGGGCGGCTCCTCTCTATTGGGAGAAAACCTAATTGCTCTATTTATAGAGGCAGCTTCGGAATGAGCAGTCTGCCTACAATCGTTACCAACGTTTGTCTAATCGTTACAACGATTAGTATTTTATATGCAATTAGGGTTTCAGCCAAATTTGAGTTTCTGCGAGAATTTGATAATCGTTACAACTATTATATAATCGTTGGTAACTATTATAATCGTTACAACTATTATATAATCGTTGGTAACTATTGTTCTCTGGAAATTCAATTTCCTGTGCAGCTTTTATAATCGTTACAACTATTATATAATCGTTGGTAACTATTATAATCGTTGGTAACTATTGTTCTCTGGAAATTCGATTTTCTGTGCAGCTTTTATAATCGTTACAACGATTATATAATCATTGGTAACGATTGTTCCCTGTTTCAACATCAAATCTATTTTACCAAGTCTATAATTTTACAATTTGAATTCTTGATAAATGTCTTGATGATTTCTTCAAGTCAACTGATCCATATTGCAATTCCAATTATCTTGAACCTGTGAAATATCTTAACTCCAAGAAATTGTTAAATTCAATTATTGTATGTTTTGCAAATTAGTCAAATAGCATACTAAGAGTATTGCTTGCAACAACAATCTGTGATAAATAATTGTTGTAATTAGATGAATGATTATTTATGATATTATTATTGATTGATTGTTTCAAATGCAATTCCTATTTATTTAAGTATATATATATATTATCGTTTACTACTAATAGGAATTAGTCTATATAAATTAGACAATTAACGTGGATCCTCAAGTATACCATTATGGTTTATATTAAGTTAGAATTGATATTGTAGTACATGGAAGAAAGTTAGTAACAAATATTATTAGCAACCGCCATGACTCGTATTAATTTTGCTTAAGTATAAATATTATGATTTTAGAATTTATGAAATATAAAGACATACAATATTATTGTGCACCTTATGAATGTTGTAATGCCATAAAGTTTTATAATGGACCAAGTGGGAGAATGTAAGGAAAATATAATTAAGTGGCCCAAAATTAAAACAGCCCATTTTGATTTAAAAGGCATAAAGGCTTTATTAAAAGGTGCACTGATATATAATGCATATAGATTGATTTAAATGGCATAAAAGTCAACAGATGCGTTGACAGATGCATATAGCTTTTGATTAAAAGGCGCTATTATCCAAAGGATTAATGAAAGAGTGCATAGTGCTTTATTACAGATTCATATTGACTCATGCGCTATTATATCCACACAATATTAATTTTAAGGGTGCAAGGTTCACTGCACGTTGATATATTGTTTAAAGGGTGCATCTTACACCGGCTACTATTAGCAACATGTGCTGCACTGTCCATCCTGTGCATCTCCCCTATAAATAATTGCTTTAATGACAGGCAATAAAAATACGAATTCTAATAGTAAGGTTGATCCTCTCTTCATCGATATTTCATAAAGAACAAGTTGTCATTGGTTAGAAAGAGAAAAAGGAGAGAAATCACTTTGCAGTTCTTCTGACGGTTTGCGAAGAACGTTTCAAGTATTGTTCTACAGTTTACAATGGATAAAGGTATGTAATCTAATTAATTGATTTACACGTGGAGACTTTGATTTGTTTTTAATGATTTTTAATTCTGTTATCGAAACTTTAAAGATGATTAGTTGTACTTATTTTAATGATCGTGTGTAAGTAGTTGAGCACGATAACGTCTACTTACATTGTAGGGACTAGGGACTAATAATTTCGTAGAATTAGAGGAGCGTAATCCTAAAAGATGAGTCCATCTTCTCCTACACAGTAACGAACAAATAATTCACACTGCTAAAAATATAACGCTAATCATAGGCAGTACATGTATCATACACGGATGGGAGAATTTTTTATAAATCCGTGTGTCAAGTATGAATACGTGCCTCTGAAAATGAACTCAAACATTCATACACAATTAATTAAAATAGAACCGTATATAAATGTGCTTCAGACTTATACACGGTTGTTTATTAAGCAACTGTGGACGATTGGGAACAATTGTATACGGTTGTGGTTAACATAACATGTATAAATGAGCTCCAAACAATTGTACATGGTTTCTTTATACCAACCGTGTATGAATGCTCTGTAGTATTTTTCGGAAAAAATCATCCTTGTCATCGTACACGATTTTCTTTCTACCAACTGTGTATAAATGTTCGTTAGGATCTTTTGGAAAAATTTATGTTTGTAATCATATATAATTTTATTGTATGATCCGTGTGTGATGAAAGAATGACAAAAATTTCCACGTCATCGATCCACACCATCAAATTATAATGCATCTCTATGTTTATTTTCTAAGGCATCTCTATCATTTCTGAAGAACTTCTTTCTTGTACATGCATTTCTCTAAGGCACCTTCTAAACATGCGAGACTAAGGTGAGGGGTAAGGCAAGGGAGGTGATATCTTCACAAAGAAGGCGATCGGAGAAGAAGAAACTTCTAACGGGTGTAACTTTTTGCTCGTGTATCCGATTTCAGTGTATGGCCATAATTCGGATATCCCGCGAGTAGATCTACATGATTTTCCAAGTTTACCTGCCTAGAATCAAGGTTTCAGGGCCGCAATTCGGATAGCACAATGGATTGAAGACGAGTAAATTGGTTTCCGGGATTGATGTTTTATTTGCTCAATGGATTGAAGGACGGTTAAGTGGGTTTGCTGAATTGATATTTTATTTGCCGGTTGGATTGAAGTCAGCTATGAGGGTTTGGGCATATTTTGATGCATTTTGTTGCCCTCAAGGTATTGTATAAGTTCATTTAATGTCATTATATTTTGTTGCCCTCAAGGTATTAGTATATGGTACTGGACTATCGGGGCAAATGGTACATAGAAGTATTTGAATTAAAAAAATATTAAGTATTAAAAAAAATATGTTGAAAACTATTGATGTTGAACATGTAATTGATGATTTTGCTTCTAAAAATGCAATGAGTCATTTAAGATGAGATGTGGTTTATATGTGCTTTTTGTGCAGGTACAATATACAAGTGTTCAAAATTAGTTTATCAAGAAGCAAGAAGCATGGTTTGGGTATGAGGGTATGTTAATCATTGTATATGTTTTATTTTGAGGGGTATTGGTTTTATGTCCCTCCTATATTTGTATGATCTATTGGCATATTAATAAAAAAAATTGTACATAAAGGGTCCAAATTTTTCTTTCGCTCCGGGCTCCAAAATCTTCAAGACCGGCCCTGCTCTACATTAACGTACTATTTGAGTTAATTTAGTGTGAATCTCAATCGGACGGTTCAGATATTAACTCAAAATTTGAGTTAATGAAGAGAATACAAACTAATTCTATGAAAATGTACTTGAAAATGCAATTTTATATTTTTATATTTTTTTCTGTTTTTTTAGATAAGTAGAAAATTAATTCAAAAAGTAATGATTCTATATATACCTACTCCGCTTTAATTACGCCAATCAGATCCTATAATTATGCCCAATGTTAATAAAAGTTAGTTAGGCTTAATTAAAAGAAAGTGCAGAGCCGCAGATCTGTCTCAAACCCTTCAACAGTTTTTCGTACCCCTTAAGGAATAAGGATGCAAACCGGGCCAGGCCAGGCCCACCGCTAGCTACCTCTCCAGTGTATCGCGTTAACTGACAACCTTGGTCAACTCCGCCCTATGAAATCAAATTTTTTAACGGGCTTTTATGATGGGCTAAGGCCTTGGATGAGTTGGACTTGAGAAATTTTTGTTTCTTTGGGAGAGCCTGCCATGGCAGAGTCAAATAATTAAGAAAACCAGAGTACAGTACAGAACAGTACAGGAAGGAGTCAGAGGAGAGCAGATTAAATAAAAGTACTCTTTCATCGCATGCTTGCTATATATGGTTAACAGTCACATTCAGCTGACCAAATCATTAGGTACGGTAGACCCTTTCATCGCATGCTTGCTATTCGCTAATGTGCATTGACATTGCAATTTGAGATAGACCACAATAAAAATATTACAGTCTTCAGTCAGAGTTGCATCTGGCACCTTGATCCCTGTTTTATGAAATAGCATTGCTAACTTGTTTTATTTAAATAAGTACAGAGCTTATCACAATCACAACTGCTCGTTAGTGTTGAGATTAATTGTATGTTTGTGTCTCTATAGAAAATATAGGGACCTTTTGGTAAGAAAAAAATATAGTCATTTGTAGGGACTTTTATGTAAGATGTATGCCTATAGAGGCATTAGAGAACCAGATCTGAATACAAGTTTATCAGTTTTTTTTATTGTCAAAATGGTATCAGAGCCCTTCTCTGAAAAAACCTAAAAACGCGGTACTGTAGCAAACCCGCGTTACTGTAGCAGACCTCCGCCCCACCCCTCCGCCAGCGCCGCCTGAGCTCCGCCCGACGTCGCCTGGCCCGCCTGAGCTCCGCCCGACGTCGCCTGGCCCGCCTGAGCTTCGCCGCCGCAGCTGCTGGTCTCAGCCGCCCAAATCTGGCTCTGCCCGCCTAGCACCGCAGCTCCACCTAGCACCGCAGCTCCGCCCAGATCTGGTCTCAGCCGCAGCTGCTGGTCTCGCCGGCCTCTCTCCCTGCTCCGCCTTCTCTCTCTTGGCCGAGCTCAACTCCGCCTAGGTTCGGCCAGCCACCTCCTTCTCTCTCTTGGTTTGACCTAGCTAGGCCGAGCCACCTCCTTTAAGGCCAGCCAGCCACCTAGGGTAAGTCCCTTTGGGTTGATTTGGCCGGCGTGGGGGGCCTATACCCCACGATACCCGAGAAGGGGGTTTTGATCGGTTTTTTTCGATCGGGTTTGGCTCGAATCTTGATGAAATAGATCAAGATCGGGTTGAGAGAGAAGAAGAAGAAAGGAGGAGATGACCTAGATCCGTCTTGAGGGTGCAAGATCGGGTTTAAGAGGTTATTAGGAGTGATTCGGACCAAGATAGATAGGTGAGGCGGAGATCTAAGTCCGATCAATGTCAGAAGAGGAGACCGGGAATGCGTTTGCGAAGGCTTGTGCGAAGCTGACTCCTGATGAGCTCGCTGTTGTGGTGCGACTATTGGCCGGGAGTCAAACTTCTGTTGAAAGCAAGCCAAAGTTACAGAAGTTGGACCTTCAGTCGGTGGACATAAAACTGGATGGGCCAGCCACGTATTTGAGCTGGTCGCGTCGGGTTAAGAGGGCTCTAGTAGGGAAGAACCTGGATGGGTATATCACAGGTGAGATGGACGTGCCAGCTGAGGGCTCAGCTGGGTACAATGAGTGGAGGTCTACAAATAGTCTGCTACACACTTGGCTTCTAAACTCTATGGTTGCATCTATTGCCAAGACGGTTGATGGCATAGAGGCCGTGAGTGATGTCTGGGGGAAGTTGATGAGGATCTATGCAGGGATTGACAACAATATGAGAGTGTTCCAGATCGAGAGAGAGATAGAGGAGGTAGCACAGAGAGGTAGGTCGATTCAGGAGTATGCCGCAGATTTGGAGCGACTGTGGGCAGATTACGACCACTTCTCTCCTGCTGAGTGTTGCTTGGATCCAAATTGCAAGAAGGGTTTGAGAGATGTCCAGAGGAGGACTATGCACTTTCTGAGGCATCTGGACTCAGCATTCGAGCAGAGGAGCGCAGTGTTGCTAGCCCACTCGAAGATTCCCTCTCTGGATGAGTCGATCTCTGCGATGATACAGGAGGAGAGCCGTATAGGATTACAGGCTGGGACAGGAGGACTTCCAGGAGTGAAGTCAGCACTAGCGGTCTCTAACTCAGGTAATACAGGGTACAGGGGCGAGACTCGACAGTGCTACAACTGTGGTGAGGTGGGTCACCTGAAGCAGGCTTGCCCGAAGCCACCAAAGGAGAGAGATACAGGTGGGAGGGGGCAGTTTGGGAGTCGTGGTCGCGGCCGTGGAGGTCGGAGAGGTGGAAGAGGAGGCAATCGGGCACATCTGATGGTTGCAGAGGAGGAAGAAGAAGCTGGTGGGGATCTTACAGAGGAGGATCAGGCACTCGTGGAGGCCTATTCTCAGGCACTCAGGAACAGGCAGAAGCTGACAGGTGATGGGAAGAGTGTGAGAGATGATGCATCCTCCTCATCTTCATCCAGGGGTAACTTTGCTTCTCTTGCCCACACAGCCACAGGTACTCATGATACATTTGCTTTAGCCTCTATACCCACCAGATCACCAGATTGGATAGTTGACTCTGGTGCGTCTCGCCATGTGACTGGTGCTGCTGGGGAGTTTTCTTCCTATACTCGCCTAGCAGTCCCAGAGAGCATTCAGACTGCCGATGGTACGGCTCAGCCCGTAGTTGGTAAGGGTACTGTGAAATGTACCAACACTTTGACTTTGTCTAATGTTTTGCATGCTCCTTCTTTTCCTGTGAATCTCTTATCCATAAGTGCCATTATATCACAACTAAAATGTGTTGTTTTGTTTGATATTCCTAAGGTGATCTTCCAAGAGAAGGGGACCGGCAGGTTGCTTGGGACTGGCACTTGGCATAGCGGGCTGTGGTACATGGATGGGGGGGGGTATGGACTCGGCCCTCTCATCCATCGTAGAGAGAGCTGGAGGAGTTGAGAGGAGTGTGGAGGACTTACTGCTGCTTCATCATAGGCGCTTAGGTCATTCCTCATTTCCTGTTTTGAGTAGGTTGTATCCGCCTTTATTTGAAAAGGCTAATAAGGAAAAACTGGTGTGTGATGCGTGTGAGTTAGGCAAGCATACTAGGAGCTCTTATGCTAGCTCTGGTAGTAGGAGTTCTTATATGTTTGATTTGATTCACTCTGATGTATGGGGACCTTGTCCCACAACTACTTTGAATGGATTTAGATATTTTGTTTCTTTCATTGATTGTTTTTCTCGTGTGACTTGGCTTTACTTGATGAAAAACAAGAGTGATGTGCTTGCTTGCTTCAAAGATCTCCATAAAATGGTTCAGACTCAATATGGTGCTGTTGTAAAGGTATTGAGGTCTGACAATGGAACAGAGTACACCAATAGGGCATTTGGGGAGTACCTGTCATCTCAGGGGATACAACATCAAACCACATGTCCGTACACACCAGAGCAGAATGGGGTAGCAGAACGGAAGAATAGGCATCTCCTTGAGGTAACTCGGAGTATGATGATATCGATGAAAGTCCCAAAGTACTTGTGGGGGCAAGCAGTTCTGACAGCAGCCTATTTGATCAACAGGATGCCCTCGCGGGTATTGGATTGGAAGTCTCCGATTGAGATGCTGAAAGGTAAGAATGGAAATATTCTTCCCCTTAAAACCTTTGGATGTGTGTGCTTCGTGCATGACAAAAGACCAAATGTAGGAAAACTGGATCCTAGGGCTGTGAGATGTATCTTTGTTGGGTACTCGGGTACTCAAAAGGGTTATGTGTGCTGGAGCCCAGAAGAGAAGAGACTATTTGTGAGTATGGATGTTACATTCAGAGAGCTCGAACCATACTATTCCTCAGATGTGACATCACCCTTTGGAGACTCGCTCGATACAGGAGGTATGAGGCGAGAGGGGGAGAGTAGTAGTGAGGGTGAGAGGAGGATGGTGAGTGTGGGTAGTATTCCTTGTCCTGTACTTGAGAATTCGGCTGTGGTTGAGCCGGAAGTTGAGAGGAATGAGCCCGAAGGTGGTAGAACTCAGGCTCAGGGGGAGTTGAGATACCGTAAGGTGTATGTTAGGAGAACACAGCAGAATGATGGAACCGTGCCTATAGTGCCACTTGTGCCAAGTCCCTCGTCCCTGCCTACTCCGACTCTTGAGACACCTTCACCAACCACCTCAGACCCAGAATACACAGGTGATATGATTCCTCTCTCTACTCCTCCTACTCCCCTGTCGGTAAGGCGGTCTGTTCGCGAGAATGCGGGCATTCCTCCCGACTGATATGGTTTTCCACATGATATTGCCCAGTTTGTCTCTTACTCACACATATCATCTGTACATGGAGCATTCATTGCATCATTAGACACTGTCTCTATTCCCAAGTATTGGCAGGTTGCTAAAGGAGATCCGAAATGGAAAGCTGCCATGATAGAAGAGCTCGAGGCCCTCACCAAGAACGAAACCTGGGAGCTTGTGTCACTACCACCAGGCAAGAAGGCTGTTGGATGCAAATGGGTCTTCACAGTGAAGCAGAATCCAGAGGGTCTGGTTGAGCGCTACAAGGCTAGGTTGGTAGCGAAGGGATACAGTCAGACCTATGGCATCGACTATGATGAGACCTTTGCACCCGTGGCTAAGATGAGCACAGTAAGGACACTGGTGTCCATGGCAGCGAATGGAGGATGGAAGTTACACCAACTCGACGTGAAGAATGCCTTTCTTCATGGTGATTTGTTGGAGGAGGTGTATATGGAGGTTCCTCCAGGGTTTGGCACAAACCAGACAGTAGGTAAGGTGTGCAGGCTCAAGAAGTCGCTTTATGGGTTGAAGCAGTCTCCTCGGGCCTGGTTTGATAGGTTCAGGAAGGCTATGGTAGGCATGGGCTACCAACAGATCAATGCTGACCACACGGTGTTCTTTCGACAACATGGGGGTCACATTACTATGCTGGCTGTGTATGTTGATGATATGATCATTACTGGGGATGATGAGGGGGAAATTGCAAAGTTGAAGACAAAATTGGGAAATGAATTTGAGGTGAAGGATTTGGGACAGCTTAGGTACTTTCTTGGAATTGAGGTGGCTCGTGGAGCAGAGGGGATTGTTCTATCCCAAAGGAAGTATGTCCTAGACTTGCTCACAGAGACAGGCATGTTGGGGTGCAGACCGACAGTTTCCCCAATTGATGTGAAGGCCAAGATAAGCGCAGAGATAGGAGAACAGGTTGATCGTGAGAGGTACCAGAGACTGGTAGGCAGATTGATCTATTTGAGTCATACTCGTCCCGATATCTCATTTGCAGTGTGCGTGGTGAGCCGCTACATGCATGACCCTAGGAAGGTCCATATGGACGCAGTGTATCACATTCTGAGGTACCTGAAGAGTGCACTTGGAAAGGGCTTGATTTTCAGGCAGAATGGGCACATGAATATTGAGGGCTATTGTGACTCTGATTGGGCTAGTTCTCTCGATGACAGGAGGTCCACATCTGGCTATTGCATGTTCGTAGGGGGTAACTTGGTCTCTTGGAAGAGCAAGAAGCAACCGGTTGTCGCGAGATCGACAGCAGAAGCCGAGTACAGGGCTATGGCATTGGGAGTTGCAGAGATGCTGTGGCTAAAGAGGTTGTTGGAAGAGCTCAAGGTGAATCATGGAGCTCAAGTAAAATTGTGGTGCGATAGCAAGTCAGCGATCAACATTGCCAACAACCCTGTGCAGCATGACAGGACCAAGCATGTGGAGATCGATAGGTTCTTCATAAAGGAAAAGCTAGAAAGTGGACTGTTGGAGCTGAGTTATGTAGCTACTGGAGATCAAGTAGCTGACTGCCTCACCAAAGGACTTGGCTCAATTGATCTAGTTAGGTTTTGTGACAAGATGGGCTTGATGGATATCTTTTGCCCATCTTGAGGGGGAGTGTTGAGATTAATTGTATGTTTGTGTCTCTATAGAAAATATAGGGACCTTTTGGTAAGAAAAGAATATAGTCATTTGTAGGGACTTTTATGTAAGATGTATGCCTATAGAGGCATTAGAGAACCAGATCTGAATACAAGTTTATCAGTTTATTATTGTCAAAAGTTAGAAATTACAAAGATCAAAATTCATTGAATTACAGAAAAAAAAAATTAAGCAAAAATAATATTTCCTATCATTTTACAGTATTATGTCAGCCCAAGCAACTTCAAGCCTTCAACTATTAATCACAAATAAATACAATCTAAACTTGATGCAAACCCTGCTACTTGGGTTCGATGTATTCTCGGTATGGGTACCCACTACTCGAGTCAAATGCATTGCTGGCATCTCTTATTATTGGACCTTTGGCACTGTAAGGATGCCTTGAGAGATTTGTAGCATTTGTGGAATCGTCCGAATAATACACATTAGTTGTTCTTGTACTGACATCATTTTGTAATATTATCTCTATCTCCTTCACAACTTCATTCATGGATGGACGATCTACTGCGGAATCATGTACACATTCCAATGCCAATTGCACAAACTTCCTAAGTCCCACATTTTTCGCTTGATTTACAATTTTAGGGTCCATTTTTTCTCTTAAACCATAGTACTCTTGGTCGTACTGGTCAATGACTTCCATGACCTCGCTCACTATGTAAGTGCCCTTTTCAATTGGAAGCCTGGCAGTTACTAGCTCTAGCATGACCACGCCGAAGCTGTAAACATCACTCTTTTCTGAAAGTTGTTGAGTCATATAGTACTCTGGATCCAAATATCCCTGGTAGATGCACAAAAAGAAAATTAGTGTATATGTTATTTCTTTGTTAGTCTCTTGGATGGTTCTTTCATATTTACGCCAATGTTTTGATATGATTTAGAAAACCAAGATAAAATATTTTAAATTCTAATGTGATTATGTGAAATATTTTTTGTACTCACTAGTGTTCCCTTGACTTGGGTAGAAACATGCCCTTTCTGCGTGTCAGCGATTAACGTTGAGAGACCAAAATCAGCGACCTTTGCATTAAGATTTTCATCCAAAAGAATATTTGTCGACTTGATATCTCTGTGTATTATCGGTGGATCAGCATGTTCATGGAGATAAGCTAATCCCCTAGCTGAACCTAATGCAATTTGTAGCCTCATTTTCCAATCCAAATAACCTTTCCCTGCAATAAGTAGCAACAGCAATTTAGGAATTAAAGCAAGGGTACAATTGACTACTCCACTGCCAGTTCAAATAAGAGATGATTTTAAGGGTTTAAAAACAAAGAGATGGTTAAATGAATATCTGGTTAGATATAAGCAAGCATGTTATACAAGTTCAATGATATTTTTTTTAATTAAGCAAATCAACTTTGATTTTGAATTATCTACATCACTGTCGTTTCTGGGTCTCTTGTAAAGAAAGCTTTAGATAAAAACTTGATTTTTGTATTGAGAATAGAAGAAAAGTGAAAACTGAGATGTAAATATATAAGAAGATACCATTAAGGGACATACCTACTATATTGTCTCTTAATGTTCCATTAGAGATGTACTCGTACACTAGCATTTGCTCCCCTTGTTCATAGCAAAAACCTACTAAACTCACCAAGTTCTTATGATGAACCCTGGAGAGCAACTCAATCTCATTTTTGAATTCCTGTGCACCTTGCATGGATCCTTGTTTTGCTCGTTTTATAGCAACAACTAACCCATTTGTAAGGTATCCTCTATACACCTGTTATAAATAAACCCGAATGTAGCATAATTCTTCACAGAATGTTACCATGTTCAATATATTGCTAAAATTTAAAGAGTTTGATGTACCTTTCCATAACCTCCAGCCCCAATTTGATTGTTGTCTGAGAAATTACCAGTGCACTTTCTGAGCTCCTCAAAAGAGAAGCATTTTGCACTCTTCAGTTGAGGTGCTGTCCCGTCATCTTTGCCACCAGAGCCCCATGAGGCTGAAGAAAAAAAATAAAAAAAATAAACTCATTAAGAAAAATTGAAATTATTCTTGCTGGCTGCTCAATTTTTTTAAATTTAAATATAGATCTAAAGATGTACCAAAAGGATTGGCAAGCACAGCTGCTTCTTTGGCTTTTCTTCTCTGTTTTGAAGCATAAACTGCTACCACAACAAGTGCAATCAAAATAACACAACCACCGGCTGCAATTCCTGCAATTGCAGCTGTACTAATTGAAGTACCTCCAGAACCTGAGAGGTTACTTTAATGAGAATCAACATTTTAACATTATATATGACTTCTTATTTGCAAAAGAAACATGATTCTTTTTCCAACAACTGAAATTTTGAAATTACCTGGGAACTGGTATGGTTGGATGAAGTAATAGGGCCTGAACTCAAGAGGTGCCATGTATTTTTGATTACTCAGATTAAAGCCCAGTTTTATAATATCACCTATACTGAAGTTCATCCCAGAAAGAGGGAAAAGCGCCACAGTTGCCTCAATATACTTATCACCTGTTATGACTATATTTGAGATATAAACTGAGTTCGACGCAGATATTAGCTGTTCCCGCAAAGTCTTCTCGAGAGCTTGAAACAAGGAACTGTTTGAAATATCATTAAATCTCGGTGCCCGGAATACCATCAGGCCTGAAAAAGGATAGGCGCATTTGCAGTTCGTCGGGCTTAACTGCTGATTGTCAGGACAGGAGGCTTGTGACACACAGTTTGTACGGTTTGTGGTGTAAGCAGGTAGGTTTGATTGATTGTTTTGGCAGTACAAGTTGTTAGAGTGCTTGGCATCTTTGCACAGAGGATTGTTAAGGAGACTGGAGATGCCAAAAAAAAGGAGAATGATATTAGAAAACCAATAAATTGACTTATTAATTACTTGTAATGATAGATTATCAGAACAAACATACATTAATTGCGAATATGACAGATATGTAATTCTACTTGCAAATACAACAACATGAAAAGTCTCATATGAGACACAAAGAAATATGATATATGAAATTGATTACGAAATTAAAAAGAACAAGAAGCTTACGAAATTGATTTTATTGTTGATGGAATTTTTGCATCGGTGATACTATTGTTGCGGATACTGACTATCTTTAGATCTTGTCGAAGGTTGCTACCCATGTCAAGTTTGCCATCAAATTGATTAAAATCTAAGAACCTGTTGAAAAAATGTATTAATTGTTGTAAACATTTGGCAAATTATATCTTCTACCCCTACAAAATGAGAGAAAATCTATGGGTACCCTACAAATCAAAGTTAACCAAAGTACCATCATGAGAAAAAACATATGATAATTTCTTCACTCCCAAAAAAAATATGAGAAAGATGTACAAATTAATCTAATATTGAAGGTCTATGCTTGATAGGATTTGGCGCAGAAGTCCGTTATTTTGTTCAAGGATAAACTAAAAGGAAGCATAATTTAGTGAGTAACTTGTTGGGTAACTTACACTTGTTGTACATGGGGAAAAGTAAACTATTATTGCTTAAATCCCTAAGGAAAAGAGTGAAATGTAATGCAATTTACCAAGAAAGGAGCTAGAAGGGGATATTTAAAGACTTACACAACGGTGAGGTTTTTGAATGCAGTAAGGTCTGGTATATTTCCAGTCAGACTATTATTTGCCAGATTCCTGCAGAGAAATAAAAAAAATATAATAAAAGAAACACTATGGTTGATCTTGAATATATGCTAATATAATAAACAAAAAGTATTATTTGAGATAAAATTGATAACTTACAACACAGAGAGACCCGTTAGGTTGGTAATACTAGGTGGTATACTGCCGCTCAACTTATTGTTATTCAATTGGCTGTTTTGAATGTGGCAGAAGGTCAAACAAAGCAAAGTAATAATAATAATAATAAGAGGGAATTTCATGTATCATTTCCCCCTCCAAACTTTGAAATTACGTATTTCCCCTTCTAAACTTTCGAAACTCACAAATTTACTTACAACAACATATATGTTACGAATCTCATAAAATTCAATCTTTATTAATGAAATGGGTAAATTTAATTAATTACTTTTAAATATATTTTATTAATGAAATGGGTAAATTATTTAATTACTTTTAATTACTTTTAAATATATTTTATTAATGAAATGGGTAAATTTGTGAGTTTCGAAAGTTTAGAAGGGGAAATAGTACGTAATTTCAAAGTCTACAGGAGTAAATATGTAATATTGAAGTTTTTGAGGGGATAGATGAAATTCTCTCTAATAATAATAATAATAATAATAATAATAATGGTAGCAAAGATACTTACAGGGTCTGTAAAGTCTTAGGCCCCTTTATGTTGGGAATAGGGCCAGTAAAATTATTGTTGTCAAATATCCTGCCAAAATAGTTACAATCAAAAGAAGTCAATATGTGAAGTGAAGATCTGTTAAAGATTAAAAAACAAGAGAAGCTTACAAGTGTATGGAACGCATATTAGAGCTGAAAAGGGCTGCCCTGATTCTACCAGTTAACTGATTCTTATTGAAATGGCTGTTCATTATTAACAAATTTTCAAATTCATATTTGAACAACTCAATCGAGGAATGGGATTAATGCAAAAATTAGCATTAAAATTCAGGGGAAAAGTTGTAAATTAAAACGTACAAATGCGATGTGTTTACGAGAGAGTCGAGACCAGGAGGAAGGGGTCCTGTAAGCTGGTTATCAGCTATATCAAGCCAAAACAGTTTTACGAGTGAACCAATTGTAGAAGGTATGCTCCCACTGAATTTATTTGAATTAAGGGCCCTGCAATTTTATGATAATTCAAGTTATAAATATAATAGACCAACATGTAAATATGAACTACTGTACCTGGAGTTTCATATTTATTATTTAATAGAAAATTTGAATTAAAATTCCAATAAAAAAGCTAAATCAATGGCAAGTAATTCTTACAAAAAGGTTAAATTTTTCAAATTCTCGATTGTAGTCGGTATGGTGCCAGTCAAGTTGCAACCTAGCAGTGACCTAGACAAGTCAAGAGTATAAATACATAAGACCTTCACCTTTATTTTTTGTCTTTTAATTCAATTCAGTAGTATAATATATTGTTATATATTAAAATTGTATTTACAGGCTTGTAAGCTTTTGTAGTTGGCCAATGCTTTCTGGCAGCGAGCCACCAAGGTCAGGGTTTGAAGCAAGATCCCTGAAAAACCAAAATCGAGTAAATTAATTTTGAAATTATTATCATTGCCATTCGATAATAATAATTTTGAAAATTTAACTACAAATCAATGCAATTTCATTTAGATATCGATTTCCAGACAAATTTAGTGAACTCACAAGATTGTCAGTTCAGTTAGTAGGCTGATGTCAACACTTATCTTGCCTTTGATTTTCATACCGGGCAATGACCTGCAAAGTTTACAAACCAAATTAAGTACAAAAGTCTATAATAGACTAGATCAAAAAGAGCACACCATACAATGTTAATAATAAATATTAGTCAAAATTAGAGGCTAGTTTGGTGGTTATCTGACAAAAATTTTATAAACAAGGGGAAAATATAGTAGCATTTTTCTTTTGGTAAAGGGAATTGAGATAGTGAGAAGTACATACAGTGATGTTACTCTTCCTTTTGAACATTGAATCCCATCCCATGGTTTGTCGCATGGATCAGTCGTCTCATTCCAACTTGTCGGCAAATTCTGCCATTGGCTTATTAATGATTTCAATGCCGAAGCTACAAAAAAAAGTGAAATCTCTGTTATCAATGTGTCTTGGATAATAACTTCATATTATTTTCCTTGATCTGCTCCATGAAGTACAAGGAAGACATTCAGAAAAACAACAGAAAATAATTGAAATCAAACCGGTACAAGCAGGTACCATGATACCAGAAAACCATAAACAACTAACCATCTTGAGAACTGGTTACACCAAACGCCACTTGAAGACTAGTTACAAACAAAAACAACAGCAGGAGGCGAATTGTACCCATGCCTGCCATGTCAGCACCGGCAAGTTAGTTCTCGAGAATCCAACAACAGAAATGGAGAGACAACACCAAGCGTATGAATTAGCTCAATATTTGTTTGACTTTCATATGCCAAATATCTCGATAGTTGTAAGCAAGAGATTTATAAAGAAAAAAATTGTAAGCACGGGAGAAGATAAGAGGGGGAGAGTGGTTGTTTGAATAGATCAATATTATTAAAAAATATTAAGGGTTTTGACTTTGAAGTTCCAACAACTATAAATTATATCCATTTGCTTATTTATTAATGCCATTATTATAAATGTACGGAGAGTGATTGCTCCAGTGAATTATCTTTTTTAGCGGCCTTGATTTGGTCAGAAATTCCTACCAACAGGGTTTGTCGATCGATCTATGATCTAGATGGTCAGATCAATGGTTTGGAGGGGACGAGTTTCGCATGTGTAGATTGAGCAGTTCACTCTCGCTCCCGTTTCCTTCCTTTCGATGTTTTTTTCCCAAGCAGGTGAACGAATTTCGCACCAATAAAAGTGATGCATTATGCATATTACAGATGTTGTCAACTCATTTTAGTAGATATTTATTTATTTATTTCCTCATTTTAGTATTGGAATATATAAACATTAAGTTATATTAACAACATACGCATTTAATAGCTAACCTAAATTATATTTACCAAAACATAAAAATCAGAATTATAAATATTTCCCTTTATACTTATATGATTTAAATAATTTGTTTATTAAATTTGGTACAATTTAAATATTGTTCATCAAGTAATAATTTGAAAATTAACAATTCAGTTTTAAGAAAATTTAATCAAGTCTGAACGTGATTAAGAGTAAAGCTAGCTACAATTAAAAGTAAATTTTAGACGTGATAGCTAAACTGGTCGCAAAGCTAATAGGACCACAAAATTTTACATTGTTATATGATGCATTCACATTTTTTTATAAAAAGAGTTTGTTTACCATCATATGACTGAGCAATTTGAAACTCAAAAATTGTGAGCTTAATTGGGAATCATTATAATGAAGCTATGAACTTGTCAACTTGAGAATCATTATAACCCATCAAGTTAAATTAATGCTGCATATATATATGCATGCTACATCTTTTGATTAATTTAAACCTAATAATTAATTTGTTATCGGTTGCTTGGTCAAATGTCTTTCCGCAGATATGGTAAATTACAATAAAAAAATAAGCACCAAGAATTGATTAATTATATTCATGACCAATTAATCACACAACAATTTGTAATATTTATTTTTATTGTGGTCTTATCTCAAATTGCAATGTCAATGCACATTAGCGAATAGCAAGCATGCGATGAAAGAGTAAGTGTACCTAATGATTTGGTCAGCTGAATGTGACTGTTAAGTTTTATTTAATCTGCTCTCCTATGACTACTTCCATTTACAATGTTCTTTATTGTTCCCATTCAATTGCAACCATAAGCTCTTAGGTGAACTTTTCTACTCCGTACTGTTCTGTACTCTGCCTTTCTTAATTAATTATTTGACTCTGCCATGGCAGGCTCTCCCAAAGGGAAAAGAAAAAAAAAAAAATCTCAAGTCCAACTCATCCAATACCTTAGCCCGTTAAAATGGTGGAGTTGTCAAGTTTTTAATTATAATCTTATTTGCTATTCAAGTTTTTACAATTTCCTACCAAGGTTGTCCTTTTTTTTTTAATCCTTGTCAGTTAACGTGATACACTGGAGAGGTAGCGGTGGGCCTGGCCCAGTTCGCCTGGAGAGGTAACTAGATCTATAACTTCCACTCGGAAGTTCAATGAATCGTAAGTTGAGAGCCTCAGAACTTCAAGATTAGAATGATTCAAAAATGACCTCATGAACAGAGTCCCCTCAAACTGGTTAATAGGATAGGGAAAGGTACCATAGAGACACGAGTCTTTCAAAAATGGAGGGAAATTTTACTTGAAATTGATTATATTGCAAGTCAACTAGCTTAAGAGAAGAAAGATTTTTCAAACAAAGAGGAAGATTGTTGATTTTAATAGAATTTGATAAGGTTGCGGAAAAACAGTGATGAATTCTGAAAAATGATCTGATATTCATGTTGATACAGTGGGGGCTTTTATAGCCAAGAGATACAACGGTATCCTATTCTATTCTAACGGTTGCCTAGTTGCCTATTTACAGCTGTACTATCTATTATTAGAAAAAGATGGAGATACTTTAATTTCTATTTTTAGTAACTCTCTTTTTCTAATTGTGGCCAATGACGATAAAATCCCTAAACGGATCTGAGGCCCATTTAGCCTAATCACTCTTATTTTCAACACTCCCCCTCAAGTTAGGGTTGTAAATGTCGATCAACCCTAACTTGATAACATTTTCTTCGAATGGCCTCGGTTCTAGCCCCTTTGTAAAAACATCCGCAAGTTGATCTTCGCTTCTTACATAGGGTGTTTCAATTTCCTTGGATTGAATTTTTTCTCGAATAAAATGACAATCCACTTCAATATGTTTCGTTCGTTCATGGAACACGGGATTAGACGCTATGTGTCGTGCCGCTTGGTTGTCGCAAAACATTTTTATTGGGTCTTGCTTTTTTATTCCAATATCCGAGAGAAGTTGCTTGATCCAAGTCAACTCACTTGCGGTTGATGCCATGGCACGATATTCCGCCTCGGCGCTTGATCGTGCCACGACATTTTGCTTCTTGCTTTTCCATGTGACTAAATTTCCGCCTACATATGTGCAAAAACCGGTAGTTGATTTTCTATCGAAACTTCCGGCCCAATCTGCATCGGAATAGCCACATATATCATTAGAATTATTGTTTCTCATTACTACTCCCTTTCCGGGAGTTCCTTTTAAATATCTTAAAATTCTATTTATTGCATCTAAGTGTGGTGTTCTTGGTGCATGCATGAATTTACTGATTTGGCTTACTGCAAAAGAAATATCCGGTCTGGTTACGGTTAGATAAATTAATTTACCTACTAACCGTTGAAATTTGTTAATATCTTCTAAGGGTATTCCTTCTTCGGAATTTAATTTATGCTTACCATCTATTGGTGTGGAAATTGGCTTACATCCTAATTTTCCGGTTTCTTTTAATAAATCTAAAGTATATTTTCTCTGTGATATAAAGAGGCCGGTTTTGGAATGTGCTACCTCTATGCCTAAGAAATATTTTAACAATCCTAGGTCTTTGATGTCAAATTTTTCTTTTAATTGGGACTTAATTTTTTTAATTTCTTCTTGATTGTTTCCGGTGATTATAATATCATCTACATATACCAAGACTATAGTAGTTGTTTTTCCCTCGATTTTGACAAATAAAGAGTGATCGGAACTACTTACTTTAAAATTGCAAGAAATTAAATGAGAGCTTAATTTACCGTACCATGCTCGTGGAGATTGTTTTAGTCCATAAATCGATTTATTTAACCTACAAACTAAATTAGAATTTGCTTCCAATTTATGGCCGGGTGGTAATGTCATATATACCTCTTCTTCAAGTGTTCCTTGAAGGAAGGCATTTTTAACATCCATTTGGTAAAGATTCCAACCGTTATTTACCGCAAGAGAAAATAAAATTCTAACGGTATTCATTTTTGCCACCGGTGCAAAAGTCTCTTGGTAGTCTATGCCATATGTTTGGGTGTATCCTTTGGCAACTAATCTTGCCTTATACCGTTCTATGGTACCGTCACTATTGTATTTGATTTTATATACCCATTTGCATCCAACCGGTTTTTTTATTTTTTGGTAACGGAACAATTACCCAAGTTTCATTTTTTCCTAGAGCTTTTAGCTCTTCTTTCATGGCTTTACACCAATTTGGAATTTTTTCGGCCTCATGGTAATTGTTTGGTTCTACTTCTTTTTGGAGAGAAGTTATGAAGGCTTTATGATTAGATGAGATATTTTTATATGAAATGAAATTTTGTATTGGATATTGTACCTTATAAGTGATAAAGTCCCTTAACCTTGTTGACGGTTGTATTGTTCTTGTTGACCTTCGTAGAGGTGTCCCCTCAATATTTTCTTCCTCTTGTTCGGTTTGAGGGTTTTCCTCCATCTCATTTACATCATTTGTTGATGTCTCATTTTCTTCCATGGTATTAATTTGTGGCCATGTAAATATGTTTGTTTGTTCTTGAGTGGTAATATTTTCTTCAAGGTTCTTATAATAAGGCTCATTTTCTAAAAATGATACATCTCTAGAAATGTAAAATTTTTGGTTAATCGGATCATAGCATTTGTATCCTTTCTTTTGTAGAGAGTATCCTAGAAAAATGACCTTAATTGATGTATAATCCAACTTGTCTTGTTTAATTTTATGCACATAGCATGTACATCCAAAGATTTTGAGATGATCTATTTTGATTTTTCTTTGGTAAAGGATTTCTAATGGACTCTTATAATTTAAATTGACACTAGGCAATCTATTAATTAGGTATGTTGCGGTAAGCACGGCATCCGACCAAAAATTTTTTGGAACATTATTTTGAAATAAAAGTACTCGTGTCATCTCAAGAAGATGACGATTTTTCCTTTCCGAAACTCCGTTTTGTTCGGGTGTGTAAACACATGTGGTTTGATGTAAAATCCCTTTTTGTTTAAAGAAATTTGAAAAATTATTATTTACAAATTCCGTTCCATTATCACTTCTAAAAGTTTTAATTTTTGCACTAAATTGATTTTCTACAAAATTATAGAAGTCTTGAAATTGAGAAAAAACTTCACTTTTATTTTTTAGTAAATATAGCCAAGTTGATCGAGAAAGATCATCTATAAAAATAACAAAATATTTGTAACCATTAAAATATTCAATAGGGGCGGGTCCCCACACATCCGAGTGAATTAATTCAAATGGTTTCTCATTTTTACAACTTGATAAATGAAAGGGTAATCTCGTGTGTTTTCCTAGTTTACACACTTCACAATTACTACAATCTAATTTTGGAAAATCAAAAATACATTTTAGAATTTTGTCGGAAGGATGCCCAATTCTTCGATGCCATAGAGTGCCCAAATCTTCTTGTTTGGTAACATTTAAATTGACTTTTTCGCAATTTAAAATAAAGAGTCCATTATCCAAAATACCTTCACCAATAATCCTCTTGGTTAACCATTCCTGAAAAATCACATTTTTTGATGAAAAAATAATCTCACATTTTAATTCCCTTGTGATTTTACTAATGGATAACAAATTTGATGAACAATTTTGGACATACAAGGCATTTGGAATTATTTTGGTGAAAACCTTAATTGTACCACTTCCTATAATTTTCATTCGTTCACCATTGGCAACGGTCACATATTGGTTGGTTTCAAGCTTTTTATAATCCTCTAATAAATTTATGTTTCCTGTCATATGGTCCGTTGCCCCGGAATCAATAATCCATGACGAATGTTTTAAATTGTAACTTAAATTGGCCATACCAGAATTCTTTTGAGAATTAGGGAGAAGCAGCACAGAAAGTTGCTGCAGAAGCTGCTGCACCTGATCTGAGTTCGGATCTCCTGTGGCTGGATTTGATTCGGATCCGGTTAAGAGAGCAGCGGACCCGCTAGCCCCTTCTGATGTTTCGCCTCCCCCAACAGATGCAAACCCCCTTTTTTCCGCCCCTCTGCGTTCTTCCTTCGCCTCCCCCTTTCTATCGCCACCATAGCCTTTTGCTCCTCTGTTGGGGCGAAGGTGAGGATGGAGGAACCAACAGCCGTCTCGGTTGTGGCCTGCACGCCTGCAGTGATCACACCGGTCGGTGGTTGAGGCTCCCCTCCCTTTGCCACCATCTCTAGGGTTTGTATAAAACTGAGTTTGGAAGGCTTTGTTCTCTGAAATTTGAGGTGGCTGCGGATTCATGAGGAGTCTTCTTGACTCCTCCCTGTCAATTGTTGCCACCACTTCGTCGAATGTTGGCATTTCGGTTGAGAGAAGAATTTGGGAGCGAACAGCTTCATAGCTCGAATCAAGAGCGCCCAGATAAGTGAATATTAGATCTTGTTCGGCTCTTTTTTGAATTTGATTTGGGTCGACTGTTGGGGGAAGATAAACTTTGAGCTCTTCCCATTTTGTTGTGACTTCGGTCACCAGTTGAGAATTGGTTTGATTTCCTTGCTTGATTTGTGCGAGTTCTTGTTTGAGATTGAAGATGTGGGCAAAATTTTGCTGCTGGCCATATCGTTTCTTTGCTGTATCCCACACTTCCTTTGATGAGTTGAGATACATAAATACATGAGCAATTTGGGGCTCCATGGTATTCACTAACCATGACATGATCATATGATCGGTTGATTGCCATTCTTCTATTTTTGCATTTTCATCATCTGTTGTTGCCCCTGTGGTTGCTGGTACGGGTTTCTTTTTTGTCCCATTGACGAAACCCATTTTTCCTCTGCCACTGAGTGCTAGCATCACTGATCGTGACCATGGGATATAATTTCGGTTACCAGACAGTATTATGGTTGTGAGTTTGGAGTTGTCGGTTTGTGCCATCTTTGCCTTTTTTGTTACTGGTATTGTTTACCAGTGTTTCGGATTTTGTATTGAGAGTAGGTTCTTGTTGGCTCTATTGGCTCTTGACCTTTTTCTCTTTGTTTACTGGTACAGAATCGGTACCAGCTCTGATACCATGTTGATTTTAATAGAATTTGATAAGGTTGCGGAAAAACAGTGATGAATTCTGAAAAATGATCTGATATTCATGTTGATACAGTGGGGGCTTTTATAGCCAAGAGATACAACGGTATCCTATTCTATTCTAACGGTTGCCTAGTTGCCTATTTACAGCTGTACTATCTATTATTAGAAAAAGATGGAGATACTTTAATTTCTATTTTTAGTAACTCTCTTTTTCTAATTGTGGCCAATGACGATAAAATCCCTAAACGGATCTGAGGCCCATTTAGCCTAATCACTCTTATTTTCAACAAAGATTTCCAGCAAAATTGTTGAATGAAAGATCTAGTTCTTCGAGATTTTTCAGTCGGCGTAGTCCTATAATATTAACAAGAAAGATCATTATATAAAATATATTTTTTGAGCAAATTCTATGTTTTCAAACATCTATGATCTACCAGTGTAGAGATACTGTAGAAATTATAATTTCTTTCCTATTGTAAAAAATGAAATTACTTTAATTTTGAATTACCTTTTGATGTTAAAGTACCGGTTAGATCATTGTATGCTAACGAAAGGGATTTAAGAGCAGGCCAATGTCCCAAATTGGGAAAAGTCCCATTAAACATACATCTGCTTAGACTAACCACCTCCAAGTTTAGTGCACTAAGCTCTGTCAGATTTTTTTCATTAAAATATCGGTTAAATTTAAGAAAATAAAAGAAGTGTTATCATTAATTAATTGTCATAAATATAAAATGGTTCATTTATAAAAAGCTACCTTTGGCAGGGATGATTAAAGTACGTTGTCGAAGTGATGATATATACTTTGGCTAAGGAGGAAATGATGCTTTTAGGGAGGTCGTTGTATGAAGCTAGGGTCTAACTGGACCAAGATTCAAATCCTGACGAAAGGGTGCTTGTATCAGCAAACAGAAACAACTCATATATTTTTCTCTTAATAAGCTTGTCAGGAAGTAATGATTGCAATTGGTTTTTCTCTTCTATATATACAGATTAAACCTCAAATAATCAGTTATTTTAATAAACTAAAGTAAATATATATCTTTGAGGTTAATTGTTTTAGTTTTTTTTTTAGTATTAATTGCACTTGTTCTAATAGAAAATTCACATCTTAGAATACAATTGGAAAGTGTAAGTAATTTATAGTAATTAAAGGCTTGGTGCCTTAATTAATTTACTACAAATTCATTTATTATATACGTACCGAGGTCAAGTTGAGTGACGTGGCCGGTGATTGAATCGCAGGTGACGCTGTCACTCCTTGCCATGGAATGGACTCTGCTGCTTTTCTGTATCTCACCATTCAAAATTTTCCATTTAACGCATTTCAATACAGAAACTTTTTCATGCACAAATCTCGACAAATTTGAATGGTTGGATCTGCAAAAGCTGGCTATGCCATGTATAGTACGACTGAAAGGGCAAGGAAGCATTGATCTCTCCTCTTAATTCCCTGCATGATATTGATATCCTCCAGTCCTCTAACTCTGACGTACTCTGACCCGCTCACACATAATTTTTCAATTGACAATTATGAAATAAAATTTACGTAAGGCATCACATATTCATGTATATATATATATGGTTCACATTTTGTTAAAAATTCATATTTATACATGATTATACATGGTTCATTTTTTATGAACGTATATTTTGCACAAATTAATATTGATTTGCACTATAAATTATATATTAATTAATTAGTACGAACGGATTAGTGAAAACAATATATCAATTACTACGTACTTCCGAATGATGTATAACTTACGTTGTTATTAATTTGAAAAATAATAATGAAAAACGTTATCAAATTAAATTTTGCATGCATTTGCAAGCTTGAACATATTTTGTTTGTAAATATTTATAAAATACTTATTTTGTATATATCAAAGACTGTCTATAAAATAAATATTGTTTATAAAATTTGGGTGGGAATAAAGCATGTCTATATCAAAGACTAGTGCTGTATAGCAAATTAAGACTCAGAAATTGGGTGGGAAAACGTATCTAATTAAAATATATTGCACAAAAGATAAATGATTCATTTAGCTCTAGCCTTGTAAGATTTTTATTATTATTGTGGTAATGTCTAGTAAAATAAGAAAGTGAATAAAGAAGAGTGATAATTTTTATCATCAAATTTAATATAAATAACAATTATCTTCTTGTCAAATATAATTTGTAAGAGTGATCATTAAAATTACACTCGTATCTTCATATTTTATCTCCCTATCAAATATAATCTAATATATATATATATATATATAGAGATGGACTTAGGTACTCCATGGAGTAAAACGACTTTGTACTCCACGCCATATCTTCATTTTCAAAGTTCAAATAGTCGATTCGAACCTTCCAACATGTTCTTCATATTGAAATGTACTTGGAGACCAAATTTTACATTTTTTGGAATTTTTTTACTATTTATTAAGCCACTTTGAAAATCTGAAAATCCGGGTGAACAGTAAAAAACAGTAAAAATTTCTGGACCGCCAGATCAGTGATTTTCAAAGTGGCTTAATAAATAGTAAAAAAATTCCAAAAAATGTAAAATTTGGTCTCCAAGCACATATCAATATGGAGAACAACTTGAGCGGTTCGGATCGGTTGTTTGAATTTTCAAAATGAAAATAATGAGGCATGGAGCACCAAGTCGTTTTACTCCATGGAGTAGCTAAGCCCAGCACTATATATATATATATATATATATATATATATAGTACTGTACAACTGTCTGCCATAACCAAAGAAATACCAAATTAAATAAAGAGAGTATTAATTCCTTGCGCAATTCAACTATACCAAAAGTGTGATGGAGTGTTTTCCATCCTAATATATATAACTATATATAGTCTGTAGCCACATAAATCTTCTCTACGTTGACGCCATCAAGTCCAAAGTCAAGTCAATTTTTTCGAGAATTTTTCATTTGAAGAAATATATTATATATTTTATTGTGAAGAAGAAAGATGAAATCTTTTGTGATATATTAGAAGTAACCAAATCATTGATTCTATTCCTCACAGTTTATACGTGTGATATATTAGAAGTAACCAAATCTTTTGTGATATATTAGAAGTAACCAAATCATTGATTCTTAACCACAAATGTCTGAAAGAACTGATTCGGTTCATTAGAAAATGTCTAAAGAAACTGACACTAGTGGAAAAACTAGAATCAGGATCGGCCTATCTGGATCGGCTATATCAAACAACCGATACTAATATCTATCTGGATCGGTTTTCTTAATAAAACCGATCCTAAAAACTAATCAGATCAGGTTTTTTGATCAACCGATCCTAATTTATGAACTATTATGATCGGTTGTTTCTAAAAACCGATCTTGATACTATCAGAATCGGTTCTAACAAACAACCGATCCTAATTAGCATATATTAGGATCGGTTGTTTAAAACAACCGATCCTGATAGTAGTAATTAGGATCTGTAAAAAAAAAAAAAGTATCAGGATCAAACCGATCCTGATACTTTTTTTTTTTTACAATCAGTAGTAATTAGGATCTGAAAAAAAAAGGTATCAGGATCGGTTGTTTAAAAAAACCGATCCTGATAGTAGTTATCAGGATCGGTTGTTTTAAACAACCGATCCTGATACTTTTTTTTTTACAATCAGTAGTAATTAGGATCTGTAAAAGAAAAAAGTATCAGGATCGGTTGTTTTAAACAACCGATCCTGAGAACTACTATCAGGATCGGTTTTTTTAAACAACCGATCCTGATACCTTTTTTTTTTTTTACAGATCATAATTACTACTGATTGTAAAAAAAAAAAAAGTATCAGGATCGATTGTTTAAAACAACCGATCCTGATAACTACTATCAGGATCGGTTTTTTTAAACAACCGATCCTGATACTTTTTTTTTTTTTTTACAGATCCTAATTACTACTATCAGGATCAGTTGGTTAAAATAACCGATCCTAATAGTAGTTATCAGGATCGGTTGTTTGATAACTCCCTAGGGTTCTTATTTTCATTCTGCGCCTCTCATTTTCAACTTAGCGAAAATCAAACCCGCCTCTCAACTCCTCTGTCTCTCTCTCTCTGTCTCAGTCTCTCCCTTCTAGGGTTCTTATTTTCATTTCGCGCCTCTCATTTTCAACTTAGCAAAAATCAAACCCACCTCTCAACTCCTCCGTCTCTCTCTCTCTGTCTCCGGCGCCTCTCAACTTAGCGATCTTTGTCTCTCTCTGTCTCGATCATGTCAAAAAAAGGCAAAGAAGACAGAAACTGACAAGGATGTGCCATCCAACTCTTCCAAGTTCATGGAATGAGATGAAGGATGATGCCCCGGCGTATGCCCTTAAATTATACTTAAGGTACATACTGTTTATTTCCTCAAATCTCTTATGTACATTTGAGCATCTTTTGTATTTTTAATTTACACTAAATTGCAGTATTACAGTTCATGGTTTCAATTTATTATTATTTTTTTTCATTTGAGCAAGGCTTTTTGAGATTATTCCATCGGCGGTGAAGAGGTACACTTTGAGATATGCTAGCTAGGTTTTCCTTGTCTTTCAATTTAAATAATACATGTATCGAAAATGCACAAGCAAGCAATTAATGATATAAATATTTGTTCAGATTGTGAAGTTTGCACTGGTGGAGACGATAAAAGAGGGAGTGCCATACATGTGGCTGAATTTTATTTTGCTATTGCACCAAATTTCTTCAACTATTGTACTTCTTTTTGTGTTCTTAATTGGTTTTGAGCTCCAATAAATCAATGGTAAATAAAAAAAAAATTATGCTGGCCAGCAAATATATATGGAAGCTGGCCAAATAAAAAAAATATTTTTTTTAGATCCAATATAACATCAAGATCGGTTGTTTGAAACAACTGATCCTGATAGTACAACATCAGGATCGGTTGTTTGAAACAACCGATCCTGATAGTACAACATCATGATCGGTTGTTTGAAACAACTGATCCTGATAGTAACTATCAGGATCGGTTGTTCTAATGAAACAACCGATCCTGATAGTAACTATTAGGATCGACCGATCCTGATAGTAACTATTAGGATCGACCGATCCAGATTATTGTAGTATCAGTATCGCCTTCATCAGGATCGGTTGTATTCCGATACTAATATGCATATATAACCGATCCTGATTCCATATTTTCCACTAGTGTGATTTATTGATTCAATTATATCTATGACATCAAAAAACATTTCATCTTTCCGATTCTTTATAAAATATATAATACATTTCATCTTTCCCATTCTTTATAAAATATTTAATACATTTCTAAAATAAAATATTCTGAATTTTATCGGTGACATAAATGAGCTACAGTTAATCGACTGTTATATTTTTCCATTATTGACTTGGTACACTAAGGTTCACTTACACTATCAAGGTATAAGTACTGTGATACAAGCATAGTCTTAAACTGGGATTGCATAATAGCTATACTCCAAAGCCTAATTTAAAGCCCAGGAAAGCAGCAAGAGGAATTCCCACAAAGTAATAGCACCTAACATTTATATATATATGCTACCATGCAGTGCTTGCCATCCACTTCCCTCAGCCACACCTTCACATATAGAATACATGTCATGAAACATATAAATTATCCTATCATTTCATCTTTATAGGTAACAGAACCAAAATACATCTTTATATTTAATTTAATACCAGCTCTCTTATTTGGTAAGCTACCAATAAAATTTAGTTTCAAATAACTGTTTCCACATTATTGTTACTTTATTTCTAATTATAATTTATTTGTTATCCATATATGTGGAAGTTTCTAAGCTTATACTAAATTAGTGTTTTCTGTAAATAGTTAGTACCATACCAGTCATGCCACGCACCAATTTTCTTATACTCATCATTGAACTTAATTTCATTTGATTTAAAATCTAGGTGGAGGCTACCAAGTGTTAACTTTCAAGTCAGCAAATCATGTAGTATGGAAGCTTATGAATATATAAAGTTATGTATGTTGTTTATGTTAATTATTTGTTGAATTACGAATACATAATTAATGTCATACTTCTATCTGTTCTGACCAGTATACCGCTAATTAAGAAAGGACATATATATATTATACTGATTCTATAAAACTACCGATACAAATTAAAAGGTGAGGTACTTAATATTTTGCTAAACAGCATATCCATCTCCTATCGGTTAGGCACAAGCACCGATAGAGGAAGCTTACATTTCAAATGTTTAAACCCTCCAAATACACTCGTCTCTTCACTATTTGATGGTACTCTCAATTTTTTTATCACACTTCTATTTAAGAAACCTCACTTAAACCTCACTCAATCTAGGCGCTGATACCACTTTGTTGTTTTGTTTTATATTTTATATATAGTGGAAGAGAGAGAAATGAAGAATAATCGAGGTAGCAGAAATTTTCACACTATATATATTGTTATTTTCCAACTCTCATACTTCTTACATATATATATATATATATGAAAATTCAAGAAAAATAAATGTAGTAGAAATTTTCATACTACAAACAGGGCCGGCCCTTAACCCAGGGTACCCAGGGCCCCAAAATCCAAGAGGGCCCCCAAAAAAAAAAGTTTGTATATGGTAAAAAAAACAAATTCTGTTGTTTCTTCCAAACTTTCATTGCGAGAGAAAAAAACCTAGCTCCTCCCACGATCTCGTTTTGCAACTGCTTCGAATATTGTCGCATCGTGCGAATGTCAGATGCCAATTGGGGTTTGAAATTTCAAATGGGGGTTAGAGATTCTGAACTCTTGTTCTTCTAGTGTCGACTCGCTGAGGTGAGGTTTTATCTTTATAAGCGATGCCTTTTTTTTTGCAACCATAGCTACTGAGTTATCTCAAATTCTCTGGAACAAATCTCTCTATTTGGTATGCTTGGTGCGTGGTTTTGATTAAAGCAAGTGATTAGTGATCACTATAGCCACTTTCAGTTGTGTAATAATTAATTTAATAACTTAGCTTTTGCCACTTTTATTTTGTTTTTACAGCGAAGATCAAATTTAGGTAACTCATAGACATAGTTGGATCTAAGTCAGCGCTTCCTTTGTGCTTCATTACCCAAGTTCTATACTTCTATACTTATTTTTTTTTTAATTTAAAACAATGTTGTTTAGAAAACATGCATTAGGTAGCGAAAAAAGAAACAGAAAAAGAGAGGGAGAAGAAAAACTAAAATCTCAAAAAGGTTCTATTCAAAAGCATTGAAAGAAAATTAAACCGCAAAATGAGTCTTTGGAAAACCAATTACTGTGCCTATTACTAACTGTAACTATTACTGTGGCATCTGCAGAAAGGAGTTTTTCAAAATTAAAGTTGATAAAATCTTATTTACAGACAACTATGACTCAAGATAGGTTGAATGAATTAACAATATTAAGTATTGAAAAAAATATGTTAAAAACTATTGATGTTGAACATATAATTAATGATTTTGCTTCTAAAAATGTTAGGAGTCATTTCAGATGACATGTGCTTTATATGTGTTTTTTTGTGCAGGTACAACATACAAGTATTCAAAATTGGTTTATCAAGAAGTAAGAAGCATGGTGTGGATATGTAAATCATTGTATATGTTTTATTTTGAGGGGTATTGGTTTATGTCCCCCCTATTTTGTATGATATATTGACATATTAATAAAAAAAGGGACCGACTAACAATACCCGGGTTGCTATCCCCCATTCATCCCCCGGATAAGGTTGTTAATTATTGTTTACCGGTAATTAAGAGGGGACCACGATTTCCGCACTAAGACATCCAAAAACGCTTGATTAACGGGGACCACTAATTAAAAACGCGTTTTCCTCCAAAAAAAATGTGTTTTCAACTGGGGGGACCACTAATTATCTGTTATTTAGCATTTAACTGCCGGTGGGGACCGATAACCAACTTGGAATGTTCGGCAACAGAAAAGGAAAAGAAAAACATACTACTTTTTCATATTCATTACTATTAAAAGAAGTATTCATAGTTGCATTCTAGAGTATTCATATATAATGCATGAAGTATTCATATCTAAGATATCAAGTATTTAAAAAAAAACTGGACACATTACTTATCAATCTTTTACACGTTTTTAGAGGTGGTTTTTTTTTTCTCCGTTCACTCTAACCAATATTTTTGACAATCTGTGAGGAATTTTGCAAATCTAAAACCACAAACGTCTTCTACGTAATTTTCTCTTTCAAATGAGATCCATGATGACATACTTTCGAGTTGTCCGTTGCACAAGTATTCATACCTTGTCATTCAAGTATTCATACCTCATCAAGCAAGTATTCATACCTCATCAGTATTTCACAAATAAAAAACTGGACACATCATTCACTCATTTTTACCGATTGAAATTTCATTACCACTCAATCATTTTTTACTTGATATCTTAGGTATGAATACTTGTTCGACGAGGTATGAATACTTGCTCGACGTGGTATGAATACTTGCATGACGAGATATAAATAATTTTACGAGTTATGAATACTTGCACGACGGATAACTCAAAAGTACTTCATCATGGATCTCATTTGAAAGATAAAATTACGTAGAAAACGTATGTTATTTTAGATTCGCAAAATTCTTCATAGATTGTCAGAAATATTGATTAGAGTGAACGGAGAAAAAAAAAAAACCACCTCTAAAATCGTGTAAAAGATGGGTAAGTAATGTGTCCAATTTTTTTAAATACTTGATATCTTAGATATGAATACTTAATATATTATATATGAATACTTTATGTATTAGATATGAATACTTGTGCGTGTCAGTTGTAAATTTTTTTAAATATAAGCGGTCCCCCTAGTTAATTAGTGGTCCCCACGTAATTAATGATTGATACACGTTTTCTTTTGTCTTTTTGTGCTTGAAGTTGTGGTCCCCTAGATAATTAATGATTGGGGGATGAATGGGGGATAGGAACCGGGGGAAAAAAATCTTTATCCATAAAAAAAATTGTGTACATGAAGGGTTTCAAATTTTCTCCCGCCCCGGATCCCAAAATCTTCAGTACCGGCCCTGACTACAAACCATCTATTTATAAGCCACATGGTGACCTATAAAAATTCAAGAAAAATAAATGTCATTAAACATAACACAAGTATTAAGTGCATGAATTACACATCCCAACTTGATCATTAGAAAATCGAAGCATTTAATCTATTTAGAAAATCCAAATACATTTACTCTAACTATTTGACTATTTGACCAAATAAGAAAATATTAATTTCAACATATAAAAACTAAAACACTAATTTTGACACACATTCGGATCGTTTTTGACTGAGAAAAGGTATAGCCTCTCTTTTCATTACAAGAACTTAGTACAATCTCCCTGAATAGATACAAAATGATACATATTACAAAAAAAAAAAAAAAAAATCACACTAGCCAGAAATTACATATATAACATAGCCAATAGCACCCAATAACAATTTGGAATGGCTTCAAGGATAAAGGACTATGCGCAGTCACAATTAGGAGATCATAACCCAGAAAGAACCTTCATCATAACTTCTCGAGGACGATATATTGCTTCAAGTGAAATGGCTTTAGGAACGTTGAGACCGGAACCTTCAGTTAAGTCGATGAGTTCATCCGTTGTTCTTTCCCAGTCGAAACATTGAATCAGAGTTGCTAATATCAACCAGACTTGTCGCATGGCGAGGCCTTCTCCCGGGCACCTTCTCCTGCCCATCCCGAATGGTATCATGAACTTACCCTCAGCTTTCCCATTTTCAAATCTATCTGGCTTAAATTTCAGAGGTTCCTCCCATAGGTTGGGATCTCTGTGGATATAATACGCATTCACTAACAGCATTGTTCCGCGTGGGATGTTGTAGCCTTCTATGGTGACATCTTCGCGTGACTCATGAGGCAGAAGAAGTGGGCCACCAGGGTAAAGTCGGAGCACCTCACTCAGAATGCATTGAAGGTAGGGAAGCTGAGCCATGTCGGATTCCTTTATCAACCGCTCGTTCCCGACGTGCTTGTCGATTTCGTCTGTTGCCTTCTTTAATAATTGAGGATTGTTCAGTAGGTGGACCATCGCCCATTCCACTGTGTTAGATGAGGAATCTATTCCAGCTATTAATATGCTCTGTATTTAAAAGGAGAAATGTAGTTAGTTTAAAATATAGTCACTGTAGAAGATATTTACTTGTTTTTGTTTCCGTTTTGTACTTGTTTCCAATTTTAATGTAATATTACTATTGTATTAATTAGCTTCACACTTATTAACTTAATTACATACCTGGATGATGCGTAGAATTATTTGGTCACTGTATCCCTCCGGATCATTTCTCTGCAATTGAAGCAAATGAGCTATCATTGTTTTCTTTGTTTCACAAGTATTTTTCTTGTGCTCATCAATTAGGTTTTGGACCATCTCTATCTGCTGCTTTACTGCGTGTATCTTTTTCTTTATCGCTCCATTTAGATCCACCCACCTAAGAACCGGTAGATAGTCTTCTATATTAGATGCCCCGCCCAAGGCCAATTGCTCCTCCAGTGCTTCCCTAAACCACTTCGTGTCCTCCATGTCCTTTACGTTATCTTCATAGAACCTCTTTCCAGCTATCATTGTCATCATCACATTAAGCGACAGTTCAAATAGACATGTTTTCAGCTCCAACTTCACCCCATTTAAGCCGTTCGACCCGAAACAACAAGTCTTCCAAGACTTGAAGAGTTGGCGAGCCATGTTATCGATCTCTCTCGCGCGAACATCAGTCGAGGCATGTATCTTCTGAGGTGAGAGGAGCTCACCTGTTGCAATCTTCCTGACACTACGCAAATAGGGACCGTAGTTGGCTCTACCTAT
Source organism: Carex kokanica (assembly GCA_025461125.1). NCBI lineage: Eukaryota > Viridiplantae > Streptophyta > Magnoliopsida > Poales > Cyperaceae > Carex > Carex kokanica. The sequence goes on from JAJGRX010000901.1 coordinate 108,087, forward strand.
TTCAACGACTTCTCCATCTCCACTGCTCAATCTGGCTAAGATTAATAGGGGTCTGTTGGCGAAGGCCAAGTCGTGGGTGGTGAGGCACTCTTCAGCCAATGACGGAGAGGAGATGACGAGGATCGGCCAAGAGCCAAAGTGTAGAAAGGTGATGGGGCCATATCTTTGGGATATGCGGGCCAGAGCATGATGAAGGGGCTTTTTGAAAAGATATAGGTGGCCGATGAAGGGAAGTGCTGGAGGACTCGGAGGCAGTTTTCTTAATTTTTTGGTATAAGAAGATAGAAATACAAAGACAAGGATAGCAGTGGAGATGAGGATGCTCTGTAAAACTAACTCCAAGGAAGGCATTGTTAAATTGAGTAGTGATGTGGTTACCAAGTAGGATTGCAAATGTGTGGATTTTGTTGAGCAAATGATTCATCATGGAAGGCTTATAAATAGGAAAGGAAAGGAGCCACAAAATATATTACCAACACTTTTGCTGAATTAATTAATATTAACATTCAGTCAAATACCTAAGAAAAAACGAATTAATTCTCAATTTGAAATGGCAGTTGGTGGGTTGGATAACCCTGCATTATGATCAGCCTTCCTGACCTCTCCAGGCCTAGTGAGAAAACATTAATTTCATCCCATAATTCCTCCATTGTTTAATAGTTGTAGGTGCTTAATTTAGTATCTCAGCTAGCTGTTGCTTAATTGTAGGTTTTCTTAATTTAGTATCTCATAGTTCTTTCTTAAAATGCGAGTGATTTTTTAATTTTAGGTTCCTTCTACCACATCTAAGTCCATCTATACTCATTGTAATATTCTATATGAGGAGGGCTCAAATGCCTCATTGATTTAGTGTTCTAATCATGCTCTGCATTCTTATCTCCGCTTTCCAAGTCCAAATAGTCGATTCGAACCGCTCAACATGATCACCAGATTAAAATTTGCTTGGATACCAAATTTTATATTTTTTTTTGTAAATTTTATACTATTTATTTAGATAGGTACAAAATTATTATTTTTTCCAAAAATTACGCGCGCACCATTCAAAAATAAAGATTTTGTATCTATCTAAAAGTAATCCAGGTCAATTCTGGACCATTACAGACATTGATCAAGAAGTTGCACCTAATCCGCACGTACTGGTTTTCATTCTGGGGCCTCTGACATTTGATCAATGGAATTGGCCTGTATTGCTTGGTGCTGCTTTCCAGCCATATATGCTAGCTGTACCTTGCATACTGTTGATGATGTGCTAGTTTTATCATATCATGTATGCTAGGACAATAACAATAATGGTTCTTATACCAATCACAATGCACTAATAGTTGTCGGTAATAGTAGTTAATCATAGCATTTGTTGTATGCATTATAAATTCGTAATTTTAAAAATCGTGATTTGTTATATTACCGACTCGTACAAATCTACGTGTGTTATGGATTCATATTTTTCATTTCAAAATTCAAACAATTGATCCGAACTGTTTAACATAAATTACAACTCAATTTAACAAATCGACGTGTGTTAATAACTGTCCTTTCTGATGAATTTTAACCTCAGCAGTTGAAACCATTTGAAAAATGAGGAGGTTCAAATGCCTCCATATTTTTTGTGGTGCATCTATTATGCCTCCACTTTTTATTTTTCTAAGAACAAAAATTCTAAAATTTATATATCAAAATAAAACAATTAGATGTGATCTATTACTCTTCCATAATTTATCCACATCGGCGTATTTTTGCAAGTACATGATACTAATCAAAACAAAATCGATATGCCATGAACTTTTACATTTGCATAGAGAAAATGATGTAGATTATATTTAACGGTTTTTTATATTGACATTTAATTTTTTTTTCTTTGTTTAGTTGTGACTAGTGTTCTGAATAGCTAGTTAAAAGCTATAACGCTATCAGTCGCTTTTTTTTATGCCGTTCAAAGCTATAACGCTATCAGTTGCTTATTATTTTTTTTTGAGAAAAAGATGACAGGTCTAAATTTTAACCTCACCAGTTGAAACCATTTGAAACATGATGAATAGTTCAACATAAATAGTTACAAGCTATCAGTCGCATAAATATATAGATTATATGCCATGAACTTTTAATTTTCGGACCTTAAAAGCTATAACGCTATCAGTCATTTTTTTTGTAAGAGTTTTTAATTGTTAGCTATAATTTTTTCAGACTTTAAAAGTGATGACGCGATAATTGCTATTTAGAACCTTGATTATGACTAATGCAAGTATCTCAGTTTTATTATAAACAAAGAGTTTCACTAGTAAATTGATAAGATTAGTAAGAATAGAGTGGTTGTAGAATCCTCTAGAGGGCAAAACTTTTTTAAACATTTGATTAAAAGGGTGACTAATACTTTTCCACCGCATTTTTATACATATATAATAAGCGTATCTTGTTCGAAAACAGATGAGGTATTGATTTGGAAGACATAGACCTCTCATCGTTTTGAGATAAGCTCTGATATATATTTTTCCTTACAGTTCAAGCTACTCAATTATTTAATATTCATAAGAAACTTTTATTAAAATTTTAATCGTATGATCTCTCCCATGAAAAACATTGTCTTTGTCACTAGCATATAGATCAAATATCAGTTCTAAAAATTGTGAAATAATTGAACTCAGATTAAGTCAGGTATCTAATGAATATTTCAACATAAATATGCACGAATCATAAAGTAGCTAGGACTCCTGTATTCTAAATAGGCTGAAATTTCATTCTATAAAACTACACTTGAAATAATTTAGGACTACTAAGCTTGACTTGTAGTCTGCAAAATAATAACAGGAGCTCATTTCATCTTACACTCGAGAGGCAAGTACAACAGATGTTATACAAGTGGTTGTACATCCTAGTCCCGGTACAATTGTTTCGGATCAGTCATTAATTGTTAACTATTTGAAATATTTTTCTATATGGATGTAAATTTGTACCTTGTCATAATAAAAATTCCGAGGGACGGTCACGGTATGTGTTGGTCCCAAAGGCACCAAGAGGGGGTGAATACGGGGCCTTTTAAAATTTAAAGCTAATTTATTATAACTATCGTGTGTACGTTATTCTTGGAAGAAACTCGAATAGTTAACTAGATTATGGCACAATCCAACAGTATGTAAATGGCCACAATACATTAGTTATGTCGTGACTAAGGCGCCATGACATTACATTTCACTATTAATTTAAGTTAGTTTATTCAAGATTCAGCATTCACTATTTTTTTTATCTTCTAAGCCAGCTCGGCCTGTTACAAGTGAGATAATATTTCAGAGAAATTGTAACACTGCACATAAGCAACCAAAAAATGAAAAAAACTATCTGTTTGAATTAGTTGATTCTTTTATGGTTAGTTTCAATTAGAAGAAAACTATCATGCATTAAACAATGAGTTAGGCTATGGTGATATGCATATTAAAATACAACTCGTGCTATTGACGCATATATATCCGTTTTCGAAGTTCAAATAGTTGATCTGAACTGCTTAACATGATGTGTATATAAAATGTACTTGCAAACAAAAAATATTATATTTTTTAGAATTTTTTACTATTTTTTTAGATAGGTAGAAAGTAACTCGATCTAAATATTCTGGACCATCTGAAAGTAGTAATTTACCTATCTAAAAAATTAGTAATAAAAATGTAAAAATTGTGAAATTTGGTCTCCATACACATTTTCATATGGAGATCATGTTTAGCGGTTCAGATCGACTGTTTGAACTTTGAAAATAAATATATGAATCCATAGCACGGGTTGATCAGTAATTAATATACATATTACCATGGCCTCAATCTTAAAAATAATGATTTTAAAAAAATAACTATTTTCTTTAATTTCTTCCTGAAACTCCTTTTCCAGCTCAAATGCCCATTGCCTTAAAGTCCTAATTAATCATGCCCTGCATTTTTATCTCCGCTTGAAAGTCCAAACAGTTGATCCAAACCACCCAACATGATCTTCAAATTAAAATTTGCTTGGAGACCAAATTTTATATTTTTGTAATTTGTTTACTATTTTTTTAGATAGGTATAAAACTATTATTTTTTTTCAAAGATTATGGACCATTCAAAAATAATGATAAAAGATTTTAAAAAATATGAAATTTGGTCTGAAGTCTTTGTTGAGCAGTTGGAATCATTTGCTGTTTGTGTCATAATTGGGGGCACAATCAGGCATTGTCCGCGCGACAGACTGAAATATGAAATTTGGTCTGAATTAAGTTTTTGTTGAGCAGTTGGAATCGTTTGCTGTTTGGTCCCGAGTCATAATTAATTGGGGCACGACACAGACACAGACTGATAAGGTAGCTGCACCTAATCATATCCGCACTGATTTCCATTTTGGGACCTCTGACACGACACAGTAGATTGCTTGTGCTGCTTTCCAGCCATGTATATATGCTAGGACAATAACAATAATGGTTCTTATACCAATCACAATGCACTAACAATTGTCGGTAATAATAGTCAATGGTAGCATTCGTTGTATGCATAATAAATTTGTAATTTCAAAAAATCGTGATTTGTTATACATGGATTTATATTTCTCATTTTCAATATTCAAACAATTAATCTGAACTGCTCAACATAATCTGCATATGAAAATATATTTGAAAACCAAATTTTTTATTTTTAAAATATGTAGAAAAGTGACATCTAATGATTTAGACACATCCTTTTTTATACCTATCTAAAAATAGTTAAAAGATTTAAAAAATACATTTCATATGGAAATCTTGTTGAATGATTTGGATCGATTATTTCAACTATGAAAATGGAGAGATAGATCTATATAACACAAGTAAATATGTCATATACAAATCAATATAACCTCAATTTTTTTTACAAAATAACTAAAATTGCTAGTAAATTTTATCAATAATGTTAACGGCCATCCTTTCTGATGAATTTTAACCTCAGCAGTTGAAACCAATTGAAACATGAGAAGAGTTTAAATGTCTTCATTTTTTTTCCTCTGTTATGTCTCCACTTTTTAATTTTTTAATAACAAAAATTCTAAAATTTATATGTCAAAATAAACAGTCAAATGTGATTTATATTATTTTTCTATATATTTAGTTTTTATCTGTCATAATAGAAGCGAATATTATATTTTATTAACTCTTATTGAATGACACCAAATACATCAAACAAGTACATCAAATGACACCAATTTATTTTTTTCAAAATAACACCAACTTATCTAAAAAAAAAAAAAAACATTGCAGGAATTAAAAGTACATCAATGCTGTCGTCCTTGCTTTCCACTCAATAGGTGAAACCAGATTTATGTAATTTCTGTTTGGTGATCTCGTCTAACTTCATAGCCATCTCAGGCGTCATATGGTTTTGCCAATCCCCCACAACAGCTTTTCTGAAAAAAAACTCATTTTGTACATTATCGATTCCGATTCCGCCATTTTTGTTGATGTCGAGATCTTTGAGTTTATTAAAGCTACAGAAGTCGACAATCTCTTCAACTATACCATTTCTTATCTCCTCCGCTCGGAACGGGCATCCAATGAAATTTGCCAGCTTCATCACACCATTCACCGGGTCGTTCATCATTTCCTCGTACTTGTGGAACAAAATTATAGGGTTCAATTGCAAGCTCTTCATGTAATATTCAAGAACGTGATCCCACACAGGACCAAAGGGCATTCGACCCTTAGAAAATAATTCGAAGGCTCGAGTAAAAGTAAATGATTCGTTGAACCCTGGAGATTTCTTCATCATGTGCCAAAGGGAGACTAGGACATCTTTTGGCTCCCTACAGATATAAATGATTGGGCATTTTGATTTCTTGATGCTCTCTGGGAGTATTGAGTATGGCAAATGAGTTCCAAGAACCCTAGGACAAGGAAGGGTTTCAAGATACTGTTCATCTCGCGTAGCATAGTGATATTCGGTGAATGGAACACAATCATGAGGAATGAGTTTAAGCAAAGGGTGAGACGAGAAATTAGCATACTTGTTTCGGTGAATTATAGTGAAAGTAAGGGCTTTGAGCCAAGTGGTACCGGATTTCAAATAACTTGCCACAATTACATCACCAGGGCGGGACTGGAAATTATCCTCCATCACCATAATACCTGGAAGAACCCGCTCTTCTTGCCAAAAACCTTTGTAATTTCGCATTGCAGACATCAGCCACCCTTCTCCTTTCTCAAGTGTAAAAATTAACTCTTTGTATTTACTATCCGCTTCTTCCACATTTGGAATGTCCATAAGAAAATGGTACAAAGGTAAAAATGGTACAAAGGCTCTTGTACAAGTTCCATAAGAAAATGGTACAAAGTAAAAATTCTGGTCCATCTCTATTGCGTGAAATTAGCAGTTAGTCACAATACACTGTACCACCTCCCCTGAAATAATTCTTAAAGAACTTTTACATCAGTAACCTGCTGGTACAAGTAAAGGTTGTTATCAGTAGGGAACTGATATGGTACAGAACCATGGGTACTAAATTGCTTATACAGTAGTGGAATGGGCTTGAATAATATGGTAAATGAATTTAGCATGTGTAGAATTTGTACATTCAATTTGGTCACTGAAACTGGTACGTGACTTGTGTGCAATTTCAGATTCTTTGACCTCCTAAGTGTGGGTCTTTATTTTGGATTAATTGAACTGGAGCTTATGTAATGTTTTGACTTTTGAATGAAATCACAAATTTGTGAAAGCTAGTGCAATATCGCACTTGAATTTCATTAATGAACTGTGATTTAGTAGCATGTAAAGATGTAGAATTTCATTTTATAGCAAGTGCTCTTAAGTGCCAGTTCTGTATTCTGTTTTTGACTGAGGTAACTAATTGTTTCCCAATTTTTTTTATTTCCTGTTAATTTTCAGACAAGAAAGTGAAATATACCATTTCTGTTTGTCAGAGGAGATGGAGTGATACTGGTGTCTCCACCCCTCGGAACTGTTTGATTCTTAGTGGGCTTGAGATTTAGATTTTGCCTACTTGGCATATTATGATGTAATCTAGACTAGTAATTTACCTTTTAGATGAATGATATATAGCAAAAGTGAGGATGACTTGATCTGATTAGCATGTGTAAGTGTAACAGTAGGAGATCTATTTTAGTTTTGTGGTGCTAGTTTTTTTATGCTCTGCTTGTGTTTTCTTGGTCGATCTTACAAGTAGATGCAATGTTTGCCATTTGTGTAATATTTTATTTTGCATTCTGATATATATATTTTGTTGGGTTAGATAGTCATGTACACTTATTACAGGCTAATTTAGTTGTCTCGTGTCATAACTATATTTGTTTTCCAGAAAAATTAGTAGTGTGATCTAGCAATTAGGAAGCAAAAATATATTAGCGATGCTAGTGTTCGGCCCTGTTGGCTGTCCACATAATTATATTAAGGTGTTCCATTTGGTTGTCCATGTTCAGCCCGGTTCGCTGAAACGGGCTCAATTCCGAACAGGGCTTAAGTTTGAACAATATTGAACGGGCTGAACATGAACATAAAAATCTTCATTTTGGGCTGATCATGAACAGGGCCTGTTCATTTCAATTCCGAACTGGACTGAGTTTGAACAGGGGGCCCGTCCATTAGCACCCCTAGTTGAACATATAATTAATGATTTTGCTTCTAAAAATGTTAGGAGTCATTTCAGATGATTTGTGGTTTATATGTGTTTTTTTGTGCAGGTACAACATACAAGTATTTAAAATTGGTTTATCAAGAAGTAAGAAATATGATGTGGGTATGTAAATCATTGTATATATTTTATTTTGAGGGGTATTGGTTTTATGTCCCCCCCTATTTTGTATGATATATTGACATATTAATAAAAAAATTGTGTACTTGAAGGGTTTAAAATTTTCTCCCGCCCCAGACTCCAAAATCTTCAGTACTGGCCCTGACTACAAACCATCTATTTATAAGCCACATGGTGACCTATAAAAATTCAAGAAAAATAAATGTCATTAAACATAACACAAGTATTAAGTGCATGAATTACACATCCCAACTTGATCATTAGAAAATCGAAGCATTTAATCTATTTAGAAAATCCAAATACATTTACTCTAACTATTTGACTATTTGACCAAATAAGAAAATATTAATTTCAACATATAAAAACTAAAACACTAATTTTGACACACATTCGGATCGTTTTTGACTGAGAAAAGGTATAGCCTCTCTTTTCATTACAAGAACTTAGTACAATCTCCCTGAATAGATACAAAATGATACATATTACAAAAAAAAAAAATCACACTAGCCAGAAATTACATATATAACATAGCCAATAGCACCCAATAACAATTTGGAATGGCTTTAGGAAATCATAATTATGTGAATATTATTTATTAAATCATGATTTATTATTTATTAAAACGTACGTGCAAATTCAAATAAATCTCACAAAAAGAACAATAAGACGTGTGAATATTTAGGCGCTGTCAAGGAAAAAGGACTATGCGCAGTCACAATTAGGAGATCATAACCCAGAAAGAACCTTCATCATAACTTCTCGAGGACGATATATTGCTTCAAGTGAAATGGCTTTAGGAACGTTGAGACCGGAACCTTCAGTTAAGTCGATGAGTTCATCCGTTGTTCTTTCCCAGTCGAAACATTGAATCAGAGTTGCTAATATCAACCACACTTGTCGCATGGCGAGGCCTTCTCCCGGGCACCTTCTCCTGCCCATCCCGAATGGTATCATGAACTTACTCTCAGCTTTCCCATTTTCAAATCTATCCGGCTTAAATTTCAGAGGTTCCTCCCATAGGTTGGGATCTCTGTGGATATAATACGCATTCACTAACAGCATCGTTCCGCGTGGGATGTTGTAGCCTTCTATGGTGACATCTTCGCGTGACTCATGAGGCAGAAGAAGTGGGCCACCAGGGTAAAGTCGGAGCACCTCACTCAGAATGCATTGAAGGTAGGGAAGCTGAGCCATGTCGGATTCCTTTATCAACCGCTCGTTCCCGACGTGCTTGTCGATTTCGTCTGTTGCCTTCTTTAATAATTGAGGATTGTTCAGTAGGTGGACCATCGCCCATTCCACTGTGTTAGATGAGGAATCTACTCCAGCTAGTAATATGGTCTGTATTTAAAAGGAGAAAGTAGTTAGTTTAAAATATAGTCACTGTAGAAGATATTTACTTGTTTTTGTTTCTGTTTTGTACTTGTTTCCAATTTTAATGTAATATTACTATTATATTAATTAGCTTCACACTTATTAACTTAATTACATACCTGGATGATGCGTAGAATTATTTGGTCACTGTATCCCTCCGGATCATTTCTCTGCAATTGAAGCAAATGAGCTATCATTGTTTTCTTTGTTTCAGAAGTATTTTTCTTGTGCTCATCAATTAGGTTTTGGACCATCTCTATCTGCTGCTTTACTGCATGTATCTTTTTCTTTATCGCTCCATTTAGATCCACCCACCTAAGAACCGGTAGATAGTCTTCTATATTAGATGCCCCGCCCAAGGCCAATTGCTCCTCCAGTGCTTCCCTAAACCACTTCGTGTCCTCCATGTCCTTTACGTTATCTTCATAGAACCTCTTTCCAGCTATCATTGTCATCAACACATTAAGCGACAGTTCAAATAGACATGTTTTCAGCTCCAACTTCACCCCATTTAAGCCGTTCGACCCGAAACAACAAGTCTTCCAAGACTTGAAGAGTTGGCGAGCCATGTTATCGATCTCTCTCACGCGAACATCAGTCGAGGCATGTATCTTCTGAGGTGAGAGGACCTCATCTGTTACAATCTTCCTGACACTACGCCAATAGGGACCGTAGTTGGCTCTACCTATTTCAACGACTTCTCCATCTCCGCTGCTCAATCTGGCTAAGATTAATAGGGGTCTGTTGGCGAAGGCCAAGTCGTGGGTGGTGAGGCACTCTTCAGCCAATGACGGAGAGGAGATGACGAGGATCGGCCAAGAGCCAAAGTGTAGAAAGGTGATGGGGCCATATCTTTGGGATATGCGGGCCAGAGCATGATGAAGGGGCTTTTTGAAAAGATATAGGTGGCCGATGAAGGGAAGTGCTGGAGGACTCGGAGGCAGTTTTCTTAATTTTTTGGTATAATAAGATAGAAATACAAAGACAAGGATAGCAGTGGAGATGAGGATGCTCTGTAAAACTAAATCCAAGGAAGGCATTGTTAAATTGAGTAGTGATGTGGTTACCAAGTAGGATTGCAAATGTGTGGATTTTGTTGAGCAAATGATTCATCATGGAAGGCTTATAAATAGGAAAGGAAAGGGGCCACAAAATATCTTACCAACACTTTTGCTGAATTAATTAATATTAACATTCAGTCAAATACCTAAGAAAAAACGAATTAATTCTCAATTTGAAATGGAAGTTGGTGGGTTGGATAACCCTGCATTATGATCAGCCTTCCTGACCTCTCCAGGCCTAGTGAGAAAACATTAATTTCATCCCATAATTCCTCCATTGTTTAATAGTTGTAGGTGCTTAATTTAGTATCTCAGCTAGCTGTTGCTTAATTGTAGGTTTTGTTAATTTAGTATCTCATAGTTCTTTCGTAAAATGCGAGTGATTTTTTAATTTTAGGTTCCTTCTACCACATCTAATTCCATCTATACTCATTGTAATATTCTATATGAGGAGGGCTCAAATGCCTCATTGATTTAGTGTTCTAATCATGCTCCGCATTCTTATCTCCACTTTTCAAGTCCAAATAGTCGATTCGAATCGCTCAACATGATTACCAGATTAAAATTTGCTTGGATACCAAATTTTATATTTTTTTTTGTAAATTTTATACTATTTGTTTAGATAGGTACAAAATTATTATTTTTCCAAAAATTACGCGCGCACCATTGAAAAATAAAAATTTTGTATCTATCTAAAAATAATCCAGGTCAATTCTGGACCATTACAGACATTGATCAAGAAGCTGCACCTAATCCGCGCGTACTGGTTTTCATTCTGGGGCCTCTGACATTTGATCAATGGAATTGGCCTGTATTGCTTGGTGCTGCTTTCCAACCATAAATGCTAGCTGTACCTTGCATACTGTTGATGATGTGCTAGTTTTATCATATCATGTATAATCAATTCTAACTAACTAGTGGTCCCTACAAATTAATTAGTAGATTTTCTCCTTCTATTTCTTTCCTCTCTCCCTCCCTCTCCCTCTTCCACCTCCACCTCCCCCTTCCTCGACGTGTGTTAATAACTGTCCTTTTTGATGAATTTTAACCTCAACAGTTGAAACCATTTGAAACATGAGGAGGTTCAAATGCCTCCATATTTTTTGTGGTGCATCTATTATGCCTCCACTTTTTATTTTTCTAAGAACAGAAAATCTAAAATTTATATATCAAAATAAAACAGTTATATGTGATCTATTACTCTTCCATAATTTATCCACATCGGCGTATTTTTGCGAGTACATGATACTAATCAAAACAAAATCGATATGCCGTGAACTTTTACATTTGCATAGAGAAAATGATATAGATTATATTTAACGGTTTTTTATATTGACATTTAATTTTTTTTTTCTTTGTTTAATTAGTTGTGACCAGTGTTCTGAATAGCTAGTTAAAAGTTATAACGCTATCAGTCGCTTTTTTTTATGCCGTTAAAATCTATAACGCTATCAGTTGCTTATTATTATTTTTTTGAGAAAAAGATGAGAGGTCTGAATTTTAACCTCACCAGTTGAAACCATTTGAAACATGATGAATAATTCAACATAAATAGTTAAAAGCTATCAGTCGCATAAATATATAGATTATATGCCATGAACTTTTAATTTTCGGACCTTAAAAGCTATAACGCTATCAGTCGCTTTTTTTTGTAAGGGTTTTTAATTGTTAGCTATAATTGTGTTATAATTTTTTCGGACTTTAAAAGTGATGACGCAATAATTGCTATTTAGAACCTGGTTATGACTGATGCAAGTATCTGAGTTTTATTATAAACAAAGAGTTTCACTAGTAAATTGATAAGATTAGTAAGAATAGAGTGGTTGTAGAATCCTCTAGAGGGCAAAACTTTTTTAAACATTTCATTGAAAAGGGTGACTAATACTTTTCCACCGCATTTTTACTAGTGAAAACAGATGAGGTATTGATTTGGAAGACATAGACCTCTCATCGTTTTGACATAAGCCCTGATATATATTTTTCCTTACAGTTCAAGCTACACAATTATTTAATATTCATAAGAAACTTTTATTAAAATTTTAATCGTATGATCTCCCTTATGAAAAACATTATCTTTGTAGAAAGTAAAAATTTACCTATCTAAATATTCTGGACCATCTGAAAGTAGTAATTTACCTATCTAAAAAATTAGTAATAAAAATGTAAAAATTGTGAAATTTGGTCTCCATACACATTTTCATATGGAGATCATGTTTAGCGGTTCAGATCGACTGTTTGAACTTTGAAAATAAATATATGAATCCATAGCACGGGTCGATCAGTAATTAATTAATATACATATTACCATGGCCTCAATCTTAAAAATAATGATTTTAAAAAAATAACTATTTTCTTTAATTTCTTCCTGAAACTCCTTTTCCAGCTCAAATGCCCATTGTCTTAAAGCCCTAATTAATCATGCCATGCATTTTTATCTCCGCTTTTAAAATCCAAACAGTCTATCCAAACCACTCAACATGATCTTCAAATTAAAATTTGCTTGGAGACCAAATTTTATATTTTTGTATTTTTTTTACTATTTTTTAGATAGGTACAAAACTATTATTTTTTTTCAAAGATTATGGACCATTCAAAAATAATGATAAAAGATTTAAAAAAAATATGAAATTTGGTCTGAAGTTTTTGTTGAGCAGTTGGAATCGTTTGCTGTTTGGTCCCGAGTCATAATTGGGGCACGACACAGACTGATAAGGTAGCTGCACCTAATCATATCCGCACTGATTTCCATTTTGGGACCTCTGACACGACACAGTAGATTGCTTGGTGCTGCTTTCCAGCCATGTATATATGCTAGGACAATAACAATAATGGTTCTTATACCAATCACAATGCACTAACAATTGTCGGTAATAATAGTCAATCATAGCATTCGTTGTATGCATAATATATAAATTTGTAATTTCAAAAAATCGTGATTTGTTATATATGGATTTATATTTCTCATTTTCAATATTCAAACAATTAATCTGAACTACTCAACATAATCTGCATATGAAAATATATTTGAAAACCAAATTTTTTATTTTCTAAAATATATTTATTATTTTTTAAATATGTTGAAAAGTGACATCTAAAGATTCAGACCCATCCTTTTTTATACCCATCTAAAAATAGTTAAAAGATTTAAAAAATATGAAAAATTTTATCAGCAAATACATTTCATATGGAAATCTTGTTGAATGGTTTGAATCGATTATTTCAACTATGAAAACGTAGAGATAGATCTATATAACACAAGTAAATATGTCATATACACATCAATATAACCTCAATTTTTTTTACAAAATAACTAAAATTGCTAGTAAATTTTATCAATAATTAATGTTAACAGCCATCCTTTCTGATGAATTTTAACCTCAGCAGTTGAAACCAATTGAAACATGAGAAGGGTTTAAATGTCTTCATTTTTTTTTCCTCTATTATGCCTCCACTTTTTAATTTTCTAATAACAAAAATTCTAAAATTTATATGTCAAAATAAACAGTCAGACGTGATCTATATTATTTTTCTATATTTTTAGTTTTTAACTGTCATAATAGAAGCGAATATTATATTTTATTAACTCTTATTGAATGACACCAAATACATCAAACAAGTACATCAAATGACACCAATTTTTTTTTTTCAAAATAACAGCAACTTATCTAAAAAAAAAAAACATTGCAGGAATTAAAAGTACATCAATGCTGTCGTCCTTGCTTTCCACTCAATAGGTGAAACCAGATTTATGTAATTTCTGTTTGGTGATCTCGTCTAACTTCATAGCCATCTCAGGCGTCATATGGTTTTGCCAATCCCCCACAACAGCTTTTCTGAAAAAAAACTCATTTTGTACATTATCGATTCCGATTCCGCCATTTTTGTTGATGTCGAGATCTTTGAGTTTATTAAAGCTACAGAAGTCGACAATCTCTTCAACTATGCCATTTCTTATCTCCTCCGCTCGGAATGGGCATCCAATGAAATTTGCCAGCTTCATCACACCATTCACCGGGTCGTTCATCATTTCCTCGTACTTGAGGAACAAAATTATAGGGTTCAATTGCAAGCTCTTCATGTAATATTCAAGAACGTGATCCCACACAGGACCAAAGGGCATTCGACCCTCAGAAAATAATTCGAAGGCTCGAGTAAAAGTAAATGATTCGTTGAACCCTGGAGATTTCTTCATCATGTGCCAAAGGGAGACTAGGACATCTTTTGGTTCCCTACAGATATAAATGATTGGGCATTTTGATTTCTTGATGCTCTCTGGGAGTATTGAGTATGGCAAATGAGTTCCAAGAACTCTAGGACAAGGAAGGGTTTCCAGATACTGTTCATCACGCGTAGCATAGTGATATTCGGTGAATGGAACACAATCATGAGGATTGAGTTTAAGCAAAGGGTGATCAGACGAGAAATTAGCATACTTGTTTCGGTGCATTATAGTGAAAGTAAGGGCTTTGAGCCAAGTGGTGCCAGATTTCAAATAACTTGCCACAATTACATCATCGGGGCGGGACTGGAAATTATCCTCCATCGCCATAATACCTGGAAGAACCCTCTCTTCTTGCCAAAAACCTTTGTAATTTCGCATTGCAGACATCAGCCACCCTTCTCCTTTCTCAAGTGTAAAAATTAACTCTTTGTATTTACTATCCGCTTCTTCTACATTTGGAATGTCCGTCACGGGTCGACGAGACCTCAATATTATTGATTTTTCTCCAACCTCATTCTTAAGAGGATTGCAATTGGAAGTGAAGGATCCGCCATGGGAATTAGTGTTAAGTGAAGGATCCGCCATGGGAATAAGGGGAGCTAGCTGTAGGTAGTCTTTTAGCTTCTTTCAAATGAATTTGCTCTCTGATATATATATAGCATCACCCCGCTCATACAAAATGCAATTATTAGTTGGTTTGGCCAGCTGTACATGATAGAGATTTATAAATTGTTTCAGAAAAGCTAAGTGTATAATCGTTTAATTTTTTTTTTTTTAAACCTCGGCAGCGGCTGCCAAATTAAGTGTATATGCGTTTAATTAATTAATGAACCAACAAAAGACCAACCGACATCAATATAATTTTTCATTAAACGAATTAAATGCAGAATTCAGAAAAGATCTCCAATATTCACTACTACAAAAGTGTAGTTTACTAACGGTCCAAAAAAGTCTCCAATAAGAGTTTTCCTACATTAAGTGATCAACACGTTAGAACAAGCACTTTCAAACCGCTAGCAAAGGAGTAACATTTTCTAGCGGTTCTCTAGAAGAGTAGTTTCTTCTAACGGTTCCATACTTGGAACCGTTGGAAGAGGGTGGTATTGTATTGGGATCCGTATCCTCTGCATTAACTCAAAGGGAATCTTTTGAGTTAATGAATTTCAACCGTCTGATTTTAAACGGAGCCAATCCGGCTCGTGTCTATAACATAGGGGTCCTTTAATATTAGTGCAGATCTAGTTCACACGAATTTTGAAACAGATTGGATAGTCGAGATTCATTAACTCAAAAGATTCTCTTTTGAGTTAATGCAGAGAATATGAATTCATTGTATTGTGCATAAAAAGTACCCTCACAAAGAGAGTAATGTTTTCAAAAAAATTGTGAAACTAGAAACCACAAAACAGGGAAGGAATTTGCAGGATCTTTTAAGACTAGTATCTGCAAAATTAGGAAAGGAAAAAACAATAATGTTCAATTTTAAGTCTCCAAATATAAAATGAACGCAAATAAATAATTTTAATGCAACCAAATTAACAAAAAAATATCTTCGATTTGAGCGGCCATAACTTTTTTTATCGGTTATGAACTGATAGAAGAAGTTGACATTCTTCTAACATTTACAGTTTTGAACCAAAAGAAGAAAATGAGCAATCTTTTCTATCAGTTTTTTTACTATAGAACCAATAAATTAATGATTGAATTAATTATCAAACTTACCACAACATCTCTGTACTTTTTTTGTTTTGACAAAAAATGCTTCAAATCGATAGAAGATAGGGCGTACTAAGAGTCCATATTTGTAGTAATGAATGCAGTTTTTGTTTTATCAAAAGTTAACTTGTCCCCTTGACAGTCGTTGTCAAGATTTCAAAAAAAAAAGTTAGAGTGAGGCTATGGTGCTATGCATAGCACACATGCCTAGTGTACTACGGCTCAATATGGTACTTTTTAAAATCCTAACGGTCGATCCGACCGTTCAATGTGATAATCATATGAATATGTACTTGCAAGCTAAATTTTACATTTTTTCGAATTTTTTTACTATTTTTTTAGATAGGTAGAAAAATCAGTGTTTTTTGAAAATTCTGGACCATCAAAATTCTACCTATCTAAAAAAATAGTAAAAAAATTCGAAAAAATGTAAAATTTAGTTTGCAAGTACATATTCATATAATTATCACATTGAACGGTCGGATCGACCGTTAGGATTTTAAAAAGTACCATATTGAGCCGTAGTACACTAGCCATCCGTGCTATGCATAGCACCATAGCCTCACTCAAAAAGTTATGTCTAATTAGTAAATTACAGTTGAAAAATTATGCCGAAATTTTTGTTAACAACATATACAAATATAAATTAAAAAAATAATACATGTTTCAGCATAGGATGGAAATTAAGTTCCCCAGCCCGACTCACGCATTCAGACTATGCTTAGGACTTATTTATTTTTAGTTGGCATGTTCTGTTATATCTCACAGTCAGTATTACCTTTAGAGTTTATCTATTTTATTTTGGATATTTACTTATAGATGTTAGTCCAACATGTGGTTTTATTTTATTCGAACTCCTACATCTTATTTTTATTATATCGTCAACAATTTAAACTACCAAACTAATTAATTAAAATATTCAAACAACATTCAAATAATTAATTGAAATATTCAAATAATTATATTCAAACAACATGCAAACAGTTTAGACATAGAAAAAAAATCAAACAATATAAAATATAGGGAGCGTCTAACTATCCTCCAGTTCATTTCCCCTATTCATCCCCCGGTCATTAACTACTTGGGGGGGACTACTTATTAACTGGAGGGACCACTAACTATTTGGAAAACCGCCTAATATTTGATAGATTTTACAACTGACAAGTGTTAATATATAATATATTAATTAAGTATTCATACCTAAGATACCAAGTATTTGGGAGAAAAAAAACTAGACACATCACACATCCATCTTTTACACATTTTAGAGGTGGGCTTTTTTTCTCTGTTCAATCTCGCCAATATTTTTGATGATCTGTGAGGAAATTTGCGAATCTAAAACAACGAACGTCTTCTACGCAATTTTCTCTTTCAAATGAGATCCATGATGACAAACTTTCGGGTTGTCCGTCGTGCAAGTATTCATACTTCGTCATGCAAGTATTCATACCTCGTCGTGAATACCTTATTGTGTAAGTATCCATATCTCGTCGAACAAGTATTCACACCTCGTCGTGCAAGTATTCATAACTCGTAATGCAAGTGTAAATAATTCATGTCTGAATGTTTGTACCTAACATATTTTATCAATTTTTTTCTATATGACACTGGATGACGCCTGAAAATATTTATAATCGTCATGCAAGTGTAAATAATTCATATGTCAAGTGTTTGTATTTAATAGATTCTATGAAATTTTAATTTTGTTTCCATATGGCACTGGATGATGTCTAAAAGTATTAATATCAATTATTGCACATATTAATACCTCGTCATGTAAAATTGAATAGTTCTTGTATCAAGTGTTTGTATCAAACATATTATATCAATATTTTTTTTCCTTAGATGACATTTGAAAGTATTATTATCAAATATTGCAAGTGTTCATACCTCGTCATGCAAGTGTAAATAGTTCATGTATTAAGTATTTGTATCTAATAGATTTCCATCAATTTTTTCCTTATGACATTGGATGACATTTGGAAATATTAATATAACAAAATTGCAAGTATTTATACCTTGTCATGTAAGTGTGAATAGTTTATGTGTCAAGTATTTGTGCCTAGCATATTATATCAAATTTTAATTTTTTTACAGTTCAATCTAAAACCACGAATATGTTCTACATAATTTTCTCCGTTCAAATGAGATCCATGATGAAGTATTTTAGGATTCTCTGTTGTGCAAATATTCATACCTCATTGTGCAAATATTCATACCTCGTCGTGTAAGTAATAATAACTCGTAATCCAAGTGTAAATAGTTAATGTGTCAAGTGTTTGTACCTAACATATTCTATCAAAATTTAATTTGTTTTCCAAATGGAATTGGATGACGTCTGAAAGTATTAATATCAAGTCAAGAAAGTGTAAATAGTTCATATGTCAAGTGTTAGTTATTAACATAATCTATGAAATTTTTATTTTTAATTTTTCCATATGGCACTGGATGATGTATGAAAATATTAATTTCAAGTATTGCAAGTATTCATACCTCATCATGCAAGTGTGAATAGTGTATATATCAAGCGTTTGTATCTAAAAGATTTTATCAATAGTATTTTTTTTCTTTTCATGTGTCAAGTATTTGTAACTAACATATTATATCAAATTTTAATTTTGTTTTTCCATATGATACTGGATAACGTTGAAAAGTATTAATATCAAATATAGCAAGTATTTATACCTTGTCATGCAAGTGTGAATAGTTTATGTGCCAAGTATTTGTATCTAACAGATTATATAAAAAAAAATTGCATATGGCACTAGATGATGTTTGAAAATATAAATATCAAATATTGCAAGTATATCACATCATGCAAGTGTGAATAATGTGAATTGTTTAATTGTACCTAATATATTATATTAAAAAAAATCCATATGACACTAAATGACATATGAAAGTATTAATTTCAAATATTGCTAGTATTCATATATTGTCATGCAAATATAGATAGTTCATACAAATACTAAACACATTTAATCACGTAACATTAAAAAACAAGAGTTGCAGTACCAAAATAACATTCTTAGTTAAAATTAGCAATATGACCTCCCAAATTACAAGAGCTCCAGTATTTACTCTCTAACGCCCAACTCGAACTTTCAAAGAAAACAAAATGCATACACTAAATAAGTAAATAGTCACAATGTTGAATATCATTGCTCATTGATCCTTTCTAATAAAGACTGAAATCTAACGAAAACTTAACAGAAAATTTGAACAGTATAACATCCCCTTGTGCCACTGGTATGTATTTCCCTTGCGCCACTGTGAGTATACCCTCCATGTCAAAAATGACCATTCCCACCCCGGCCTTCTGAGATTGGTCTCAGGAACCATCTACCAGTATCACTGTCTTTTCCTATGTGAGGTCCCGATTGGTTGCATCTGCTTTCCCAATTTGAACTAAGCTTATACAAAAAAACAAACCTGCTGGTAGTGAAAAGTAAATCCTAACTTATAGTGGCAATATTAAACAATTTCAGATTTAGTTTCATCTGGTTTCCCAATCTGCCCCTGAAATCATGTGAAGGGATACCAGTAAAAGCTTTCAGTAGTTCGCCTTTGGGCAAATATCATCTGCAATCTTAAATATGGAAGGGTTTAATATTGTAGATCATCTGCAAACTTAATTAGCGATTCAATTAATCATCTGCAAACTTGCAGTAATTCTCCTCAGTTAGCGATTCAATTAATCATCTTAAAAAATGAAACAAAACATGACCTGATACCCTTAAAAAATGAAATAACAAGAAAGGATAATGCAATCATTTTGTTTCGCGATTCAATTAATCACTTTAAAACGAATCAGCTAGATGTGTCCTATGGTAGGTTAACGTGTTTTCTTCTGGAATTCTGAATCGTAGATGCGTCTTCGACATTTCATTCACAATTTAAAATGCTGAGAAATGAATACTCGTTTGGAGACCAAGAAAAAGAATCTTCGCCTCCTGCCTGGCAGTTCGAGTGATGTCAAGAAGCCATATAACCAATCTATAATGATCAGGTTAGATAACAGCAATGCAACAATTTGACAGTACCAGTATGATTGAACTGGCACTGGTAAGAGATCTCTTAGAATGGTGCGATCAGTGTTCAATTAGTTTTTCTGATTGAATTAGCTTAAAAAACCAATTTGCAGTGACGTAATGCAATACTACCGATCTCATATATATTTTTCTCATTAAGAGAGAATTTCTTTGTACTGAATAATCCAATGGAAATGTTGTTTGTGGAATTTTGTAGAAACAGGTGTTATTTCTTTTTAATTTAATATTTTTATATGTTATTAATAAAAGTTTCAGAAAATTATTCCTAGCTTCACCGAAGGACGAGAAAGTAATTATTGCTCATTTATATATTCAGTGTTATTCATTTATGGGGTGAAAATAGAGAGTCATGTTGTTTTGTTATGGGTG
The DNA here is from genome assembly GCA_025461125.1 of Carex kokanica. NCBI lineage: Eukaryota > Viridiplantae > Streptophyta > Magnoliopsida > Poales > Cyperaceae > Carex > Carex kokanica. The sequence goes on from JAJGRX010000901.1 coordinate 128,627, forward strand.
AGAATTTTTCTCTGACCTTACACTTACAGGGAAACAAACAACTCAATGTTTTGTTACGATTAAATGTAAGACCTGACCAAAAAAACGAAATTTCAATGAAATTGTTATAATAAAAAAAGCCATAGGGCAACTAGATGAAATTTTGTGAACAAGGCCCGAAAACCAAGCCCAGGGTCACATGGACTAAAAAACAAAAGCCCATTTCATATTCAAGTTTATTTTCTACGGATTTACAAAAAATATTTCCAATGTAAAGCTTTAATTAGTATAATCTAAACATGCATATATTATCAAATGATATCAAGGTGAAACTTGAATTTTAATTCAAAGGCACTATGACTAAAGGTAAAAATTAAGAAGCAAAAAAGAGCACCAAATGCACTGCACAAAAGTCATTGCCTTCACAAATAAAATAAGCTTTAGTTTCAAACAAGTGTTTAGACACTAAATTGAGTTGAGAGATGTACAACTCGGTTAAGTTTCACAAAAGTTAGAAATGAACTAGATATTTATTCACAACATGTCATGTCATGTCAATCAGCTATGATTAATTATGAACCCTCTCTCTCTTTCTCTTTCTTCATTATATTGCGCCATTTGTCCTTGAGATCATTTGGAAATCTAGTTTGATGAAATACATTTCCATAACATTCTAAAATCGCACTCCAAGGAATTCTCCAATCACCTGTCACCCCAATTTTTTGCATCCCTTCCTGCATAATGATAATAATAAACAAACAGAATAGCTTCTCAAATTTCATACAGAAACAAAACAAATTACATCCATTAACTTGAGTAGTGATGATTAAGAAACGCACTCTAAGAGCTTTTTCCTCTTCAGCTGACCAGGGAAGCATGTTGCGTCTATGAGGAGCTACAACCTTATTTGGAATGTCCGTCACGGGTAAAAATTAACTCTTTGTATTTACTATCCGCTTCTTCCACATTTGGAATGTCCGTCACGGGTCGACGAGACCTCAATATTATTGATTTTTCTCCAACCTCTTTCTTAAGAGGATTGCAATTCCGAACGGGCTGAACATGAACATAAAAATCTTCATTTTGGTCTGATCATGAACAGGGCCTGTTCATTTCAATTCCGAACTGGACTGAGTTTGAACAGGGGGCCCGTCCATTAGCACCCCTAGTTGAACATATAATTAATGATTTTGCTTCTAAAAATGTTAGGAGTCATTTCAGATGATTTGTGGTTTATATGTATTTTTTTGTGCAGGTACAACATACAAGTATTTAAAATTGGTTTATCAAGAAGTAAAAAACATGATGTGGGTATGTAAATCATTGTATATGTTTTATTTTGAGAGGTATTGGTTTTATGTCCCCCCTATTTTGTATGATATATTGACATATTAATAAAAAAATTGTGTACATGAAGGGTTTCAAATTTTCTCCCGCCATGGACTCCAAAATCTTCAGTACCGGCCCTGACTACAAACCATCTATTTAGAAGCCACATGGTGACCTATAAAAATTCAAGAAAAATAAATGTCATTAAACATAACACAAGTATTAAGTGCATGAATTACACATCCCAACTTGATCATTAGAAAATCGAAGCATTTAATCTATTTAGAAAATCCAAATACATTTACTCTAACTATTTGACTATTTGACCAAATAAGAAAATATTAATTTCAACATATAAAAACTAAAACACTATTTTTAACACACATTCGGATCGTTTTTGACTGAGAAAAGGTATAGCCTCTCTTTTCATTACAAGAACTTAGTACAATCTCCCTGAATAGATACAAAATGATACATATTACAAAAAAAAAAAAAAAATCACACTAGCCAGAAATTACATATATAACATAGCCAATAGCACCCAATAACAATTTGGAATGGCTTTAGGAAATCATAATTATGTGAATATTATTTATTAAATCATGATTTATTATTTATTAAAACGTACGTGCAAATTCAAATAAATCTCACAAAAAGAACAATAAGACGTGTGAATATTTAGGCGCTGTCAAGGAAAAAGGACTATGCGCAGTCACAATTAGGAGATCATAACCCAGAAAGAACCTTCATCATAACTTCTCGAGGACGATATATTGCTTCAAGTGAAATGGCTTTTGGAACGTTGAGACCGGAACCTTCAGTTAAGTCGATGAGTTCATCCGTTGTTCTTTCCCAGTCGAAACATTGAATCAGAGTTGCTAATATCAACCACACTTGTCGCATGGCGAGGCCTTCTCCCGGGCACCTTCTCCTGCCCATCCCGAATGGTATCATGAACTTACCCTCAGCTTTCCCATTTTCAAATCTATCAGGCTTAAATTTCAGAGGTTCCTCCCATAGGTTGGGATCTCTGTGGATATAATACGCATTCACTAACAGCATCGTTCCACGTGGACCAAATTTAGTCTTTCGCAACAACACATGGCAACTAATGAACTAATTGGTTGCATTAAATTAATAATATTGCTACCAAACTAATTAGTTGTATTAGAATATATTTATTGCAACGAAATAATTCTTATTGCAACTAAATTTAACTGTTGCCCGAAAAAACAAATTGCAACCAAATAACATTTATTGCAACTAGTTATTTTCGTTGCCAAGTCTGATTTAATTGAGGTGGCGGCTTCGAGAGTGCGCTGGCCTAGCTGTGGGTGGAACAAAGAGGCCCGAAATTGAGGGGCCCGTTAGCTTTAAAAAAGAAAAGAAATTGAGGGCCCCGGTCGCTGCCAAATTTCAACTTTTATTAATCGGCTTGTCTCTAACCGCTGGGAGAAAGGAAAATGCTCGTTTCATATTGCATATGTTGGATACCATGTTTTTATTTTTAAGATATAATTGGTGCATAAAATTATTTAGTCAACACCCTCTCTAAAATTTATTACTTGGCGTTCAAGCTTTCTGTTGGTAAATATTACAAAGGACGCAGTTATTCAAAGTTGGTTTTTCACTTTTTTTTAGTTGAATGTTACAGTTTTAATTTTAATTTTTTTTATCAAACTGGTTTGGCGCGCAATAAAAGCAATAAATTTAGAAATACTTATTTTTAAATTAGATTTATATTCAAATTTGAAGCGGAATTTATTATCATACACTAGGCTTTTCAAAATAATTATTTTTTAAAATTTAAGAATAGTTATTAGTCAAAATTTTATTTTCAAATTATTTGTGAATGATATTCCTGAAATATTTGCAAATAATTTGAAAAATTAAAAATGTCAATTATAATTAAGATATGATAGACATTAAATCCGATAGTGAATGAATTTATTTGTTTATTATCATAATTGATATTAGTTTAGAAATTATAAATTGTGCACTAAGTAATTTAAATATTTTTTACAAATCTAAAATTCATGATTATTGTGGTATTACCATGATAAGTGATTTATGATAAGTGATTAACAATGGATTATTAATAAAATTATATAAAATAAAAAATTGAGAAGTAAATTTATGGATATGTTATTAAACATATAAATAGTCTAATAATTTAATTGTATGTAATTTAAATATTTGATGATATATCAAATAACATTACTTTCGAACCTTCAAAATTTTAAGTCACTTAGTGTAAGTGAAACACACACTAAATCTCATTATTTTGATAGACACAATATGAGGTTAATAGGAATCATGTTATAATATTGATTTTTAAATTTAAGTTTTATTTTAAAAACTATTAATATTATTAAAATTGGTACTCTAGGAGTGTATACAAAAAATATAATTTACCAGGAGGTTTTGAGTGAGGAATAAAGTACGAACCATACTAATTTTATATTTTTAATTTTATTATATTTTTTAATTGTAGCAATTGAATATTTATTTTTCCTTGACACAAGATATATAATATAGCTACTACTATGATATATTTATTTTGTAATTTCTTAATGTTATTTCTCATTAAACATTATTACACTAATTAACTTTTTATTTATAATTTGAATTTTGAACCAGTCTATTTTAATATCATTCGTGAGTATTGTTGAATAATTATTCTTTTTCATTGATATATTTTTTATGAAAATATATCATTTGAAATGAGATTTTTTTTATTCTCTTATAATATGTTCCAATTGCACGATACTAGTTAATAACTATATATAAACGGTGAGAAATTTCAATTTCACCTTTTCAACTATGACAAGTAAAATTAATGATCACATTTGACGAACAAATCAACACAATATATCATATATTTCACAATTAATTTGATAATTAACAATTTGCTGCTCAACATTTTATTTGATTAATTAAATTCCAAAAAGATAAAAGGCCTATGATTGACAAAACGTTTTATAAAATTACATCTAACATACTACTAAAGTACTAATTAAGTCTAAACAACTAAAAATTAAAATCGTTGTTTTCAGACCATTGAAAAACAGCGATTTTGTAACCATCTTAATAAATAGTAAAAAAATTCAAAAAAATGTAAAATTTGACCTCCAAGTACATTTTAATATGGAGATAATGTTGAACGATCGGATCGACTGTTTGAACTTTGAAAATGAAAATATGTTTATTTTACAAATAGGTCCTTATGTCCACTGAAGCATCCCTCTAAAATTAATTGAGCGAACTATATATCCCTTCACGAATCGCTTACCCCAGACGGAAATAAATCTGCTGTTATTCCTAAGGAATAACAGGAACCTGTTTTTTCGATCCCAACCGTTAGTCTTTGTGGAGATCCGTATATGAAAAACTTACTTCATTGAGATCCGCACATGAAAATGTTTGAACGTTTTAGATCAGAATAACAGGAACTGTTATTCCTTGTGAATAACAGAAGATTTATTTCCACCCCAGACGCGCCTCTCTTCTCTCTACATAGACGGTTAGCCTTTCTCCATTCTCCTCCTTCCTCTCTTCGTTTACCGATCGCTCTCTGTAATCCCTCCCATGCTTCAAGGATTTGATATGGCTACAACCTATCAACGAGATCCTTTTCCTTTCCCATATCCTCAACCCTTCTGTCGCCATGATGCTCAATTCCACACGAACAGGAGATTATTGAGAATAATAATGTGACCATCCCTTCTCCAATTGCCTCCAATCGCCGTATATTTTGGAATTTCGACAAATGATGAAGGTGATGTATATTGTTCTTTATTTTTTATCCCTTTATCTCATGTAACAGAGGAGTACAGACTAATATAAAGAAGGAATGCTTGAAACGATATTTTTCATGCCTTTATTTCAGTCGTTCAATCGCATTGGCCTTCATGTTGGGTCTGAAGTCCGAATTATGGATTCAAGCCTATTTTATATTTTTATTTATTTTTTCATTTTAATTTTGCACAATTTTGCTCACTCAAAAATAACATGGAGTGCTGGACATAGGATATTTAAATTTTAAAATAATTTAGGATAAAGATTTTTTTCCCCCGGCTCCTATCCCCCATTCATTCCCCAATCATTAATTATGTAGGGGACCACAACTTCAAGTACAAAAAGACAAAAGAAAACGTGTATCAATCATTAATTACGTGGGGGACCACTTATATTTGAAAATTTTTATAACTGACGCGCAAGTATTCATATATAATACATCAAGTATTCATATATAATACACTAAGTATTCATATCTAAGATATCAAGTATTTAAAAAAAAACTGGGCACATCACCCACCCATCTTTTACACGTTTTTAGAGGTGATTTTTTTTTCTCCATTCACTCTAACTAATATTTCTTACAATTTGTGAAGAATTTTGCAAATCTAAAATCACAAACGTCTTCTACGCAATTTTTTCTTTCAAATGAGATCCATGATGAAATACTTTTAAGTTATCCGTCGCGCAAGTATTCATACCTTGTAAAATTATTTATATCTCGTCATGCAAGTATTCATATCACGTCGAGCAAGTATTCATACCTCGTTGAACAAGTATTCATACCTAAGATAGAGTGTACTGGACACTTCCAGTAATTGAGTGGTAACGAAATTTCAATCGGTAAAAAATGAGTGAATTATGTGTCTAGTTTTTTATTTGTGAAATACTGATGAGGTATGAATACTTGTTCGATGATATATGAATACTTGAATGACAAGCTATGAATACTTGTGCAACGAACAACTTGAAAGTATGTCATCATGGATCTCATTTGAAAGAGAAAATTTTGTAGAAAACGTTCGTGGTTTTATATTTGCAAAATTCCTACTATATTGTCAGAAATATTGATTAGAGTGAACGGAGAAAAAAACCCACCTCTAAAAACGTGTAAAAGATGAGTGAATGATGTGTCCAGTTTTTTTTTGAATACTTGATATCTTAGATATGAATACTTTATGTATTATATATGAATACTTGATGTATTATATATGAATACTTGCACTCACTGCGATAATGACACGTTTTGTTTTGTCTTTTAGCGCTGAAATTTGTGGTCCCCTCTTAATTAGCAGTCAACAAAAACAGTTATTGACTGGGGGATGAATGGGGGATGGGAGATGGGGGATAGTTAGTTGGTCCCAATAATTTAGTGTTTGTATTTTATTTTAATTCTTTCATTTTTATTTTTTCCACGCAAAATAATTATCTAATACTGTTATATTTGACTAGAATCATATCTCAAAGGTAGCATGATTAGGTACTGAGGCACTGAGGCAACTCACATAGGTAGCATGATTATTAATGAGATATGATTATTAAGGAGACAGAACAGAACAGCATGATTAGGTTCTGAGGCAACTCACATATATATTAACTATTAAGTGTTGTATATTAATGATTTTTCATCACTTTTTACTATTTAGATTTTGCTGGGGCAACCAATTTTTTTGGTTGCAAAATCAATTTATTGCAACCAAATAGAATTTTTTGGTTGCCCGAAATAGAATTTTTTGGCAACCAAATAGAATTTTTTTGGTTGCAATAAATTGATTTTGCAACCAAAAAAATTGGTTGCCGGTCGTTGCAATAGTTTTGGTAGCAATAGTTTTACAACCAACTCTTTGGTTGCAATAAGAATTTGTTTATTGCAACCATAATTTGGTTGCTAAACCGACGTAGCAATAATTAAGCTATGGCAACCAAAAAAACCGTTGCTATTGCGCATTTATCGCAACCAAAAATTGGTAGCAATAAGATAGTATATCGCAACAAAATTCTTGGTTGCAACTTGTGCAATTATTGCAACCAAAACTAAGTTGCATGAAATGCGTAGCAATAATGTATTGCAACCAAATAAACGGTTGCTACTGCGCATTTAACGCAACCAAAAAATGGTAGTAATATTATAATGTATCGCAACGAAACTCATGGTTGCAACATGTAAATTAAATGCAACCAAATGTTGGTTGCAATTAATAAATCTAATGCAACCATAAATATTTTAATGCAACGAAATTAGTATGCATACGTAATTCAAATGCAACAAAATGTTGGTTGCAATTAATAAAATCTATTGCAACCATAAATATGTTAATTCCAAAAAAATTGGTATGCAGACGTAATTATAATATTCGTTGTTATTAGTTATTCTATTAATTCTAATTAATTTGATACTCTGAAATATATAATATAAACTATAACATAAATAGAGACAGTAATTAAGAAAAAAGACTTTCATAAAACATTAATATATATCATTCAAATTTACATTTGAAAATAACAAAAGAAAAAAAAACCAAGCTGTCATCTAAAGAGGAAAAAAAAATGAATTAAGATATTATATATTTAGTTCAAATACAATGGCTTGTTCCTTAGTAAAGCTCTCTCTTTGGCCGACAATTCAGACAAGTCTTGTCTTGTCAAGATATAGTAAGAACTTGTTCAACTCTAAGCCTCTCCTGTAGGCTACACAATATTAAAGTAAATTTAAATTAATTCAATTGAATTTGTAGGCTAATAATCAAGATTGTTGCCGCAGTATATTTTGAAAAGCATTAAGACAAATAATCCCAAACAAAATAAAATTTGCAAATTGTAGTAAATTTGCACAAATTTAAATACTTTAACAATGACCATATTTGCTATTCTTTCGACTCAATTATCAAACCAGAATATTGTGTAATTATCAAATTATAATGTATAACATTGCACATGCAATCGGTGTACTATTGTTTCTTTTTACTGCAGAGAGATTCATATGTGGGTAAGATGTGTTAATACTTGTCTTTCAACACAGAAGTAATGACATGAACTCATTTAAAGTAACTAAAAGACATTTTATTGTAAACAAAACCTTGTTTTCACATAATATAAATCTAAAAAGAACTTGTTAAATAGAAAAATAAAATCTGTCACATACATGAAGTACACTTTTGCAAGTTTTGAGAATAGGTTTCGATCTTCACACTCTGTTTATTGAAAGACATTCCCTCCATGGCAGAATAGGTGTACCGACCGAGTTGATCTCCTCCATGGCAGAAATCGAATGGAATTGGTCATCAGGGAATGAGTCATCGATTGGCAGGCTACCAGAGCCCTCATCTTCCCAGCGAAGCCGAGACAGATGGTCAGCCACGGTGTTTTCTACTCCTTTCTTGTCCCTGATTTCTATGTCAAACTCCTGCAGGAGGAGGATCCACCTAATCAGGCGAGGCTTGGCATCCTGCTTGCTCAACAGATACTTGAGTGCGGCGTGGTCAGTATAGATCACTATCTTGGAACCAACCAGATAGGATCTAAACTTGTCGAGAGCGAACACAACAGCCAAAAGCTCCTTTTCGGTTGTTGTGTAGTTCATTTGGGCAGGGTCTAGCACCTTGCTAGCGTAGTAGATAGCACATGGCTTGTTCTCCTTCCGCTGCCCTAGAACGGCTCCCACTGCGTAATCACTCGCGTCGCACATCAATTCGAATGGCAAGGTCCAGTCTGGAGGCTGCAGGATGGGTGCTGAGACAAGGGCTTCTTTCAATCGACAAAACGAGTCGACACACTCCTGCGAGAAGATGAAATCAGAATCCTTAATGAGCAGGTTGGTCAACGGTTTCGTGATTTTTGAGAGAAGTCCTTGATGAAATGGCGGTAGAAGCCAGCGTGTCCCAGAAAGCTTCGCACAGCTTTGACATTTGTTGGGATCTCCAGCTTCTCGATCACCTCCACCTTGGCTTTGTCGACCTCAATTCCTTTGGAGGTCACCACATGTCCAAGGACAACTCCCTCTTGGACCATGAAGTGACACTTCTCCCAGTTCAGGATCAGGTTGACCTCTTCACACTTCTCCAGGATTTTGCAGAGGTTGGCTAGACATGAGTCAAAGCTGGCTCCATAGACAGAGAAGTCGTCCATGAAGACCTCAACCTCTTTCTCGATGAAATCCGAGAAGATAGCCATCATGGCTCTTTGGAAGGTGGCAGGTGCATTGCACAGACCGAATGGCATCCTACGGTATGCGAATGTACCGTATGGGCATGTGAAAGTGGTCTTGTCTTGGTCGTTCGGGTGAATGGGGATCTGAAAGAATCCTGAGTACCCGTCAAGGTAGCAGAAATGAGAATGATTCGCCAGCCTTTCAAGGAGTTGGTCGACAAACGGCAATGGGAAGTGATCCTTGCGCGTGGCAGCGTTGAGTTTTCTGTAGTCAATACACATGCGGTACCCAGATACCACACGAGTCTGGACCAGCTCATTCTTGTCATTTCTCACCACTGTCGTGCCTCCCTTCTTGGGCACCACGTGAACTGGACTCACCCACTTGCTGTCAGAGATGGGATAGATGATGCCTGCATCCAGGAGTTTGAGAATTTCCTTTTTCACCACCTCTTTCAGGTTGGGGTTGAGTCGCCGCTGGTGCTCCACAGACGGCTTGTGATCATCCTCGAGAAGAATCCGGTGTGAGCAGATGGCTGGGTTGATCCCTTTCAAGTCCTTGATCGAGTACCCGATCGCGCCCTTGTGAAATCTCAGCTTCTCCAGAAGTTTGGCGGTTTGATCGGGGTTTAGACTCGCATTCACGATCACAGGACATGATTTTTCTGGATCGAGGAACTCGTATCTGAGATTGGTTGGAAGAGGTTTGAGTTCGGGAGTCGGACGCTCAGGCTGATCATTGACACGAGTCGCATCTGGGTGATCTGACTCGTGTGTTGTCGAGATGTCGGCCTTGGCAAGCTCCGCTCCGCTCCTCGTCTCAGAGTGTGATGTACGGTCCTCGTGTGATCCATCCGACTCGCATCGGAGATCCTCCAGATCCTCAGGAATCGCATCTGCTGCACAGATTGACTCGCTCGCCTCGCTTGGCAATTAGGAGAGGAATTCAGCGTCTTGGCGCAGCGAGTTGTTGACTTGTTCAAGAAAGTAGTCCTCGGCCAGATCAGCCAAGCACTCCTCTATCCCGTCAACCCGGAAGCATGTCTCAGAACGTGACGGATATTTCATGGCGCGATCGATTTGGAACTTCACCTTCTCCCCTCCAAAGTTCAAAGTCAGGGTGCCTTGCTTCACGTCAATTATCGCGCCAGCTGTGCTCAGAAAAGGTTTCCCCAGGATGATTGGGACTTCCTTATCTTCCTCCATCTCCATGACGACAAAATCGACGGGCATGAAGAACTTCCCGACTTGAACTGGCAGATCCTCCACCACACCAAGTGGAAGTCGGACTGAAGAATCCGCCAACTGCAGTGTCATCCTTGTGGGCTTGAGCTCCTCCACTCCTATGCGATCATAGATGGTGCGTGGCATGAGACTCACGCTCGCTCCTAAATCACACAGGACTTTCTTAATTGTGGCCTTCCCAATGGTGCATGGAATGGAATACTTTCCAGGGTCGTCCAATTTGGGGGGTAGCTCGCTCTTCAAGATTGCGCTGCACTGCTCCGTCAGCTTGACTGTCGCGTGCCCCTCTAAGCTTCTCTTGTTGGAAAGGATGTCCTTCAGAAACTTGGCATAGGTGGGCATTTGGGTCAGAGCGTCGGTGAAAGGGATGGTGATGTGCAGCTGCTTAATGACGTTTGCGAAGTTAGCAAATTGCTCGTTCAGTCTCGTCTCAGCTAATCTCTGGGGGAATGGAACAGGTGGCCGGTATGGAGGTGGTTTCTTGGCACCTTTCTTTTTCTGGCTTCCTGACGCTTCGGATGGAGGTTGTACAGGTCTTGCTGAGCTGGTGCAGTCTGCACTCGCTTGAGGTTGGATGACCTCAGCTCGTTCTGGATTAACCTCCTTCAATGGAATTGACACAGGGGTCTGGGTCGCGTCAGGTGTCGCGTCAAGAATCGGATCAACTGTGGTCTCACTTGGCATTGGTGGCTCGTCGTACTAGGTCCCACTTCTCAGAGTGATCGCCTTAGCCTCTCCTCTTGGATTGGGTTCTGGTTGAGCTGGAAGCTTCCCAGGTTGAGAGTGGCTTGAGGTGACCATCTGGCTCAGCTGCTCCAGCAACTTCCTTTGGGCAGCCATTTGAGTGGTCATGCTCTGCATCTGCTCCCACATTATCTGATTCATCTTGCCCTGCTCGTGAGTGAAGTTGTTCACATTATTTGACTTTGAGGGGTCAGATGGAGCTGCTTGGTTGCCTTGATTGGGAAAGGAAGCGTTCTGATAGAAGTTCCTGTTGCCATTGTTGTTGCTGTTGCTCAAAGTTTGGGTTCTCCAATCGTTGTTGTTTGGAGGGGGTAGTTCCCAGTGTTGTTCGCCCGATTGTTCCAGTTGTTGTTGTACTGCGGCCTCTGGAAGCTGTTGTTGTTGAAGGGCGGTCTGAACGAAGAGTTGTTGAAAGGCGCAGGGTTGTTCTGGTTCGATCTCCAGTGCTGCTGCTCAACCGGAACCTTGGAGTAGGGCTGGCTGAAGGGAGGTCTTGGGAAGAAGGAAGGCTCGTTGTTGAGAGAGTTGACCTGCTCACTCTCCTCGTCTTGTTGCACCAGCGGGCACTGCTCGTATGCGTGCCTCTCGTCTCCGCACATGACGCAGACTTGAGGTTGCTGTTCGACTGCCTTGACACTGAGCTTGTCCATCGCCCGCTGCATGGCGTCCATCTTGGCGGTGAGAGCCGTGATGTGATCAAGCTCGTACTTGCCACCTCCTTGGCTACCTCCTTGGCCTCCTCGCTGGCGTGACGTGTCGCGGCCGGACCACTGCTGGTTCTGCGCCATGCTGTCGATCAAGTTCATAGCCTCTAAAGGCTCCCTTGACATCAGCGCGCCTCCCGCAACAGCGTCCACGTAAGCACGTGTGCTCTCGTTCAAGCCGTCGTAAAACGTTTGAATTAAAAGCCAGTCGGGTATACCATGGTGTGGACAGGAGTACTGCAATTCTCTAAACCTTTCCCAAGCCTCATTCAGGGGTTCATAAAAAATCTGCCTAAAGCTGGCCAGGTCATGTCTTACCTTGGCTGTCCTCTTGTGAGGGAAAAATCTGGTCAGAAACAATTTGGACAAGTCCCTCCAAGTTCTAACAGAGTCCCTAGGCAAAGATCCTAACTATTTCTTGGCCTTATCCCTAAGAGTGAAAGGAAATAGAGCAAGCTTGGTGTAATCAGCATTCTCACCGTTGGTTTTGATGGTCGTGATGCACTCGAGGAAGGTCTGGAGGTGAGCGTGCGGGTCCTCGTGGTCGAGTCCGTGGAAGGTGTTCTGCTGCATCATGTTGACAACCCCCGGATTGAAGTTCGGTTGTTGTCCTGGAATGTGTGGCAACCGGACCGCACCTCGCACGTCTCCAGCTCTCAGCACATTGAACTCCCGCAGGGTCCGAGGCATGGAAACATCCGCATCATCGTCCGTCAGATGGCCTTCTTCTTCTCGCCTTTCTCTTTCTCTTTCCCTGGCCTCTGCCTCCAGTCTGATTCGGGCTTCGTCCTCTGCCTCAGCCATCTCTTCAGGTTCAGGTGCTTTGGTACGGGTCGGACCAGATTGGTGCGGCCTGGCCGTGCCTGAATTGGTACGGGCCGTACCAGAGGGGGCCGTACCAGGTGGTGGCTGAGCAGTCTCGGCCGAGTCTGGAGGAGTTTGGTCGAACAGTGGGCCCTTGCTTCTCAGATGATATTTCAACCTGAATTGGCCTGCAGGGGGGGTTCAAAAGCCAGTTTTTAGTGATTTTGAATAAGAGAAAGCAAGAAAGATACAAGATAAAATCTAGATTAACAAAGTAAGGTAAAATCTAACTAGGCAATTGGTTGCCGTCCCCGGCAACGGCGCCAAAAAGTTGTTCGCACGAAAGCGCAACGCAAGTTTCGGTACGCTGGAGGGCGTACCTTTTAAAACCGTGCTTACACTTCACGAGTAAGGGTTGCAAGTGCACAACCCCTATCGAGTAATATAATCGGGTATCGATCCACAGGGACGGGCAATTACTAGGTTAGAATCCACTAAACTCAATTAAAAACTAGAAGTGAAAAAGATTGGGTTTGGTATTTAAGTTCCTAAAAGATCAACTCAAACAAATCGAACAATGCAAACAGATGTAATAAAGTGCTAGAAGAAATGTAAACTGTGTTTTGATTATGGATAAAAGGCGTTTCCAGGGTTTCAGACTTCATCTGTGATCTGCCTCTAGTGGTACGGCCCGTACCAAGTTGGTAAGGCTAGGCCGTACCAGACTTGGTAAGGCAAGGCCGCACCACTCTGGTAAGACCCGTACTGGCTTGCCAGAACAGAGCTTACCAGTTCGAGTTGATGCATTTCTTGCTGGTACCTTGTGCTAAACTCTTTAGAAAGGTTCAATTGACCACACCTAAGGTTCCTAAGCCTCAACTCTCGTGTGTTGGATCAAGATCTAGGTTGGAATGCAATTGATTGCCTTTTAGGGTTTCTACACCTCAATTTTCATATGTTGGTACAGATCTACCCTAGCTGGTTGATTGGAGACCTAAGGTACCCTCTAATCTGTCAATTAGAGGGGAATTCAACCTCTCGGCTTCAATTCGAACAAGTCTACCCTAAGCAATTGATTTGGTTGAGAGATTGAGATGATCACATGACCTTGATAGGTTTGATCTAGACCTAGAGGTTCACCATACACAATCACAGCAAGCAAAGCAAGAGATAGCAAAGAAATCACAATCAATCAATCAAAAGAGTTCATACAAAGTACAAGTCAAAGAAAGTCAAAGCAAATCAAGAATCCATCTCAAAACCCTAGAAACTAAAACAACTACTCACATCACATGATCTGATCTAAAAATACAATAAAAGAGGTAAAGAAAGCCATGGATCGAAGGGATCGAGTGGAAGAGGCTTGATCTGTCGAGCTTCGCCTCTTTCATCTTCCTTCCTTCTTGCTCCTAGCTCCTCAGCTCTCTTTCTCTCTCTTACTGTGCTCTCAAATGTCTCTGGAATCAAAGTTTGTCGAAATTGGAGAGCTCCCCGCCTTAAATAGCCTCTACCAAGATTTGAATCTGTCAGGCCACCTTTAGGTATGGCCCGTACCAAAGTCAGGCCGTACCAGGCGTGATGAGCTGAAATTGGCTAAGTCTGGTTAGACCCGTACCAAGCCTGGTAAGGGTCGTACCAGATCATCCCAAATCGCCGTTTCTTCGTGTGTTTTGCTCCAAACCTGCAGAAAACAAACAAACACTCAGCAGTACCAAATTCTAAAGATATATCGATGAAATGCACATGATTCTGGTGAATTAGGGCACGAATCTGGTACTAAAACAGGCCTAAAATAGACTAAATATGCTGGCCCCAAATGCAAAATATTGTTTTTTTGCATACAACAATCACATCCTAAATTATCAACTACAACATACTAAATTAAATATCAAACACATCTAAAATTAAATGTCACACAAAAATTAAAAATTGTTACAAAAATTAAAGAAATTTGCACAACTTAGAGGGATACACTCATGAACAGGAAAGACAAAAATCAAAGAGGCTTAGCAACACAGCAAGCACTCCGAACTAGTGCCTTCCGGGAAAATCAACAACCCGGCAAGGACATAAGCAAATCGCAACAACCCATTTCATAACAAGTTTTGATTTAGATACTCACCCGAGAAAGCTTCACAACGAAGAACTCGGGACAGCAGCCGGTTTCCAAGGATCGAATACTACCATAAACCCAATCGAGCACAAATCAATCAAGAAGAGCAAGAGAGTTACCTCGTTAGAGAGAAGTGCAACTAGAGTTAACGGAGGGGCACTGGTGGCGGCTACGGTTAGCAGGCTCGACGGAGGAGAGGGCGGAGATGGTCCGATCAGAGAGAAGAATGCTCCACGGACTCGATGGCGGCGGCTAGGGTGGCTCGACGGAGGAGAGGGAGATGGCTCCACGGAATCCCGACTGTTATTTTTAATTTTCGGAGGAGGAGAGGGAGGAGAGAAAGAGAGAAAGAGAGAAAGAAGGGTGATGACTTGAAAACTCAAAATTTATCTAAGTACTCAGAGGCGTTTTCAAAATTTATCTAAGTACTCAGAGGCGCGAAATGACATATCAAATGAATTACACTATCTGGATCGGTTCATTAACTAGGAACCGATCCAGATAACTTTCTAGATCGGTTCGTTAGCTTAGACCCGATCCTGATAGTTATCTGGATCGGTTCTTAGCTAACGAACCGATCCAGATAGTTATTTTTGATTTTTTTTAAAATGAATTACACTATCTGGATCGGTTTCTAGTTAACCAACCGATCCAGATAGTGTAATTCATTTTATATGTCATTTCTATATTATCTTATAAATTATTAGCTTAGAACAGATAGTGTAATTCATGTCATTTCTATATTTTTAATTTTAGTATATTAGCTTATAAATTATTTTTTTATATTATCTTAATAACTTGAAAATTAGTTGCAACATGAAATAAATAAAAATTAATAAACTATACTTAAAATTTATAATTATTTTGAATCATAGAGGGCTCAGCCTGATAGTCATATAAACTAAAAATGGATAGTATCAGGATCGGTTTTTTACTAACAACCGATCCTGATAGTCATATATCAGGATCAGTTGACTATATAAAACCGATCCTGATACTATCAGGATCAGTTGACTATATAAAATCGATCCTGATAGTATCAGGATCGGTTGTACACAAGAACAGATCCTGATACTATCAGGATCGGTTGTACACAACAACCGATCTTGATACTATCTAGATCGGTTTTATATAGTCAACTGATCCTGATAGTATCAGGTTCGGTTTTATATTGTCAACCGATCCTAATATACGAACTATCAGCATCGGTTGTACATAAGAACCGATCCTGATACTATCAGGATCGGTTTTTTCTAGCAGCCGATCCTAATAGTTAAAATATTAAGATCGGTTTACCAAAAAACCCAATCTGATTAGTCTTTTGGATCGGTTTTGTTAAGAAAACCGTTCCAGATAGGTATTTGTATCGGTTGTTTCATATAGCCGATCCAGATAGGCCGATCCTGATTCCTATTTTTCCACTAGTGTCAATACCTCATCTGTTTTCGAACAAGATACGCTTATTATATATGTATAAAAATGCGGTGGAAAAGTATTAGTCACCCTTTTAATCAAATGTTTAAAAAAGTTTTGCCCTCTAGAGGATTCTACAACCACTCTATTCTTACTAATCTTATCAATTTACTAGTGAAACTCTTTGTTTATAATAAAACTGAGATACTTGCATCAGTCATAACTAAGGTTCTAAATAGCAATTATTGCGTCATCACTTTTAAAGTCCGAAAAAATTATAGCGCAATTATAGCTAACAATTAAAAACCCTTACAAAAAAAAGCGACTGATAGCGTTATAGCTTTTAAGGTCCGAAAATTAAAAGTTCATGGCATATAATCTATATATTTATGCGACTGATAGCTTTTAACTATTTATGTTGAACTATTCATCATGTTTCAAATGGTTTCAACTGGTGAGGTTAAAATTCAGACCTCTCATCTTTTTGTCAAAAAAAAATAATAAGCGACTGATAGCGTTATAGCTTTTAACGGCATAAAAAAAAAGCGACTAATAGCGTTATAGCTTTTAACTAGCTAGCTATTCAGAACACTAGTCACAACTAAACAAAGAAAAAAAAATGTCAATATAAAAAACCGTTAAATATAATCTATATCATTTTCTCTATGCGAATGTAAAAGTTCACGGCATATCGATTTTGTTTTGATTAGTATCATGTACTCGCAAAAATACGCCGATGTGGATAAATTATGGAAGAGTAATAGATCACATTTAACTGTTTTATTTTGATATATAAATTTTAGAATTTTTGTTCTTAGAAAAATAAAAAGTGGAGGCATAATAGATGCACCACAAAAAATATGGAGGCATTTGAACCTCCTCATGTTTCATATAGTTTCAACTATTGAGGTTAAAATTCATCAGAGAAAGGACAGTTATTAACACACGTCGATTTGTTAAATTGGATTGTAATTTATGTTAAACGGTTGGGATCAACTGTTTGAATTTTGAAATGAAAAATATAAATCCATAACACACGTAGATTTGTACGAGTCGGTAATATAACAAATCACCATTTTTAAAATTACGAATTTATTATGAATACAACAAATGCTATGATTAACTACTATTACCGACAACTATTAGTGCATTGTGATTGGTATAAGAACCATTATTGTTATTGTCCTAGCATACATGATATGATAAAACTAGCACATCATCAACAGTATGCAAGGTACAGTAGCATATATGGCTGGAAAGCAGCACCAAGCAATACAGGCCAATTCCATTGATCAAATGTCAGAGGTCCCAAAATGAAAACCAGTACGTGCGGATTAGGTGCAGCTTCTTGATCAATGTCTGTAATGGTCCAGAATTGATCTGGATTATTTTTAGATAGATACAAAATCTTTATTTTTGAATGGTGCACGAGTAATTTTTTGAAAAATAATAATTTTGTACCTATCTAAACAAATAGTATAAAATTTACAAAAAAAAAATATAAAATTTGGTATCCAAGCAAATTTTAATTTGGTGATTATGCTGAGCGGTTCGAATCGACTATTTGGACTTGGAAAGCAGAGATAAGAATACGGAGCATGATTAGGACACTAAATCAATGAGGCATTTGAGCCCTCCTCATATAGAATATTACAATGAGTATAGATGGACTTAGATGTGGTAGAAGGAACCTAAAATTAAAAAATCACTCGCATTTTAAGAAAGAACTATGAGATACTAAATTAAGAAAACCTACAATTAAGCAACAGCTAGCTGAGATACTAAATTAAGCACCTACAACTATTAAACAAAGGAGGAATTATGGGATGAAATTAATGTTTTCTCACTAGGCCTGGAGAGGTCAGGAAGGCTGATCATAATGCATGCAGGGTTATCCAACCCACCAACTGCCATTTCAAATTGAGAATTAATTCGTTTTTTCTTAGGTATTTGACTGAATGTTAATATTAATTAATTCAGCAAAAGTGTTGGTAAGATATTTTGTGGCCCCTTTCCTTTCCTATTTATAAGCCTTCCATGATGAATCATTTGCTCAACAAAATCCACACATTTGCAATCCTACTTGGTAACCACATCATTACTCAATTTAACAATGCCTTCCTTGGATTTAGTTTTACAGAGCATCCTCATCTCCACTGCTATCCTTGTCTTTGTATTTCTATCTTATTATACCAAAAAATTAAGAAAACTGCCTCCGAGTCGAGGCATCAGTCGAGGCATGTATCTTCTGAGGTGAGAGGAGCTCACCTGTTGCAATCTTCCTGACACTACGCCAATAGGGACCGTGGTTGGCTCTACCTATTTCAACGACTTCTCCATCTCCGCTGCTCAATCTGGCTAAGATTAATAGGGGTCTGTTGGCGAAGGCCAAGTCGTGGGTGGTGAGGCACTCTTCAGCCAATGACGGAGAGGAGATGACGAGGATCGGCCAAGAGCCAAAGTGTAGAAAGGTGATGGGGCCATATCTTTGGGATATGCGGGCCAGAGCATGATGAAGGGGCTTTTTGAAAAGATATAGGTGGCCGATGAAGGGAAGTGCTGGAGGACTCGGAGGCAGTTTTCTTAATTTTTTGGTATAATAAGATAGAAATACAAAGACAAGGATAGCAGTGGAGATGAGGATGCTCTGTAAAACTAAATCCAAGGAAGGCATTGTTAAATTGAGTAGTGATGTGGTTACCAAGTAGGATTGCAAATGTGTGGATTTTGTTGAGCAAATGATTCATCATGGAAGGCTTATAAATAGGAAAGGAAAGGGGCCACAAAATATCTTACCAACACTTTTGCTGAATTAATTAATATTAACATTCAGTCAAATACCTAAGAAAAAACGAATTAATTCTCAATTTGAAATGGCAGTTGGTGGGTTGGATAACCCTGCATTATGATCAGCCTTATTCCTGACCTCTCCAGGCCTAGTGAGAAAACATTAATTTCATCCCATAATTCCTCCTTTGTTTAATAGTTGTAGGTGCTTAATTTAGTATCTCAGCTAGCTGTTGCTTAATTGTAGGTTTTCTTAATTTAGTATCTCATAGTTCTTTCTTAAAATGCGAGTGATTTTTTAATTTTAGGTTCCTTCTACCACATCTAAGTCCATCTATACTCATTGTAATATTCTATATGAGGAGGGCTCAAATGCCTCATTGATTTAGTGTCCTAGTCATGCTCCGCATTCTTATTTCTGCTTTCCAAGTCCAAATAGTCGATTCGAACCGCTCAACATGATCACCAGATTAAAATTTGCTTGGATACCAAATTTTATATTTTTTTTTGTAAATTTTATACTATTTGTTTACATAGGTACAAAATTATTATTATTCCAAAAATTACGCTTTTGTATCTATCTAAAAATAATCCAGGTCAATTCTGGACCATTACAGACATTGATCAAGAAGCTGCACCTAATACGCACGTACTGGTTTTCATTCTGGGGCCTCGATCTGACATTTGATCAATGGAATTGGCCTGTATTGCTTGGTGCTGCTTTCCAGCCATATATGCTAGCTGTACCTTGCATACTGTTGATGATGAGCTAGTTTTATCATATCATGTATGCTAGGACAATAACAATAATGGTTCTTATACAAATCACAATGCACTAATAGTTGTCGGTAATAGTAGTTAATGATAGCATTTGTTGTATTCATAATAAATTCGTAATTTTAAAAATCGTGATTTGTTATATTACCGACTCGTACAAATCTACGTGTGTTATGGATTCATATTTTTCATTTCAAAATTCAAACAGTTGATCCGAACCGTTTTAACATAAATTACAATCCAATTTAACAAATCGACGTGTGTTAATAACTGTCCTTTTTGATGAATTTTAACCTCAACAGTTGAAACCATTTGAAACATGAGGAGGTTCAAATGCCTCCATATTTTTTGTGGTGCATCTATTATGCCTCCACTTTTTATTTTTCTAAGAACAAAAATTCTAAAATTTATATATCAAAATAAAACAGTTAGATGTGATTTATTACTCTTCCATAATTTATCCACATCAGCGTATTTTTGCAAGTACATGATACTAATCAAAACAAAATCAATATGCCGTGGATCGTCGAAGTTTTCGATGGCCGCTTGGAAGAGCAAAAGCTTTGGCGATGGCCAAGGCGATAGGCGGATTCTCACTCGCCAACCAGGGAAGGAGATGACGCTGACGGCACTGTACGAAGAGGCGATGAAGGGAAAGCCCAAGGACATAGATGAGCTAACGATGGGGGGGACGGTCTCCACGGTCATGGGAAATGGTGGGGAGGCTACGGCACAACCACCAGTCCCCATAAAGCTACTACGACGGGAAGTGAAGGATAACAACAATGGTGGTAAAAACAAAAGAGATAAGGTAGAGACAAAAAAGGATCAGAGCAAGACATGGTTTGAGGCTCGTTCCAAGGCAAAAAATAACACTGAACAGGCCATTCTTCGACGCAAAGCACAGCTGACAGATCTCAGGAGAACATCATACAAAGAGGCTTTGGAAAAGGCCCTAAAGGAGGAAACACGGGCAAGGGTTGTGACCAAAAATAATAGAGACCCATCCAACATGAGCAAAGGTCAGGGCAACAGAGGCATGCCCATAGCCATTAAGGGTGGAAAAGAAAGCACGACGGCAAACACGACTTCAACAAACACAACCAATCAGGATCAAGGTGGCTGGATAGAAGTTAGACGCAAGACAAGAAACACGCAACCTAAAAAGCAGTTCCAGTTGAGTACTCAACACTGGAGGCAGAATTTAATGGCACAGGGGAAGTGCTTTAACTGCTTGGAGAAAGGTCATAGGCGATTTCAGTGTCTGAACAAAACCAAATGTCTTAAATGTAAGCAGCAAGGACACACCTCATACAAATGCAACAGTGGTAACAATAATGGAGGTACTAAGGAGGGCCCAACAAACATTACACACAGCAACCCTATAAAACACTTACAGCTCCTGGCAAACCCACACAAAACCAAAGCAGAAACAACAGAGAAAAACACAGAAATACCAAAAACAAAGATAAAGATGGACCCTCTAGCAAATTGGGAGACAATGACCCTGATCAACCCACAGTTCTACGAAAACCACAGACCCACAGAACACAGAGTGTTCTTACAAAAGAGAGACCAGCTTTTACCAGCCGTTGATTTCCTGCAACGGTCGGCTGTAGTGCTGACTGGACCGAATGAAAACACCATTAACCTTGCATATGGAATTGTAAGAAAGCTGGCCACGCATTTTGGAGTAAACCCAAGTACCATCAAAGTCAAGAAACCACCGACAAGCATGGGCGACTTCCTTGCGATCTTTCCGAACATAGACATGCGAAACAGAGCATGCGATACCTGTGCTTTTTCCATAGCACCGGGAGTACAGGTTCAGTTGGTAAAATGGTCTGAGTTGGAGGGGATGGTATACGATCCACTGACACACAAGGCACGTATCAATGTCCACGACCTTCCAATGAAATACTGGACCAAGGAGCATCTAACAGAACTCGTAGCAGGCTTTGGGAAATTAGAAAGAATGTCTAATTTCCCAGAAAATGACAACTACGCAGAAATCCGAGTTCTAGTCGCATGCTATCATCCGACGCATGTCCCACAGGAAGCAACATTGACGGACGATCCACACTCAGTGACAGCACAACTCGAGCTAGAAGGTTGGTTGATAACTGCGGCACTCAATCAACCCATGGTGCATGATAGCACAAACCAACATGACCAAGGCCCAGGGGGAGGAGACGTCGACCGTGAAGCAGAGTACTGGAATGAATATTGGGAAGAGGATGTCAGAAAAATGCAGCGCAAAAACTCATCGGACTCAGGAGGATCTAGTGGTCCGGTCACCCAATTCAACAGGATGCAAAGGAAGATACAAGAAGGGGGCACAGAAAATCCACAAATGGAGGTAATAGTGGCAGGTCGAAATGGAGAACAAGGGCAAGGGCAAGTACAGGGTAGCTCTGACCTGGCGAAAAAAATAGGCCATCTCGGGCAGAGAATTGAAAAGTAAATTAAGACCGTTGTAGAGGTACAGTTGGTCATGAGATCAAATCAAGTAGGCGTGAAGCTTGTAATAGGGGTGCAAAGTACAACTGGGCATTTAATGAGGGAGACATGGATGTGCTTCACACCTAATATATCAGACTGGATAGGAGGGAGAGGTCTTACGCTATTTCAGAAAGTACAGTCAGACATTCTCCAAAAGGGTAGCACAGCTACGAGGTTTGAAATATTACAGAAAGGAGAGGAGACAAATGGGGAAAATGCAATTAATGAAGATGGGAAGGAAGTGACTAAAGCAGAGACATTGGTTACACAAAAAACCAACGTGGCAGGAAAAGGAGAAATAAACCAAGTACAGGAAGATGGGCTGTTTTTTTCAACAGATGAAGAAAACAACACATATGGGCTGTCACCTCACATGGGCTCACAAGGGAGCAAAGAGCAAATGGAGGAGGAGCCAGGCCTTATAAGCCCAATTTCTACCCCAACAAGAAGGAGCCTCAGACTAGCAAAGAAAAACATAGGCCCATATGAAAGCCCGGAAGATAAAGCAAGAAGGGTCACCAGGCCACATTCGGTCTCTAGCTTGAGGAAGAAAAAACCTGTTCAGATGAAGCAAAAGCCCTTCCAAACACAACCTGATTACTTGAAGACCCATGACCCGCTAACAGCCAACCACGCGGAAGCCATACTAATGGCGGCAGGCATTGAGTTTGAAGGGCAAGTGGCAGCGCAGGTGGCAAATATCATAGCGGCAACACAACTCACACCAGCAGGTACCGGGTTTGAAGGCCAAGTCGGGGCACAAATGGAGGTGGCGCAAGTGGAGGCTTGAAACCATAGAAGGCAAAGGAAGAAGAACATAAGTCGCAAGGTTGTATCGTACATCTAGTAGAAGTTAAGTGTAGTCATGTTAAGTTTAGCCATGTTAGTTAAATCACTGTTTAGAGGGAGTTTATTATTTCAGTTTAGTGCATGTTGTCTTAGCGGGCTTTTGACTAGTGGGTGGAGTTCACTTACGGTAAGGGAAATGGTAGAAAGTGTAATAGGTGATAAAGAAAAGAAAGGAACAGAGAGCTTCAATGTAATGGCAAGGACACACAAAATTATATCACCTGTAACATCTTACCATAAAGAAAGGTCCATTTCAGAGTTAAGGAGGGTTTCAAATGGAAGAAGCAAACTCAGTGAACCATGAATTACAAAACAAAGATCAAATCAGTAAGTTGGAACGTGAGGGGTCTCAATGAAAGAGATAAGAGAATTGCAATTAGAGAAACAATATTCTTGGAGAAACCGGATATAATATGTTTGCAAGAGACAAAGCTGAGTACGATGGATGAGGTGATTAGAAAGGAGGTATGTGGTCGGAGGTTGGACAAATATACAACCTTACCGGCAAGGGGCACACGGGGTGGTATTATGATTGCATGGCATGAAAGGAGATTCCAAAAAATATCAGAAACACGGAGTGAATATTGCTTGACAATTACACTGAAGGATTTACTGCTAGACAGGAAGATTGTATATACCGGAGTATATGGTCCCACAAACGCAGCCGCAAGAAGCCTCTTCTTTCAAGAGTTAAGAGAAATCAGACCGGATGATGACATGTTGTGGCTGGTGGCAGGGGACTTCAACACCACTCTAGAAATACAAGATAGAAACTCTGTAAACCAAGACATGAGATGGCCATTGGAATTTCAGAATCTCATATCAGAACTGGGCTTACAAGACATAAGAATGGAGGGGCGAAGATACACATGGTCCAATGCAAGAGAGCAACCGGCAATGGCAAAACTAGATAGGTTTCTAGTATCAGCAGAATGGAATATGTCATTCCCAAACTCTAGGCAACAAACACTGCCAAATACCAACTCCGATCATTGCCCAATCAGATTTGAGGCTGTAACAAATTTCAAGAAATCCAAAATTTTCAGATTTGAAAAAATCTGGCTCAAAGTGGCGGGTTTCAAGGATTTTGTCATACAAGAATGGCAAGAGTCACCAACAGCTCTTAACCCAACTTTGCTACAGCAAAAACTTCAAAGGCTTCAAAAACAGATAACACAATGGGTGGGAAATAGAGTAGGGAGTATTAAGAGGCAGATATTGGTGTGCCGACAATACATAGGATGGGTGGAGGAAGTGCAGGAATCAAGGCAGAATACGCACTTGGAGAAATTAATCAAGGCTTTAATCAAGAAAAGATACACCTACCTGGCGGTTTTAGAAGAGGATATGTGGAGGCAAAGAGCAAAAATTAAATGGGAGATGGAAGGGGATAAAAACACGAGATATTATCATGCATATGCCTCAAGCTCAAAGGTAGGCAACACGGTCAATGCTATCGAGCACAATGGCAGAATACACACGGATCAGAACTCAAAGGCAAAATTGTTCAGAGATTATTACATTGGATTAATGGGTACAGCGCATGGAGAAGGAACAAGTATAGAATGGGCTCAATTATATCCCGAAGGAACAGACCTGGCAGATCTAACACGGCCAATACAAGATGACGAAATAAAAGAGGTCATCAATTCGTGGCCGAACAATAAAACACCGGGACCGGATGGTTTTTGTGGAGAGTTCTACAAAGAATTCCTTGAAATAGTCATGCCGGATATCAAGGCGGTCATTGCACATGCAATGAAAGAAGACAACACTTTCTACCCATTAAACGGCTCATACACGGTGCTCATACCCAAAACACAAAACTCCACCAACATGAAGGATTTTAGACCGATCAGCCTCATAAATGGGATACAAAGAATTTTCTCAAAAATTCTTTCTAACAGATTACAAGGAAAGATTGGAAAGTTGCTGCACCAATCACAAACAGGGTTCATGAAGGGCCGACAAATAACAGAGGGCTTCGTATGTGCACAAGAAATACTTCACAAGGCAAAGGATCACAATATACCGTTAGCGATATTCAAGGCAGATATACACAAAGCATTCGATACGCTCAGTTGGGATTTTCTTATACAACTCATGCGTCAACTAGGGTTCCCGCAACAATGGTTGTCATGGATAAGAAGATTGGTCTTACAAGGGAACTCCCAAATAATTATCAATGGTTTAGTTGGGAAAAAAATTAACCTAAGAAGGGGGGTGCGACAAGGTGATCCATTGTCTCCATTACTTTTCATTATGGCCATGGATTATGTGCCAAGATGGTTGGCCAAGCTAATGGCCACTGGCGCAATCAGAATGCCGGTGCAAGGGATGCACCCGTCTCTGTTGTACGCAGATGACGCCCTCTTTTTCATAAAACCGGAAGAACAACAAATCCAGGTGCTTAAAATTGTTATGATAACGTTTGGTATCATATCGGGCCTCAAAATAAACTTACAAAAATCCGAGGTGGTGGCCACAGCAACACCGAGGGAGCAGATTATACAATTGGCGGCCTTATTGGGATGCAAGCAAGAAAAATTCCCGTTTAAATACTTGGGATTGCCTCTATCCGACTCCAAACTCACCAAAGAAGCATATATGCCTCTAATAGCAAACATCAGTAAGAGACTAACGGGATGGGCGGGAAAATTGTTGACACAAGCGGGACGAATAGTGCTCATAAATTCGGTATTGTCATCAATACCAATTTATTTTATGTCGGTGTTTAGTTTACCGGTGTGGGTTATAAAGGAAATAGATAAAACAAGAAGAAATTTCCTATGGCGGGGAGTAAAACAAGATGAAAGGAAAATACACCTAGCTAACTGGGAACTAGTGTGCAGACCGAAGAAGATGGGTGGTTTAGGGATCAAAAACCTGACAAGTTTCAACCAGGCGCTGCTCGCTAAATGGTATTGGCAGTGGCAAGTGAAAGAGGATAAATTATGGAAAAATTTATTCAGGGCAGTACATGGAGGTCGACAAGGAATGCACGGTTCCTATTTCTTTCATACAAATCTCAAAAGAGTACAAGCTTTTTGTGACTGCTTTATAACAAGAATAAGTGGCAGAGGAGATATGATTCGGTTATGGGATCAAGACTGGGGCATAGGAGTTATGAAATATAGGTTTCAAATACTCTACACCTTCACCATTAACAACAGCACCACCCTCCAAGAGTTCATATGGCAAACGGATCTGGATTCGCTGTTTAGACCTGTATTGTCGGAAGAGGCAATGGAACAGCTGCAGGAACTGAAAACAGAAAGATTGAGGTGGATACCGGTCCTGTACCAGAATAGCACAAGGGTGGATGATGCAATATGGAACATGCACTCAACTGGCATTTTCACGGTCAAAAGGGCGTACCACACAATGGAAGATTCTCCGACGATAGACTCATTCATACACAGGGTCTGGAAACTTAGAGTACCGCCTAGAATTAGGCTCTTTGGATGGCTAATACTACACAACAAAATCCTGACGGCTGAAAACTTGAGAGCGAGGGGCTTTCACATTGTAGGCATATGTTACATGTGCAGACAACATGATGAAACTGTTCAACACCTATTCGATGAGTGCCCAGCAAGCCGGCAGATATATACGGGGGTTATGCAACAGGAACAGACAACAGTACCGGTACGGGACGGATTGGAGATGATCATAGAAAAGGGTGTAAACCGGAAAATAAAAGAACTCCTCCTATTGACACACTTCATAGTTTGGAGGGAGAGATGTAACCGCATATTTAAAGGAAAGGCAAAACCGAACCAGGTGCTCATTCAAGAGGTAAGAGAACAGTGGAGAGCATCGACGGGTGAAGACGGAAGCTAAACATAGGGAGGAGAAACTCTATGTGAATGAAGAGAACGGGGGAAGAAATGTCTCCCTAATTTTGGATCTTTCTTGCTTTATTTTCCTTTGGTTTTTAGTCCTTTTAGCTTAGATTTTTGCTTCTTCCTTTTCTTTTCATTTCTTTACCGTTATGTTTTGTCTTAACCCGGGTTTCTACTCAGAAACCCAAAAAAATGTAACCGATTATGGTTAATGAAAAACAAGAGGCTAGACCTCTGTTAATTTCTCAAAAAAAAAAAATCAATATGCCGTGATCTTTTGCATTTGCACAGAGAAAATGATAGATTATATTTAACAGTTTTTTATATTGATATTTAATTATTTTCTTTGTTTAGTTGTGACTAGTGTTCTGAATAGCTAGTTAAAAGCTATAACGCTATCAGTCGCTTATTATTTTTTTTTGAGAAAAAGATGAGAGGTCTGAATTTTAACCTCACCAGTTGAAACCATTTGAAACATGATGAATAGTTCAACATAAATAGTTAAAAGCTATCAGTCGCATAAATATATAGATTATATGCCATGAACTTTTAATTTTCGGACCATAAAAGCTATAACGCTATCAGTCATTTTTTTTGTAAGAGTTTTTAATTGTTAGCTATAATTTTTTCAGACTTTAAAAGTGATGGCACGATAATTGCTATTTAGAACCTTGATTATGACTGATGCAAGTATCTCAGTTTTATTATAAACAAAGAGTTTCACTAGTAAATTGATAAGATTAGTAAGAATATATAGAGTGGTTGTAGAATCCTCTAGAGGGCAAAACTTTTTTAAACATTTCATTGAAAAGGGTGACTAATACTTTTCCACCGCATTTTTATACATATATAATAAGCGTATCTTGTTCGAAAACAGATGAGGTATTGATTTGGAACACATACACTACTACAAAAAAAGAGATTGCACACGGACATAAATGGAAGAGCTACACGGATTTCCTACCGTGTTTAAATCGAGGGTGTACGAATAGGTCAATAACTACACACGGACATTTGCCCGTGTGCAATTATAACGATTTCTACACGGATTACTTTATAAACAGCCGTGTACAAAGACCTGCCTGTGTCGCTCTCCATGTTACCGAGCTACACGGATATTACCTAAATAACCGTGTACAATTCTTTTTATACACGGACATTTAACTAAATATTCGTGTAGCTCTCATCTTTCTACACGGACATTTAACTAAATATCCGTGTAGCTCTCCTCTTTCTACACGGATTTTTAACTAAATATCAGTTTAGCTCTTTGATCTATCATACACGGACTTTAGTTAAATATCCGTGTAGAATTGTCTTATAATTTTTTTTTTAGTTTTTTTTTTTTTTTTGGCTAGCCTCCTGTTTTGCTAGCCAGTATTTAAATTTTTCAGATAGCAATTTAAAATTCATGTACATGAAATTATACAAAATTATACAAAATTATACAAATTCATATTTAGCATTACAAAATTATACAAAATTACACAAATCCATATTTATCATTACAAAATTCTAACCGAAACCATAAAAGCATAAAATTCTAATATCAACATATATAACAAAAAAACATAAAAGCATGAAAGCATCAACATATATAACAAAAGAAAGCATAAAGGCATCAACATATATAGACATTGCTTTTTGTACATATACAATCCCATGTGATCCACATATAACATATAGTCCTCAAGATCCAATACAATGTTTGTAGATCAAGTTATGTCCTTACCACTTAGTAACCATGTGATGGAGGTTTGGCCCAATTTCCGCTAAGTTGGGCTCATGTTGCCAAAACGTTGGGCTATGATCTAGTTTGGACCAAAATTTCATACAAACTAGTTGTATTAGATCCAACATATGAAAAAGGAGAGTGCCCATGTGATCCATGACATGATCCCTCTTTGTTAAAGGTCTCCAACATATTGCATCTCCAATAAAAAATACATTTTATCAACATATATGTGCATGCATGCATAATAGAGAATAAAAATTCTCCTTTAAATTCAATTTTTTTTCAAATTTCAAATTTTTTTCAAACGTGGCAGAAATATAGAGAGGAGAAAATAAAAACTAACCTTAGAAATATAGAGAGGAGAAAAGAAAAAAAAAAAAATATATATATATATATACTAACCTTAGAAATATAGAGAGGAGAAAATAAAAACTTCAAAGATCTCTGATCCCAGTTGCTAGCCTTTGCAGAAATCAGATCAACATTCAATACAGAGAGAGCGAGAGAGAGACAGTATAAAAAACTTGTCAAAACGGCGCTGGAAGGAGAAGGCCTTTTATACTAATTAAAACCCTACACAGCCTTTTATACACGGATTTATACTTATTAATCCGTGTAGCTCTCCAAATAATCATACACGGCTATTTATAATAAAATCTGTGTACATTTCTACCATTTCTACACGGATATATTATCAAAAATCCGTGTATATATTCCTACACGGATATTTAACAAAAATCCGTGTAGCTCTCTCAATTTTTTCCACACGGTCTTCTTTGCACACGGATTTTTGATCCCTAATAAACCGTGTAGCTCTCTCAAACAATTATACACTGATTCTTAACTAAATGTCCGTGTATAATTCTCGCATATTTTTTGGGCTTTCAAAAATTCATATTTGGTACACGGTTTTTATATAAGATAGGGAAAACCGTGTACAATGTGCAGTGTAGAATTACCATTTTTGTAGTAGTGTATATAGACCTAAAAATAATAAGCGTATCTAAAACAACTATTTTAGGAGACGTTTTGAGATAAGCTCTGATATATATTTTTCCTTACAGTTCAAGTTACTCAATTATTTAATATTCATAAGAAACTTTTATTAAAATTTTAATTGTATGATCTCTCCTATGAAAAATATTGTATTTGTCACTAGATCAAATATTAGTTCTAAAAATTGTGAAATAATTGAACTCAGATTAAGTCAGGTATCTGATGAATAGTTCAACATAAATATGCACAAATCATAAAGTAGCTAGGCCTCCTGTATTCTAAATAGGCTGAAATTTCATTCTATAAAAATACACTTGAAATAATTTAGGACTACTAAGCTTGACTTCACTACTATAGAAAAAGAGATTGCATGCACACGGACATAAATGGAGGAGCTACACGGATTTCCTGCCGTGTGGGCTGTGAGGGTGTATGAATCGGCAAATAATTACACACGGATATTTACCCGTGTGCGATTGTAACGATTTCTACACGGATTACTTTATAAACAGCCGTGTACGAACACCTGCCTATGCCGCTCTCCATATAACCGAGCTACATGGATATTACCTAAATATCCGTGTACGATTCCTCTTTTTACACGGACTTTTAACTACATATCCGTGTAGCTCTCTACACATTTCTACACGGATATTGATCTAATAATCCGTGTACGAATAGATTCCTACACGAATTATTGGATAAATGTCCGTGTAGGAAACAATCTTACACGGACGTTTATCCAATAATCCGTGTAGAAATGTATTAGTGCACGGATTATTTTATAAATTACTCTTCTTACACTGACTTTTGTAAAATATCCGTGTAGGATTGTCTTATATATATATATATATATATTTTTTTTTTGACTAGCCTCCTGTTTTGCTAGCCAGTATTTAAATTTTTCAAATCAGATAGCAATTTAAAATTCATGTACACTAAATTATACAAAATTATACAAATCCATATTTAACATTACAAAATTATACAAATCCATATTTATCATTACAAAATTATAATCGAAACCACCTTGCCCACATACATCTGACATCGTCGATCTGCTCCTTGGTGTAATACGTCTGCTTTGGTCCATACTACAATTATAATTTGGTATTAGTTAGTAACAAGAAAAGGTAGATGCAAGACACTCGCAAATATCAATTGCTATTAATAAACTGAAAATTATAAGTAAGCACAATATGAAAATATCAACATATATAACAAAAAAGCATAAAAGCATAAAAGCATCAACATATATACATATTGCCTTTTATACACATGCAATCCCATGTGATCTCTCAAGATCCAATACAATGTTTGTATAAAAGTTATGTCCTTACCACTTAGTAACCATGTATCAAGGTTTGGCTCATGTTGCCAAAACTCTTGGTTATGATCTAGTTTGGACAATAATTTCATACAAACTAAGGTGTATTAGATCCAACATATCAAAAAGGAGAGTGCCCATGTGATCCATGACATGATGCCTCTTGGTTAAAGGTCTCCAATAAAATACATTGATCAACATATATGTGCATGCATAATAGAGAATAAAAATTCTCCTTTAAAGTTTTCGTAAAAAAAAAAAAACAAAATTGTAAGAAAATATTTATACATAAAATTAATTAAATTTGTATATCTTTTATACGAACCATTGAGGGCACCCATTTTTTCCAAAATTCAAATTTTTTTCAAATTTCAATTTTTTTTCAAATTTCAATTTTTTTTCAAATTTCAATTTTTTTCCAAATTTCAATTTTTTCCAAATTTCAATTTTTTTTCCAAATTTCAAAATTTTTTCAAACGTGGCCGCCCCCACGCTTGGGCTCCCTGCTCAACCGACTTCCCCCCGCTTTTGCGTGGCTGCCCCCACGCTTGGGCTCCCGCTCAGCCGAACTTTCTACCGTTTTTGCATTATCTTAAGAAATCAAGCATACATGAATTACACATGACTTAAATAAGTAATAATAAGTAACAGAAAATTAGAGAAAGAAAAGGAATATATATATATATATATATATATATATATAGAGAGAGAGAGAGAGATCGACTATGGTGAGTCATGAAGTAAAACGTTGTTTTACTTCACGCTCATACTCCATTTTGAAAGTCTAAACAACCAATCCGAACCGCTCAACAAGTTCTTCATATTGAAATGTGATTCGAGACCAAATTTTACATTTTTTGGAATTTTTTTACTATTTATTAAGCTACTTTGAAAATCGCAGATCTGGGTGAACAGTAAAAAACAGTAAAAAATTCTGGACCATTTGATCAGCGATTTTCAAAGTGGCTTAACACTAGTGGAAAATATGGAATCAGGATCGGTTATATATACATATTAGTATCGGAATACAACCGATCCTGATGAAGGCGATACTGATACTTACAATAATCTGGATCGGTTAAATAACCGATCCTGATGTTATACTATCAGGATCAGTTTGTTTGAAAGAACTGACCCTGATAGTTACTATCAGGATCGGTTTTTTGAAAAAACCGATCCTGATACCTTTTTTTTTTTTTAATGTTGGTTCTGAAAAAAAAAAATCAGGATCGGTTGTTTTGAAATAACCGATCCTAATACCTTTTTTTTTTTTAATGTTGGTTCTGAAAAAAAAGAAAAAAGAATCAGGATCAGTTTTTTTGAAACAACCGATCCTGATGTTATACTATCAGGATCGGTTGTTTCAAACAACCGATCCTGATGTTATATTGGATCTAAAAAAAATATTTTTTTTTATTTGGCCAGCTTCCATATATATTTGCTGGCCAGCATAATTTTTTTTTTTTATTTACCATTGATTTATTGGAGCTCAAAACCAATTAAGAACACAAAATAAAATTCATGAAACACAAAAAGAAGTACAATAGTTGAAGAAATTTGGTGCAATAGCAAAATAAAATTGAAAATACAAATGAAAAAAGATAGTTGATCGGCCGGATGATTAAGATAAATAAAAGGATAGTTTCAAAAAGCCTTCCTCAAATGAAAAAAGATAAATAAATAAATTGAAAATACAAAAAAAAAATGTGTTTTAAAAGTATAATAATGAAAAAATTAGATAAAGCTAATACCGTGATAGTTGATCGGCCGGATGATTAAGTAACTTGAGCGAGATGTCCTCAAAACTGAAAAACAATATACAAACACCATTAATTAATTTTTGAAACAATACAAAAAATTAAAAATTGACACAATTGAGCCGGAGGTTCGAGAGGCTCGGCTTTGAGAGGGAGAGACGGAGACAGAGAGAGAGAGAGACACGGAGGTCTGAGGATTTGAGAGGGAGAGACGGAGACACAGAGAGAGAGAAAGATGCTAAGTTGAAAATGAGAGGCGTGAAATGAAAATAAGAACTAAGCAGGAGTTATCAGGATCGGTTATTTCGAAATAACCGATCCTGATTGTTTTTGTAAGTACAAAGGCGCGAAACAGAATTAAACCTAGCGTCAAATTAGCATTAGGATCGGTTATTTCAAAACAACCGATCCTGATACTTTTTTTTTTTAATGTTGGTTCTGGAAAAAAAAAATCAGGATCGGTTTTTGGAAAAAACCGATCCTGATACTTTTTTTTTTTTTAAATGTTGGTTCTGAAAAAAAAAAAAAATCAGGATCGGTTTATTGGAAAAAACCGATCCTAATAATTTTTTTTTTAATGTTGGTTCTGAAAAAAAAAAGAATCAGGATCGGTTGTTTGGAAACAACCGATCCTGATACTTTTTTTTTGCAGAGCCAACATTAAAAAAAAAGGAATTAGAATCGGTTGTTTGTTAGAACCGATCCTGATACTATCAGGATCGGTTTTTACAAACAACTGATCCTAATATGTGTTCAATTAGGATCGGTTGTTTGTAAAAACCGATCCTGATAGTATCAGGATTGGTTCTAATAAAAAACCGATTCTAATTGTTCATAAATTAGGATCGGTTAACCATAAAACCCGATCTGAATAGTTTTTAGGATCGGTTTTCTTAAAAAAACCGATCCAGATAGATATTAGAATCGGTTGTTTCATATAACCGATACTATTAGGCCGATCCTGATTCCAGTTTTTCCACTAGTGTAATAAATAGTAAAAAATTCCAAATAATATAAAATTTGGTCTCCAAGCACATTTCAATATGGAGAACATGTTGAGCAGTTCGGATCGGTTGTTTAGATTTTCAAAATAAAAATATGGGCGTGAAGTAAAAATGACATCTTACTTCGCAACTCACCATAGCCCAGCTCTATATATATATATATATATATATATATATATATATATATATAGAGAGAGAGAGAGAGAGAGAGATAGGCTACCATGCTTTGCAAATTAAAGCACCTCTTGTGCTTTGCGCTCCTTTTCGGATTTTCAAAATTCAAAATGTCGATCCGACCGTTCAAGTTGTTCTCCATATTGAAATGTGCTTGGAGACCAAATTTTACATTTTTTGGAATTTTTTTACTATTTATTAAGCCACTTTGAAAATCGCTGATCCATTGGTCCAGAAATTTTTACTGTTTTGTGTTGTGTATTTTTGGTATTGGATTATGGGTCAATTTGTAATACACTTTTTGCTTTAAATTTATAAGACCTTAATACACAATGATAGATTGGTTGCAAGCATACAACCTATCCTTGTAGTAAAATAGGTATCGATCCAAAGATAACGGGAGAAATTACTTTCTACTAAATAATTAATTCTAAAATAATGCAATTTAAGTAAATGGGGGGTTTTGTTTAAAACTGAAATTGTGGGTTCAATACCCGAATTGGAGTTGAAATAAGACAAAATAATTCTAAACAAATAATAAAAAGGAGTTTGTAATCAAAGAGATGAAATCTAAGGGTTATCGGCTCTCAATCCCTTGATCAAATTCACACTTAGTTTCTAAATTCATGTTTGTAATTTTGGGGTTTCTAAACTTAATATGTCAAGAAGGGTCACTTTCGTGAATTAATGACGTGTCTAGATAGTTCGGATTTCACGATTAAGTCCTTCACCCTAATTATCTAGACCATAAGCACATGTTTAGCCTAATTTATTCCCAAATATTGACACTTCACGATTAAGTTCTTCACACCAAAATTCGGTTCAATTTTAGGGGTCCCAATCGAATATGAGGCTTCACGATTAAGTCTTTCACCTCAATTCAACCATTGATCTTGTTGTTCTGGACTAAGGAATAGATTTGGTCATTTCTAATCTCAATCCTAGAGTTATTCATGCGAGTAGTTTGGTTCTATCAATTCTTTGATCCTAACACCTTAAGTTGGTTAAACCTAAGCGGGACACTAATTAATAAAACGCAAATCACAAAAGCACATGAATAATTAAATTAACAAGATCTATCAAGCATCAAACAATCATTATCTAGAACAAATATCC
Organism: Carex kokanica; assembly: GCA_025461125.1. NCBI lineage: Eukaryota > Viridiplantae > Streptophyta > Magnoliopsida > Poales > Cyperaceae > Carex > Carex kokanica. Next base: position 163,771 of record JAJGRX010000901.1, read on the forward strand.
AAGTAAGCACAAATCTAATACAAGTTCATGATTTTAGCTTAAGCCCCTAGAAAGGAATCTAGCCTCTCATGGGTGCAATAACATCCAAGAGATACAAAAGAGAAAACATGACTAAAAAAACTAGATAAACAAATAAGAGAAGAGAATACACCAATCTCCTAGTTGCTGCTCCTTGTCTTCAGTATTTGCTCGCTCGAATCAGCCTCCAGTCCTTCAATCCAAAAAGCCTTTGATTTGTGGGGAAGAGGGAATAAAAATGGAGAAGTTTAGAAGAATAGAACCTAGGAACAAGGTGGAAGAAGAAGATCCCTTCTCTTGCTGCCTTTGTGCCAATCTATCGTAATTTTCGTGCCTCTGGGAGCAAGCAAACCAGATATGGAAGTGAATCGGGCGAAGTGGGTAATAAAATCTGTCCAAATCTAGGCTGGTGCTGCCATTGGTGTGGCTGCACAAAATTCTACATTCCGAATTTGGATTTGTTTCCTTCATAAAAGTTGTAGATATTTTTGTCCTGATTCTGTCAAGCTTTGATTCACCCAAATCGGAGTTCGTATGACCAAGATATGGCCAAAATACGAACTGTGTGTCGGCAGCTGTAATTCTGTGCGACCCGTTGTGCGGCCCGCACGAAATTCTTGTACAGGCCGCAAAACTCTCTGGATTTCTGTGAAACTGAACTTCAAATGGGCATAGATCATCATCCGTAACTCCGTTTTCAGTGTTCTGCCACTTTTCAGAAAGCTTGCGAGAAGATCTACAATTTGCTCCATTTCCTGTAATTTAAATAGACTTTGGCAGTAACTTGGTTCTTGGCATATTTTAACACAAATTTACACTAAAATACAAGGAAATTGACTTAGTTTTTTAGGTTAAACCTTAATCAAAAGTATATATAATTGAGGCTTATCATTTTGCTAGTGTGACCATTGGATCAGCGATTTTCAAAGTGGCTTAATAAATAGTAAAAAAATTCCAAAAAATGTAAAATTTGGTCTCCAAGCACATTTCAATTTGGAGAACAACTTGAACGGTCGGATCGACATTTTGAATTTTGAAAATCCAAAAAGGAGCGCAAAGCACAAGAGGTGCTTTAATTTGCAAAGCATGGTAGCCTATCTCTATATATATATATATAGAGTTGGGCTACGGTGCTATGCATATATAGTGTTGTTATGTGCTACGCGTGTTTCAGCTGTCGGATATACTTTGAGATTCGTGCAAAATGTGGTCGCTGGATGAAGCTAACGATTTTGTCTCTATTTATTAACGAAATGAAAAGCCACACATCAAGCAATCAGTTATTAAAAAACCACACTGTCATATATATTCAAGTCTAGAGAGAAATAAAACCAACACATCAACGTCTGTATCCATAGATCAAAACAAATACATCACTAGTAAGGAATCTCAAAGTATATCCGACAGCTGAAAAACGCGTAGCACATAACAACACTATATATGCATAGCACCGTAGCCCAATTATATATATATATATATATATATAGTGCTGGGCTTAGCTAAGCCATGGTGTAAAACGACTTGGTGCTCCACGCCTCATTATTTCCATTTTGAAAATCCAAACGACCGATCCGAACCGCTCAAGTTGTTCTCCATATTGATATGTGCTTGGAGACCAAATTTTACATTTTTTGGAATTTTTTTACTATTTATTAAGCCACTTTGAAAATCACTGATCTGGCGGTCCAGAAATTTTTACTGTTTTTTACTGTTCATAAGGATTTTCAGATTTTCAAAGTGGCTTAATATATAGTAAAAAAATTCCAAAAAATGTAAAATTTGGTCTCCAAGCACATTTCAATATGGAGAACATGTTGGAAGGTTCGAATCGACTATTTGAACTTTGAAAATGAAGATATGGCGTGGAGTACCAAGTCCTTTTACTCCATGGAGTAGCCTAGTCGGACTCTATATATATATATATACTAGCCTTAGAAAGATAGAGAGGAGAAAATACAAACTTCAAAGATCTCAAATCCTAGCTGCTAGCCTTTGCAGAAATCAGATCAATATTCAATATAGAGCGAGAGAGAGACAATATAAATTACTTGATCAAAACGGCGCTGTAAGAATAAGGCCTTTTATACCAAAAATAAAATACTAATTAATTTTACTGCACAAAATCCTACAAAGACTTTTCTACACGGATTTATACTTAAGCATCTGTGTAGCTCTCTAAAAAAATTCATACACGGCTATTTATACTTAAGCATCCGTGTAGCATTACCCTTTCTACACGGATATTTGATCAAAAACTGTGTAGCTCTCTAACCATTCATACACGACTATTTATAAAAAAAATCCGTGTACAATTCTTATCTTTCTACACGGCTTTATTATCAAAAATCCGTGTAGCTATTCATACACGGATTTTTGTTGAACACCCATGTAGCTCTCTAATAAATTCTACACGGTCTTTTTTTCCAAACAATTTTACACGGATTCTTTAATAAATATCCGTCCAGACTTCTCACAGATTTTTCGGGCTTTCAAAAAACAAATTTGGTACACGGTTTTTATATAAAATTGGCAAAACCATGTACGATGTGCAGTGTACGATTATCATTTCTGTAGTAGTGCTTGTAGTCTGCAAAATAATAACAGGAGCTCTTTTCATCTTACACTCGAGAGGCAAGTACAACAGATGTTATACAATTGGTTGTATGGAATCAGCTTGCTAAACCTTACTTCTCCACAAAGATGTGATCAAACTAGACCACTAGGGTTGGTTATTGTACAAGCACATCCTAATCCCGGTACAATTGTTTCGGATCAGTCATTAATTGTTAACTATTTGAAATATTTTTCTATATGGATGTAAATTTGTACCTTGTCATAATAAAAATTCCGAGGGATGGTCACGGTATGTGTTGGTCCCAAAGGCACCCAGAGGGGGTGAATACGGGGCCTTTTAAAATTTAAAGCTAATTTATTATAACTATCGTGTGTACGTTATTCTTGGAAGAAACTCGAATAGTTAACTAGATTATGGCACAATTCAACAGTATGTAAATGGCCACAATACATTAGTTATGTCGTGACTAAGGCGCCATGACGTTACATTTCACTATTTTTTTTTTCGTAATTTAAGTTAGTTTATTCAAGATTCAGCATTCACTAATTTTTTTATCTTCTAACCCAGCTCGGCCTGTTACAAGTGAGATAATATTTCAGAGAAATTGTAACACTGCACATAAGCAAACAAAAAATGAAAAAAACTATCTATTTGAATTAGTTGATTCTTTTATGGTTAGTTTCAATTAGAAGAAAACTATCATGCATTAAACAATGAGTTAGGCTATGGTGATATGCATATTAAAATACAACTCGTGCTATTGACGCATATATATCGGTTTTCGAAGTTCAAATAGTTGATCTGAACTGCTTAACATGATGATGTGTATATAAAAATGTACTTGCAGACAAAAAATATTATATTTTTTAGAATTTTTTACTATTTTTTTAGATAGGTAGAAAGTAACTCGATCTAAATATTCTGGACCATCTGAAAGTAGTAATTTACCTATCTAAAAAATTAGTAAAAATTGTGAAATTTGGTCTCCATACACATTTTCATATGGAGATCATGTTTAGCGATTCAGATCGACTGTTTGAACTTTGAAAATAAATATATGAATCCATAGCACGGTTCGATCAGTAATTAATATACATATTACAATGGCCTCAATCCAAAAAATAATGATTTTAAAAAAATAACTATTTTCTTTAATTTCTTCCTGAAACTCTTCCAGCTCAAATGCCCATTGCCTTAAAGTCCTAATTAATCATGCCCTGCATTTTTATCTCCGCTTTAAAGTCCAAACAGTCGATCCAAACCACTCAACATGATCTTCAAATTAAAATTTGCTTGGAGACCAAATTTTATATTTTTTTTAATTTTTTTACTATTTTTCAGTGTTCTAAATAGCGCGCTATAGCGTTTTTGGACCCCAAACGCTACGCTATGACATCAAAATGCGCTATTTGCGCTACGGCTGATAAGCCTCAATTGTATACACTTTCGGTTAAGGTTTTACCTCTAAATTGTACCAAATTTCATGTGTTTTACCCTAGTTTAATAGAGAATTCATTCAAGAACCAAGTTACTGCTGTTGTCTTATCTAATTTGTAGGAATCAAGCAAAAAGGAGCAATTCTGCGAGTTTGTGCGGGCCGCACAAAATTAAATTCATCCGAAATTAAAAAGTCGGAAATCTACAAGTTTTGCTCAGTCAAGTCAGAGAGTATTGCGGCCAGTCGTGCGGCCTTAAGGAATTCTATGCGGGCCGCACAAACAGAAAATGCGGGCCGCACGAAATCTATGCGGGCCGCACAAACCCCTTTTTCCTCCGCGCAGTTTCCGGCCAACTCTCCATTTTGTGCGGGCCGCACGGATTTTGTGAAGGCCGAACAAAGGCCGCACCAGCGCCAATTCAGCCTGATTTTGAGGGATCTCCTCATAACTGCTGCCAGATTTCGGGATTGATGGGAGGAGTGACGAAATTGGCTATTAAAGAGGGGAGAGGCAGCAGGAGGAGGGGATCTCATCTTCCACCTTGCTCCTAAGTTCTTTTTCTTCCAAACCTCTCCATTTTTATTCTCTCCTCTTCACAAGATCAAAGGCTTTTGGATTAACGGATTGAAGGCTTGATTCGAGCGAGAAAACATTGAAGACAAGGGCAGCAAACTAGGAGATTGGTGTATTCTCTTCTCTTATTTGTTTATCTAGTTTTTAGTCATGTTTACTCTTTTGTATCTCTTGGATGTTATTGCACCCATGAGGGGCTAGATTCCTCTCTAGGGGCTTAGGCTTAAACTCATGAACTTGTATTAGATTCTATTTTACTTGGATAATATTTCTATGTGATGATTGTTTGTTAATTGATTGGTCTTGGTGATTTTATAATTCATGTGCTTAAGTAATTTGTGGATTATTAATTAGTGTCCCGCTTAGGTTTAACCAACTTAAGGTGTTAGGATCAAAGAATTGATAGAACAAAATTACTTGCATGAATAATCCTAGGATTGAGATTAGAAATGACCAAATCTACTTCTTAATCCGGAACCATGAGACCGATGGTTGAATTGAGGCGAAGGACTTAATCGTGAAGCCTCATATTCAATTGGGACCCCTAAGATTGAACCGAATTTTGATATGAAGGACTTAATCGTGAAGTGTCGGTGTTTGGGAATAAATTAGGCTAAACATATGCTTATGGTCTAGATAATTAGGGTGAGGAACTTAACCGTGAAATCCGAACTATCTAGACACGTCATTAATTCACGAAAGTGATCCTTTTTGACATATTAGGTTTAGAAACCCCAAAATAACAAACATGAATTTAGAAACCAAGTAAATGTGAATTTGATCAAGGGATTGAGAGCCGATAGCCCTTAGATTCCATCTCTTTGATTACAAACTCCTTTTATTATTTGTTTAGAATTGTTTTGTTTTGTTTCAACTCCAATTCGGGTATTGAACCCACCATTCCAGTTTTCAACAAAACCCCCCCTTTACTTTAATTGCATTATTTTAGAATTAATTATTTAAGTATAAAGTAATTTCTCCCGTTATCTTTGGATCGATACCTATTTTACTACAAGGATAGGTTGTATGCTTGCAACCAATCTATCATTGTGTATTAAGGTTTTATAAATTTAAAGCATAGAGTGTATTACAAAATTGACCCACATATTCCAATACCAAAAATACACATCAACGGCCGATATAGCGGCCGCTACAGCGCCATAGTGGTCCGCTACAGCGCTATTTGCGCTATACAATATGGGTTTTTTTTTTTAAACAATTTATATGGGTCTTAAATAAAGATAAAAAAAATCTCAAACCGAAATTGAATTTGTTGCTGCTTGCTACAGATAAATCAATTTGAAATTGGAATAGAAATTGAAATTTGAATAGAAAAAAAGTCCAAATCAAAATTAAAATTTGAATAGAAAAAAAAATAGATTATGTCATAAATCATGATGCTTAAGATATTTTTAATAGGAAAAATCGATAGTTTATGACATTACTATGGATATTTTGAACCACAATTTGGATTTTGTACGGGTTCAGTATGAATACTATAATTTCTTAATTACTTTGGTTTTATTTATTGTTCTATGAGACTTTAGATAATGTTGATATTTAGTACAAATATTGAATATACGAAATGTAAAAAAAAAACGCTATTTGGAATAGCTTCCGCTATAGCGACGCTATTTGCTATAGCTTTTTTTTTAGCCTTCCCGCTACGACGCTATAAACGCTATTTAGAACCTTGCTATTTTTTTAGATAGGTACAAAACTATTATTATTTTTCAAGGATTCTGGACCATTCAAAAATAATGATAACAGATTTTAAAAAATATGAAATTTGATCTCCAAGTATATTATAATATGAAGTCTTTGTTGAGCAGTTGGAATCGTTTGCTGTTTGGTCCCGTGTCATAATTGGGGCACAATCAGGCATTGTCCGCGCGACACAGACTGAAATATGAAGTTTTTGTTGAGCAGTTGGAATCGTTTGCTGTTTGGTCCCGAGTCATAATTGGGGCACGACACAGACTGATAAGGTAGCTGCACCTAATCATATCCGCACTGATTTCCATTTTGGGACCTCTGACACGACACAGTAGATTGCTTGGTGCTGCTTTCCAGCCATGTATATATGCTAGGACAATAACAATAATGGTTCTTATACCAATCACATGCAATGCACTAACAATTGTCGGTAATAATAGTCAATCATAGCATTCGTTGTATGCATAATATATAAATTTGTAATTTCAAAAAATCGTGATTTGTTATATATATATGGATTTATATTTCTCATTTTCAATATTCAAACAATTGATCTGAACTGCTTCACATAATCCGCATATGAAAATATATTTTTTATTTTTTATTTTTTAAAATATATTTATTATTTTTTAAATATGTTGAAAAGTGACATCTAAAGATTCAGACCCATCCTTTTTTATACCCATCTAAAAATAGTTAAAAGATTTAAAAAATATGAAAAATTTTATCAGCAAATACATTTCATATGGAAATCTTGTTGAATGGTTTGAATCGATTATTTCAACTATGAAAACGTAGAGATAGATCTATATAACACAAGTAAATATGCCATATACACATCAATATAACCTCAATTTTTTTTACAAAATAACTAAAATTGCTAGTAAATTTTATCAATAATTAATGTTAACAGCCATCCTTTCTGATGAATTTTAACCTCAGCAGTTGAAACCAATTGAAACATGAGAAGGGTTTAAATGTCTTCATTTTTTTTCCCTCTATTATGCCTCCACTTTTTAATTTTCTAATAACAAAAATTCTAAAATTTATATGTCAAAATAAACAGTCAGACGTGATCTATATTATTTTTCTATATTTTTAGTTTTTAACTGTCATAATAGAAGCGAATATTATGTTTTATTAACTCTTATTGAATGACACCAAATACATCAAACAAGTACATCAAATGACACCAATTTATTTTTTTCAAAATAACACCAACTTATCTTAAAAAAAAAAAACATTGCAGGAATTAAAAGTACATCAATGCTGTCGTCCTTGCTTTCCACTCAATAGGTGAAACCAGATTTATGTAATTTCTGTTTGGTGATCTCGTCTAACTTCATAGCCATCTCAGGCGTCATATGGTTTTGCCAATCCCCCACAACAGCTTTTCTGAAAAAAAAACTCATTTTGTACATTATCGATTCCGATTCCGCCATTTTTGTTGATGTCGAGATCTTTGAGTTTATTAAAGCTACAGAAGTCGACAATCTCTTCAACTATACCATTTCTTATCTCCTCCGCTCGGAACGGGCATCCAATGAAATTTACCAGCTTCATCACACCATTCACCGGGTCGTTCATCATTTCCTCGTACTTGAGGAACAAAATCATAGGGTTCAATTGCAAGCTCTTCATGTAATATTCAAGAACGTGATCCCACACAGGACCAAAGGGCATTCGACCCTCAGAAAATAATTCGAAGGCTCGAGTAAAAGTAAATGATTCGTTGAACCCTTGAGATTTCTTCATCATGTGCCAAAGGGAGACTAGGACATCTTTTGGCTCCCTACAGATATAAATGATTGGGCATTTTGATTTCTTGATGCTCTCTGGGAGTATTGAGTATGGCAAATGAGTTCCAAGAACTCTAGGACATGGAAGGGTTTCCAGATACTGTTCATCTCGCGTAGCATAGTGATATTCGGTGAATGGAACACAATCATGAGGATTGAGTTTAAGCAAAGGGTGAGACGAGAAATTAGCATACTTGTTTCGGTGCATTATAGTGAAAGTAAGGGCTTTGAGCCAAGTGGTGCCAGATTTCAAATAACTTGCCACAATTACATCATCGGGGCGGGACTGGAAATTATCCTCCATCACCATAATACCTGGAAGAACCCGCTCTTCTTGCCAAAAACCTTTGTAATTTCGCATTGCAGACATCAGCCACCCTTCTCCTTTCTCAAGTGTAAAAATTAACTCTTTGTATTTACTATCCGCTTCTTCCACATTTGGAATGTCCGTCACGGGTCGACGAGACCTCAACATTATTGATTTTTCTCCAACCTCTTTCTTAAGAGGATTGCAATTCCGAACGGGCTGAACATGAACATAAAAATCTTCATTTTGGGCTGATCATGAACAGGGCCTGTTCATTTCAATTCCGAACTGGACTGAGTTTGAACAGGGCGCCCGTCCATTAGCACCCCTAGTTGAACATATAATTAATGATTTTGCTTCTAAAAATGTTAGGAGTCATTTCAGATGATTTGTGATTTATATGTATTTTTTTGTGCAGGTACAACATACAAGTATTTAAAATTGGTTTATCAAGAAGTAAAAAACATGAGGTGGGTATGTAAATCATTGTATATGTTTTATTTTGAGGGGTATTGGTTTGATGTCCCCCTATTTTGTATGATATATTGACATATTAATAAAAAAATTGTGTACATGAAGGGTTTAAAATTTTCTCCCGCCCCGGACTCCAAAATCTTCAGTACCGGCCCTGACTACAAACCATCTATTTAGAAGCCACATGGTGACCTATAAAAATTCAAGAAAAATAAATGTCATTAAACATAACACAAGTATTAAGTGCATGAATTACACATCCCAACTTGATCATTAGAAAATCGAAGCATTTAATCTATTTAGAAAATCCAAATACATTTACTCTAACTATTTGACTATTTGACCAAATAAGAAAATATTAATTTCAACATATAAAAACTAAAACACTAATTTTAACACACATTCGGATCGTTTTTGACTGAGAAAAGGTATAGCCTCTCTTTTCATTACAAGAACTTAGTACAATCTCCCTGAATAGATACAAAATGATACATATTACAAAAAAAAAAAAAAAAATCACACTAGCCAGAAATTACATATATAACATAGCCAATAGCACCCAATAACAATTTGGAATGGCTTTAGGAAATCATAATTATGTGAATATTATTTATTAAATCATGATTTATTATTTATTAAAACGTACGTGCAAATTCAAATAAATCTCACAAAAAGAACAATAAGACGTGTGAATATTTAGGCGCTGTGAAGGATAAAGGACTATGCGCAGTCACAATTAGGAGATCATAACCCAGAAAGAACCTTCATCATAACTTCTCGAGGACGATATATTGTTTCAAGTGAAATGGCTTTAGGAACGTTGAGACCGGAACCTTCAGTTAAGTCGATGAGTTCATCCGTTGTTCTTTCCCAGTCGAAACATTGAATCAGAGTTGCTAATATCAACCACACTTGTCGCATGGCGAGACCTTCTCCCGGGCACCTTCTCCTGCCCATCCCGAATGGTATCATGAACTTACTCTCAGCTTTCCCATTTTCAAATCTATCCGGCTTAAATTTCAGAGGTTCCTCCCATAGGTTGGGATCTCTGTGGATATAATACGCATTCACTAACAGCATCGTTCCGCGTGGGATGTTGTAGCCTTCTATGGTGACATCTTCGCGTGACTCATGAGGCAGAAGAAGTGGGCCACCAGGGTAAAGACGGAGCACCTCACTCAGAATGCATTGAAGGTAGGGAAGCTGAGGCATGTCGGATTCCTTTATCAACCGCTCGTTCCCGACGTGCTTGTCGATTTCGTCTGTTGCCTTCTTTAATAATTGAGGATTGTTCAGTAGGTGGACCATCGCCCATTCCACTGTGTTAGATGAGGAATCTACTCCAGCTAGTAATATGGTCTGTATTTAAAAGGAGAAAGTAGTTAGTTTAAAATATAGTCACTGTAGAAGATATTTACTTGTTTTTGTTTCCGTTTTGTACTTGTTTCCAATTTTAATGTAATATTACTATTATATTAATTAGCTTCACACTTATTAACTTAATTACATACCTGGATGATGCGTAGAATTATTTGGTCACTGTATCCCTCCGGATCATTTCTCTGCAATTGAAGCAAATGAGCTATCATTGTTTTCTTTGTTTCAGAAGTATTTTTCTTGTGCTCATCAATTAGGTTTTGGACCATCTCTATCTGCTGCTTTACTGCGTGTATCTTTTTCTTTATCGCTCCATTTAGATCCACCCACCTAAGAACCGGTAGATAGTCTTCTATATTAGATGCCCCGCCCAAGGCCAATTGCTCCTCCAGTGCTTCCCTAAACCACTTCGTGTCCTCCATGTCCTTTACGTTATCTTCATAGAACCTCTTTCCAGCTATCATTGTCATCAACACATTAAGCGACAGTTCAAATAGACATGTTTTCAGCTCCAACTTCACCCCATTTAAGCCGTTCGACCCGAAACAACAAGTCTTCCAAGACTTGAAGAGTTGGCGAGCCATGTTATCGATCTCTCTCACGCGAACATCAGTCGAGGCATGTATCTTCTGAGGTGAGAGGACCTCATCTGTTACAATCTTCCTGACACTACGCCAATAGGGACCGTAGTTGGCTCTACCTATTTCAACGACTTCTCCATCTCCGCTGCTCAATCTGGCTAAGATTAATAGGGGTCTGTTGGCGAAGGCCAAGTCGTGGGTGGTGAGGCACTCTTCAGCCAATGACGGAGAGGAGATGACGAGGATCGGCCAAGAGCCAAAGTGTAGAAAGGTGATGGGGCCATATCTTTGGGATATGCGGGCCAGAGCATGATGAAGGGGCTTTTTGAAAAGATATAGGTGGCCGATGAAGGGAAGTGCTGGAGGACTCGGAGGCAGTTTTCTTAATTTTTTGGTATAATAAGATAGAAATACAAAGACAAGGATAGCAGTGGAGATGAGGATGCTCTGTAACACTAAATCCAAGGAAGGCATTGTTAAATTGAGTAGTGATGTGGTTACCAAGTAGGATTGCAAATGTGTGGATTTTGTTGAGCAAATGATTCATCATGGAAGGCTTATAAATAGGAAAGGAAAGGGGCCACAAAATATCTTACCAACACTTTTGCTGAATTAATTAATATTAACATTCAGTCAAATACCTAAGAAAAAACGAATTAATTCTCAATTTGAAATGGCAGTTGGTGGGTTGGATAACCCTGCATTATGATCAGCCTTATTCCTGACCTCTCCAGGCCTAGTGAGAAAACATTAATTTCATCCCATAATTCCTCCATTGTTTAATAGTTGTAGGTGCTTAATTTAGTATCTCAGCTAGCTGTTGCTTAATTGTAGGTTTTCTTAATTTAGTATCTCATAGTTCTTTCTTAAAATGCGAGTGATTTTTTAATTTTAGGTTCCTTCTACCACATCTAAGTCCATCTATACTCATTGTAATATTCTATATGAGGAGGGCTCAAATGCCTCATTGATTTAGTGTTCTAATCATGCTCCGCATTCTTATCTCCACTTTTCAAGTCCAAATAGTCGATTCGAACCGCTCAACATGATCACCAGAATAAAATTTGCTTGGATACCAAATTTTATATTTTTTTTTGTAAATTTTATACTATTTGTTTAGATAGGTACAAAATTATTATTTTTCCAAAAATTACGCGCGCACCATTCAAAAATAAAGATTTTGTATCTATCTAAAAATAATCCAGGTCAATTCTGGACCATTACAGACATTGATCAAGAAGCTGCACCTAATCCGCGCGTACTGGTTTTCATTCTGGGGCCTCTGACATTTGATCAATGGAATTGGCCTGTATTGCTTGGTGCTGCTTTCCAGCCATAAATGCTAGCTGTACCTTGCATATTGTTGATGATGTGCTAGTTTTATCATATCATGTATGCTAGGACAATAACAATAATGGTTCTTATACCAATCACAATGCACTAATAGTTGTCGGTAATAGTAGTTAATCATATATAGCATTTGCTGTATGCATTATAAATTCGTAATTTTAAAAATCGTGATTTGTAATATTACCGACTCGTACAAATCTACGTGTGTTATGCATTCATATTTTTCATTTCAAAATTCAAACAGTTGATCCAAACCGTTTTAACATAAATTACAATCCAATTTAACAAATCGACGTGTGTTAATAACTGTCCTTTTTGATGAATTTTAACCTCAACAGTTGAAACCATTTGAAACATGAGGAGGTTCAAATGCCTCCATATTTTTTGTGGTGCATCTATTATGCCTCCACTTTTTATTTTTCTAAGAACAAAAAATCTAAAATTTATATATCAAAATAAAACAGTTATATGTGATCTATTACTCTTCCATAATTTACCAAAACATCGGCGTATTTTTGCGAGTACATGATACTAATGAAAACAAAATCGATATGCCGTGAACTTTTACATTTGCATAGAGAAAATGATATAGATTATATTTAACGGTTTTTTATATTGACATTTAATTTTTTTCTTCTTTGTTTAGTTGTGACCAGTGTTCTGAATAGCTAGTTAAAAGTTATAACGCTATCAGTCGCTTTTTTTTATGCCGTTAAAAGCTATAACGCTATCAGTTGCTTATTATTATTTTTTTGAGAAAAAGATGAGAGGTCTGAATTTTAACCTCACCAGTTGAAACCATTTGAAACATGATGAATAATTCAACATAATTAGTTAAAAGCTATCAGTCGCATAAATATATAGATTATATGCCATGAACTTTTAATTTTCGGACCTTAAAAGCTATAACGCTATCAGTCGCTTTTTTTTGTAAGGGTTTTTAATTGTTAGCTATAATTGTGTTATAATTTTTTCGGACTTTAAAAGTGATGACGCAATAATTGCTATTTAGAACCTGGTTATGACTGATGCAAGTATCTGAGTTTTATTATAAACAAAGAGTTTCACTAGTAAATTGATAAGATTAGTAAGAATAGAGTGGTTGTAGAATCCTCTAGAGGGCAAAACTTTTTTAAACATTTCATTGAAAAGGGTGACTAATACTTTTCCACCGCATTTTTACTAGTGAAAACAGATGAGGTATTGATTTGGAAGACATAGACCTCTCATCGTTTTGACATAAGCCCTGATATATATTTTTCCTTACAGTTCAAGCTACTCAATTATTTAATATTCATAAGAAACTTTTATTGAAATTTTAATCGTATGATCTCCCTTATGAAAAACATTATCTTTGTCACTAGATCAAATATCAATTCTAAAAATTGTGAAATAATTGAACTCAGATTAAGTCAGGTATCTGATGAATAGTTCAACATAAATACGCACGAATCATAAAGTAGCTAGGACTCCTGTATTCTAAATAGGCTGAAATTTCATTCTATAAAACTACACTTGAAATAATTTAGGACTACTAAGCTTGACTTGTAGTCTGCAAAATAATAACAGGAGCTCATTTCATCTTACACTCGAGAGGCAAGTACAACAGATGTTATACAATTGGTTGTATGGAATCAGCTTGCTAAACCTTACTTCTCCACAAAGCTGTGACCACTAGGGTTGGTTATATTGTACAGGCACATCCTAATTAATCCCGGTACAATTGTTTCGGATCAGTCATTAATTGTTAATTGTTTGAAATATTTTTCTATATGGATGTAAATTTGTACCTTGTCATAATAAAAATTCCGAGGGATGGTCACGGTATGTGTTGGTCCCAAAGGCACCTAGAGGGGGTGAATACGGGGCCTTTTAAAATTTAAAGCTAATTTATTATAACTATCGTGTGTACGTTATTCTTGGAAGAAACTCGAATAGTTAACTAGATTATGGCACAATCCAACAGTATGTAAATGGCCACAATACATTAGTTATGTCGTGACTAAGGCGCCATGACGTTACATTTCACTATTTTTTTTCATAATTTAAGTTAGTTTATTCAAGATTCAGCATTCACTAATTTTTTTATCTTCTAACCCAGCTCGGCCTGTTACAAGTGAGATAATATTTCAGAGAAATTGTAACACTGCACATAAGCAAACAAAAAATGAAAAAAACTATCTATTTGAATTAGTTGATTCTTTTATGGTTAGTTTCAATTAGAAGAAAACTATCATGCATTAAACAATGAGTTAGGCTATGGTGATATGCATATTAAAATACAACTCGTGCTATTGACGCATATATCGGTTTTCGAAGTTCAAATAGTTGATCTGAACTGCTTAACATGATGATGTGTATATAAAAATGTACTTGCAGACAAAAAATATTATATTTTTTAGAATTTTTTACTATTTTTTTAGATAGGTAGAAAGTAACTCGATCTAAATAGTCTGGACCATCTGAAAGTAGTAATTTACCTATCTAAAAAATTAGTAATAAAAATGTAAAAATTGTGAAATTTGGTCTCCATACACATTTTCATATGGAGATCATGTTTAGCGGTTCAGATCGACTGTTTGAACTTTGAAAATAAATATATGAATCCATAGCACGGGTTGATCAGTAATTAATATACATATTACCATGGCCTCAATCTTAAAAATAATGATTTTAAAAAAATAACTATTTTCTTTAATTTCTTCCTGAAACTCTTCCAGCTCAAATGCCCATTGCCTTAAAGTCCTAATTAATCATGCCCTGCATTTTTATCTCCGCTTTAAAGTCCAAACAGTCGATCCAAACCACTCAACATGATCTTCAAATTAAAATTTGCTTGGAGACCAAATTTTATATTTTTTTAATTTTTTTACTATTTTTCAGTGTTCTAAATAGCGCGCTATAGCGTTTTTGGACCCCAAACGCTACGCTATGACATCAAAATGCGCTATTTGCGCTACGGCCGCTACAGCGCCATAGTGGTCCGCTACAGCGCTATTTGCGCTATACAATATGGATTTTTTTTTTAAACAATTTATATGGGTCTTAAATAAAGATAAAAAAAATCTCAAACCGAAATTGAATTTGTTGCTGCTTGCTACAGATAAATCAATTTGAAATTGAAATAGAAATTGAAATTTGAATAGAAAAAAAGTCCAAATCGAAATTAAAATTTGAATAGAAAAAAAAATAGATTATGTCATAAATCATGATGCTTAAGATATTTTTAATAGGAAAAATCGATAGTTTATGACATTACTATGGATATTTTGAACCACAATTTGGATTTTGTACGGGTTCAGTATGAATACTATAATTTCTTAATTACTTTGGTGTTATTTATTGTTCTATGAGACTTTAGATAATGTTGATATTTAGTACAAATATTGAATATACGAAATGTAAAAAAAAAAACGCTATTTGGAATAGCTTCCGCTATAGCGACGCTATTTGCTATAGCTTTTTTTTTAGCCTTCCCGCTACGACGCTATAAACGCTATTTAGAACCTTGCTATTTTTTTAGATAGGTACAAAACTATTCTTTTTTTTCAAGGATTCTGGATCATTCAAAAATAATGATAACAGATTTTAAAAAATATGAAATTTGTTGAGCAGTTGGAATCGTTTGCTGTTTGGTTCCGTGTCACAATTGGGGAACAATCAGGCATTGTCCGCGCGACACAGACTGAAATATGAAATTTGGTCTGAATTAAGTTTTTGTTGAGCAGTTGGAATCGTTTGCTGTTTGGTCCCGAGTCATAATTAATTGGGGCACGACACAGACACAGACTGATAAGGTAGCTGCACCTAATCATATCCGCACTGGTTTCCATTTTGGGACCTCTGACACGACACAGTAGATTGCTTGGTGCTGCTTTCCAGCCATGTATATATGCTAGGACAATAACAATAATGGTTCTTATACCAATCACAATGCACTAACAATTGTCGGTAATAATAGTCAATCATAGCATTCGTTGTATGCATAATATATAAATTTGTAATTTCAAAAAATCGTGATTTGTTATATATATATGGATTTATATTTCTCATTTTCAATATTCAAACAATTGATCTGAACTGCTTCACATAATCCGCATATGAAATATATTTTTTATTTTTTATTTTTTTAAATATATTTATTATTTTTTAAATATGTTGAAAAGTGACATCTAAAGATTCAGACCCATCCTTTTTTATACCCATCTAAAAATAGTTAAAAGATTTAAAAAATATGAAAATTTTTATCAGCAAATACATTTCATATGGAAATCTTGTTGAATGGTTTGAATCGATTATTTCAACTATGAAAACGTAGAGATAGTTCTATATAACACAAGTAAATATGTCATATACACATCAATATAACCTCAATTTTTTTTACAAAATAACTAAAATTGCTAGTAAATTTTATCAATAATTAATGTTAACAGCCATCCTTTCTGATGAATTTTAACCTCAGCAGTTGAAACCAATTGAAACATGAGAAGGGTTTAAATGTCTTCATTTTTTTTCCCTCTATTATGCCTCCACTTTTTAATTTTCTAATAACAAAAATTCTAAAATTTATATGTCAAAATAAACAGTCAGACGTGATCTATATTATTTTTCTATATTTTTAGTTTTTAACTGTCATAATAGAAGCGAATATTATGTTTTATTAACTCTTATTGAATGACACCAAATACATCAAACAAGTACATCAAATGACACCAATTTATTTTTTTCAAAATAACACCAACTTATCTTAAAAAAAAAAAACATTGCAGGAATTAAAAGTACATCAATGCTGTCGTCCTTGCTTTCCACTCAATAGGTGAAACCAGATTTATGTAATTTCTGTTTGGTGATCTCGTCTAACTTCATAGCCATCTCAGGCGTCATATGGTTTTGCCAATCCCCCACAACAGCTTTTCTGAAAAAAAACTCATTTTGTACATTATCGATTCCGATTCCACCATTTTTGTTGATGTCGAGATCTTTGAGTTTATTAAAGCTACAGAAGTCGACAATCTCTTCAACTATGCCATTTCTTATCTCCTCCGCTCGGAATGGGCATCCAATGAAATTTGCCAGCTTCATCACACCATTCACCGGGTCGTTCATCATTTCCTCGTACTTGAGGAACAAAATTATAGGGTTCAATTGCAAGCTCTTCATGTAATATTCAAGAACGTGATCCCACACAGGACCAAAGGGCATTCGACCCTCAGAAAATAATTCGAAGGCTCGAGTAAAAGTAAATGATTCGTTGAACCCTGGAGATTTCTTCATCATGTGCCAAAGGGAGACTAGGACATCTTTTGGCTCCCTACAGATATAAATGATTGGGCATTTTGATTTCTTGGTGCTCTCTGGGAGTATTGAGTATGGCAAATGAGTTCCAAGAACCCTAGGACAAGGAAGGGTTTCCAGATACTGTTCATCTCGCGTAGCATAGTGATATTCGGTGAATGGAACACAATCATGAGGATTGAGTTTAAGCAAAGGGTGATCAGACGAGAAATTAGCATACTTGTTTCGGTGCATTATAGTGAAAGTAAGGGCTTTGAGCCAAGTGGTGCCAGATTTCAAATAACTTGCCACAATTACATCATCGGGGCGGGACTGGAAATTATCCTCCATCGCCATAATACCTGGAAGAACCCTCTCTTCTTGCCAAAAACCTTTGTAATTTCGCATTGCAGACATCAGCCACCCTTCTCCTTTCTCAAGTGTAAAAATTAACTCTTTGTATTTACTATCCGCTTCTTCTACATTTGGAATGTCCGTCACGGGTCGACGAGACCTCAATATTATTGATTTTTCTCCAACCTCATTCTTAAGAGGATTGCAATTGGAAGTGAAGGATCCGCCATGGGAATTAGTGTTAAGTGAAGGATCCGCCATGGGAATAAGGGGAGCTAGCTGTAGGTAGTCTTTTAGCTTCTTTCAAATGAATTTGCTCTCTGATATATATATAGCATCACCCCGCTCATACAAAATGCAATTATTAGTTGGTTTGGCCAGCTGTACATGATAGAGATTTATAAATTGTTTCAGAAAAGCTAAGTGTATAATAACAAAATGCCTCAGACAACGCTCGCAGGGGGCTGCCGCCCCCCTGCCACCCCCCGCATAATCCTAGAATCAGGCCCACATACATAACAATTCTCCCACTTGGGACTGATTCCCAAAACATCACCTTGAGCTGTAGCCTTTAACTCCTTTGTAGTGTCCTTTGGCGACGGCGTCTTGCCATCCTCAAGTAGCAAGACCAAGAGAAGCCGAACAGAATTCCAGCTTCTCTCTCGGGACTGACTTGGTAAGCATGTCTGCAGGATTCTTGTTTGTGTGAATCTTTTCCAACTTAAAAGATCCTTCTTCAAGCATAGTCCGAATAAAGTGATACCTTATGTCGATATGCTTTGTCCTTGAGTGAAATGCAGAATTCTTCGCCAAATGAATTGCACTCTGACTGTCACTTTGTAACCGGCAATCTACTTGCTTGTGCTCCAATTCATTCAACAGGCTTCGTAACCAAGTTATCTCCTTACATGCTTCAACAGCTGCTATGTACTCAGCTTCAGTAGTAGATAATGCAACAATCTTTTGTAACCTTGACATCCAGGAAATTGCTGCACTGCCAAGAGTAAACACATAGCCTGTGGTACTCTTCCTACTATCTATGTCTCCAGCCATGTCAGAATCAACAAAACCATGCAACTGTATATCTGCACCTGTATAGCACAATGCCATATCTTTTGTTCCTACAAGATATCTGAAAATCCATTTTACTGCATTCCAATGCTCAAAACCAGGATTAGACATGTACCTGCTCACAACTCCCACTGCATGAGAGATGTCGGGCCTTGTACAGACCATGGCATACATAAGACTACCCACTGCTGATGCATACGGAATCTTTTCCATTCTCTTCTGTTCTTCTTCTGTCTTGGGGCAATAATGTTTTGAAAGGTTCTTGAAATGTCCAGCTAAAGGTGTACAGACCGGTTTTGCACCTTCCATGTTGAACCTCTTCAACACCTTTGATATGTACTCCCTTTGGCACAGTTTTAGCGACTTGTTCTTTCGATCCCTCTCAATCTTCAATCCCAAGATTTGCTTTGCTGCCCCTAGATCTTTCATTGAAAATTCCTTTGCCATTTGCTCTTTCAAGTTTTTAATCTTCTTCATGTCGGAACCTGCAACTAGCATATCGTCGACATACAAGAGCAAAATAATGTAAGAATTTTCAAATTTCTTAAAATAACAACAATGATCTGCATGACAACGAATATATCCATTTCCTGACATAAACCTGTCAAATTTCATATACCATTGTCTCGGAGCCTGTTTCAAACCATAAAGGCTTTTCTGCAACTTACACACGAAGTTCTCCTTACCAGCCTTTACATATCCCTGTGGTTGCTCCATGTATATGTCTTCCTCCAACTCACCATGGAGAAAAGCAGTTTTAACATCCAACTGCTCTAAATGCAGATCCTCAGCAGCAACAATACTTAGAACAGTTCTAATCGTAGAGAGTTTTACCACAGGAGAAAAAATTTCGGTAAAATCAATACCTACCTTTTGTTGGAAACCTTTCACCACCAACCTGGCCTTGTACCTTTGAGAGCCATCATGCTCTTGTTTCAACCTGTATACCCATTTATTTTGAATCGCCCCCTTTTTGACCGGATGTTCAACCAATTTCCACGTTTGATTTGCATGCAGTGAGTTCATCTCTTCATCCATCGCTTTCTTCCATTCTGTTTTTCTTTCAGAGTGCATTGCTTCATCATAACAGCTAGGCTCATCACCATCCGTGAGCAATAGATAGTCTAGAGATGGAGAGTAACGGTTTGGGGCAGTGATAGTTCGTCTCTCACGTCGAACTGCAATGGGTGGTGTCATCGGCTCCTCCTGAACTTCATGTTCATCAACATGTTCATCATCCTGTTCATCAACCTGTTCTACAACACGCTGACCAAGATCATGTGAAGGAATATCATCAAGCTCAACATATTTTGATTTTTCTGGTTCCTTCTTCTCTTTGATCTTATCCTTATACAAAACATGCTCATTAAATATGACATCTTTACTCCTTGTAACCTTTTTACTCTCATTATCCCATAGTCTATAACCAAAACTATCACCTCCATATCCCAGCAGAGTACAGATTTTGGATTTTGCATCTAACTTTGATCTATTTTCAGCACTGACATGGACATAGGAAATACAACCGAAAATTCGTAAGTGTGAAAGTTTTACCTCCTTTCCTGTCCAAACCTCCTCAGGCAATTTGCAATCAATCGCAGTAGATGGTCCTCTGTTGATCAGATATGCTGCAGTGTTCACAGCTTCAGCCCAGAAATGCTTAGGTAAACCAGCATTCAGCAACATGCTTCTGGCGCGTTCTGTGATGGTTCTGTTCATGCGCTCAGCTATGCCATTCTGCTGTGGTGTCCTTGGTACTGTTTTCTCTCTTCTGATGCCATTCACAGCACAATACTCATCAAACTCCTTACTGCAGTACTCACCTCCATTATCAGATCTTAAGCATTTCAGCTTCAGACCTGTTTCATTCTCAACTAGACATTTCCACTTTTTGAAAATTTCAAACACATCAGATTTGTTTTTCATAAAGTAAATCCAGAGCTTTCTAGTTGAATCATCAATGAAAGTAACATAATACTGAGAACCATTAAGAGAAGATACCTGCGAAGGTCCCCAGACATCCGTGTGTACCAGCTCTAGCTTTCCAGCTTTAGGAGTTCTGCCACTTCTAGAGAAACTAACAACCTTCTGTTTTCCAAACACACAGCCTTCACAAAGAGACAGATCTACATGCGACAATCCGTCTAACTTCCCTTTTGACACCATTACCTTCATTCCTCTTTCACTCATATGCCCGAGACGTTGATGCCATACCTCTGCACTGACTTTGGAGGAGGCCACGTTTATGGAGTTTTCATTTGAAACCTTGTAGAGATTGCCATCTCTCTGCCCATGTGCTACTACCATAACACCTTTTATGAGCTTCCAGGATGTTTTAGTAAATTTTGTTTCAAACTCTGCATCGTCAGCAAGTTGGCTTACAGAAATTAGATTTCTGGCAAGTTTCGGCACATGTCTCACACGCTGCAACCTCAACTGTTTCCCATCTGGCATGCTTATTTGCACATCTCCTCTACCAATTATGTCATAGGATTCATCATCGCCAAGATACACCTTGCCGAAATTCCCCTTCTCATAATTGAGGAAATAGTCCCTGATTGAAGTGGCATGAAACGATGCACCAGAATCTAGTATCCACAAACAGTCATCTTTGCTGTCACAGCACATAATCAGCGCTTCATTTTCTGAACCTGATTCATTAGAGACATTCATCGAACTACTGCTTTTGTCATTCTCATCCACCCTTTTCTTCGGTGCTCTGCAATCACGCTTGAGATGACCTTTCTTCTTGCAATTCCAGCAGGTTAACTGAGTACCCCTTGACTGACTTCTTCGAGACTGTGACCGTCCATATCCTCTGCAATTACCCTTCTTTGAGGATCTGCCCCGTTCCTCAGTATTCAGGGCTGTACCAGAGATATTACCAGACGAGTTGTTCTTTCTCCGTGTGTCTTCATTAAGAAGAACCCCTACTACATCCTCAAACTTGAGAACATTAGACCCTGAAGAGTTACTCACCGCCATAACCAGACTATCCCAACTATCGGGTAAACTCGACAGAATAGCAAGGGCCAGCACTTCATTATCAAAGTTAATACCCACGGATTCTAACTGACTCGTAATGGTATTGAAATCATTCAAGTGTTCTTGCATGGATTTGTTTTCAGATTTCTTCATATTAAACAACCGTTTCATCAAGAATACCTTGTTCGACGCCGATGGTTTCTCATACATTCGAGTTAGGGCTTTCATCACATCTTCTGTGGTCTTTTCCTTGGAGATGTTAAAGGCTACCGACTGAGACAACGAAAGCCTGATCGTACCCAGAGCCTTCCGATCCAGCACTTCCCAAGTCTTGTCGTCCATATCAGCTGGTTTTTTCGCCTTGCCGCTGAGAGGCAAGTAGAGATCCTTCTGATATAGGTAGTCTTCAACTTGCATCTTCCAAAATCCGAAATTTGAGCCATCGAACCTCTCAATTTGTGACATCCCCTCTTTCGCCATTGCTCCCACTCGAGAAAGAACCCCGCTCTGATACCAGTTGTTAAGTGGAATTAATTTCAGTTAGGTTACAACACACACGGTACTAAAAACTAAAGGAGAATAGTAAAATGTATATGTAAAACTAAAACACGCCAACAGTAAATGGCCTGTTTCTGGGCCGTACATTCAGATCACAAATTTGACTAATCTGGACCGTCGGATACAAGGATTCATATGCAATTGACTTCGTAGCCTCAGACAACGCTCGCAGGGGGCTGCCGCCCCCCTGCCACCCCCCGCATAATCCTAGAATCAGGCCCACATACATAACAAGTATTACCTTCAGAGTTTATCTATTTTATTTTGGATATTTACTTATAGATGTTAGTCCAACATGTGGTTTTATTTTATTCGAACTCCTACATCTTATTTTTATTATATCGTCAACAATTTAAACTACCAAACTAATTAATTAAAATATTCAAACAACATTCAAATAATTATATTCAAACAACATGCAAACAGTTTAGACATAGAAAAAAAATCAAACAATATAAAATATAGGGAGCGTCTAACTATCCTCCAGTTCATTTCCCCCATTCATTCCCCGGTCATTAACTACTTCGGGGGGACTACTTATTAACTGGGGGGACCACTAACTACTTGGAGAACCGCCTAATATTTGATAGATTTTACAACTGACAAGTGTTAATATATAATATATTAATTAAGTATTCATACCTAAGATACCAAGTATTTGGGAGAAAAAAAACTAGACACATCACACATCCATCCTTTACACATTTTAGAGGTGGGCTTTTTTTCTCTGTTCAATCTCGTCAATATTTCTGATGATCTGTGAGGAAATTTGCGAATCTAAAACAACGAACGTCTTCTACGCAATTTTCTCTTTCAAATGAGATAATGATAACATACTTTCGGGTTATCCGTCGCACAAGTATTCATACTTCGTTATGCAAGTATTCATGCCTCGTCGTGAATACCTTATCATGTAAGTATTCATATCTCGTTGAGCAAGTATTCACACCTTGTCGTGCAAGTATTCATACCTCGTAATGCAAGTGTAAATAATTCATGTCTGAAGTGTTTGTACCTAACATATTTTATCAATTTTTTCCATATGACACTGGATGACGCCTGAAAATATTTATAATTGTCATGCAAGTGTAAATAATTCATATGTCAAGTGTTTGTATTTAATAGATTCTATGAAATTTTAATTTTGTTTCCATATGGCACTGGATGATGTCTAAAAGTATTAATATCAATTATTGCACATATTAATACCTCGTCATGTAAAATTGAATATTTCTTGTATCAAGTGTTTGTATCAAACATATTATATCAATATTTTTTTTTCCTTAGATGACATTTGAAAGTATTATTATCAAATATTGCAAGTGTTCATACCTCGTCATGCAAGTGTAAATAGTTCATGTATTAAGTATTTGTATCTAATAGATTTCCATCAATTTTTTCCTTATCACATTGGATGACATTTGGAAATATTAATATAACAAAATTGCAAGTATTTATACCTTGTCATGTAAGTGTGAATAGTTTATGTGTCAAGTATTTGTGCCTAGCATATTATATCAAATTTTAATTTTTTTACAGTTCAATCTAAAACCACGAATATTTTCTACATAATTTTCTCCGTTCAAATGAGATCCATGATGAAGTATTTTAGGATTCTCTGTTGTGCTAAATATTCATACCTTATTGTGCAAATATGCATACCTCGTCGTGTAAGTAATAATAACTCGTAATCCAAGTGTAAATAGTTAATGTGTCAAGTGTTTGTACCTAACATATTCTATCAAAATTTAATTTGTTTTCCAAATGGAATTGGATGACGTCTGAAAGTATTAATATCAAGTCAAGAAAGTGTAAATAGTTCATATGTCAAGTGTTAGTTATTAACATAATCTATGAAATTTTTATTTTTAATTTTTCCATATGACACTGGATGATGTATGAAAATATTAATTTCAAGTATTGCAAGTATTCATACCTCATCATGCAAGTGTGAATAGTGTATATATCAAGCGTTTGTATCTAAAAGATTTTATCAATAGTATTTTTTTTCTTTTCATGTGTCAAATATTTGTAACTAACATATTATATCAAATTTTAATTTTGTTTTTCCATATGATACTAGATGACGTCGGAAAGTATTAATATCAAATATAGCAAGTATTTATACCTCGTCATGCAAATGTAAATAATTCATGTGCCAAGTATTTGTATCTAACATATTATATAAAAAAAATTGCATATGGCACTAGATGACGTTTGAAAATATAAATATCAAATATTGCAAGTATACCACGTCATGCAAGTGTGAATAATGTGAATAGTTCATGTGTGAATTGTTTAATTGTACCTAATATATTATATTAAAAAAATTCATATGACACTAAATGGCATATGAAAGTATTAATTTCAAATATGCTAGTATTCATATATTGTCATGCAAATGTAGATAGTTCATACAAATACTAAACACATTTAATCACGTAACATATATTAAAAAACAAGAGTTGCAGTACCAAAATAACATTCTTAGTTAAAATTAGCAATATGACCTCCCAAATTACAAGAGCTCCAGTATTTACTCTCTAACACCCAACTCGAACTTTCAAAGAAAACAAAATGCATACACTAAATAAGTAAATAGTCACAATGTTGAATATCATTGCTCATTGATCCTTTCTAATAAAGACTGAAATCTAACGAAAACTTAACAGAAAATTTGAACAATATAACATCCCCTTGTGCCACTGGTATGTATTTCCCTTGCGCCACTGTGAGTATACCCTCCATGTCAAAAATGACCATTCCCACCCCGGCCTTCTGAGATTGGTCTCAGGAACCATCTACCAGTATCACTGTCTTTTCCTATGTGAGGTCCCGATTGGTTGCATCTGCTTTCCCAATTTGAACTAAGCTTATACAAAAAAACAAACCTGCTGGTAGTGAAAAGTAAATCCTAACTTATAGTGGCAATATTAAACAATTTCAGATTTAGTTTCATCTGGTTTCCCAATCTGCCCCTGAAATCATGTGAAGGGATACAAGTAAAAGCTTTCAGTAGTTCGCCTTTGGGCAAATATCATCTGCAATCTTAAATATGGAAGGGTTTAATATTGTAGATCATCTGCAAACTTAATTAGCGATTCAATTAATCATCTGCAAACTTGCAGTAATTCTCCTCAGTTAGCGATTCAATTAATCATCTTAAAAAATGAAACAAAACATGACCTGATACCCTTAAAAAATGAAATAACAAGAAAGGATAATGCAATCATTTTGTTTCGCGATTCAATTAATCACTTTAAAACGAATCAGCTAGATGTGTCCTATGGTAGGTTAACGTGTTTTCTTCTGGAATTCTGAATCGTAGATGCGTCTTCGACATTTCATTCACAATTTAAAATGCTGAGAAATGAATACTCATTTGGAGACCAAGAAAAAGAATCTTCGCCTCCTGCCTGGCAGTTTGAGTGATGTCAAGAAGCCATATAACCAATCTATAATGATCAGGTTAGATAACAGCAATGCAACAATTTGACAGTACCAGTATGATTGAACTGGCACTGGTAAGAGATCTCTTAGAATGGTGCGATCAGTGTTCAATTAGTTTTTCTGATTGAATTAGCTTAAAAAACCAATTTGCAGTGACGTAATGCAATACTACCGATCTCATATATATTTTTCTCATTAAGAGAGAATTTCTTTGTACTGAATAATCCAATGGAAATGTTGTTTGTGGAATTTTGTAGAAACAGGTGTTATTTCTTTTTAATTTAATATTTTTATATGTTATTAATAAAAGTTTCAGAAAATTATTCCTAGCTTCACCGAAGGACGAGAAAATAATTATTGCTCATTTATATATTCAGTGTTATTCATTTATGGGGTGAAAATAGAGAGTCATGTTGTTTTGTTATGGGTGAGAATTTTTCTCTCACCTTACACTTACAGGGAAACAAACAACTCAATGTTTTGTTACGATTAAATGTAAGACCTGACCAAAAAAACGAAATTTCAATGAAATTGTTATAATAATAAAAAAGCCATTGGGCAGCTAGATGAAATTTTGTGAACAAGGCCCGAAAACCAAGCCCAGGGTCACATGGACTAAATAAAGAAAGCCCATTTCATATTCAAGTTTTCTACGGATTTACAAAAAATATTTCCAATGTAAAGCTTTAATTAGTATAATCTAAACATGCATATATTATCAAACGATATGAAAGTGAAACTTGAATTTTAATTCAAAGGCACTATGACTAAAGGTAAAAATTAAGAAGCAAAAAAGAGCACCAAATGCACTGCACAAAAGTCATTGCCTTCACAAATAAGAAAATATTAATTTCAACATATAAAAACTAAAACACTAATTTTAACACACATTCGGATCGTTTTTGACTGAGAAAAGGTATAGCCTCTCTTTTCATTACAAGAACTTAGTACAATCTCCCTGAATAGATACAAAATGATACATATTACAAAAAAAAAAAAAAAAAATCACACTAGCCAGAAATTACATATATAACATAGCCAATAGCACCCAATAACAATTTGGAATGGCTTTAGGAAATCATAATTATGTGAATATTATTTATTAAATCATGATTTATTATTTATTAAAACGTACGTGCAAATTCAAATAAATCTCACAAAAAGAACAATAAGACGTGTGAATATTTAGGCGCTGTGAAGGATAAAGGACTATGCGCAGTCACAATTAGGAGATCATAACCCAGAAAGAACCTTCATCATAACTTCTCGAGGACGATATATTGTTTCAAGTGAAATGGCTTTAGGAACGTTGAGACCGGAACCTTCAGTTAAGTCGATGAGTTCATCCGTTGTTCTTTCCCAGTCGAAACATTGAATCAGAGTTGCTAATATCAACCACACTTGTCGCATGGCGAGACCTTCTCCCGGGCACCTTCTCCTGCCCATCCCGAATGGTATCATGAACTTACTCTCAGCTTTCCCATTTTCAAATCTATCCGGCTTAAATTTCAGAGGTTCCTCCCATAGGTTGGGATCTCTGTGGATATAATACGCATTCACTAACAGCATCGTTCCGCGTGGGATGTTGTAGCCTTCTATGGTGACATCTTCGCGTGACTCATGAGGCAGAAGAAGTGGGCCACCAGGGTAAAGTCGGAGCACCTCACTCAGAATGCATTGAAGGTAGGGAAGCTGAGCCATGTCGGATTCCTTTATCAACCGCTCATTCCCGACGTGCTTGTCGATTTCGTCTGTTGCCTTCTTTAATAATTGAGGATTGTTCAGTAGGTGGACCATCGCCCATTCCACTGTGTTAGATGAGGAATCTACTCCAGCTAGTAATATGGTCTGTATTTAAAAGGAGAAAGTAGTTAGTTTAAAATATAGTCACTGTAGAAGATATTTACTTGTTTTTGTTTCCGTTTTGTACTTGTTTCCAATTTTAATGTAATATTACTATTATATTAATTAGCTTCACACTTATTAACTTAATTACATACCTGGATGATGCGTAGAATTATTTGGTCACTGTATCCCTCCGGATCATTTCTCTGCAATTGAAGCAAATGAGCTATCATTGTTTTCTTTGTTTCAGAAGTATTTTTCTTGTGCTCATCAATTAGGTTTTGGACCATCTCTATCTGCTGCTTTACTGCGTGTATCTTTTTCTTTATCGCTCCATTTAGATCCACCCACCTAAGAACCGGTAGATAGTCTTCTATATTAGATGCCCCGCCCAAGGCCAATTGCTCCTCCAGTGCTTCCCTAAACCACTTCGTGTCCTCCATGTCCTTTACGTTATCTTCATAGAACCTCTTTCCAGCTATCATTGTCATCAACACATTAAGCGACAGTTCAAATAGACATGTTTTCAGCTCCAACTTCACCCCATTTAAGCCGTTCGACCCGAAACAACAAGTCTTCCAAGACTTGAAGAGTTGGCGAGCCATGTTATCGATCTCTCTCACGCGAACATCAGTCGAGGCATGTATCTTCTGAGGTGAGAGGACCTCATCTGTTACAATCTTCCTGACACTACGCCAATAGGGACCGTAGTTGGCTCTACCTATTTCAACGACTTCTCCATCTCCGCTGCTCAATCTGGCTAAGATTAATAGGGGTCTGTTGGCGAAGGCCAAGTCGTGGGTGGTGAGGCACTCTTCAGCCAATGACGGAGAGGAGATGACGAGGATCGGCCAAGAGCCAAAGTGTAGAAAGGTGATGGGGCCATATCTTTGGGATATGCGGGCCAGAGCATGATGAAGGGGCTTTTTGAAAAGATATAGGTGGCCGATGAAGGGAAGTGCTGGAGGACTCGGAGGCAGTTTTCTTAATTTTTTGGTATAATAAGATAGAAATACAAAGACAAGGATAGCAGTGGAGATGAGGATGCTCTGTAACACTAAATCCAAGGAAGGCATTGTTAAATTGAGTAGTGATGTGGTTACCAAGTAGGATTGCAAATGTGTGGATTTTGTTGAGCAAATGATTCATCATGGAAGGCTTATAAATAGGAAAGGAAAGGGGCCACAAAATATCTTACCAACACTTTTGCTGAATTAATTAATATTAACATTCAGTCAAATACCTAAGAAAAAACGAATTAATTCTCAATTTGAAATGGCAGTTGGTGGGTTGGATAACCCTGCATTATGATCAGCCTTATTCCTGACCTCTCCAGGCCTAGTGAGAAAACATTAATTTCATCCCATAATTCCTCCATTGTTTAATAGTTGTAGGTGCTTAATTTAGTATCTCAGCTAGCTGTTGCTTAATTGTAGGTTTTCTTAATTTAGTATCTCATAGTTCTTTCGTAAAATGCGAGTGATTTTTTAATTTTAGGTTCCTTCTACCACATCTAATTCCATCTATACTCATTGTAATATTCTATATGAGGAGGGCTCAAATGCCTCATTGATTTAGTGTTCTAATCATGCTCCGCATTCTTATCTCCACTTTTCAAGTCCAAATAGTCGATTCGAATCGCTCAACATGATTACCAGATTAAAATTTGCTTGGATACCAAATTTTATATTTTTTTTTGTAAATTTTATACTATTTGTTTAGATAGGTACAAAATTATTATTTTTCCAAAAATTACGCGCGCACCATTGAAAAATAAAATTTTTGTATCTATCTAAAAATAATCCAGGTCAATTCTGGACCATTACAGACATTGATCAAGAAGCTGCACCTAATCCGCGCGTACTGGTTTTCATTCTGGGGCCTCTGACATTTGATCAATGGAATTGGCCTGTATTGCTTGGTGCTGCTTTCCAACCATAAATGCTAGCTGTACCTTGCATACTGTTGATGATGTGCTAGTTTTATCATATCATGTATGCTAGGACAATAACAATAATGGTTCTTATACCAATCACAATGCACTAATAGTTGTCGGTAATAGTAGTTAATCATATATAGCATTTGCTGTATGCATTATAAATTCGTAATTTTAAAAATCGTGATTTGTAATATTACCGACTCGTACAAATCTACGTGTGTTATGCATTCATATTTTTCATTTCAAAATTCAAACAGTTGATCCGAACCGTTTTAACATAAATTACAATCCAATTTAACAAATCGACGTGTGTTAATAACTGTCCTTTTTGATGAATTTTAACCTCAACAGTTGAAACCATTTGAAACATGAGGAGGTTCAAATGCCTCCATATTTTTTGTGGTGCATCTATTATGCCTCCACTTTTTATTTTTCTAAGAACAAAAAATCTAAAATTCATATATCAAAATAAAACAGTTATATGTGATCTATTACTCTTCCATAATTTATCCACATCGGCGTATTTTTGCGAGGACATGATACTAATCAAAACAAAATCGATATGCCGTGAACTTTTACATTTGCATAGAGAAAATGATATAGATTATATTTAACGGTTTTTTATATTGACATTTAATTTTTTTTTCTTTGTTTAGTTGTGACCAGTATTCTGAATAGCTAGTTAAAAGTTATAACGCTATCAGTCGCTTTTTTTTATGCCGTTAAAAGCTATAACGCTATCAGTTGCTTATTATTATTTTTTTGAGAAAAAGATGAGAGGTCTGAATTTTAACCTCACCAGTTGAAACCATTTGAAACATGATGAATAATTCAACATAAATAGTTAAAAGCTATCAGTCGCATAAATATATAGATTATATGCCATGAACTTTTAATTTTCGGACCTTAAAAGCTATATATAACGCTATCAGTCGCTTTTTTTTGTAAGGGTTTTTAATTGTTAGCTATAATTGTGTTATAATTTTTTCGGACTTTAAAAGTGATGACGCAATAATTGCTATTTAGAACCTGGTTATGACTGATGCAAGTATCTGAGTTTTATTATAAACAAAGAGTTTCACTAGTAAATTGATAAGATTAGTAAGAATAGAGTGGTTGTAGAATCCTCTAGAGGGCAAAACTTTTTTAAACATTTCATTGAAAAGGGTGACTAATACTTTTCCACCGCATTTTTACTAGTGAAAACAGATGAGGTATTGATTTGGAAGACATAGACCTCTCATCGTTTTGACATAAGCCCTGATATATATTTTTCCTTACAGTTCAAGCTACTCAATTATTTAATATTCATAAGAAACTTTTATGAAAATTTTAATCGTATGATCTCCCTTATGAAAAACATTATCTTTGTCACTAGATCAAATATCAATTCTAAAAATTGTGAAATAATTGAACTCAGATTAAGTCAGGTATCTGATGAATAGTTCAACATAAATACGCACGAATCATAAAGTAGCTAGGACTCCTGTATTCTAAATAGGCTGAAATTTCATTCTATAAAACTACACTTGAAATAATTTAGGACTACTAAGCTTGACTTGTAGTCTGCAAAATAATAACAGGAGCTCATTTCATCTTACACTCGAGAGGCAAGTACAACAGATGTTATACAATTGGTTGTATGGAATCAGCTTGCTAAACCTTACTTCTCCACAAAGCTGTGACCACTAGGGTTGGTTATATTGTACAGGCACATCCTAATTAATCCCGGTACAATTGTTTCGGATCAGTCATTAATTGTTAATTGTTTGAAATATTTTTCTATATGGATGTAAATTTGTACCTTGTCATAATAAAAATTCCGAGGGATGGTCACGGTATGTGTTGGTCCCAAAGGCACCTAGAGGGGGTGAATACGGGGCCTTTTAAAATTTAAAGCTAATTTATTATAACTATCGTGTGTACGTTATTCTTGGAAGAAACTCGAATAGTTAACTGGATTATGGCACAATCCAACAGTATGTAAATGGCCACAATACATTAGTTATGTCGTGACTAAGGTGCCATGACGTTTCATTTCACTATTTTTTTTCGTAAATTAAGTTAGTTTATTCAAGATTCAGCATTCACTATTTTTTTTATCTTCTAAGCCAGCTCGGCCTGTTACAAGTGAGATAATATTTCAGAGAAATTGTAACACTGCACATAAGCAACCAAAAAATGAAAAAAAAAACTATCTGTTTGAATTAGTTGATTCTTTTATGGTTAGTTTCAATTAGAAGAAACACTACTACAAAAAAAGAGATTATACACGGACAAAAATGGAAGAGCTACACGGATTTCCTACCGTGTTTAAATCGAGGGTGTATAAATAGCTCAATAACTACACACGGACATTTGTCCGTGTACAATTTCAACGATTCTACACGGATAACTACACAAACAGTCGTGTAAAAAGCCCAGAATGTGTCGCTCTCCATGATACAGAGCTACACGGATATTACCTAAACAACCGTGTACGATTCTTTTTGTACACGGACTTTTAACTAAAAACACGTGTAGCTTGACCCTTTCTACACGGACATTTAGTAAAATATCCGTGTAGCTCTCCTCTTTATACACGGACATTTAACTAAATGTCCGTGTAGCTCTCCTCTTTTATACACGGACTTTAGTTAAATGTCCGTGTATAAAGATTAATTTTTTTTTTTTTGTATTTTTTGTTTTTCGGCTAGCCTCCAGTTTTGCTAGCCAGTTTTGTTACAGAACTATTCCAGATTTTCCATATTTTCCATATTTTCCAGATTTCATATAACAAGAAATCCATATTTTCCAGATTACCAAGAAATTCATATTTTCCAGATTACCAATAAATCCATATTTTCCAGATTAGCCAGAAATTCATATGCAATAAATTATACAATATTCACATACACCAAATTATACAAAATTATGGAAATCCATGTTGAGCATTGCAAAATTCTGATACAAACCACCTTGCCCACACACACCTGATATCGTCGATCTGCTCCTTGGTGTAATGCGGTTGCTTTGGCAAATTCTACAATTACAATTTGGTATTAGTTAGTAACAAGAAAAGGTAGATGAAATACAGTCGCAAATATCAATTGCTATTATATAGGAACAATTAATATGAATTACATACCGAGTTTGGGAATTGGAATTGTATTCTTTCGACAAAGTCAAACATGAAAATCATCGTGTAGTAAGCGCATTCCCAACCCTCCAACTGTTGCGGGCCCTGAAATTTGCATTTAGCGACCTATGTTAGAATGATAATATTTTTTTCGACAATATATATGAAATTATAAATTTATAGTGTGCTCACCAGCAACCACTTCCAACCCAACTTGGTTTTCTTGCTCTTGTTATGCGATCCTCCCTCTTTAACATATTTCGCAAAAGCCCTTACAAAATTGAGTGAATGTTTATAGCAATTTTATAATTTGATATAATTGAAAAAAATTCAAACCAATTAAATTATTATTGCTTACTTGTTGACATAAGGGAATATATCTTTGCACTTGTTAGCCGGGATATTTCCTTAGGGCTTACAAGAATCAACAATTATGCACGTATTTAGGTAAGGCACAATTATTATCAGACACCAGTGCTTGCTGTGGGAGGATAAAAATTAAAGTACTTTAGCATATAATAGTAACACGAGTGTTTGCTAATATGAACAATACATAAGCTAAGGTTAGAATTAACCTCTGGTGGTACGGCAAGAGAATGTATTTCTTCTCCTCCTCCTGAGCACGATGCAGCGCTGAACAAATGTACTCGATACCCTCTTTCGGAGAACTTCTCAGCATTGTGGCACTCACTATCTCGGGGTCCAGAAATATGCACAAGTTCTTCCTTTGTACCATCTCATCACAGTTTCGGATTAGCTTCCTGAAAACTCAAAATTTTACATTAGAATTATATTTGAGTTGTATACAATAATGAAAATAATTTTGAGTCACTAACATGAGGAAAATGGAGATGAACGACACATCGAGCCATTTATCGGATGACGAGTGGTGGAGAATGTCCCTGAAGTCTTTGAACGACATAGTGATAATACCGCCGCCATGTAAAAACATCCCAGGTGGGACGGGGATGAAGATATCCCTCATGCTTTCGGGTGCCGACATCAAGCGGTCGTGGAGAAGGCGCAAATCACCGGGCAAACGGCTGTATTCTTCTTCGGTGACCAAAGGACGGTCTGGTGATCCTGGCGCGTCAGCCCCAACGTCGCAAGCCACAACAGTCCGTACCGGTGACATCAAATCCTGTGCACCGATGTCAGCATCTCCTCGTGTCTGCATTAAAATTAACATATCTTCTTCAATTATTTGAAAAAGAATGATTTGAATGTAACAAAAGAAATGGATTATTTAGATATTACCTGATGCAAAACAACCTGACTCCTGGGCCATTGGACAAATGTCTTGCGGGCATCATCAAGAACAACCATATCGCCGGTAGGGGCAGGAAGAGGTACGCGCCCCCATCCCTCCACGACTGAGTCAACTTGCACGCATGCATAGTCGGGCATGAGCTGAGCATGGTGTACACTTGGGGCTCCTGGAAGTACAACGCCCGTGGCAACGGTCAGAGGAGAACTACCCTGCCACAGGACGAGGTCGCATGCTCTGGGGTCCTGCAATTATCAAAAAGTTGTTACTTTTTAATGGTGCGATCTTGTCTAACAATGCTACAAACAGGTATGAATTACCTTTAGACTATAAAACAGTAGTGATTACCTTTAGATTTTCCAAATCATCTAAGGCCCAAGTCCCGGATGCTTGGCTACTTCGCCGAACTCCCGGCGAAATAGGAGGTGGTTGCTCGGATTGCTGTGCAAGAGATGAAAACCGATTCAACAACCTTGATTCCATCTCATCCATCTTTGCGTCGTACTCAGCCATCTTTACGTCGTACTCTCTGCTGACCTCCGCGCGTACCTGCGCAACTATCTCGTCTTTATCTACTCTGGCACAAGGTTTTCTTCGAGATTTTTCACCCTCAACTCGGAACACCTCCTTCCAGCCCCTGTAGGCCCCTACACCCCTTACCCGGCCCGTGTGTTCTGGATTCCCGAGTGCTGCGGCCAAGGAATCATTTTGTCGTTCGACCGACCGGGCACCCGAACTGACCTCCTGCTCCACCTCCAACTGTTAATAGAAAAATTAGTTAGAGCAAAAGACCAAGTGATGTACATTCGGAGTTATAATTTCGTTTGAATGACACAAAGTTATAACAAAGGACTCTTACCATTCTCTGAGCCACGGGCTGCAACTTCTGTGGGAGTACTATCTTC
This sequence comes from Carex kokanica, assembly GCA_025461125.1. NCBI lineage: Eukaryota > Viridiplantae > Streptophyta > Magnoliopsida > Poales > Cyperaceae > Carex > Carex kokanica. Next base: position 198,746 of record JAJGRX010000901.1, read on the forward strand.
CCGTCAGCGGTTAACTCGGATCTACCCATGAACCAACATTGGCCCCTAGGATTTTGGATCTGGACCACGGGTGAGTCGGAATCTCTGTTTTGCTCCAGTGCTGTCTTCCACTCTGCCGACTTACCCTCGTAACCACCTGACCCTAAATGGTGCGGATACTTGTTCATGCCAGCGATCCTCTTGCCTTCTTTACTTTTTGCCTTCACATGTGCAAGAAAATCAATTAGTTTTAGAAAAATAATTGAAGATCGAGAAAAAACATAAACTACTTTGGATAATGTTACATACCTTGAACTCTTCTGTGGACTTCAAAACTTGAAACTCCTCCCACACCTCTTGTGTTACCCAAGGATAGTACCCTACCGGATTTCTCCCTTCGTCCATGAACTCTGTCTTCAGCGTGCTCTTGAATTGCTTCCAACCTTCGTTCATGATCCTCAGAGTCTTGACCTTTGGGGTATCGCTCTCGATGTTCCACTGAGCCTGATTGACACCAAATTCACTGTATTTAATTTCATGTACAACAATGAAAATAAAGTAAAGAGTTGTTCGGTACTTTACCTTCACCATGTTCCACCAGTCGTTCTTCTCCTCTTTATCAAACTTATTCCAACTCTCTACAAGGATACTTGCCTTTCGCTTCACCAAATTGCAACACCAATTTGAGTACGCCATTCGGTTCGGACCTTCCGCACGCCCGTCGTCCGTGAACCGGATTTCCAACTGCTTCTTCTCGGACGTGCTTGTGCACATTGTCGGACCTCTTTTCCTTCTTTCTGATGAGGCAGTAGCTTGCTGATCATCTTCTGCCATCGCATCTATGTGCTCACCCTCATCCGACATGGTTCTGCCATACAAAGAAATATTAAAATAAATATTATATAAACACCAAATGGAAAGAATTAGTTTATTCATATATGCACATTAAGTTATGCACATTAAGTAATGGACCTATGTGCAAAACAAACACCACAGTAAAATGGAGGACTTCAAAACACACAAAATGGACCTTAATTTCTTATTTTTCTGATTTTAATTCGATTTTATATGATTTTCCAAAGTTCAGCCTCTCAAAATGAAAATTCTGCACCTTTAAACATCAGATTTTACCATTTGAAAATGTGAACTTTAAAAAATCATATAAAATGGAAAAAAAATCATAAAAATATGAAATTTGTGTCCATTTTGTGTGTTTTGGAGTCCTCTGTCTGTTGGTCAAGTTATAATCTTGTTTTGGTCACGGCATTGATCTGCACTGATCAATTTACCAGCAGAGGTCATTTTGGCCGTTTAGAGTACATTGAACTACTTTGCACATAGGTCCTCAAATAATGTTGAGATAAAAAAATAAATCAAATAGGTCACTACTTCATAAATTAACAGATATGTCACTACTGTAGAAATTAAATAGGTCACTACTTCAAATAGGTGCAAGCTGATTTTTTTTTTTTTGTCTTAGGGATAGTAAAGTGGCACCAGCACAATTAACTATATCCACCAGAAATTTAATAGGTTTTGAACTATAGGCACAGCACAGCAAATGGAACTATAGGCACAGCACATCCACCATAATTTAGATAAAACAGTAAAATATGTAAATTAAATCTATTTTGAACTTGGTAAAATCAGTTTACAAATCAAAGCAGAAAAAAATAAAACAGAAAAAATGCAGCAGATTTTAATTAAAACTGAAAATTTCTGACTTTAATTAAAACAGAAAAAATGCAGCAGATTTTAATTAAAAATGCAGAAAAAATGCAGCAGATTTTGTGTGTTTTAAATAAAACAGGAAAAAATAAAACAGAAAAACTAATTTTAATTAAAACAGAAAAACTAATTTCGATTTTTATTATAGCAGAAAAAATAAAATATAAAAATTACAACTTTGTTAAATCCTAACTCGGCCAAAATCCTAACTTTGGAGTGGTGGCAATGGAAATACAGCAGATTTTATGTAAAATCTGTTTTGAACTCGATCGGGAAAATCAACAACCCGAACTCGGCCAAAATCAGAGAAGTGAATAGTACTTTACCGAGAGTGGAGAGAGGGTGGACCGGAGAGGTGGCAGAGGACCGACAATGGCGGAGTCGACCGGAGTGGTGGCAGTGGCTGGAGAGATTTCGGAGCTTTTGGAACTCAAACGGCGCGCGACTAATGAAAATTTAGAAGAGAAAGGTCTTTTGAATTATATTTTTAACTCTTTCTACACGGATTATTAAGTTGAAATCCGTGTACATTTGTTACCTTTTTATACACGGATTATTAACTAAATATCCGTGTACAATATGTCTTTTTACACGGACAAACAAGTAAACATCCGTGTACAATTCACTTTTGTACACGGATATTTAGTTAATAGTCCGTGTAGCTCGGTTCCCCTTTCTACACGGTTTTATATTTAAATCCGTGTGCAATGCCTATTTATACACGGACTATTAACTAAAAGTCCGTGTACAAAAGGGAAAACATATTCAATTATGTTTCTTTTTATTTTTTATATTATTTAAAATAATAATAAATTAACTAAAATATATAGTATATCACATCTAATATATATAAAACTTATACTAATATTAACTAATACCCTGTTTTTTTATTATTATTAATATTTCAACTACAGACAATTAAAATTTTGTACTAAAATTAACTAATATTGTATATTTTATTTTTGTTATATAATATCTTAACTAATATTTTGAAAACTAATACTAATATTTGAAATAGAAATTTTGTACCATTATTATAAAAAATGAACTAACATTTGAACCAGAGAAATCTAATATTTGATATTTGAACTACAAATATTTTATTCATAATATTTAATATTCCTACTAATATGTAAAAACTAATACTAATATTTTATTTTTTATTTCATTATTTCAGAATTCACTAATATTTTACAAACTAATACTAATATTTGAACTAAATTTTTTGTAATATTATTAAAAAAATGAACTAATATTTGAAATAGAGGAATATAATAGTTGATATTTGAACTACAAATATTTTATTCTTAAAGTTTAATATTCATACTAATATTTAAAATCTAATACTAATATTTGAACTAGAAATGTTTTATTATTACAAAGTTGTTTCTAAAAAAGAAATATTACAAGTTTAAATTTTAGAAAAAAAATAAATATTACACACCGGCTTTTTTTTTCCTTTTTCTCTTTTTTTTCTCCTTTTCAACAGTACTCTCGGCCCATATTCCTTCATTGTGGTCGGATCGCATGTAGTTCGCTCCGTCGTTTTCTTCAATTGTTGCTACCTCAGGGTCCATATCGGCACAAAATGGAGGTATTTCGTCGAACTGGTCATACTCTTCTTCATCGACGACATTTTCTACCCCGACAATCCTTCTTTTTCCAGATAGGACGACGCTCCACCTATCATCACTCGGGTCAGTGACATAAAAGACTTGGGTGGCTTGCTTGGCGAGTATAAACAGATCATCAACATACCCAACTTTGTTAAAATCAACGAGTGTGAACCCGTCGTTATCAACTTTAACACCCCGGTCTTCGACCCATTGACACCGAAACAAGGGAATGCTCAGGCAAGGATTGTAAACGAGCTCCCAAATTTCTTCAATGACTCCATAATATGACCTCGATGCTGTTACAGCCCGGCCATCCCCAGATCTACTGAATTCTTGAGACGTCGCCACCAACGTCACCCCACTATTTTGCATTGTACTCTTCTCACTTTGCCGTTTAGTGTAAAAAGTATAACCGTTAATTTCGTATCCTTGGAATGTTTTGACAACAATTTGGGGTCCTTCGCCCAGCAGTTTAACAATTTCAGGTACGGGGTGTGACTTCACTCTTTCTTTCAGCCATCCTATAAAAGAACGATTATGCTCGTTAGTAAGCCACTTCTGACTTCTCGTGTAGTTCTGTTGTTTAAGGATTGTCATGTGCTCATCTATGTAGGGAGCAACATCTGTCATGTGCTGTAGTACAATAAAATGTGCCTTATGTAGATCATTTATATCAGCAACTACGGCTCTCAACCCAATTGTCCCGACTCCTTGGAGCCTTCCCTCGTATCGAGACTTCGGAACGCCAATTGGATCCACACCGGCCATGTAGTTGGTGCAAAACTCAATCACCTCTTCTGTGGAATATCCTTCTATAATGCTACCTTCGGGCCGATGTCGGTTCCTCACGTACTTTTTCAAGATGCCCATGTATCTCTCGAACGGATACATATACCGCAGGAACACGGGACCACAGATCTGAATTTCTCTCACAAGATGAACAGCAAGGTGAACCATAACATCGAAAAAAGATGGCGGAAAATACATCTCAAGTTGGCAAAGAGTAACGACGATCTCCTTTTGCAAAGAGTCCAATTTTAGAGGGTCTATCACTTTGGAATTGATTGCATTGAAGAAAGTACAGAACTTCGTAATGGTTTCCCGAACCTCCTTTGGTAAAATTCCCCGAATTGCAACCGGAATCATATGTGTCAGTAAAACATGACAGTCGTGGGATTTCAGACCAAGCAATTTCAGGTCCTTCTTCGACACCAGCTTCTTAATATTCGAGGAATACCCCGATGGAACTTTAATACTATGAAGGCATTCACAAAAGCTTGTTTTATCTTTCTTCGACATTGTGCACAGTGCGGGGGGTAGGTACGTGCGCTTCCCTTTCTCCTGCGGTGCAAGCTCGGGTCGTATTCCCATTTCAACCATGTCTTTCCGAACTTTAATACCATCTTTAGTCTTTCCCTTAATGTTCAACAGTAAACCGATCAAACTGTCGCAGACATTTTTTTCAACATGCATGACATCTATGCAATGTCTCACTTCTAAAAATTCCCAGTACGGTAGATCCCAAAATATGGACCTTTTTTTCCAAATATTCTTCGGTGGTGCTTCGGCACATTTTCCAAAAATAACATCAAGGTTTTTTACCCGATTGAAGACACTTTTCCCGTCTAATGGACGACGGGCCACTCCAAGCTCAATTTTCCCGTTGAATGCACTCTTCTTCTTACGGTATGGGTGATTAACATGAAGAAACCTACGATGCCCCATGAAAACATTCTTCTGACAATTTTTCAGCCTCAGCACCTGCGTGTCATCTTCACAGATAGGGCACGTTTTTGCTCCTTTACAAGTGTAACCCGATAAATTCCCGTACGCGGGAAAATCATTTACTGTGCAAAACACCATGGCCCGCATTTGAAATACCTCTTTGCTGTACGCATCCCAGACCGGGACGCCATCACGCCATAATTTCTGGAGGTCCTCAATTAATGGTGCGAGATACACATCTATGTCATTTCCGGGTTGCCTGGGTCCTTGGATTAGTAATGACATCATTATATATTTGCGTTTCATGCACAACCGAGGAAGATTATAGATGGCTATAAGAACTGGCCAAGTACTGTGCCGACTGCTCAAGCTTCCAAACGGACTCATTCCATCTGTGCTCACCACAATCCTAAGGTTTCTCATTTTGGAACCAAATTCTTTGAAGTGTCTATCAATGTTTCTCCACTGAGGAGAATCGGCCGGGAGCCTTAGTTTACCGTCTTTTTTGCGCTCTTCTTCATGCCAACGCAATAATTTCACATCCTTGGAATTCGCAAACAACCGTTTGAATCTTGGTATTATCGGCAAATACCACAACACCTTAGCCGGAGGCCGGCCCTTTTTGTCATCGTCACAATCATCAGTACTGTCCTGGTCCTTACGTTTATACCGTGAAACACCGCATTTAGGACAGACATGCATGGTCTCGTACTCGTTACGGTACAATACACAGTCGTTCGGACATGCATGTATTCTTTCGATCTTCAACCCCATTGGACATATCAATTTTTTCGCCTGATATATTGTACCGGGTAACTCGTTGTTATCTGGGAGCATTTCTCGTAAAAGCTGTAATAAGGATGTGAAACTCTTATCGCTCCAACCATTGTCTGCCTTTAATTATAATAATTTCAACACAGCTGACAGTTTCGTAAATTTGGTACACCCGGGATACAACTGCTTTTTGGAATCATTAGACAAATTTTGGAATTTATCATAATTTTTATTACTAATTTCATCTTCCGCGTCACAAAACATTTCCTTCAGATTTTCAATAAACTCGTGTTCTACATTTTCACCAGAATTCATCTCCATCTCATCATCGTCGGTTCCGGGTTCAATATTATCAAAAATTTCGGCATCCTCGTAATTCTCGTTCCAATCAAGTTCAAAATTATCAGAAATTTCTACATTCTCATCATTCAATTCACAACGATTAAAATCTTTATTGGTACTACTACTTTCACCAAATTTCTCACCGTGCATGATCCAACATGTATATCTCTTCTTAAATCCCCGACAAATTAAATGACCTCTAATTTCTTCGGAGTCCACAAATCTTAAAATATTTTTACAATCTCTACAAGGATACAAAATGTCTTTTCCTTTTTTCTTCACTCTATACATCTCAGCAAATTTTATAAACTCATCAACGCGAACCAAATATTCTTCACTGTCATGTCGCAATTCATACATCCAACTTCGATCCATCTGTAAATTAAATTATAAAAATGATTTGATCAATTAATCAAGCATGGTCAACATATATTGTATCGAATTTTGGGCTTACAAAGGGCCGGTTCACAATCCTAACCCACTCTTTGAATATTATGTCTCATATGTGAACACATATTAGCAAGTTTTAATTAGTATTTGAGAAAAATTCGGCAGCATTTCCCCTTAACTCTCCAAGTATGCGTATGAACCACATACTCATAGGAGCAATAAGGGAAAATACCGTCGAACTTTCCTCAAATACTAATTAAAACCCACTAATATGTGTTCACATCCTAAATGAGACACAATATTCAAAGAGCAGTCCCAAAACGGGGACTGTCCAAAATTAATCCCTATTGGATTAATTTTGAACGGGCATGGACCTAAAAATCATTTATAGGTCGGTTATTGGACAACAATACACTAATTATATATTTACATTACCTAATTACTAATTAAATCAAGCATGCATGCATATATTACACACCTAAGTAAATAACCAATAATAATTACTAAACAGAAAATTAGAGAGGAAAAAAGAAAATATGTATATACTAACCTTCGAAATTTAGAGAGGAGAAAATAAAAACTTCAAAGATGACAGCTTCCAGCTATGCTAGCCTTTAATTTGCGGAAATCAGATCTCAGTTCAACACAGACAGAGGGCGTATTAATTACTTGATCAAAACGGCGCAGCTGGAGCTAGAAGTCTCTGGAAGAGAAGGGCCCTTATATATTGGATAAAACCCTACACGGCTTTTCTACACGGATTTATACTTAACAATCCGTGTAGCTCTGTCACAATTTAAACACGGTTATTTATTAAAAAAGCCGTGTAGCATAACCCTTTATACACGAATATTTGATAAGAAAACCGTGTAGCTCTATAACTATTCTACACGGACATGTAACTAAAAACCGTGTAGCTCTCTTAATATTTGTACACGGTTATTTAATCAAATATCCGTGTAGCAATTCATACACGGATTTTTGTATAATATCCGTGTAGCTCTCTCAATCTTTTTCACACGGTTTCTTTGCACGCGGCTTTATTTTCCCTAATAAACCGTGTAGCTCTCTCAAACAATTATACACTGATTTATAACTAAGTGTCCGTGTATAATTCCCCAATATTTTTAACCCGTTCACAATTTCATATTTGACACACGGTTTTTATATAAAATTAGAAAAACCGTGTACAATGTGCAGTGTAGAATTAGCTTTTTTGTAGTAGTGAAAACTATCATGCATTAAACAATGAGTTAGGCTATGGTGATATGCATATTAAAATACAACTCGTGCTATTGACGCATATATATCCGTTTTCGAAATTCAAATAGTCAATTTGAACTTCTCAACATGATGTGTATATAAAAATGTACTTGTAGACAAAAAATATTACATTTTTTAGAAATTTTTACTATTTTTTTAGATAGGTAGAAAGTAACTCGATCTAAATATTCTGGACCACCTGAAAGTAGTAATTTACCTATCTAAAAAATTAGTAATAAAAATGTAAAAATTGTGAAATTTGGTCTCCATACACATTTTCATATGGAGATTATGTTTAGTGGTTCGGATTGACTGTTTGAACTTTGAAAATAAATATATGAATCCATAGCACGGGTCGATCAGTAATTAATATGCATATTACCATGGCCTCAATCTTAAACAATAACAATAATGGTTCTTATACCAATCACAATGCACTAACAATTGTCGGTAATAATTAATAGTCAATCATAGCATTCGTTGTATGCATAATATATAAATTTGTAATTTCAAAAAATCGTGATTTGTTATATATGGATTTATATTTCTCATTTTCAATATTCAAACAATTAATCTGAACTACTCAACATAATCTGCATATGAAAATATATTTGAAAACCAAATTTTTTATTTTTAAAATATGTAGAAAAGTGACATCTAAAGATTTAGACACATCCATTTTTATACCTATCTAAAAATAGTTAAAAGATTTAAAAAATATGAAAATTTTTATCAGCAAATACATTTCATATGGAAATCTTGTTGAATGGTTTGAATCGATTATTTCAACTATGAAAACGTAGAGATAGATCTATATAACACAAGTAAATATGTCATATACACATCAATATAACCTCAATTTTTTTTACAAAATAACTAAAATTGCTAGTAAATTTTATCAATAATTAATGTTAACAGCCATCCTTTCTGATGAATTTTAACCTCAGCAGTTGAAACCAATTGAAACATGAGAAGAGTTTAAATGTCTTCATTTTTTTCCTCTGTTATGCCTCCACTTTTTAATTTTCTAATAACAAAAATTCTAAAATTTATATGTCAAAATAAACAGTTAGATGTGATTTATATTATTTTTCTATATATTTAGTTTTTAACTGTCATAATAGAAGCGAATATTATATTTTATTAACTCTTATTGAATGACACCAAATACATCAAACAAGTACATCAAATGACACCAATTTATTTTTTTCAAAATAACACCAACTTATCTAAATAAAATAAAATAAAAAAACATTGCAGGAAAAGTACATGAATACTGTCGTCGTTACTTAATTTCCACTCAATAGGTGAAACCAGATTTATGTAATTTCTGTTTGGTGATCTCGTCTAACTTCATAGCCATCTCAGGCGTCATATGGTTTTGCCAATCCCCCACAACAGCGTTTCTGAAAAAAAACTCATTTTGTACATTATCGATTCCGATTCCGCCATTTTTGTTGATGTCGAGATCTTTGAGTTTATTAAAGCTACAGAAGTCGACAATCTCTTCAACTATACCATTTCTTATCTCCTCCGCTCGGAACGGGCATCCAATGAAATTTGCCAGCTTCATCACGCCATTCACCGGGTCGTTCATCATTTCCTCGTACTTGAGGAACAAAATTATAGGGTTCAATTGCAAGCTCTTCAGGTAATATTCAAGAACGTGATCCCACACAGGACCAAAGGGCATTTGACCCTCAGCAAATAATTCGAAGGCTCGAGTAAAAGTAAACGATTCGTTGAACCCTGGAGATTTTTTCATCATGTGCCAAAGGGAGACTAGGACATCTTTTGGTTCCCTACAGATATAAATGATTGGGCATTTTGATTTCTTGATGCTCTCTGGGAGTATTGAGTATGGCAAATGAGTTCCAAGAACTCTAGGACAAGGAAGGGTTTCCAGATACTGTTCATCTCGCGTAGCATAGTGATATTCGGTGAATGGAACACAATCATGAGGATTGAGTTTAAGCAAAGGGTGAGACGAGAAATTAGCATACTTGTTTCGGTGCATTATAGTGAAAGTAAGGGCTTGGAGCCAAGTGGTGCCGGATTTCAAATAACTTGCCACAATTACATCATCGGGGCGGGACTGGAAATTATCCTCCATCACCATAATACCTGGAAGAACCCGCTCTTCTTGCCAAAAACCTTTGTAATTTCGCATTGCAGACATCAGCCACCCTTCTCCTTTCTCAAGTGTAAAAATTAACTCTTTGTATTTACTATCCGCTTCTTCCACATTTGGAATATCCGTCACGGGTCGACGAGACCTCAACATTATTGATTTTTCTCCAACCTCTTTCTTAAGAGGATTGCAATTCCGAACGGGCTGAACATGACCATAAAAATCTTCATTTTGGGCTGATCATGAACAGGGCCTGTTCATTTCAATTCCGAACTGGACTGAGTTTGAACAGGGGGCCCGTCCATTAGCACCCCTAGTTGAACATATAATTAATGATTTTGCTTCTAAAAATGTTAGGAGTCATTTCAGATGATTTGTGGTTTATATGTATTTTTTTGTGCAGGTACAACATACAAGTATTTAAAATTGGTTTATCAAGAAGTAAAAAACATGATGTGGGTATGTAAATCATTGTATATGTTTTATTTTGAGGGGTATTGGTTTGATGTCCCCCCTATTTTGTATGATATATTGACATATTAATAAAAAAATTGTGTACATGAAGGGTTTAAAATTTTCTCCCGCCCCGGACTCCAAAATCTTCAGTACCGGCCCTGACTACAAACCATCTATTTAGAAGCCACATGGTGACCTATAAAAATTCAAGAAAAATAAATGTCATTAAACATAACACAAGTATTAAGTGCATGAATTACACATCCCAACTTGATCATTAGAAAATCGAAGCATTTAATCTATTTAGAAAATCCAAATACATTTACTCTAACTATTTGACTATTTGACCAAATAAGAAAATATTAATTTCAACATATAAAAACTAAAACACTAATTTTAACACACATTCGGATCGTTTTTGACTGAGAAAAGGTATAGCCTCTCTTTTCATTACAAGAACTTAGTACAATCTCCCTGAATAGATACAAAATGATACATATTACAAAAAAAAAAAAAAAATCGCACTAGCCAGAAATTACATATATAACATAGCCAATAGCACCCAATAACAATTTGGAATGGCTTTAGGAAATCATAATTATGTGAATATTATTTATTAAATCATGATTTATTATTTATTAAAACGTACGTGCAAATTCAAATAAATCTCACAAAAAGAACAATAAGACGTGTGAATATTTAGGCGCTGTGAAGGATAAAGGACTATGCGCAGTCACAATTAGGAGATCATAACCCAGAAAGAACCTTCATCATAACTTCTCGAGGACGATATATTGTTTCAAGTGAAATGGCTTTAGGAACGTTGAGACCGGAACCTTCAGTTAAGTCGATGAGTTCATCCGTTGTTCTTTCCCAGTCGAAACATTGAATCAGAGTTGCTAATATCAACCACACTTGTCGCATGGCGAGGCCTTCTCCCGGGCACCTTCTCCTGCCCATCCCGAATGGTATCATGAACTTACTCTCAGCTTTCCCATTTTCAAATCTATCCGGCTTAAATTTCAGAGGTTCCTCCCATAGGTTGGGATCTCTGTGGATATAATACGCATTCACTAACAGCATCGTTCCGCGTGGGATGTTGTAGCCTTCTATGGTGACATCTTCGCGTGACTCATGAGGCAGAAGAAGTGGGCCACCAGGGTAAAGTCGGAGCACCTCACTCAGAATGCATTGAAGGTAGGGAAGCTGAGGCATGTCGGATTCCTTTATCAACCGCTCGTTCCCGACGTGCTTGTCGATTTCGTCTGTTGCCTTCTTTAATAATTGAGGATTGTTCAGTAGGTGGACCATCGCCCATTCCACTGTGTTAGATGAGGAATCTACTCCAGCTAGTAATATGGTCTGTATTTGAAAGGAGAAAGTAGTTAGTTTAAAATATAGTCACTGTAGAAGATATTTACTTGTTTTTGTTTCCGTTTTGTACTTGTTTCCAATTTTAATGTAATATTACTATTATATTAATTAGCTTCACACTTATTAACTTAATTACATACCTGGATGATGCGTAGAATTATTTGGTCACTGTATCCCTCCAGATCATTTCTCTGCAATTGAAGCAAATGAGCTATCATTGTTTTCTTTGTTTCAGAAGTATTTTTCTTGTGCTCATCAATTAGGTTTTGGACCATCTCTATCTGCTGCTTTACTGCGTGTATCTTTTTCTTTATCGCTCCATTTAGATCCACCCACCTAAGAACCGGTAGATAGTCTTCTATATTAGATGCCCCGCCCAAGGCCAATTGCTCCTCCAGTGCTTCCCTAAACCACTTCGTGTCCTCCATGTCCTTTACGTTATCTTCATAGAACCTCTTTCCAGCTATCATTGTCATCAACACATTAAGCGACAGTTCAAATAGACATGTTTTCAGCTCCAACTTCACCCCATTTAAGCCGTTCGACCCGAAACAACAAGTCTTCCAAGACTTGAAGAGTTGGCGAGCCATGTTATCGATCTCTCTCACGCGAACATCAGTCGAGGCATGTATCTTCTGAGGTGAGAGGACCTCATCTGTTACAATCTTCCTGACACTACGCCAATAGGGACCGTAGTTGGCTCTACCTATTTCAACGACTTCTCCATCTCCGCTGCTCAATCTGGCTAAGATTAATAGGGGTCTGTTGGCGAAGGCCAAGTCGTGGGTGGTGAGGCACTCTTCAGCCAATGACGGAGAGGAGATGACGAGGATCGGCCAAGAGCCAAAGTGTAGAAAGGTGATGGGGCCATATCTTTGGGATATGCGGGCCAGAGCATGATGAAGGGGCTTTTTGAAAAGATATAGGTGGCCGATGAAGGGAAGTGCTGGAGGACTCGGAGGCAGTTTTCTTAATTTTTTGGTATAATAAGATAGAAATACAAAGACAAGGATAGCAGTGGAGATGAGGATGCTCTGTAAAACTAAATCCAAGGAAGGCATTGTTAAATTGAGTAGTGATGTGGTTACCAAGTAGGATTGCAAATGTGTGGATTTTGTTGAGCAAATGATTCATCATGGAAGGCTTATAAATAGGAAAGGAAAGGGGCCACAAAATATCTTACCAACACTTTTGCTGAATTAATTAATATTAACATTCAGTCAAATACCTAAGAAAAAACGAATTAATTCTCAATTTGAAATGGCAGTTGGTGGGTTGGATAACCCTGCATTATGATCAGCCTTATTCCTGACCTCTCCAGGCCTAGTGAGAAAACATTAATTTCATCCCATAATTCCTCCATTGTTTAATAGTTGTAGGTGCTTAATTTAGTATCTCAGCTAGCTGTTGCTTAATTGTAGGTTTTCTTAATTTAGTATCTCATAGTTCTTTCTTAAAATGCGAGTGATTTTTTAATTTTAGGTTCCTTCTACCACATCTAATTCCATCTATACTCATTGTAATATTCTATATGAGGAGGGCTCAAATGCCTCATTGATTTAGTGTTCTAATCATGCTCCGCATTCTTATCTCCACTTTTCAAGTTCAAATAGTCGATTCGAATCGCTCAACATGATTACCAGATTAAAATTTGCTTGGATACCAAATTTTATATTTTTTTTTGTAAATTTTATACTATTTGTTTAGATAGGTACAAAATTATTATTTTTCCAAAAATTACGCGCGCACCATTGAAAAATAAAAATTTTGTATCTATCTAAAAATAATCCACGTCAATTCTGGACCATTACAGACATTGATCAAGAAGCTACACCTAATCCGCGCGTACTGGTTTTCATTCTGGGGCCTCTGACATTTGATCAATGGAATTGGCCTGTATTGCTTGGTGCTGCTTTCCAACCATAAATGCTAGCTGTACCTTGCATACTGTTGATGATGTGCTAGTTTTATCATATCATGTATAATCAATTCTAACTAACTAGTGGTCCCTACAAATTAATTAGTAGATTTTCTCCTTCTATTTCTTTCCTCTCTCCCTCCCTCTCCCTCTTCCACCTCCACCTTCCCATTCCACCTCCGCCTCCGCCTGCCTCTCCCTACAAATTAATTATTTCTCAAAGATGAATACTTTTATTTACATGGATGAATACTACCTGGGTCAAGTGTGAATACTTTTGCGCAATATGTCCGCCGGTAATACTGTGAAGGCAGTTGTGGTCCCCTACTAATTCCAGCAGTTATTAACTGTAATATTGTGGTCCCCTACTTATTTTCAGTTGGAGGAAAAATGAGAGATGAATGATGGGGGAAAGCTAGGCCCTCCCAATATTCTATATGAGGAGGGCTCAAATGCCTCATTGATTTATTGTTCTAATCATGCTCCGCATTCTTCTCCGCTTTCTAAGTCCAAATAGTCGATTCGAACCGCTCAACATGATCACCAGATTAAAATTTGCTTGGATACCAAATTTTATATTTTTTTTTATACTATTTGTTTAGATAGGTACAAAATTATTATTATTTCAAAAATTACGCGCGCACCATTCAAAAATAAAATTTTTGTATCTATCTAAAAATAATCCAGGTCAATTCTGGACCATTACAGACATTGATCAAGAAGCTGCACCTAATCCGCGCGTACTGGTTTTCATTCTGGGGCCTCTGACATTTGATCAATGGAATTGGCTTGTATTGCTTGGTGCTGCTTTCCAACCATAAATGCTAGCTGTACCTTGCATACTGTTGATGATGTGCTAGTTTTATCATATCATGTATGCTAGGACAATAACAATAATGGTTCTTATACCAATCACAATGCACTAATAGTTGTCGGTAATAGTAGTTAATCATATATAGCATTTGCTGTATGCATTATAAATTCGTAATTTTAAAAATCGTGATTTGTAATATTACCGACTCGTACAAATCTACGTGTGTTATGCATTCATATTTTTCATTTCAAAATTCAAACAGTTGATCCAAACCGTTTTAACATAAATTACAATCCAATTTAACAAATCGACGTGTGTTAATAACTGTCCTTTTTGATGAATTTTAACCTCAACAGTTGAAACCATTTGAAACATGAGGAGGTTCAAATGCCTCCATATTTTTTGTGGTGCATCTATTATGCCTCCACTTTTTATTTTTCTAAGAACAAAAAATCTAAAATTTATATATCAAAATAAAACAGTTATATGTGATCTATTACTCTTCCATAATTTATCCACATCGGCGTATTTTTGCGAGTACATGATACTAATCAAAACAAAATCGATATGCCGTGAACTTTTACATTTGCATAGAGAAAATGATATAGATTATATTTAACGGTTTTTTATATTGACATTTAATTTTTTTTTTCTTTGTTTAGTTGTGACCAGTGTTCTGAATAGCTAGTTAAAAGTTATAACGCTATCAGTCGCTTTTTTTTATGCCGTTAAAAGCTATAACGCTATCAGTTGCTTATTATTATTTTTTTGAGAAAAAGATGAGAGGTCTGAATTTTAACCTCACCAGTTGAAACCATTTGAAACATGATGAATAATTCAACATAAATAGTTAAAAGCTATCAGTCGCATAAATATATAGATTATATGCCATGAACTTTTAATTTTCGGACCTTAAAAGCTATAACGCTATCAGTCGCTTTTTTTTGTAAGGGTTTTTAATTGTTAGCTATAATTGTGTTATAATTTTTTCGGACTTTAAAAGTGATGACGCAATAATTGCTATTTAGAACCTGGTTATGACTGATGCAAGTATCTGAGTTTTATTATAAACAAAGAGTTTCACTAGTAAATTGATAAGATTAGTAAGAATAGAGTGGTTGTAGAATCCTCTAGAGGGCAAAACTTTTTTAAACATTTCATTGAAAAGGGTGACTAATACTTTTCCACCGCATTTTTACTAGTGAAAACAGATGAGGTATTGATTTGGAAGACATAGACCTCTCATCGTTTTGACATAAGCCCTGATATATATTTTTCCTTACAGTTCAAGCTACTCAATTATTTAATATTCATAAGAAACTTTTATTAAAATTTTAATCGTATGATCTCTCCCATGAAAAACATTGTCTTTGTCACTAGATCAAATATCAGTTCTAAAAATTGTGAAATAATTGAACTCAGATTAAGTCAGGTATCTAATGAATATTTCAACATAAATATGCACGAATCATAAAGTAGCTAGGACTCCTGTATTCTAAATAGGCTGAAATTTCATTCTATAAAACTACACTTGAAATAATTTAGGACTACTAAGCTTGACTTGTAGTCTGCAAAATAATAACAGGAGCTCATTTCATCGTACACTCGAGAGGCAAGTACAACAGATGTTATACAATTGGTTGTTTGGAATCAGCTTGCATGCTAAACCTTACTTCTCCACAAAGCTGTGACCACTAGGGTTGGTTATATTGTACAGGCACATCCTAATTAATCCCGGTACAATTGTTTCGGATCAGTCATTAATTGTTAATTGTTTGAAATATTTTTCTATATGGATGTAAATTTGTACCTTGTCAAAATAAAAATTCCGAGGGATGGTCACGGTATGTGTTGGTCCCAAAGGCACCTAGAGGGGGTGAATACGGGGCCTTTTAAAATTTAAAGCTAATTTATTATAACTATCGTGTGTACGTTATTCTTGGAAGAAACTCGAATAGTTAACTAGATTATGGCACAATCCAACAGTATGTAAATGGCCACAATACATTAGTTATGTCGTGACTAAGGCGCCATGACGTTACATTTCACTATTTTTTTTCATAATTTAAGTTAGTTTATTCAAGATTCAGCATTCACTATTTTTTTTATCTTCTAAGCCAGCTCGGCCTGTTACAAGTGAGATAATATTTCAGAGAAATTGTAACACTGCACATAAGCAAACAAAAAATGAAAAAAAACTATCTATTTGAATTAGTTGATTCTTTTATATATGGTTAGTTTCAATTAGAAGAAAACTATCATGCATTAAACAATGGGTTAGGCTATGGTGATATGCATATTAAAATACAACTCGTGCTATTGACGCATATATATCCGTTTTCGAAGTTCAAATAGTTGATCTAAACTGCTCAACATAATGTGTATATAAAAATGTACTTGCAGACAGAAAATATTACATTTTTTAGAATTTTTTACTATTTTTTTAGATAGGTAGAAAGTAACTCGATCTAAATATTCTGGACCATCCAGAAGTAGTAATTTACCTATCTAAAAAATTAGTAAAAAAATGTAAAAATTGTGAAATTTGGTCTCCATACACATTTTCATATGGAGATCATGTTTAGCGGTTCGGATCGACTGTTTGAACTTTGAAAATAAATATATGAATCCATAGCACGGGTCGATCAGTAATTAATATGCATATTACCATGGCCTCAATCTTAAAAATAATGATTTTAAAAAAATAACTATTTTCTTTACTTTCTTCCTGAAACTCCTTTTCCAGCTCAAATGCCCATTGTCTTAAAGCCCTAATTAATCATGCCATGCATTTTTATCTCCGCTTTTAAAATCCAAACAGTCTATCCAAACCACTCAACATGATCTTCAAATTAAAATTTGCTTGGAGACCAAATTTTATATTTTTGTAATTTTTTTACTATTTTTTAGATAGGTACAAAACTATTATTTTTTTTCAAAGATTATGGACCATTCAAAAATAATGATAAAAGATTTAAAAAAAATATGAAATTTGGTCTGAAGTTTTTGTTGAGCAGTTGGAATCGTTTGCTGTTTGGTCCCGAGTCATAATTGGGGCACGACACAGACTGATAAGGTAGCTGCACCTAATCATATCCGCACTGATTTCCATTTTGGGGGACCTCTGACACGACACAGTAGATTGCTTGGTGCTGCTTTCCAGCCATGTATATATGCTAGGACAATAACAATAATGGTTCTTATACCAATCACAATGCACTAACAATTGTCGGTAATAATTAATAGTCAATCATAGCATTCGTTGTATGCATAATATATAAATTTGTAATTTCAAAAAATCGTGATTTGTTATATATGGATTTATATTTCTCATTTCAATATTCAAACAATTAATCTGAACTACTCAACATAATCTGCATATGAAAATATATTTGAAAACCAAATTTTTTATTTTTTAAAATATATTTATTATTTTTTAAATATGTTGAAAAGTGACATCTAAAGATTCAGACCCATCCTTTTTTATACCCATCTAAAAATAGTTAAAAGATTTAAAAAATATGAAATTTTTTATCAGCAAATACATTTCATATGGAAATCTTGTTGAATGGTTTGAATCGATTATTTCAACTATGAAAACGTAGAGATAGATCTATATAACACAAGTAAATATGTCATATACACATCAATATAACCTCAATTTTTTTTACAAAATAACTAAAATTGCTAGTAAATTTTATCAATATGTTAACAGCCATCCTTTCTGATGAATTTTAACCTCAGCAGTTGAAACCAATTGAAACATGAGAAGGGTTTAAATGTCTTCATTTTTTTCCCTCTATTATGCCTCCACTTTTTAATTTTCTAATAACAAAAATTCTAAAATTTATATGTCAAAATAAGCAGTCAGACGTGATCTATATTATTTTTCTATATTTTTAGTTTTTAACTGTCATAATAGAAGCGAATATTATATTTTATTAACTCTTATTGAATGACACCAAATACATCAAACAAGTACATCAAATGACACCAATTTATTTTTTTCAAAATAACACCAACTTATCTAAAAAAAAAAAAACATTGCAGGAATTAAAAGTACATCAATGCTGTCGTCCTTGCTTTCCACTCAATAGGTGAAACCAGATTTATGTAATTTCTGTTTGGTGATCTCGTCTAACTTCATAGCCATCTCAGGCGTCATATGGTTTTGCCAATCCCCCCACAACAGCTTTTCTGAAAAAAAACTCATTTTGTACATTATCGATTCCGATTCCACCTTTTTTGTTGATGTCGAGATCTTTGAGTTTATTAAAGCTACAGAAGTCGACAATCTCTTCAACTATGCCATTTCTTATCTCCTCCGCTCGGAATGGGCATCCAATGAAATTTGCCAGCTTCATCACACCATTCACCGGGTCGTTCATCATTTCCTCGTACTTGAGGAACAAAATTATAGGGTTCAATTGCAAGCTCTTCGTGTAATATTCAAGAACGTGATCCCACACAGGACCAAAGGGCATTCGACCCTCAGAAAATAATTCGAAGGCTCGAGTAAAAGTAAATGATTCGTTGAACCCTGGAGATTTCTTCATCATGTGCCAAAGGGAGACTAGGACATCTTTTGGCTCCCTACAGATATAAATGATTGGGCATTTTGATTTCTTGATGCTCTCTGGGAGTATTGAGTATGGCAAATGAGTTCCAAGAACTCTAGGACAAGGAAGGGTTTCCAGATACTGTTCATCACGCGTAGCATAGTGATATTCGGTGAATGGAACACAATCATGAGGATTGAGTTTAAGCAAAGGGTGAGACGAGAAATTAGCATACTTGTTTCGGTGCATTATAGTGAAAGTAAGGGCTTTGAGCCAAGTGGTACCGGATTTCAAATAACTTGCCACAATTACATCATCGGGGCGGGACTGGAAATTATCCTCCATCGCCATAATACCTGGAAGAACCCTCTCTTCTTGCCAAAAACCTTTGTAATTTCGCATTGCAGACATCAGCCACCCTTCTCCTTTCTCAAGTGTAAAAATTAACTCTTTGTATTTACTATCCGCTTCTTCTACATTTGGAATGTCCGTCACGGGTCGACGAGACCTCAATATTATTGATTTTTCTCCAACCTCATTCTTAAGAGGATTGCAATTGGAAGTGAAGGATCCGCCATGGAAATTAGTGTTAAGTGAAGGATCCGCCATGGGAATAAGGGGAGCTAGCTGTAGGTAGTCTTTTAGCTTCTTTCAAATGAATTTGCTCTCTGATATATATATAGCATCACCCCGCTCATACAAAATGCAATTATTAGTTGGTTTGGCCAGCTGTACATGATAGAGATTTATAAATTGTTTCAGAAAAGCTAAGTGTATAATCGTTTAATTTTTTTTTTTTTAAACCTCGGCAGCGGCTGCCAAATTAAGTGTATATGCGTTTAATTAATTAATGAACCAACAAAAGACCAACCGACATCAATATAATTTTTCATTAAACGAATTAAATGCAGAATTCAGAAAAGATCTCCAATATTCACTACTACAAAAGTGTAGTTTACTAACGGTCCAAAAAAGTCTCCAATAAGAGTTTTCCTACATTAAGTGATCAACACGTTAGAACAAGCACTTTCAAACCGCTAGCAAAGGAGTAACATTTTCTAGCGGTTCTCTAGAAGAGTAGTTTCTTCTAACGGTTCCATACTTGGAACCGTTGGAAGAGGGTGGTATTGTATTGGGATCCGTATCCTCTGCATTAACTCAAAGGGAATCTTTTGAGTTAATGAATTTCAACCGTCTGATTTTAAACGGAGCCAATCCGGCTCGTGTCTATAACATAGGGGTCCTTTAATATTAGTGCAGATCTAGTTCACACGAATTTTGAAACAGATTGGATAGTCGAGATTCATTAACTCAAAAGATTCTCTTTTGAGTTAATGCAGAGAATATGAATTCATTGTATTGTGCATAAAAAGTACCCTCACAAAGAGAGTAATGTTTTCAAAAAAATTGTGAAACTAGAAACCACAAAACAGGGAAGGAATTTGCAGGATCTTTTAAGACTAGTATCTGCAAAATTAGGAAAGGAAAAAACAATAATGTTCAATTTTAAGTCTCCAAATATAAAATGAACGCAAATAAATAATTTTAATGCAACCAAATTAACAAAAAAATATCTTCGATTTGAGCGGCCATAACTTTTTTTATCGGTTATGAACTGATAGAAGAAGTTGACATTCTTCTAACATTTACAGTTTTGAACCAAAAGAAGAAAATGAGCAATCTTTTCTATCGGTTTTTTTACTATAGAACCAATAAATTAATGATTGAATTAATTATCAAACTTACCACAACATCTCTGTACTTTTTTTGTTTTGACAAAAAATGCTTCAAATCGATAGAAGATAGGGCGTACTACACTACTAGAATCGTAACTTATAGCAAGGGGAGCATCTGTTTGTTGCAAGGTAGAGACGGTCCTTGCAACAGAAATGGCGTTTGACCAGGACTCGAACTTGTTGCAAGGGTAGTCCCATGCAACATGTATCGCATGCAAATGTATAATGTGCCACCATGCAACTGTTTTATATGTACCCTTGCAACTACATTTTGAAGGTAATATATTATAATTTATTGGAGGTCCATGCAACAGCTCCAAATCATTGCCTTGCAACTACTTAACCACATGAAAGATACTATATTTTATTAGAGGTCCATGCAACTACTTAACCCCATGCCCATGCAACTAGTTAACCCCCTCACTATATTATATTTGAGTGAGGCTATGGTGCTATGCATAGCACCAATGGCTAGTGTACTACGGCTCAATATGGTACTTTTTAAAATCCTAACGGTCGATCCGACCATTCAATGTGATATCCATATGAATATGTACTTGCAAACTAAATTTTATATTTTTCCGAATTTTTTTACTATTTTTTCAGATAGGTAGAAAAATCAGTGTTTTTTGAAAATTCTGGACCATCAAAATTCTACCTATCTGAAAAAATAGTAAAAAAATCGAAAAAATATAAAATTTAGTTTGCAAGTACATATTCATATGGTTATCACATTGAACGGTCGGATCGACCGTTAGGATTTTAAAAAGTACCATATTGAGCCGTAGTACACTAGCCATTGGTGCTATGCATAGCACCATAGCCTCACTCATTATATTTTATTGAAGGTCCATGCAACTATCTAACCCCATGCGCATGCAAAAGGCTGGACCTGCTGTTCTTCTGCAATTGCATGGGACTACCCTTGCAACTGTTTAGTTCCTGGAGACAGATTTGTTTCTGTTTATTTTGTATCTCATTTTTCAATGAATATATTTGGTATAAATCACAACAACATGAATAATAACAGTTTATAAGAATTCAATACTTTGATAACTTAAATTTTGGGAGTTAGAACAAACATTCCAAAACAATTGAGAAACAATAAAAATTGTACAAACAATACAAAAGTAATTGACACAACACGCTTACAAATATTGATTCACCAATATTAAAACTCTTGATTTGAAGCATCGAGGGTCTAGAAACCAAATTCATCCTCACCTAATTGGTCCATGCCAAACTCATTGTCACTTACGATTATTGGATTGTCCTCCTCTTCCTCACTTTGGTCCATGTCCAACTCTTCGTCACCTCCCTCGATTGGGTTGTCCTCCAACTCTTCCTCACCTTGTGACATTGTATCGTCTACTAGCTCAAACTCATCTATTTGAGGGGCCATACCATCCCAATCAAAATCTTGAATGCTTTCTTGTACCAGCATCACTTGCTGAGTTTGGATTTGGTACCGTACCAGAAGTGAATGAAAGAAGTCCAAAGCTCCAAAAATCACATAAGCAACATATTCGAATATCAAAGAGGTTATTAAAACTTGAATTTATGCAAGGAGGTCCCTGATTTGTTAAAATCATGATTTAAGTGTTCTTTCATTAAGGGATAAATCATCAAGACATCATGAGATTAAAGATGTAAATGACATAGAGCAAGTTTGATTTGTTGTCTATTTACACTTTGAACCTTTTGTCTCTCACTATCACATACTAGTCCATTTAATTTCCTTGTATTGTGTAATCTAGTACACATGACAGATCTTTGTACAAGGAAATTAAATATCCTCGATATGCAAGATAGGCCAATTAAAGAGGATATGGCAGGGAGCTGTGAAGCTTCTGTACCTTACCAGTCTCTATATTTCATTTTCATTTATCACCATTTTACTACTCTTTAATTCTTTCAAGTAAAACAATTAAATAGGTACAAGTGGAGCTGTCAAGCTTCTACTCCCATATCTTTGCTACTTAATCATTTTACAAAAAAAAAAAAATTAAAGAGAGCACTTAAAGAGAAAAAGGCAAGAAGGACGCAACAAAAGAGAAATCGCATTTTTGTCCTTTTAATACCTACTTCAATTATTATATCCATAATAAAAATCACAAGTTATGACCATCAATTTCACACTTACCTCATCAATTTGCCTAATTCAATGACTTGACTGTACCTAGCACTGATTTGGGATACAATTCAACATGAAAAATAGACAAAGAGGCACAAAGGCAAACAATTTTACCTTATTTTGCTAGAATCAAGAAAACAGTATACTAGTGGTATTTCCACCGATAGAAGCCAACCCGATAGAACAGGGCGCTAGATTATTCTAGCGGTAGTTTGAAACCGCTAAGAGTCTCACTCCCTTCTATCGGTAGTTTCCCTCACTACCGATAGAAGAGGGGTAGTTATGATATTGGTAGTTACCTCTCTACCGATAGAAGAATTAATAATTCCATACATACCCCATCTGTTCATTTCAGCCATTTTAGAACCACTCAAAAGCATATAGGTAAAATATGAAATTTTCAAACAATGCTATGGCTCCAAACAACAACAAAAAACTATTCTACTTATAAAATAGTAACTGCATAACTCAAAAAACTTAACTCAAGGTTAGTATCAGTACCTTTCTCAAAAAAACATAACTCAAGGTTGTCAATTCTATTATACTGGTTAATTTTGTTGTATTAGACCAAGGTTAGTATCAGTACCAAACTATTGACAATTTTGCCCATAGAATAAAAACATAACTCAAAAAAATTAAAACAAATGAGAACTTCAATATGGTTCTGAGTTTGCATGTATTGGTTAGAATATGATTTTGTTTGTTCAAGATGCAGAAGCCAAGTACAACTTAGATATTCATGCAACTTCATGTTCTAGTATTGGAGTGTTGTTTGCAAATTCAGAAAACTAACTGTTTGTGCTTTCTAGAGACCAGTACATCACCACATGCCCATAGAGACCAGTACAGCCCCTTGAAATATATTTATATCAGCCATCACATCTCTATAAAAGATTGAAGTTTCAAAAAGTTTGATAATAAAAATAGTAAGAATAACAAAAATTAATGGTTCCTTTTGCAAATCAGAACTAGTAATTGTACAGTTTAGATCAGCAGATACCAAAGACAAGCATAAAGCCTGAAGCAGTACAGTATGTACCAACGAGCAAATACTGGTACTTGTGTTGCTAGCATGGTTCCGTATATTCATAATCAATACAACTAATTGACCCTTTTGAGTCAATTAACAAACAATGTTGTCATCCAATCATCTAGATACTTCGTGACAAATGCTAAAAATTTTACCATTGTTCCCTCAAACTCTTCCCAAATCAGCTCAATACTAAATCTTTTAATAAACTTCTTCAAAATTCGAGAACAAATTAACTTCATAGACTTCGTGCCTTGTACGCGCACTCAACTAGAACCATACGACAAAGTACAACCTCTAGGTCGGGTTTATTTTTAAAGTTAATCTTCGTACCTATTTCTCCGATCTACGGCAACAGCGAAAGTGGTCTAAAGAGAGTGGTTCGGTGATCGCCCTCGTCGCCAGGAGAGAGTGGAGAGGTCAGTGACAGCGACTGCGATCAGATTTGCTTAGAGAGTTGAGGGATGGTGGAGAGTACTGAGGGTTTCGATTTGGTTTTGAAAGAGAGGGGGTGGGTTTGGATTTCAGAAAAATCACCAAGTATCCAGAGAACAAATTTCTCTCTTTGTATCACATTTGCTTAGAGACACATACCAACAAATTGTATCGCCTGAGGTAACCAAATTTCTCAATTTTACATAGGAGACGTCGGATCAGTTTTTGCACGAATATTGAAGGATATTCTGCCTTTCACGTGGGGGGATTTAAACAGAAATATTAAGATACCCAAGAGAATTTGGACTCCTACCCAAAGACTCTAAAATGGACACCTCCTTTGAAATCAAGACCATTCATCTCCCATTGAACGGCTATGATTTACAAATCTAAAATTTAAGTAATAATTGTATAGCAAATAGTATGAAAAAAATTCAAAATAAATATTTTCTACTTTTTTACATCTTATATGGCCAAATATTACTTATAAATGTTAATTTTATATAATTTCATTGTTATTTGCTTCTTAAAATTGAGCTAATAATTTCCGACCGTTCATTTTTGAATGAGTAATCAACGGTCGATCTGTAATGAAATAATTTCAAATTAGCTTTTAAATGATCAGGGGAAAACAGTAAACACAACCAATAAAAAAAAACTGAAGTTTCGATATGTCAAAGCTTCGATCCGACGTGAAGTGTCTGTGGCCCTACGATGTTTGTATATTCCATTGGCTTGATGGATAGGTAGATGAACATAAAATTTTATCAAACTTCACTACAATGAAATGAATGTGATATTCTTCAATATGAACGGTTCCGATCGACCATCAGACAACGTATAAATAGGAATCTTCATTAACTCACACTACGAGAGTTCATGTTCTATGTTGATACTTGAAGGATGTGAGTCATTTATGCAACAAGTATGTTATGCTATATAATTTTTTTTAGTACAAATCTTTTAGTAATTCGTAAACATGTTCTTCCATTCATTATCGTGTTAATTTCACTAATTTCGTTTGCAATTCAAAAAATTTGCTAAATTTAACGTCACAAGTGTTCATATTATCTGCGATAACATATATAATTTCAATCACATTCAGATTACCAAAATAATAAAATAATGTTATATAAATAAACATAATTATTAAAGATATTATAAAATTTACATAAAGCAGAAATTTCTGTTCTTAAATAAATAGGATCCTAATAAATCATCTTTTAAATGAACAATTACAATTAATTTCACCTCCCTCTCAATTTTTGCTCACAGTTGTTTGGAATTTGGGACGATTTTGTTGGCATTAATTTTATAAAAGACCACTCAACTATTTAAATAAAAATAATAATAATTCTCAAATAAAAATAAGAAATATTTCTAAAATAAAAAAATTCCTCAAAATTTGATTATATATAAATGTTACAGTGAATAAGATAAATACTAAAAAATATTTCTCAAATAAAAAATATTAAATAAAAATATTTTAATTCAATCTAAGTTTTGTCAAATTTTCACTAAAACTTTGATTCCCTCCTCAATTTTCAGGAAATAAATCTGCTGTTATTCGAATGGAATAAAAGGGTTGAACCAAACCCTCCCTCTCTGATATTTCGTTCCCCAAAATGACTTTCCCTCCCAAAATGACTTTCCCTCTCAAATTTTCGTCACAAAATTTTCGTTCCCCCCAGACCCTAAACCCTCACTTGATCCCCCGCCCAACCATTTCCTCTCAGGCCCCTAATCAGCCGCTCCCGGCACCACACTTCCTCTCTTCCCAAAACCCACTCCACGGCCTTCTCCACCGTCGTCAAAACTGCGATTTGAAATTTGACAGGTGGTTCGGTAACAAGGCTTGGTCGGCACGGCCTTCTCCGTCGTCGTCAAAACTGCGATTTGAAAGCACTTACGGTAAATCTGCCTAAACCGTTTTGTTTTTCCTTGTCTCAGTCATGCTCGTGGTGACATGTGGGTTGAGCCATCGTGTTTAAACCGTTTTAGTTCGGTCCAGTTGTTTAGTAATCTTACAAAGGCATTCTAAATTAGAAAATGTCAAAAGGTTCATATGTATATCCTTCTTGCTTACAAGGTGTTCGATGGATTGCCTCAATGAAATTATTTTTTTGAAACCTTTTTTTTACTTGCCAAAATTTAAATAACTTCTCTTTTTCATGTAAATTATGTAAATTAGTAAATCATCTTCTTCATTTTCTTCCCTTTTCTATTTTCTGTTCTTCATTCTTCGATACTTGTCAGGGACTTTGATTGTTAATTATCTTTGACTTAATAGTGTGCAATACTGAACTGATCAATTCAACCAATAGTGGATGCCTTTCTTTTATAGTATAGATAAGTCTTATTTCTTTCCTTTGCTTTTGCGGGACTGTACAAAAACCAACCAGTTATCCAGGTTGTTTGATACCCAAAATTGAATGTGGAAAACAGGTTTAGAGTAATATCTTACAATTGTGTCAAGAAGTTCACCACCAGTGACGAGTTCCATGACTATGTAAATCTTGGTCTTCCTAGCCATCACCTATGATGCCCAAGCACAACCCAAATAAAGAGAAAGAAAAAATTGTGAGGCCATAATAGAGATATTAAAATAATCAAATGATGAAGAACTTATAAAATGCTCAACTAAATGAGCTTCCTTCACAAAATGCCAGTTAAATGGCCTCATGGTACAGAGGAGAGATGCAATAGATGCATTCTTATATTTAAAAGGTAACAATTAACTCATAGATTTATGCAAAATTATCAGTAGCTTCTATGGACCATTAGAAAACCAAAATTAAAAGTGTGACCGCTAGATTTTAATAATTATTCTCTAATAAAGCATTAATACAACATTCATTTACCTGAGAATGCCATAATAGATAAAGCTCTTTGCTTTTGTAAGTTCTTTATATGACAGAATTATGTGTTGTTCTAGGATTCGCTATAGCAACAGTTATGCACTACTACTGTCTTAGGTTTACCGCAATTGCTTCCAGCACACTAATTTCATCTTCTTTATATTTTTTCCAATATGTGCAGCGACAACAAGTCATGTCGGGCAGCGCAATAAGCGTCATTTAAGAATTCTGCAGAACCAAAGGTGCTCTCCGTCTCAGGTATTGCATCTCTTCTTCATTATACTTCTCTTTCTTTTTAGCTTTTGAATTCTCTTCCCAAGTGTGTAACATTTCAGTTAACCTGTAATTCAGCTACAAAACTTGCTAGAAGGGTTTTCCTTGGTGCGATCTGGCTGTTGCTAGTCTGCTGATAATAGTGTTCCTATATTTTCTTGGTATTAGGATTTTGATAGTTGCTGATTTTCTATTTTGGCTTCTGTGGTGGTTGTATGGCCTTCGTCTACTTTAGGCTTTTTTATTAAATTAATTTCTATAGACTTTTTTAATTTCATTCTTTCACTTTACATTTTACTGTGTACATAATTTCACTGGCCTCAATAGTGCCCCCTAGAAAAATGCAAACTAACAACAACTCTAGGTCTTCCAAAATCTTTAAATTATACAAAATGCAGGGGTTACAGTTGCCTATTACACAGGTTAGTTTGAGCAAAATCTGGGTTATTTTAGGCTTTTAAAATAATAGGGTTCTTGTGTTCATGGATTCTCACATATACATTTTTTCTTAGGAACTAGCTAGCAGTCCTGAACTACCACAAGTTGGTACAGCAGGGAATATGGGTTCTTTGCAGGTAACATTTTAAGATAAAAATTTATGGGATGTAGCTGTTACAAGTCTGAACCAGCCATGTTGTGCTCTCCAAAATCTAACATTGCACTTCCAATTATAATTCTTAGGTTCAAGGTATCCCCTCTCAACCATCTCAGGAACTACCTTCAAGTCTGCAAATGGAATTCAATCCGGTTAGTACATTTACAATGTTGGTTGAATATTACAATTCTTATGAAAAGAACATCTAAGGCTGCAAATTGAAAGAATTAGATGTTCCACACTAATGGGTACCACATTAATGGGTAACGGTACCATTGAGTATTTTTCAAGATAATGGTAAGATGTAAGATGCAAATGATTGATTTTTAAGGTGCTGTTTTGTTGGTACCGACCCAGTACTGCCACTGGTATCAAATTGAACTGACAGGGACCCTTCTATATACTCCTTAAATGTACCAAAACCTGCTCAAATAACACTGTATACTAATAATGATCAATAATAAGTTACTTCTGACAGGCTTGTACAGCATAATTAATTTTTATAAAAGAATATGCTCTAACATTACAATTTGGTTTAAAGAACCAACAACCAAATCCAGAAGTGTCATTCCAAGCACTACTGACTTCTCAAGATGCCCAAGAAATTGCAGGTCATGATGCCGCAATGTCCAATTGGTGGGCAAAACCAACTTCGACATGAACCGGGGATGTCTAGTGGGGTTGTCAATATTTATGGTAAAGTATTTTGGTTATACTGTGGGTATATTTTGCTAACTCATAGGGGATGAGTTTATTTTGTTAATGCTTGATAGGTAGGCACATTTTGGATATATTTAGAAGTTAACTCTTTTATTATCAATGATGTTGTTTTACTTCTTTTTAAAATTTGGTTCAATGTAAGATGACTATACTATGTTGGTCAGTGATTACTAGTTGCTTTATACTTATGTTTCAATGTGTTTTATGTGAATGTTGATGAATGGGAAACTGGGAATTGTAAAAAATCACTGGGCTGGTACCAGATTGGTACAGGGAAGGGAGGGAGGATTGTAGAATTGGAGCATGCTAATTTCCAGCCATTTCCTGTTATTATATACGTTGGTATCTCCATGCAAATAGTATGAACTAAATTCAAAACATGTCAACAATCACCCATGTAATAAGTTAATAATCTTCCTATGCTAATAGTCAGGTGGGACCCATATTTCCTTGCCTTGCATATAGTCAGGTGGGACCCATAGTTCCTTGCCTTGCATATAGTCAGGTGGGACCCACTAAAGCTCCCTTACAAATAACCAGATGGGGCCCATGCTGCCTCCCCTTGCAAATGCCACAAACGGGGTCAACTCTAAAAGTAGTTGCATGCGCCCTTGTTGCAAGGGAATAGGCTTGCAACAAGTCTGTTGCAAGGGAGTCCTTGCAATTACTTAGCAGTTGTGAGGGAAGTTGTTGCAAGGGCATAGTTGCAAGGGTAAGCGCATGCAACAAGTGTTTTCGGGCTTGTTGCAAGGGTATCTCCTTGCAACAAGCCATTTTCCAGGACATGCAATAAGTTACGATTCTAGTAGTGCTAAGAGTCCATATTTGTAGTAATGAATGCAGTTTTTGTTTTATCAAAAGTTAACTTGTCCCCTTGACAGTCGTTGTCAAGATTTCAAAAAAAAAAGTTATGTCTAATTAGTAAATTACAGTTGAAAAATTATGCCGAAATTTTTGTTAACAACATATACAAATATAAATTAAAAAAAATAATACATGTTTCAGCATAGGATGGAAATTAAGTTCCCCAGCCCGACTCACGCATTCAGACTATGCTTAGGACTTATTTATTTTTAGTTGGCATGTTCTGTTATATCTCACAGTCAGTATTACCTTCAGAGTTTATCTATTTTATTTTGGATATTTACTTATAGATGTTAGTCCAACATGTGGTTTTATTTTATTCGAACTCCTACATCTTATTTTTATTATATCGTCAACAATTTAAACTACCAAACTAATTAATTAAAATATTCAAACAACATTCAAATAATTAATTGAAATATTCAAATAATTATATTCAAACAACATGCAAACAGTTTAGACATAGAAAAAAAATCAAACAATATAAAATATAGGGAGCGTCTAACTATCCTCCAGTTCATTTCCCCTATTCATCCCCCGGTCATTAACTACTTGGGGGGGACTACTTATTAACTGGAGGGACCACTAACTATTTGGAAAACCGCCTAATATTTGATAGATTTTACAACTGACAAGTGTTAATATATAATATATTAATTAAGTATTCATACCTAAGATACCAAGTATTTGGGAGAAAAAAAACTAGACACATCACACATCCATCTTTTACACATTTTAGAGGTGGGCTTTTTTTCTCTGTTCAATCTCGCCAATATTTTTGATGATCTGTGAGGAAATTTGCGAATCTAAAACAACGAACGTCTTCTACGCAATTTTCTCTTTCAAATGAGATCCATGATGACAAACTTTCGGGTTGTCCGTCGTGCAAGTATTCATACTTCGTCATGCAAGTATTCATACCTCGTCGTGAATACCTTATTGTGTAAGTATCCATATCTCGTCGAACAAGTATTCACACCTCGTCGTGCAAGTATTCATAACTCGTAATGCAAGTGTAAATAATTCATGTCTGAATGTTTGTACCTAACATATTTTATCAATTTTTTTCTATATGACACTGGATGACGCCTGAAAATATTTATAATCGTCATGCAAGTGTAAATAATTCATATGTCAAGTGTTTGTATTTAATAGATTCTATGAAATTTTAATTTTGTTTCCATATGGACTGGATGATGTCTAAAAGTATTAATATCAATTATTGCACATATTAATACCTTGTCATGTAAAATTGAATAGTTCTTGTATCAAGTGTTTGTATCAAACATATTATATCAATATTTTTTTTTCCTTAGATGACATTTGAAAGTATTATTATCAAATATTGCAAGTATTCATACCTCGTCATGCAAGTGTGAATAGTTCATGTATTAAGTGTTTGTATCTAACAGATTTTCATCAATTTTTTTTCTTATGACATTGGATGACATTTGAAAATATTAATATAAAAAAAATTGAAAGTATTTATACCTTGCCATGTAAGTGTGAATAGTTTATATGTCAAGTATTTGTACCTAGCATATTATATCAAATTTTAATTTTTTTACAGTTCAATCTAAAACCACGAATATTTTCTACGTAATTTTCTCCGTTCAAATGAGATCCATGATGAAGTATTTTAGGATTCTCTGTTGTGCAAATATTCATACCTCATTGTGCAAGTATTCATACCTCGTCGTGTAAGTAATAATAACTCGTAATCCAAGTGTAAATAGTTCATGTGTCAAGTGTTTGTACCTAACATATTCTATCAAAATTTAATTTGTTTTCCAAATGGAATTGGATGACGTCTGAAAGTATTAATATCAAGTCAAGAAAGTGTAAATAGTTCATATGTCAA
Source organism: Carex kokanica (assembly GCA_025461125.1). Taxonomy (NCBI): domain Eukaryota; kingdom Viridiplantae; phylum Streptophyta; class Magnoliopsida; order Poales; family Cyperaceae; genus Carex; species Carex kokanica. The sequence goes on from JAJGRX010000901.1 coordinate 230,321, forward strand.
GTGTTAGTTATTAACATAATCTATGAAATTTTTATTTTTAATTTTTCCATATGGCACTGGATGATGTATGAAAATATTAATTTCAAGTATTGCAAGTATTCATACCTCATCATGCAAGTGTGAATAGTGTATATATCAAGCGTTTGTATCTAAAAGATTTTATCAATAGTATTTTTTTTCTTTTCATGTGTCAAGTATTTGTAACTAACATATTATATCAAATTTTAATTTTGTTTTTCCATATGATACTAGATCACGTCGGAAAGTATTATATCAAATATAGCTAGTATTTATATCTCGTCATGCAAGTGTGAATAGTTCATGTGTCAAGTATTTGTATCTAACAGATTATATAAATTTTTTTTGCATATAGCACTAGATGACGTTTGAAAATATAAATATCAAATATTGCAAGTATACCACGTCATGCAAGTGTGAATAATGTGAATAGTTCATGTGTGAATTGTTTAATTGTACCTAATATATTATATTAAAAAAATCCATATGACACTAAATGACATATGAAAATATTAATTTCAAATATTGCTAGTATTCATATATTGTCATGCAAATATAGATAGTTCATACAAATACTAAACACATTTAATCACGTAACATTAAAAAACAAGAGTTGCAGTACCAAAATAACATTCTTAGTTAAAATTAGCAATATGACCTCCCAAATTACAAGAGCTCCAGTATTTACTCTCTAACGCCCAACTCGAACTTTCAAAGAAAACAAAATGCATACACTAAATAAGTAAATAGTCACAATGTTGAATATCATTGCTCATTGATCCTTTCTAATAAAGACTGAAATCTAACAAAAACTTAACAGAAAATTTGAACAATATAACATCCCCTTGTGCCACTGGTATGTATTTCCCTTGCGCCACTGTGAGTATACCCTCCGTGTCAAAATGACCATTCCCACCCCGGCCTTCTGAGATTGGTCTCAGGAACCATCTACCAGTATCACTGTCTTTTCATATGTGAGGTCCCGATTGGTTTCATCTGGTTTCCCAATTTGAACTAAGCTTATACAAAAAAACAAACCTGCTGGTAGTGAAAAGTAAATCCTAACTTATAGTAGCAATATTAAACAATTTCAGATTTAGTTTCATCTGGTTTCCCAATCTGCCCCTGAAATCATGTGAAGGGATACCAGTAAAAGCTTTCAGTAGTTCGCCTTTGGGCAAATATCATCTGCAATCTTAAATATGGAAGGGTTTAATATTGTAGTCATCTGCAAACTTGCAGTAATTCGCCTCAGTTAGCGATTCAATTAATCATCTTAAAAAATGAAACAAAACATGACCTGATACCCTTAAAAAATGAAATAACAAGAAAGGATAATGCAATCATTTTGTTTCGCGATTCAATTAATCACTTTAAAACGAATCAGCTAGATGTGTCCTATGGTAGGTTAACGTGTTTTCTTCTGGAATTCTGAATCGTAGATGCGTCTTCGACATTTCATTCGCAATTTAAAATGCTGAGAAATGAATACTCATTTGGAGACCGAGAAAAAGAATCTTCGCCTCCTGCCTGGCAGTTCGAGTGATGTCAAGACACCATATAACCAATCTATAATGATCAGGTTAGATAACAGCAATGCAACAATTTGACAGTACCAGTATGATCGATTGAACTGGCACTGGTAAGAGATCTCTTAGAATGGTGCGATCAGTGTTCAATTAGTTTTTCTGATTGAATTAGCTTAAAAAACCAATTTGCAGTGACGTAATGCAATACTACCGATCTCATATATATTTTTCTCATTAAGAGAGGAGTAGAACTAGGGTGTTCCTAAGCTCACCAAGCCCTTCGTGAGCTCGACTCTAAAACCTATCGAATTGACTTCAAACGACATTTTCAAACCGTTAGATGTTCAACCTATATTAAAATGTGCTTGGAGACCAAATTTTACATTTTTTGAAATTTTTTTACTATTTATTAAGATGGTTTGAAAACCGCTGTTTTTATTAAAATTCTGCACCATTGAAAACAGCGATTTTCAAACCATCTTAATAAATAGTAAAAAAATTCCAAAAAATGTAAAATTTGGTCTCCAAGCACATTTTAATATAGATTGAACATCTAACGGTTTGAAAATATCATTTGAAGTCAATTCGATAGGTTTTAGAGTCGAGCTCACGAAAGGGCTTGGTAAGCTTAGGAACACCCTAGTTCTACTCTTAAGAGAGAATTTCTTTGTACTGAATAATCCAATGGAAATGTTGTTTGTGGAATTTTATAGAAACAGGTGTTATTTCTTTTTAATTTAATATTTTTATATGTTATTAATAAAAGTTTCAGAAAATTATTCCTAGCTTCACCGAAGGACGAGAAAATAATTATTGCTCATTTATATATTCAGTGTTATTCACATATATTTAAGCGTGAGTAAGAAATAAATAAATCATTTATGGGGTGAAAATAGAGAGTCATGTTGTTTTGTTATGGGTGAGGTGTGAATTTTTCTCTCACCTAGTCACCTTACACTTACAGGGAAACAAACAACTCGATGTTTTGTTACGATTAAATGTAAGACCTGACCAAAAAAACGAAATTTCAATGAAATTGTTATAATAAAAAAAGCCATAGGGCAACTAGATGAAATTTTGTGAACAAGGCCCGAAAACCAAGCCCAGGGTCACATGGACTAAAAAACAAAAGCCCATTTCATATTCAAGTTTATTTTCTACGGATTTACAAAAAATAAAATATTTCCAATGTAAAGCTTTAATTAGTATAATCTAAACATGCATATATTATCAAATGATATCAAGGTGAAACATGAGTTTTCATTCAAGGCACAATGACTAAAGGTAAAAATTAAGAAGCAAAAAAGAGCACCAAATGCACTGCACAAAAGTCATGAGGTAGCCTTCACAAATAAAATAAGCTTTAGTTTCAAACAAGTGTTTAGTCACTGATCAGGATACACTAAATTGAGTTGAGAGATGCACAACTCAGTTAAGTTTCACAAAAGTTAGAAATGAACTAGATATTTATTCACAACATGTCATGTCATGTCAATCAGCTATGATTAATTATGAACCCTCTCTCTCTTTCTCTTTCTTCATTATATTGCGCCATTTGTCCTTGAGATCATTTGGAAATCTAGTTTGATGAAATACATTTCCATAACATTCTAAAATCGCACTCCAAGGAATTCTCCCATCACTTGTCACCCCAATTTTTTGCATCCCTTCCTGCATAATAATAATAATAAACAAACAGAATAGCTTCTCAAATTTCATACAGAAACAAAACAAATTACATCCATTAACTTGAGTAGTGATGATTAAGAAACGCACTCTAAGAGCTTTTTCCTCTTCAGCTGACCAGGGAAGCATGTTGCGTCTACGAGGAGCTACAACCTTATTTGAACTGAGATGGAACAAGCAAAACATATCGACTTCAGTTGCATAAATTATAAGCTTCTTTGGTTGGGTCCACGAATTGCAAATGTGGCCAGGCATAAATAACACCATTGTAAGGTTGGCTTGTAGATATTACAAGTAATCAAAGGTATCAACAAAAATGTCCAACAAACTACAACATGAAAAAATAAAAGCGAAACAGGAGCCTTACTAACGAGGTGTCGGTCTGCGCCTCTTTCTATTTTTTGCATCTGCATTAATTCTATCTTCTCTTCTTCTCTCATTCCCCGTCTCTTCATTCATCGGCACTGCTTCATGGTTCCCAGACGTGGCCCCGGGACCCGACTCAACCTCACGCTTCTTAGCCTCCTCACCTCTCCCACCAAGCATATCCCTATCCTTTGACACATTTCTGTCATTAGATTTGACCTGTTTCTCCTTCCTCTTACCATTTTTGTCCACTCTATTTCTTCTGTATCTTGAGTCCGATTCCGAGCTCAAGAGAGTAGCATCACCAATTTCATCCTCTGCTGGATCATCATCACTGAATACAGCCTTTTTGCCCTTTCTTTTACCAGTTATGTTATTTTCAACCTTTTGTTTTCCCTTTTCGCCCTTTCCTAGGTTTTCATCTTTCTTCATTTTAAGAAAGGAGGACAGGCTCTCCCTGGCAAGGGAAAAGACCATTTTAGCACTGGCATATGCATGTGCAGCTCTAGAGCGCACACAACAGGGGCAGTAAAACCGACCTTCTTTGTCAAAGCTGCTTGGGGTGGTCATAATGCAGCTCTCATGCACAGTTATTCCACAGCCTTTTTTGGAACAAGTCAACAATTGACCTCCCTTGTTACATACAATGCACTGGTTCTGTTCTGAGAAGGGTATCGGAGAACCCATAAAGCTCTTGCAATGACTCGGGTCATCTAGAAAATCGGCATTGGACCTCAAATTATTATCATTTTCATTTCTGGAGGGTTCAATTGGAATGCTTGTCTCTGGGATAGGTTCTTTAGGCTGTACAGAAGTATAATTACCGAAATAAGAAGCAAATAATTGATTATATCATCTGTATAAGAAAGAAAACACTTCATATGATCTGAACCTGTCCTCTCTCATAAATTCTCTAAAATACCCTAATTAACATTAACCCGTTGATGATGATAAATAAGCACCTTTAGAATAAAATGGAGCAACTCAGCAAGCGGGGGTACAAGGCATATATCTTCTGCTTTGTCAGGACATACTGATATTGAAATTTTTCTGTGCTACAAAATGCACGATTTCCCCTTAAAAATAACATCAGAGTGGCATGTAAAGTACCTCTTCGACCGATGTCTTTGACACAGCATCTCTCCTCTTCAGAATAAACTTGTTCATGTCATCACTTAAAGGCTCACTCCTCGCTGCTTGTAAATTAGATACATTTCCTATCTGGCACAATAATTAATGCATAAATAGACATAAAAAATATATGCAGCTCTTCTCTTCAAAATGTATGAAGTCTCTTTTACATCAAGCTACCAAATAAGCTCAAGTGATCCTTAAATAAGTTCCCCAAGGGCCAAGACACTTATTCGGTAATTTTGAGGTGTTCAACTTGACAAGTAAAAGAAAGAAGAAAAGAAAAGGAGTACCACTGTTGTGGGATTATTTTCTTGCAAAGGTTCACTGGCTGTCTTATCAGTATCAAGGGCATTCTGAGAAGGCAAGTTTTGCGAGGCATCATTGCGCGTAGGCCCTGCCGTACCAGCCGACCTAGGGCTGGTAATCATCTCCTGTTCTTCGTCTACAATATTATCTTTTTGCCTATGACTTGAAGAAGAACCGTTTTCCCTTTTGGAATGCAGTTTAGCATTAGGTCCTGAAACAGATTCTTTCAACTAAAACAAAAAGGAAAGAAAAATGAATGAAGCAAGGTAAGGTTATAGTCAGAAGAAAGATTCATTTTGTCAACACAAGGTATTTAGCTGGTACATGATTGAAGAACCTAATCCGGTGGATATGCTGGTCTAGGTATCAATTTGAACCTAATCCGGTGGATATGCTGGTCTAGCTATCGATTTGACCTTTTTAGGTTTTTAATTGCAGAAATGCGTATTACCCCGAACTAATTTAGGTTATTTGGATAGCACTTGTGGTTGTATGTTGAATCTCAATTTGTCTGTTACCGTGCATTCAGAAAAGGCACCAGCATTTTCCACCTAACAGAAAAAACAGCTAAGTTAATTACCAGATGAATAGAGGGTTTGGGCAATGCTGATCTCTTCTGTGAAATAAACTCTCTTATGTGATCGCTAACTGGTGCAATTCTACTTCCTGAGGGTTGACATGGATCTGTAGGCTGACAAATAACATAAAAAAAGAAAAAAAATTCAGCTAAACCAAATAATCAGTTAAAGAATTACCCTTTTTAAATTGAATTTGCAAGTAACTCTTAAGATAAGAGCCATGCTCTCACCTCTAACAAAACCCCCCCAATTACTGATAAGTTATAGTAGTTGGTGATAAATTTGATGGGTACATCTCATCCCTATTGTAACTGGTACGCCTAGAATACTCTCATGAACTCAATATAGCATGAAAATTCTCCTTCTCAAGAATTGTATTCAATTAATGTACCCTTTTGAAGTTGTGACAAAGGAACTCCACAGTGGGTTGAGAGATGTCTATAGCACCGGCCGTGTTATCCTTGGTATGTACAATACCTCTACTGGTGCATTCCTCGAGATATCTCAACGCAACTCTCTCTTGTACTGATTCAGGAGCATCGGTGTAAAAATTGGGAAGTCTATTCACCAACTCTGAAATAGAAGAGAGTTAGATCCGACCCTTTGAGGAAGTAAAAAGAAGATAAATCCTCTGAAATCAGTAAAAGGCAAACCTTTGAGGAGAGGAAGTTCGGCTTTGGAGTCGGCTAGGGTTTCAATGATGTGGTACCATCCCATTTCGAGAGAAGATGAAGAAGCCATGAAGAAGCTAGGCGAAGGGGAAGGTGAATTAGGCGGGGGCTTCTGAGGTGAATAAGATGGGTTTATGTTATGGTCGGGAGAGGACGGCGGCGACGGAGAGTCGGGCACGGACAAGGAGGAGGAGGTAGACATTGATCGCCCTCTCCTTCTCCTTCGCTCTCCGAATTGGTATCCTCTGCGGAGCGTTATGGTGCGGTGCCGTGCGGTGCTTTTAATATGATCCGTTCGTTTTTATCGGACGGACCAGATCAGATCTTATCGGATAGGAAAATTTTAGTTTTTTGTTTTCAATTCGGATAAGATCTAATCTGGTCCGTCCGATCAAAACGAACGGATCAGATTAAAAACACCGCACGGCACCGCACCATAACGCTCCGCAGAGGATACTGGTCCCCTCCCTCACTACTCACTGGCTCACTGCTGCTACTCACTGACACACAGATCTTGATACAATTTCGGCCCGCTCTTTCAAATCCGGCCCAATAAAGATTTTATCTTCTTCTTTTTTTCTTCTATAATTATAACAACTGATTTTACATTTTTACATCACATCATCATATAAACTAAACTAAACTAATTTCTATATTGCGCTATGATTTCACAATAAACATAATTTTGCCTAAAGCTATTCATTACCCAACTTATTTAAATTTACATGATAAGCAACATCCCAGAGAATTGAAAAGACTCATCTAATTATCACCTACATATTAGTCAGATTTGACAGGTTAGTTCAATTATTTACAAAACACAGGAAATAAATATGATTTTATTCTCTGGGAATAACAATAACCAGTTAGTCCGATTCCATCCGTTGATCTTCATTGAGATTTGTACATGAAAAATTTATTTTGTTGAGATTCACACAGAGAAAAGTTTGAACAGTTGGGATCGGAATAACAAGTTCTTGTTGTTATTCCATACTTATTTCTGTTGAAAATATGCATTTAATTGACTACCATTTTATTTTTTGAAAACTTTTGCAAAGGCTGCGAAGTCGTGAGGAAAATCGAACTCTTAACTTTTGAATAACCAACAGTCTTAGAATTTTTTATTACCAACTGTGCTAGACAACCATTTCAAACTTCAAAGGGAAGTTTAAAAATGTGCAAAGTGACCCTGCTACTCGTTTTTCCAACTCTTGGAACTCCAATCAGAAAACACACATTTTTTTTTTATATCAATAAAAATTATCAAACTATACAACTTAACATGAATATTAATTTGTCGGTCTATTAAGCATAAACAAACATATAAAAGCATGCAAACATTAAAATTCGGTTTCAATCGGCCTTGACATTTTGGGCCTGGAGGAGGCCATCACGGATCTGGGTGGCGACGTCCCTGACAGCGCCAGGGCCGTGGGGCATGAAGATAGCAGACGACTTGGAGGAGGCACCGATCTCCTTCATGGTGTCAAAGTACTGAGTCACAAGGACCATGTCCATGACGTCCTTGGCCGAAGTACCGGGTACATTCCCAGAGAAGGCAAGCACACTGTCACGCAAGCCGTCAGTAATGGCTTGGCGCTGACGTGCTATACCAAGTCCAGACAGGTATTTGGCTTCTGCCTCTCCTTCCGCACGCTTAATCTGCAGGATCTTCTCCGCCTCCGCCTTATCGTTGGCAGCTAGCCGCATCCGTGCTGCAGCATTGATCTCATTCATCGCCCGTTTCACGTGCTCGTCTGGCTCTATGTCCACTATCAATGTCTGCACTATCTCATACCCGTACATCGACATTGCCTTCTCCAACTCGTCTTCGACTGACTTGGCAATGTCGTTCTTCTGTTCGAACACATCATCTAGTAACAACTTGGGAACACTGGCCCGGATCACTGTGAAAAAATTAATTTCGCGGAGGTCACTAAAATTTGTCCTTTGTCACAAATTGGTCACTCAAGTTTTATGTCCCTTTGTAGCCACTCAACTTTTCATTTGTCTCAATGAAGTTACTCTCTAACTTTTTTCATCCAAAAAATTAATGAAATATAACTTTTCTGCTAGTATTTTGGATGGAATGAGCATATTATGTTAGTATTTTGGACGGAATAAGCATATTCTGTTAGCATTTTGAACGGAATAAGTATATTCTGTTAATTTTTTTGATGGAAAAGTTAGAGAGTAACTTAATTGAAACAAATAAAAAAGTTTAGTGACTATAGAGAGACAAATCAAACTTTAGTGACCAATTCGTGACAAAGGACAAAGTTTAGTGACCTCTTGCGAAATTTACCCAAAAGTTTTTTATAAGGAAAATTCAAGTGAAAAAGGAATAAAAGAGAGATAGAGCGTCAGCAGAGAACATACATACCATCAAAGACATAAGACTGGATCTGCTCGCGGGTGTTGCTGAGCTTGTAGAAGGCGTCAGCGGCCTTGTCAGCCATCGCGCGGTATTGCACGGATGCAACCACAGTGATGAACACGTTATCCTGTAAAATCCAAAAAAAAATAATTAAGATCCAATATATGTAGATTTGTGAGGAAGAAATGCACGCAATTACCTTGGTCTTTGTCTCGCAACGGACATCGAGCTGCTGGACTCGAAGAGAGAGAGATCCTGCAATTTGTTTGCCTATAATCCATGGCAAGCAGTGACAGCCGGGAGTGAGCACCTCCTCAAACTTCCCAAAGCTCTCCTTGATCGCCACATTGGACTGGTCAACCTGTATGCAGCACAAAGCCTGCCCCATTTCTCTTATTTTCTCTTAATTAGTTACCTGGATCTGTACAAATACCAAATAGCATACTCATGAATTAGTTAACTCTACATAGATAGAATATGTGGAACCCAAGTAGGAAATAAATGACCAATGATTTGTTGATTTTAATTAGAAAGATGGAGGTGTTCTTTGCATGATTGCATTGCATATAAGAAGAAATAAAATGAGTGAACCTTGTGAGCAGGAAACTTGAAGAAGAGAAGAAATTAAATGTTAGATGAGACCATTTGATTCCAGTTGTAATTCTAATTGAACCTTGGACTTGGAGGGCTGAATTACAAGGAGAATTAATTGAATTGGTAAGAAATAGTTTAGTGAATTGAAATTGAAGGAAGGAGATTGGGAGGCGTTGCTTACTTGCTTCTTTGGCTTCGGCCTTTGCTTTACATAAAGGACCCGTTAATTTGGAAGGATCCAATAAGGAAACTAATTAAGAGTAGGGTTAAAATGCACTATTAGTTTTGTGCTCTAATCATGCTCCACGTCTTTTACTCTGTTTTAAAAGTTCGAACAATCGATCCGAACCGCTCAACATGATCTTCATATTAAAATGTATTTGGAGACCAAATTTTATATTTTTTTTGGAAATTTTTTTACTATTTTTTTAGATAGGTACAAAATCACTGTTTTGGATGGTCCAGAATTTTCTCAAAACAGTAAAAAAATAGTAAAAAAATTCCAAAAAATATAAAATTTTGCCTCCAAGTACATTTTAATATGAAGAAGATGTTAAGTGGTTCGGATCGACTGTTCGGACTTTGAAAACAAAGATAAGAATGTGGGATATGATTGGAGCACAAAATCAATGGTGCATTTTAACCAACTCCTAAAATAATTGGGTACAGAAAAATCTGTCAAAGGCAACAGGGGACTCAAAAGAAAGTATTAATGGACACTAGTGCATGTCCATTATGCATAGGAAGTTTCTACAAGGAATAAAAGTGATCGATACTTTGATTTAACCCCGTAACCACCCAATTTTGCGACTGATCCATACCACGCAAAAATTGATCCATACTTTCAAGTGTCACTTAGTGTGCTTGTAATTATTACCTATGCTTCTTTTATCGATACTTTCAAGTTTCAAGTGCCACTTACTGCTTGTAAACACCTGCCCTACGAGCAAAATCATTCTCATTACTTTATATCTATGGAGAATCATATAACCGAAATTTTTATTCACATCCTCAATTAAAAAAAAATTATACAAATGCCCTCAATTTCTTTTTTTTTAAATGCCCCTACCGCTGAGATTTTCGGCGGTTGTCTTAAACACTGTAGCAAGACAACCGCTGAGATTTTCGGCAATTGCTACAATGTTTTTTTTTTAATTTAAGAAGATGTGACGTGACACCCATATCTTATTACAGAAACATCGATGTTTTTGGATTGAAACATAAATGCACTTGTGCTGGGATTAACCAGTGTATAAAACATCAGTGCGTTATCGATGTTTTTATATTGAAACATGGATGGAGGATTAATTGATGTAATTTTTTCATTTTTGAAAATTATAAAAAAAATAGCATATAGATGAAAGATTAATTGAGGAGTAAAATTGTTCATCAGTTAATTATTTTGATGATAATATATAACTCTGATTAAATGACAGAACAAAAAAGAAATACCGTATTAGTTCAAGTAAATAAAAATGTAAATGATGCTCCTCATTTTTTGTAATATTGATATTCAATTTTAAAATGTTTATTATTGTAAAATAAAAAAAATTGATGAACAATTAACGGACCGTAGAATCATAAACAATTTTAGAGTGTTGGTATTGTGTGCAACATGTGCTGAAGAAACTTAGTTTAATTGTTGCATATGATGCAGACAAATCTAACAGTATCTCCGGCAAGACCCATTAATATTTATCACCTCTCATAACGATCGCTCTTAGCTTGATATGAATAGGAAAAAAAGTTATAACGATCAATTGTAGCTGGACATATCTATCCAACAAATAAATATATAGCATTCAATGTATCAGTATTCAGTAGTGTGCTGCTACATAAAAAAAAAAAAAAAAAAATACAATCAGTACAGTATCAATGTATCATATACCAGCACCATATATGATATTTCATCAATGAAAGAAAGAAAGAAATTAATAAAATATTAAACAGAAGTCTCATAGACACATGAAATTATACTGACACTTGACTAAAGAAAACCGAAATACTCCATCAGAAAGAAAGATATTTCTATTAAAATTCAGATTTTGTATCCCATTCACACAGCAAAAAGTAGCAAACACACATTAACAAACAAACAGATAGAAGCATGCAAATATTAAAATTCAGTTTCAGTCGGCCTTGACATTTTGAGCCTGGAGGAGGCCATCACGGATCTGAGTGGCGACGTCCCTGACAGCGCCAGGGCCGTGGGGCATGAAGACAGCAGACGACTTGGAGGAGGCACCGATCTCCTTCATGGTGTCAAAGTACTGAGTCACAAGGACCATGTCCATGACGTCCTTAGCCGAAGTACCGGGCACATTCCCAGAGAAGGCAAGCACACTGTCACGCAAGCCGTCAGTAATGGCCTGGCGCTGACGTGCTATACCAAGTCCAGACAGGTATTTGGCTTCTGCCTCTCCTTCCGCACGCTTAATCTGCAGGATCTTCTCTGCCTCCGCCTTATCATTGGCAGCTAGCCGCATCCGTGCTGCAGCATTGATCTCATTCATTGCCCGTTTCACGTGCTCGTCAGGTTCTATGTCCACTATCAACGTCTGCACTATCTCGTACCCGTACATCGACATTGCCTTCTCCAGCTCGTCTTCGACAGACTTGGCAATGTCGTTCTTCTGTTCGAACACATCATCCAGTAACAACTTGGGAACACTGGCCCGGATCACTGTCAAATTCAGTGTTTTATAAGGGGAAATTGAATTGAAGTGAAAAAAGAATAAAGAGAGATATATATATAGAGAGCATGAGCAGAGAAGAAGATAGATACCATCAAAGACATAAGACTGGATCTGCTCAGGGGTGTTGGTGAGCTTGTAGAAGGCATCAGAGGCCTTGTCAGCCATCGCGCGGTATTGCACGGATGCAACCACGGTGACAAACACATTATCCTGTAAATCCAACAATAGAATTAATGAACAATATATGTAGATTTGTGAGGTAGAAATGCAATTAGAAGATGAACGAATTACGTACCTTGGTCTTTGTCTCGCAACGGACATCGAGCTGTTGGACTCGAAGAGAGAGATAGCCGGCAATTTGTTTGCCTATAATCCATGGCAAGCAGTGACAGCCGGGAGTGAGAACCTCCTCAAACTTCCCAAAGCTCTCCTTGATCGCAACATAAGACTGGTCTACCTGTACGCAACACAAAGCCTGCCCCATTTCTCTTGATTTCCTCTTTCCTCTTTCCTTGATTGATCGATCTGTACAAATACTCACCAATTAGTTAACTCTATCTATCTACATAGAGAGAATATATGTGGAACCCAAGTAAGGATATAAAAATGAAGGAAATGTTGGAAACACAGCACAGGGTGACAGACTGACAGCCATATATAAATAAATAAATAAATAAAACAAGGTTGACCATAAAGCATGGCTTGTAATGAATTGGCTCAGAATAAATTATTAAGAAAAATATATATACAATAATAGGGCAATGGTTTGTGGTGTTGTTTGCATGATTGCATACCTTAGAGGCGTCAACTCAAATGAATTTTGAAGTTGAATTGGTAAGAAATTCGAAAATTTGAGTATTCGATTCTTATCTTATCTCCTTGTGGTATGAATAGTTACGATGAGATAAGATAAGAATCCCCTTTGGCCTTTAGTTCCTTGGCTTTTATAAGGAGAGGAGAAAAAAACGCGCAGACGCGGTGGCTGATTCTTCCTTGTAATCGGACGGAATTTTCGGCGCTTGGAAAGGAAGAAGGAGCTAATTAGAGATCACAATTTAAGAAAATTTCCAAATGGGACGTAAGTGTAGACGCGGAGGAATACGATACAATCGAATTAACGCGCAGAGGGGGAGTTTGATTTGGGGACGTTTCTCAGAACTGAGAAAGGAGTAGGTCCGATGTCCATTGGACATACTTTTGGGTCCGATGGGCTCCAAGGCCGTCCGATTCATTTTAAGATCCATGCGCACAATAATTCATGTGAGCGTGCACGAATATTAAAGTTAAGCACATATCTTAAATCCCATCGGACGATCCTGGACTCCAAAGTCTTCTTTTCTAACAATAATTTAGATCAGGTCAGCGGTCAATCATATCACGAGTCACGACACAGACATGAGAATTCGGCCCATTTGTTCACGGGCTAGAGCTGCGAATTCGGCCCATTTGTTCAATTAGCAGAAAACCCAACAGCACTAGGCTTTATTTATTTATGCCCTTTGAGAATTGAGAGAAGCCGCACCGACAGGCCACATAAACTAAGCGTAGCCTCTGCCACATAAAATCCATCCCTCTGGTAATCAGAGAGAGAAAACTGGAAGAGGAGAGAGAAGCAAAGAAAGCAACTAAGCAGGCCTCCGCCAGAGATGGGAATACTCGGAGGAGGGAAGCCATCGCCGCCGCCAGTGGCCACAGCGGCCGCCGCATGCTCTGAACTCCGATCTGCCTACCACGACTGCTTCAATCGGTATTCTTTGACTTTCGATCTTTGACTTGTATTGAAAAACCTAATTTACTTGCCCAATGGAATGGAATGGAGGTTAAATAAAATCCCTTGATGATCTGATCTGATCTGATCTGACTGACAGGTGGTACTCAGACAAGTTTTCTAAAGGTGAATGGCACAAAGAAGAGTGTACTGCTCAATGGAACAGCTATCGATCCTGCCTCCAGGTAGAATATCAATTCATGTTCTTCCTCCTCAGACCTCAAATCAATTAATTACTAGCTACTTAATCTTCTTCTCTCCTAACCCAATCCTAAAATGTTTGCTAGGAACATTTGGAAGATAAACACCTCAGGAAGATTCTACTTGAATCACAAAATTCAGATGCCTCTTCAAAAACAGATTAATTAATTACACTCCATGGATTGCTTCAACACAACTCTAGTTAGATATCTCATGCATGTAGCCTTTTTCTTTTCTTCATTTATCCTTACTTTAAAGGGAGGTAGTTCTCATGTTTTCTGTTTTTCATAGCAAATTTTAGGCTCTTTACTCTGCAACAGCTTTGTCAAATGAAAAGAAAAAGTCAAAGAAAGTAATTAAACAAAATAAAACACACACTCTCTCTCGCTCGACCTGGGATGCTTTCAGATCAAGTTCTTCACACTCAGAAGAAGGATTGGTACCTTCAACAGTACCAGCACCAGCATAAACTAGCATGCTGTTGCCTTGTATATATTGTGCATAGTGCAATGAAAAACAAAACAAAACATGCAATTTAGTGATGAAGATTGGTACAATAAGAAAGTAAACATCATGCAGTAAGTGAAAAGTGAAGGGAGATATATCTTACTTGCCGATTAAAGCATATCTGATACCGACATCGAATTCACTTTCTACTCCCCCAAACCACCCGAAAGGGCCCGCGAACATTCCTCTATCAAACATTTCTACTAAATTGAAAAGAAAATGTCTTTCGATTTCTTTCTTATTGATGATTGTATCACTTGTAAGTACTTCAGTCTATAATACACGTCAGCATGTGACATATAAGCTAACATATTATTTTGAAATGTCCAAGCTCAATGGTACATTTTACCAAAGATGAGTAAAAGGCACCTCATCATCCTCTCTATGTAACTTGCCAGAAAGCTGTGCGCAAAAGTGTTGTACTCGAGGAAGTTTTCTCAGTGCCTTCCCATTTTACTAAATTAAGATGAAAAAAAGGCACCTCATCATCCTCTCTTCACAGAAAACCTTCCTGTTTTACAGAAATTAAAATCCGACTGTACTTCTGTGTAACCGGTACAAGAAATAAATAGTTGCATCCGTTTCATTGAGATTGAGAGGGAGCACGCTTTTGCCTGTAGGCTGTATTCATTCATTCATCCTTCACAATTAGAGGTGGTGCTGCTTTTGCCACTGCCAGCCAACACGAGTTCATCACTTTGGGTCTATGGCTACTGCTGTCATTGATGTGTATACGTGCGTGAGCACATGTCCAAGAGAGACAGAGAGAAGAGATCAGGTTGGTCTTCTTGTTATTGTTAAAAGATATAAAAGAGTAAGAAGAAAATGCACGAGAGATAATAAGAGGCATTGCGTAATAATTCAAGTAGCAAGAGATAAAGAGAGATAAGGGCAAAACTGTCAAAATCGCTTTCCAATTTGACACCTATTGGATAGTCTGTAGCTGCTGAATAGCAAGCAGGGAAATCAAATGACTATTTATTATTCACTGAAGATGATAGATATAAAAAAAGCAACTCAGCAAAAGAAATTTCATTAGTCTGCGCTACTCAAATGCCGGTTCCATTTCACAGGCAATCAAAAATACTGATATCAACGTAAAAAAGAAAGAAAAAAAAATTTGGAAAACAGGAAACCAAGCCCCCCCTCCCTTCCAACTTCCATCACAACCACAAAAACAAAATGGTCTCTCTAGCAGAAGAGTTTAAACAAGAAATAATCATTATTGACATTTTATTTTATCATCAATTTTTGTTTCTCCTGTTTTCTTTAGCCCAAGAAGTCAGAGAGGACAAGGCAAGGCATGGCATGAAGCAATGCAATCAAGGCTTGAGGGCGAGGGATAGGCCGAGCTTGGAGCTCTTCTCAATAGCCTTGGTGTCAACCTCGGCTGAGATGGTGAACAGAGACTTGGGACGCCACATATGCTGGATGAGTGCTGACGCCTTGCCCGCACTGTCAAAGCGTGCCTTCACTGTCGTCAGTGGGTCCAGCGCATGCTGTGTCCCAAACGTCAGTGTGTTCTCCCCACTTGAAAATGAGTGCATCAACTCCGCCCCAACTGCCGTGCTCGTCAGTGGACTCACCAGGTGGTAGTACGACGCACTCAGCATCTCTCCCTTGTTAATCCTGTTTGTTTGTTTCAACTTTCAATCAATCAGTTCATCCAAATCCACCATTAATCAAATTTAAAATCAATCAATGACATATTATTCTATTCCAATATTATAATCTCCTAATTTTTGTAATATTATTCAAGCATTCTCAAGTCTGTCATAAAGTCAACAATGACTTCATTTTATGAGATATGGTCTCCAAACACTAAACTCCAATTAGTGCCAACACTTCCATATAAACCCGTCCTCGTCAGCCTATATTGGACAGAACCAACAAATTCTCTACCCAGTACAACACAGCACTATCCTTGATAAAAAAAGATGGAAAAGAAAATCCAAATGACTGTTGTTAAAAAGGACAATACTATGTGTTTTATCTCCATTTCATTTTCAGCTTTTGCCTCCAAAAGAGCAAATACTATGTATACCCAGTAAAATATTGTCTAGACCCAGAAATATGAGGAACATCAATCACAATCCTCCCAAGTGTGAAAAACATACTCAAATTATCGGGCATGTGCATGTGTACGTGTGTTATGGCCCCTACACCCCTAGCCTATCTACTCTGAAAAAGATTCCCAAAATATCCATAATTCCTGCATTGCTTGTGTAAAGAGAAATAAGTATGGCAATGTTATTGTACGAGGTAACTGCTATGCATGATATTTCTTGTTTACCAGTCAGGATATGCTAACATTTTTCAGGTTTTGCAAACAAACTATGAACGAACATCTAAATATAATAAATGGTGATGATATGGCAAAACAGAAAATAAAAAGGGAAGGGGGAGAGAGAGGAAAACTGACAGGTTGACAGCAGCAATGAGATCAGCAGTGGTGACACTGAGGCCCGCGTTGTACTTGACAAAATTGGCTTTGGCAGTGTCAAAAGAGACATCAGTTCCCACAGCAAAGGCCTTGGTGCCAACAACAGTTGACATGCTCACAACTGGGTTTGTCGTCAGACCCATGCTGGCTGTCACTCCTGCATAGTCGTGCAGGTATTGGAGCTCTGCCTGTATTAAATGAATAAATAAACAACATTAACAGTATGAACACATGTCATCTGTGAGAAATAGTAAGAAGAAAAACTAGTACAAATGGTGTGTGTGTGTGTGTGTACCTTGCCAGACTTTTGGTCAGGTACAGAGAAGCTCAAAATCCCCTTCAATCCTGGCATCCCAACCTCATGATGAGTCACTGTTGCTGTCAACTGTTCAAATTAACAAATAAATTAAACGAAAGAAAACCAGTAAAAATGTTGCAATAGTATGATGAAATGTAGAGAAGAGTAGAGAAGAGAAAGAGAGATACACTAGAATTGGAACTGGTCTTGATATCAAGTGTAACATTATTGTTCTTGATCTGAGAATTGATCTCTCCTAGTATGAAGTCATTCTTCTTTGTGCCTGTTGCTGTGATAGCCTGTTCCAAAAAATAATAATTATTATGAAGCTGAAACCATAGAGCAGGGATGTAAAGCAGCTGATTTGAGAGAAGTTAGAACTTACAACTCCATTGGAAGTGTAAGTGGTGACAGAGAACTTCTGATCGGTGTGATAATCCTTGTAAAGCAGATCTGCAGCGAAAGGTAAGTGAAAGTGAAAGGAAGATTTAGAATCAGTAGTAAAAATGGAAGAAAAATGGGAGAAAAAGAAAAAGAACCTTTGGCCTTCTTTCCGATCTCGGAGTAGAGACCAGGACCCATTGCTCTGCTTTGCTTTGCTTCGCTAATCAGAGAGAGAGAGATTGAGATTGAAAAAGAAGAACAGGCGGCGCACAAAGAGGAAATAAAAAAGATACCCTAGTTGTTAAATTGATAGTTGAAACTCTCTCTCTCTCGCCAGTCGCCCCTATATTTTTTCTGTTTTGTCCTCTCACTTTCTGATATTTAAACTTCTTACGGAAGAAGAAAGAAATTGATTAGCTAGTATAATTTACAAATGGAGATAAGGGTTTGTATAGAATTAGAGAGATATTTTGAGGGTAACATCAGAAAAGTGGTTAGAATAATATAATTTTGTGGTGTTGTAGACGTGGCCACTCGAATTTGCTTACCAACAAGGCCTGGCCCAACTCAGAAGAGAAGAAAAGAAAGAGGCCCAACAAAACAAAACGGCATCAGGCCCAAACCCATCTGAAAACTTGTTTTTCCTTTCCCTTTCGTTTTTTATTTTTTTTATTTTTATTTCGAGTCGCCATGAAACCAAGAGAAGGAGAAGGAGAAGGAGAAGGAGAAAGGCACCACCTCACCAGAGAAGACGATGTCATCTCCGACGGTGGTGGATGCTCCAATCCACCTCCACCGGCGCTGAGGCCTCCCACTGACGTCATTTGCAAGGTGTTCTCCCAGCTGGACTGCGTTGACCTTCTCAGTTGTTCCGTCGTTTGCAAGTAAGTACTCCCCAATACTAATGAAACAGGATCAGAACCATTGCCAGTGTTACTGGTACAGAAAGGCTTTATGTATCCAAGTAACATAATTTATTTATAATTTTTTACCAGAAAAATGTTTCCTTGCATTTGGGTGGCTAGATTAGATTATACAGCTCATCTGGATATGATTATGGTGGTACATTTGATTGATTTCAGGCAATGGTACAGAGATTCGTCGGAGCTGAGAGAGGGATGGAAGAGTGAATACATGGAAGCATCAGCTTTGTTTTCTTTGGGTATCAAACGTGACGTGCATCCCCCTTCTTCTACATGTTCTATCAGAGGCTTGCATTGTTGGTGTCCTTAATTTCATTTTAGAAAAAACTGTATTTGATTTACGTACGCCTTTGCAAGGGTAATTTTAATCTTACAAAATTAATGTTGTATGCTACTTTTATTATTGATATGAGAAGGTCTGAGATAAGACCAGTGGCTTAGTTTGTCATGGGTGGTAAATTCCTGGTATAGTTTTTGCTTCTTTTCCATTATAATTTTTATTAACCAGGATGATCACAATAAAATGTTTTAACAATTTAACAGTTTTTACAGAACAGGTTAGAAGAATTCCTAAACTAAATAATTAATTTATTGGTATTATGTTGGCCTGTTGGGCATATCAAGTAGGAGGTTAATTAATTGGCCATTCACATTTATACAAGTATTAGCACTTCTAAGTAACAATGATATCCAATTAACCCATTAGTGGTTGAAATTTCTACTTAACAATACTTCTTCCATAAATTTCCAATTCACTTTACAAAATTGTAAAATTTCATGAGCAAAAATCACATTATCTAAGATTAAAAGGCAGCCTGTGTTACATCTATTAGTATATTCATCAATGATTCTAGTCTATTGGTAAGCAATTTAACCAAAGAGATAGGTCTATATTGCTTGACAGACAGAGCATCTTTTTGTTTAGGGATTAAGCAAAGAATCACTGCTTTATTAAAGCCACTTTTAACTCTGCATTATTATCATAAAAAGCTTGAATTATACACAGGCCCAAACTCACCAGAAAACTTGTTTTGCCTTTCCCTTTCTTTTTATTTATTTTTTATTTATTATTTCGCGTCGCCATGAAACCAAGCGAAAGAGAAAGAGAAAGAGAAGACTGCGGCCACCATGACGTCATCTCTGATGGCAGTGGATGCTCCACTCCCACTGACGTCATCTGCAAGGTGTTCTCCCAGCTGAACTGCGGCCACGATGATGTCATCTCCGACGGTGGTGGATGCTCCACTCCACCTCCACCTCCACCTCCACCGGCGCTGCGGCCTCCCACTGACATCATGTGCAAGGTGTTCTCCCAGCTGGACTGCGATGACCTCCTCAGTTGTTCCCTTGTTTGCAAGTACTCTCTCTCTCTCTCTCTTCTGATTTGTTTTTCCAGGCAAGTGGGAAATGAGGTTGGGAAATGAAAATGAATTCAAAGTATTCTTTCCATTCTGATCGTGAGAAACTAACAGTGGAATTCCATCAGGACTCTGGGACTGGACTGGCAATGGTACGGTGCTTCGTACCATTGCTAGTGCTACTGGTACAGAAAGGCTGTAGCTATCTGACCGAATTTTTTATATTTACCAGAAACATGTTTCCTTGCATTTGATTGATGGTGTCATTCAGGCAATGGTACAGAGACTCATCGGAGCTGAGAGAGGGATGGAAGAAAGAATACATGGCAGCAGCATCTTTTTATCGTTTCGGTTTCTTACACGACGTCGTCAGCATGTTCTATCCGAGGGTTAAGTTCTATCCGAGGGTTAAAAATAAGGGTGTTAGTCGGTTCAGCATCTTTTTATAGGCAAACCAAAATTTTATTTGGTTTTGAAAAATCAACCTGAACCAAACCGAAATAGAATAAGAACCGAAGAAGAACCGAATTGAACAAACCGAAGTAAATTTTGGTTTGTTCGGTTGAACCGAAATAGGATATTAATCATAAAAATAAACATGGCTTAAAATCTTAATCCAAAACCTTACAGCCAAAATTCAAGTACAATCTTATCGGACTTCAAAAGAGAACATCATTTTCAGAATGTAAATGAATTTTGGTTTTAGGGTTTTGGATTAAGGGTTTATGGCATGCTACTTCCTCTTAATAAACAAAAAAGACTGTATTTTGTTTCCGTACCGCCTTTTTAAGGGCAATTTTACTCTTGGAAAATGCTGTATGCTACTTTTATTATTGATATGTGAAGGTCTGAGATAGGCCAGTGGCTTAAAACTACACACACACAATGACACAACTGTATTCTGCTTTCCTGACGCATCTTCTTCCTTAACTACATGGTAAATGAAGATTAAGGCTTGCTTCAAATTTGAGTTAGAGGAAATTAAAAAAAAAAAAATCAACATAGAAATTCCAGATTCGAAATAGTAAATTGCTTCGAATAGTTTGTTTAATAAATTCATTTAGAAAAAAATCATTGCAACGAACTCAGAATTTGTTAAGATTGTTTAATTTTAGTTTGTCTCTAAAATTTTTATTCCTTTTGTTTTATTAATTTATTGGTCATGTTTTTTTTTTTTTCTGTTTGGATTGCTTTGATAATAAGTCAATAACAATGTGAGGGACAAATTGGTCTTTGTATACTAAAATGTATATTTTATTTACATTAAACATTCTTCTTAATCTTATTTCCTCACCGAACACAACATTGTTAGCAAAGATTAAAAATTTAATCCTTCTCCCTTAAGGAAGGGTGCCGAACATGCTTAGAGATTAAGCAAAGAATGTTAAAGCCACTTTTAACTCTGCATTATCTCCATTCTTATATTAAGCACCTAGATGTTTTGATTCGTTAACGGCTTTGATTAAAAGAAAATTTTTGGATTGAATATCAGCCCTTCGATCAAATATTATGATTCTATGCATCTTTTTATGTTATTTTACATGTAGAAGTCTAAATTTATTTAGATACGTACTATCTACATACAAATTGTATCATCTTTCTGATTGGTTCTAATTTTTTCCAATTTTTTAAATGTCATTTAAGAAATTTTTGAATTGATTGGTCATGTTTTCATTTCTTTCTATTTTTTTAATATCATTTAAACAATAATATTTGTCATTTAATATGTCATTTTGTTTGAGATTTTTTTATAAAAATGTCAAAATAATAAAAAAATATCATTTAATATGTTATTTAATATGTAATTTAAGAGTATATGTTATTTAATATGTTATTTAAAAATATTATTTATTAATTAGTCTAAATTTTTTATAAAAATATATTATTTTGTATGAGAATTTTTTTATTGTCCGGTAATATGTTCCAACTTTAGTAACAACACACGGCCACCGTACCTTTACAAGTTATCATAAAAACTTGTATGATACGCAGCGCAGGCCCAAACTCACTACAAAACCTGTTTTGCCTTCACCTTTAACTTTCCATTTTCTTTTTTTATTATTATTTCGCGCCACCATGAAACCAAGAGAAAGAGAAAGGGAAGACTACGGCCACGATGACGTCATATCCCACGGCGGTGGATGCTCCACTCCACCTCCTCCTCCTCCTCCACCGGCGCTGCGGCCTCCCAGTGACGTCATGTGCAAGGTGTTCTCCCAGCTGGACTGCGATGATCTCGTCAGTTGTTCCCTCGTTTGCAAGTACTCTCTCTCTCTCTCTCTCTCTTCCAATTAATTAATTAATTAATTAATTAGTCGATTCTTGGGAAAAGAAAACAGGATCAGTAAACAAAGAGGGCATTGTTAATGTTGGTACGGTGCTTGGTACCATTGCCAGTGTTACTGGTACAGAAAGGGCATTTTTGATATTTACCATGAACATGTTCCTTACATTTGATTTCAGGCAATGGTACAGAGACTCATCGGAGCTGAGAGAGCGACGGAAGAGAAAATACATGGCAGCATTAGCTTTTATTTCTGACCATCTCCCACGCAACTTAGTCAATTCGTTCTATCCGAGGATTACAAATGAGTTGAAGAGGAGACTATAAGAAGAAGAGGAATAAACATCGCTTAAATGTACATGAATTTTGAATTAAGGGTTTATGGCATGTATGAATGTTGGAGCTAAGAGAAAGGCACAAAAAAGGCCAATTTTAGTCTTGGAAAATATTGATATGGCCAGTGGCTTAGTTTGTGGATGAAAATTAAATGTAAGGGATCATCATGTAAATGTCATTCTATATCCAATTTTGAGTACCTTCTTAATTAATCCTCAAAATAATTTTCTCTGCTCCAAAATCGGTTGCCAGTTCATCTTAAAAGAGACAGAAAGAAGAAAAAAAAGAACAAGGGCAATACGTCTCCGGTAACTTATTAATTAGGGATGATATGATCTTCTTTATTAATTAAGGGGAATTTCATGTATACCCCTAAAATCCACAATATCATATTTACCCTTCTAAATTTCAAAAATTCACAAATTTACCCATTTTAATATTTTTTTTTCTATTAAAACTCATTTTAGATATATAAAGTACCTATGTTACCCTTCATTTTAAAAAGTAAAAACATTCTCCTCTCCTGCCTCTCTCCTGACCTCCACGACCATTTCTACCATGGGTTTTGCAAACATTACCTCTTTGACCCGACTCTCTACCGCTCCCACCTCTCGTCCAACTAACTCTTCACTGACCGAATCACCGAGATTCTGAACCCACAAAAGGATTTCGTTTGGGTGCATGATTACCTGGCTCTCTTCC
The DNA here is from genome assembly GCA_025461125.1 of Carex kokanica. Taxonomy (NCBI): domain Eukaryota; kingdom Viridiplantae; phylum Streptophyta; class Magnoliopsida; order Poales; family Cyperaceae; genus Carex; species Carex kokanica. Next base: position 253,480 of record JAJGRX010000901.1, read on the forward strand.
ACTTGTTCGCATTGCCATTCTTTCTCAGAAAGAGAGTCCATGCATCAAACTAGGGTTCTTCCTCCACTTCCCCTTCCCTTCCTCTGAGATCTTTTGTACCATACTGGTACGTGACGATATTCTTCACGCCCTGTTCAACTCTGACATGGTGGTGCTCCACACTTCTGGTGTGAAGATACTTCAACGGGGAGGGATTCAAATTGCTTAAAGACATCCTCTCTAGTGAGGATGGTTTAAATTTTGAAGCCTCAAATTTATTAGAAGAAAATGAACAGTTGGAATCGACATGATCAAGCTTCCATCTGTCATTTCTTCACAACAAACAACTTCTAAAATCCTGGAGAGAGATGACCCATTTTAATGAAGGGTAAAATAGAAAAGACATTACAAAGGTAAATATGATATTATGAATTTTAGAGGGGAAAATACGTAATTTCAAAGTTTTTGAGGGGTACACATGAAATTCCCCCGATTAATTATTATCCAATCAATTTAAATTATATTTAATTTCATTTGTGGTGTAATTTTATAATTTATGAGTTTTATATTCCTGTAATTGTCAATTGTAAACAATTACAAATTAATATGGACAGGTTTGCTAACTAATTAGCAATTTGCAAGCATTTGATTTATATCTTTATAATTAAAATATAATAATTGTTATATTAACATTTGCAATTGCTTTTGTAATTGGAGAAGATCCAAGCAAGGGTATATTGTGAATTGTGGGAGAGAGAGATAAAGAGGGCCAATCAAAGCAAAGGAATTATTCTATTATTTTCAATAAATAACAACGTATATAATTAGATGATAGATCTATTTATAATATATATTGGGATAATTTTTTATGGTGGTATATGATGACAATTTTTTTTATCGCATTAATAATTTAATGTTACAATTAATTTCTAATAGCAGAATGTACATTAATATCGTTTACTTCACAATATCAACATGTTGAAAATTTTATTCGCACAACATTCACCTGTCGTTGTATTAAATGAACTAAAAAAAAAAAATTTATGAACAAATTATTATCGTTATAGTCCATGTTAAATATAACAACATGATCAATTGCTTGAGTTTGCTTCTTCTTTTTTTCTTTTTTTTTTTAAATTGAGATTTAAATTCTAATAAATAAAATTCCCGAATAGTTTATTTTTAACCCCATGTCAAAAATATATATAAACGAATTATTTACAAATTTTATGATAAAATTATTCACCATATCTCAAATAAATAATCTACAAATTAAAAAAAATCTCAAATTTTGTCCTAATTATTCACAAACTATATATATATTACAAAAGTTACGAATTAGTGTGACATTATTTGGGACACAAAAGATCCATTTCAAGAATGCAAGTCTTGATTGATTAATTAATTAATTAATTAAGTAATTAACTACAGTTAGCATGCATGCAACAGAATCCGTTACGCTCTCTTGCTCACTTGCTCTTGGATTAAGTGGATCATCATCTCTTTCTTAATTACTACTACTCACTCACTATATATACACACATAATATATACTGTCGCTAACCAAAATTCATTCATTCAATCTTTCTCTCTCTCTCTCTCTCTCTCTCGCTTATACAATACAAACAATCTCTCTCTCTCTCTCAGAATCAGATTGAGCTAGCAAGGATGTATCCAGTGCAGTCTCTCTACGTTGGGGATCTTGACAGTGGGGTCCTCGAAAATGATGTTAGCCATGCATTTGCCAAATTTCCAGGCCTCGTCAGCGCCAAGCTCTGTCGTGATCGCATCTCCGGCCGCTCCCTCTGCTATGCTTACGTCAACTATGACACTGTTCAACAAGGTACTTAGCTCCATTAATTTCCTTTCATTTCTTGCTATGCTCGCTTCTTCAATTTCTTGCTTTCATCTCTTTCTCCATGAAAAGTTGGGATCTTGGTCGCACTAATTAGTTCTTGTTGTTAATTGTTTGCTCTGTTTCATCTTGGGTATGCATTAAAAGATGCTTTCTTGAATGATAAATGCATCATATTTATATAGATATATATATAGGTTTGATTAGGTCGTAACAATCAATTGCTGGTTTAGTTACTCTGTTGGTGACTTAGTGCATGTACTACAGAGGGAACTGATATGTACTGTAATTCGAATTACGATTGAATTTCATGAAATCTTGCACGCTTAATTAATTAGTTAGTAGTCCTTGTTGGTTTCTTTAACTGATTTCTATATATTAATTTGTTTTAACTCTGCAAATGAATGAAGCCGAGATGGCAATGAGGGAAATGAACCATACAGCACTAATGGGGAAGCCGATGCGGATCATGTGGGTCAAGCGGGACCCATATGCCAGAAAGACCGGGGTCGGCAATCTCTATGTCAAGGTAATTTAATAGCTACTTACTCCCTCTGCATGTCTCTTATCTTATCTTTTAGTAGATTACTAATTAGTTTGCTATTTGTTAAATGTGATGCATGCAGAATCTGGAGCTGTTGGTGAGATCCAGTGACTTGGAGAGAGTGTTTTCACAGTATGGATCGGTGCAGTCATGCAAGGTTGTATATGACGAGTGCAATGGAAAGAGCAGGCAGTTTGGGTTTGTGCAGATGTGCTCTGACAAGACAGCCCAGAAAGCAATCTCTGCCCTCCATGGCAGCAACTCCACCGGTCTCAGCAAGTCACTGTCAGTAATCAGTATACTATATATTAACTAATTGTTGGTCTTAGTTAATTATCCAGTGAGTTATTGTTTGATATTGTAATATGTAATGTAACAGGTATGTGGCAAAGTTTGTGAAGAAAGGCCGTGAAAAGAAGAACCTTTACATAAAGAACCTGGAGGAAAGCATAACAAGTGAGGCTCTGAAGAAGAAATTCTCAAAGTTTGGCGAGGTGGTGAGTGCAGTTGTCATGCGAGACGAACACGGCAACTCAAAGGGCTTCGGTTTCGTGTCTTTCGAGCAAAGCCAAGATGCCGAAACCGCTCTCTCTGCCATGAATGCTTCAACCTGGGGCTCAAAGGTCGTGTACGTGGGTTTTGCACAGAAGAAGTCAGAGAGGGAGGTACTTCTGAAACGCCGAATTGCTGAAAAGGAGGAGGAAATCAGGAGTGGCAAAAGGAAGGGGTATGGTGTGTATGTGGGCAACCTAGAGGAGTCAGTAAGAGTAGAGGAGCTGAAGCAGCTGTTTGAATCTTGCGGGCATGTTATATTCGCAAAGGTTGTGGTGGACCCAAGCCGGCGTAGCCGTGGCTTCGGCTTTGTCTACCTCTCTACTCCTAAAGGGGCCCAGTGTGCCCTTAGTATGGATGGTATGTGCATGCACCGATTAATTAGTAATTAGCATATATATTGAATTGAAATAATTAAATGGGTATATATGCAGGGATGAGCATATTGAAAAGCAGGCCAATAATAGTGAAGAGAGCATTTGCAAAAGGAAGGCGGCTTCGTCGTACTACATCTTCTTCTCATGCTGCTCAACCACCAGCAATGTACAACCTTCCTCTGACATATATGAATGACATGTACAACGTGCAGTACATAGATCAAAACCCCAGCTACAGCTACAGCTACACTGCTGTGCCTTTTCACAACTACGCATACACTACCTATTCTCCTCAGCCTCAGCCTCAGCCACCACTCACCTTCTTTGATCCAACCATGCAATACATTCAGGTATATATAGTCACCAGCTACTCTGTCATTCCATCAAAAAATATATATGTTTTGTGTAACTAATTAAACAATCTGAATCTCTGTACCAGCAACCCAACATACTGGCAAGTGGATGGAACATGGGTTATACCCCAACCCCAGTTATGGATTATGCTCAGAGTTCAACTCCAGTTATGGATTATGCTGTCGGTTCAACTCCAGTTAAGAATGCTGGTACCAATTCTGGGAAGAGAGGTGCAAGGGGAAGAACTAGGCTGCAAAACCAAAACTGAGGCTGCTTGCTTACTGGCTGCATCACTGACAATACACACAGCAGGTTTACCACGCCTCCCTTTTAATTTGATTCTCATCTTGCCAAATTATAGATCAATATATAATATACATGTTTGTTCAATTTCAGGGTAAATGTGCTTGCCTGTACAGAGGAATTAATAAAGCGCTCCAACAAATTTCCAGGGCAGAGAGAGCTGTTGTCTTAGTGTTTTTTTTTTTTTTTTCTCGGGTTGTTTGTTTTCCACAGTTATTGATGAGGTTTTTTCTTTACAGAAATTTTTGGGATGTGTTGCCCCTTGCTCGGCAACACTTATTAGTTCAGAAGACTGTTCATCTTCTGTTTCTTTTTTAGTTTATGTATCCTTTTCTGTAAGAGTGACATGCTGGTCAATGCAAACTTTTGATCCACTTAACAATCATTCTTTCTTTAAATACTCTAATTTTCTAGTTTTGTTTGTGCATCATCTCTCATTCAATCTCTACTTCTAACCAATTAGTCTAGTACTATGGGAATCATCTAAAAAATCAAACCACATTACCAGTTTTGAAAAACTACAACATTTGAAAACAAAATAATAATAATAAATAAACGAGAACATGACAGCAACATTGTGTTCCATATTTGTTGAACAAGAAAACAGATAAAATTCTCCAAAGGATGGCAGAGTAATATATTCTCACAATATTACATTATTGACAGTAAACCATACAATCCTGCATAGATGCTCCCCTCAGCTTAAATTACAAAAAAGAGATTTATTTTCCATCACTAAAAAACAATACACAAAAACTTCAAACTGCTAATATAGAAAGGAAAAAAAAATGAATAGGCGATGATGTTGCAACTTATACACCAGGTAAGGCTAACCTGAATAATACTTGAGAAACTTTGTTTATAACACAAGCCGCATAAAAGAAGCCACTTTTTTGAAAATTTAAACAACATTGATAGTAAAGGACACGTAAGGATATGTATCTTCACCACCGCCCAGACCAGCCACTCCAACATCATCGTCAGATTTCCAATAAATACTAATTACCAATAAAAAAAATAAAGTTCAATTAGATATGCTGATAATGTGGGTGAATTTGCATATTCCACCTATACTATTATTATACTACCAAATATATGGGCAAGCTTCATATCCCTAAAAAAAATCGATAATATGAAGTTATAAACAGATACTCATGACTTGTTGATTACCATAACCTAGGCTCATAGATAGCAAAACTACTATATACCAGCTAATCACTATAGATGAATGGCAGGCAAGGAAAAAAGGTGAAATGAAAAGCATATAATTCATCTTACCTCTGGACATTGCCACTGAAATCCTCCAAAATACTGCGAACTTTTTTCTCGCTTTTAGTGGATGGTGATATCACAGCTGACTGTCAATATTAATATTATAGTAATAAATTAAAATCAATTGTAATCCATGAGAAGTTTAGTTTAAGAAAGAAGGCAATGGAGAAAAAGCAAAGATGGTTTGGGATTGGTACCAAGAAAGAAGGCGGCAAGCCATATCGAAGAATGCTCTCGGCAAATATTCTAACAGCGCAGAAATGCATCCATGCACTGAATACCTATGTTATGTACATGCAAAGAGCACAAAAGGTAATAATAGTTTCTATACATACATGTTATATGTATATGTTGTGAGAGGTAGAAGAGTAGTACCTCGCCATAACTAGAATAGCACCACTGGAGAAGAGAGGAGCGCATGGCATCCTGATCTTGCACCAACTTTTGAAGCTCTTGCTTTCTCGTGTCTTGCACCTCTGGACTGTGCTCAAATTCACGCATCTGAAATATAAATAAAAATTGATTGTCAGATGTTTGTGTTTAGAGACACACAAACACAAAAGGGAGGGAGGGAGAGCAAAAGAAAAGAATCAGATGCCTGGAATCCTTTTTCCCGAGCAGCAACTTTAAAGTTGTCAGCCATTTTCTTGAAAAGAGTGACTGTGTAGAGAGCATATTCATTATCCTCATGTAGCTTCTTTGATGACCTTGGCACCTACATTACCAGTACAAACCAAACTACATACTGAGATTCATTTTCATGCATATGTTATCTTCTATTATTAAAATGGATAAAAAGGTAAAGAGAAAAAGTATGGTACGGTACCACATATTGAGTGAGGGTTTCATAGGAGGAGAGCCAATCCTTCTGAGAGTACTTGGGCACTACTGCAAGAAGCGTCTCCAAGTGCTCTGTTGTTATTATGTCTTCTTCCTTCACCATATCTGACAGGTCACGCACTGCTAACCTGTGAACATTTTTATTGTTTCAATACATAACCAGACTGAGACTGACCTATTATTAAGAAAAAAAAAACAATAAAGAAATAATCATACGATCCAGTTTGCTTCCTGTTGATGGCATTAAGCTGGCTTCGAACTGTGTTGTACTCTGATGCTCTCACCTGTTTAAAAATATTAAAACTTTGAAATACTGGCACATGAAAATATATGAAAAATATAACAAAGGAAGAACCTTACCTTCATGTCATCTTCAATCTTAGCAACAAGGCCATGGATGTTGCCCACTATATCCTTCAGCGGAGACATTGTTGGATACCTTCCTTCATCCCATGCAAACCTACACTCCATATCATATATAACCCATAACCCAAATCAATAAATAAATAAAATCCAATAAGACTAACTAAACCCAACAATAGAAAATGGCAGAGTAATGAGTAAGTGAGTGTTTACCTAGTAACGTAGGTCTCAACTGGTACGCCATCGACAGTGAGAGCACCGCCTTGGCTGCTAGAGACCCTCTCCAATTCATCAATCTGGCGTCTGATCTTATGCGACACTGCCTCAATGAATGCATTTGACTGAAAAACACACAATTCTACTACTTGAACAAGGCCATGTAATTAATTGCCCACTTTAGACATTATCATGCAACCAACCAATCATAAATTAGAGTCAAAAGATAACTAACTATGCTGGTTTTTACTATTAAAATTGAAAATGTGGTAATTTGTTGGTAGTTCCCACATGTTAGATCTTTTGATTTGTACCTAAGAGAGGGAATTGTAAGAAAAAAAAAATGAAAAGGAAAAATGACCTTGAGTAAATCATCGCTGAGGGATAATAGCGAATCCAAGGTGCCAACCCTCAACTCTGGCACATTAAACTGCAATCACAATCCAAACAAAAATTAACTTAGATTCAGATTCAGTGATAATTATAGAACTGAGTTCGAAATTCATACTCGATAGATGGAAGTGTCAAACGCATTTTTGGAAACCGATTCGCTCAATCGTTTCCACACATCGGATGCGGAGTTCTGAACTGGGAGAGACACGATCCAGTAACGCGACGCCATTAATTGAGAGATTAGAAGAGATATCGATCGAATTGGTCAAGGCTGGCGAGATCGAATTCTCAAAGTTGCGATCTTTTCTCTGAGAATTGGGGTTTCCTTGTAATCGGGAAACACAAAATATTTCGGACCAGGAAGGATTTCTGTAGACCGGTTCCACGGTCTCACCGTCTTGTGGGCTCCTTCCCTATGTTTGACGAAATGGGGTCCTTCTTTCAGTTAAATACGCATGAACCAGGTCCAGGTTAAAGTTATCACCGTCATATTATTTAGTATATATTACTCCTTTTATTCCAATTCTTTTCTGAAGATAAAATTTTTTGGTTGATAACATATTTTAAACGGAATTTATTTTTCTAAATTCAAAAGTCAAATTTAAAAAAAAAATAGATAGAATAAGAAAACAAATCATCTTTATCAATTTGTCACTGAAAACTGCAAAGAAAAAAAATGAAACCAGGGCCTTAAAAGGATCATAATTGTTTACTTCTTCCAGGGCCTTAAAAGAATCATAATTGTTTGCTTCTTCCAGGGCCTTAAAAGAATCATAATTTGAGCCCAAGTCAGTTCAGCCCAATTTTTGTGCTGAACAAGTCGGATCAATTTTCAGCCCAATCTGTTGGATCAACTCGGATCAGCGCATACGGCTGTTGCAAGACCCAATAATAATTTGTTTATTTAATGTAGAAAAACAGAATACATATATGCATCACAGTTCATTCTTTTAGGGACCAAACTCTTAAAATAGCTGCAGTATTAATTCTTCGACTAGCCTCCAATTTTGAGGTAAGATAACATGAAATCCTAAGCATTCCGTAAAGTAACTCAAATTTTGAGTTTGAATCCGAATCGCCCGATTTGCTCTGGAACGAATATTAAAGACCCCGTACATTTTACATCGGATTGAATTGATATGGATTCTGATCGGACAGTCTGGATCTAAAATCAAAATATGAGTTACTTTAGGGGATCTAGACTCCTTTTCATGTGAGTGTGGTCGTCATGCACTGGTAGGCGCCATAGTGACAAATGAATTATTCGGATTCAGTTCGGTGGGGTCAAAAATTCGTCATTCGGAAATAATTCGGATATAATTCGAAAATAATACGGAGCAAAGTCGGAATTGAAAATTTGACACTTAGTGGCTTAAATAAGAAGTGTTATGAGCTTAAACAAAAAAAATTAAATTACTAGGGAAAATTTACACTGATCCTAGGCACAAAGGATCTTAAGATCCATTCAAATTGTCTCTGAAACGTGCTTCACTTTTGTTTTCTGTTTTTTTTTTTTTTTTTTTTTTTGAGTGGAGTCACTCTTGGGTAGGGCTGCAAACGAACCGAACCGAATCGAACTTACCTCCAGTTTGAGTTTGGTTTGAATTAATTTCGAACTAGGTTTGGTTTGAATTAATTTCGAACGAACTCAATTTCGAACGAACCCAATTTCGAACCAAATTTTTTACGAACTCAATTTCGAACCTTTACAAACTTTGTTACGACTTACGATTTATGACTTCTGACTGGGCCATAGTGCGAAATTACAGCACTTCAATAAAAACTCAAGTATTCAAAGTACAATTTAAATAAAACCCAAATATTAATAGAAGTACAATTTAAATAAAAACTCAAGCACTCCAAAGTATTCAAAATACAATTTAAATAAAACTCAAATATCAATAGAAGTACAATTTAAATAAAAACTCAAGCACTCCAAAATTAATTATAACCAAATACCACACTCAGTTTGAATGTACGCAACAGGGGATTTGGGCGAGAGAGGAGTCTTTGTTGTGAGAGGCCACCAGAGAGAGAGAAGACGTGAGGGATATTATTTTGGTACTTAGCGGGAGAGGAATTTGGGTGAGCGGTTTTGGCGTAAATTAGCGGGAAAAGGAAAAAAAAATTGGAGGCAGTGGCGGAAAAAATAGCGAGTTAATTGGTTGAATGAAAAAGGAGCGGATTGATGACATGAAAGAGATCTAGACGTTGGTAAGAGGATAGATCTAAGGGTGTGAAATTATTGAGGTGATCGGATTGCAGAATTTGTGGGGTCACTCGCTTAGTTAATATTTTATTGAGTGAGTCTAAAAGTGCATTGCAGTGATACAAAATAAAATTAGGCAGCAAATACTTTGGAAAAATATATATTTTCAAACTTTTTACATTTTTTTTACTTTTTGCATGTTTATTTTTATTTTTATTTTTTATCAAATAAATAAGTATTTTTAAATTTTTTAAATTTTTTTTACAGCAATACATATAATTTTTTTTTTCTAAATGAATAGTTGATCAATAACAACATTTTTTGCATTTTTTAGACATATAAAATAAATATTGAACCTTGATCATTTTTTTTATTTTTTTTTACACAATACATTTTTTTTGCATTTTTTGCATTTATTTTCGGACTATTCGTTTTACCGCGGGAATTCAACGGTCGATCTGCAACAAAATCATTTCAAATCTGATCTAGAATGATCAAGGTGCAATATTGAACGTAACCAACATAAAAGTTCAGAAGTTTTATTATGTATGAGTTTTGATCCAACACGAAATGTTTATGGCCATACGATGCTTCAATTTTCGATCAACTAGATTGATGGGTAAATCAAAACAAAATTTTATCAAACTTTCATGGAAGATGATAAATGCAATGCTCTTTGATTTCAACGGTCCCGATTGAACCACATATAATATATTTTCCTGCGCCTTCATTAACTCACAGGCAAGAGTTTATGTCTCATGAAACATATACTCTTGCTTTCTAAGTTAATGAAGGCGCACGTAAACATATCGTCCGTTGACCAATCAGGGCCGTTGAAATCAAAGAGCATTGCATTTATCATCTTCCATGAAAGTTTAATAAAATTTTGTTTTCATTTACCCATCCATCTAGTTGATCGAAAATTGAAGCATCGTATGGCCATAAACATTTCGTGTTGGATCAAAGCTCATACATAATAAAACTTCCGAACTTTTATGTTGGTTACGTTCAATATTGTACCTTGATCATTCTAGATCAGATTTGGAATGATTTTGTTGTAGATCGACCGTTGAATTCCCGTGGTAAAACGAACGGTCCGAAAATAAATGCAAAAAATGCCAAAAAATGTATTGCTGTCAAAAAAATGATAAAGTTACAATATTTATTTATTTTTTATTATTTAATAGTTTCTTAAAGCTGAAATTAATTGAACAAATTTATCAAATTAATAATAACTTTATCAAAACAAAGAAAAAAACGAGAGAGTTGAGACTGGATTATCCGAAAAACTCAGAATCCTACCATAAAAAATAAAAATTCTGGTATAAACATGTGAATTTTTTTATTTGAGCTTGTAATTGGACCGGACTTTCTGTTTCAGAAGTCAGAATTCAAAGCAATTATGGACTGGACGGCTTATATTTTCATCAGTGAACATAAGTTATCAGCATAAATTAACGGTTCACGTTTGAGTTAATTTCGAACTAAATTTGGTTTGCGAACCTATTTCGAACGAACTAGGTCCAGTTTGAGTTTGGTTTGAATTAATTTCGAACTAAGTTTGGTTTGAAATAATTTCGAACGAACTCAATTTCGAATCGAATTTTTTCCGAACTTTTTCGAATCAAACTCGAATCGAATTACGAACTACGAATTTTTTGTGCAGCCCTACTCTTGGGAGGCTTTTTGAGATAAATATCAAAAGAAAGAGATAGATATCATTTTGTGTGGTCCACACGGTTTACTTTCCACACTGACAAGAGTGAAAACACGTTAGAATTTTGTGAATTTAAAAATACAAATATTTTTTATTCCAATTTCTCTTTCAAATAAGATATATAAAAAAATAATTTTGAGTTTTTTTTAAGTCGTTGTTTTTATTTTTTATTTATAGTAAAGTCCATGAGAAATTTAAATTCTCAAACTTTTAAACCTCAGTCTACGACCTTTTAAATATGATATGGAAACTATTTAAATGTTTGACACAACTACTTTAAACGGTTGTATTCAAATGTTTAAATGCGTGATACTATATGATCGACATGAGAGGATTAAACCACTACAAAAGACAGGCACTTTTCGCGAGGATAAAAAGTGACTTTTTGCGACGGAGTACCGTCATAAACGTGCTTTTTCTTTTGCGACGGTACTTTTAGCGACGAAGTTCCCTCGCGAAAAGTGCCTACTTTGTTGTTGTGAACGCTTGAACATAGTAGTTTAAATGATGATATCAGAGGTTTAAATGGTTGTAGATTGAGGTTTAAAAATTTAAAAATTTAAAGTTTTTATGAGATTTACTTTAAAAAATGACTTCAAAATAACTCAAATGTATTTCTTGATGGATCTCATTTAAAAGAGAAAATCAAGTAGAAAACATTCGTATTTTTAGATTTGTAAAATACATCACGGATCGTCGAGAAAATGGATGAGAATGATCAGAGAAAAATAAAAAAAAAGTAGATAAAAGTAATATTTTCTTTTTTGGCTTGAAGACAAAAATAGTTAGGAGTTAAAACTACACAGCTTTATAATTTAAATGCTTGCAGATAGAGATTTAAATGCTTGCGAGTAGCATTGTAAAATGTTATAAATAAAATTTTAAAAACTTGAATATGAGCTCTGAAAATGAAAGTTAGATAAAATTGAAAGGTTTTTTCTGTTAAATTAGTTGGGAGGCGTACTCAGATATGATGGCTCGGTTTCTCTTAAATGAAATCGGGTGGAAGAGAATTATAATTAAAGACTTGTGAAACGGACTTGAGATGGATGTGCCATAAATTATAATTAATGAACAAAATTAAGCGAAAGCTTAATTATGGAAATTCACATACTTTTAATTTACGTGCCTTTCCAGTCATCCTCTCAACGAATTACGCTTCGCGGAGGAAAATATGCACTGGTAGCATACATAAATGTTGGGTGCTATTACTTTGTGGGAATTCCTCTTGCTGCTTAATTTCTTGGGCTTTAAATCTAGTGCTGGTATCACAACAGTACTTGTAATTAATACCTTGATGATCCTTAAGTGAAACCTTATTTACTTGGGAAATATAAATGAAAATGTGGGTACCTGTTTGCATTGGCAACAAGAAATATTTACACTACGTACTGTTTCAAATATACATCTTGAATTTGAGGGAAAATAATAGGAAAAAAAAAAATGCACATCTTTGGCAAATCCTTCGCCAGCAAACTTGAAACCCCAGCTCGGTACTGATGATATCTATCCCATCTTCAGAGTAGCCTACCAGCAAAACTAAAACACAATCTAAAAGAATAAAAATAAAAATCAATTCGAGTAAAGATAAACAGGCAACCAAAACAAATATAGCATGCCACTGATTGCAAACTTCTAGACAAGCCATTATAATTCGCTTTGATAAATTAAGTTCATTTCATGTAGCAATCTTTCCGGATATATACTCACAATTTTTGCAGGGTTTGTGGGGGAGACATGTTAGTAAGTATCATCATACAAACTCTTATTCTCATTTGGATCACTCTACGTACTGATTTTTTTTTTTTTTTTTGAAAAAAAGGCATAAAGCCCATTGCATTAGGAACATGAGTTTAATTACAAAACAATCCTATAGAAAACCTCATACCAGCACAAAAAACCATGCTGACCCAGTTGAAAATCTGAAAACAGATGCACACAAAATTTATAAAGAAAATTATAAATTTTACAATTATCTTCAAAGAAAATTATTTGAATTTCAGTTCATTTTTCAATTGACAATTATAAAATAATTTTACTTAAGATATCGCTAGCTAATTCTTATATGTATGCATGGTTCACGTTTTTTTTTTATAAAATTTGAATTTATACATGGTTAATTTACAGGGTTCGTTCTTAACAAACATAAATTATACACTAATTTATACATGATCTGTACTTTATTCACACTATAAATCAGTGTAAATCAGATTTTAGTTAGCGCGAATGGAGTAAAAAACTATGTATCAACTACTGTTTACAAATGATGTATAACTTATGTTGTTGTTTGAAAAATAAAATAATTAAATACTTTATTAAATGTTGCTTAACCATTTTTTTAATTAAGACAAAAAATACTTTCAATGCGCGGATCGTTTCATGCATTAGATTTATATCTCTATTTTCAAAGTTCAAATAGTCGATCCGAAGCACTCAACATTATTATCATATCATTGGAAAATAGTAATTAATTGATACATCATTTTTTATTTCATTCGTACTAACTAATATATATGACCGATCTGCACTAATTTAGGGCTTATTCGGATATATGTCTCAATTTCCTTGAGAATGAGTGAAATTTGAGGTAAAATGGGTAATTTAAAATTTTGAAATGAGTTTTATTAGAAAAATCAATAAATTGGATAAATTTGTGAGTTTTTGAACTTTTGAAGGGTCAATATGATATTATGAATTTTAAAGGGAGAAATATACGTAATTTCAAGGTTTTTCAGGGGATATATGAAATTCCCCAATATGATTAGAATTACAGAATTTAGAAAGCTAGGATTGGAATAAAAACATAAGAGATGCTGTCTACTCAAGTCTTCGTCCAACAGGAAAACAAGAGCACATGTCTGCAAGAAATTCTGGAATTATTATTGTGGACCCTGCTAGTCTAGAAATTCACAAGTCATTTGCTGGTCAACACCAAAGTCATTTGCTGGTCAACAACAAATATAGGTCTCTAGTCATTCTTCCTTTATCACATTCACATGTGTTAGTAATCAAAGTGGAAAAACACAATACTAATTAATACCAAGAAAATACCAAGAAAAACACAATATTGTTGTGTATTTTAGATATCAAAATAGAGGTTTATTTAATACACTTTTTCACTTTTAAATTTATAAACCTACGTACACAATAATAAATCAGTTGCAAGCATACAACCTATCTTTATAGAAATACGTAATTTCAAGGTTTTTGTGGGAATACATGAAATCCCCCAATATGATTAGAATTACAGAATTTAGAAAGCTGGGATTGGAATAAAAACATAAGAGATGCGGTCTACTCAAGTCTCTGTCTGACAGGAAAACAAGAGCACATGTCCGCAATAAATTCTAGTCAAGTCTTTGTCCGATTTTTTTTTATTAATATCTAACATTAAATAAAAATTAATGCAAATGCCCACAACTAATTTGTGAAAATTATAAAAATAGCCAGACCTCCTAGACTCTCGGTAGTCCACGATAATTTCTTTATTTACTCTGATGTGATTTTTGAACCAGGATCGATAACTTAGATTCAAAACATTTTTATTTTTTGTCAGTAATATACAAAGAAATATTTTAATTTTCTTACAGCTGCAAAAATTCCCAATTGAAAAATGTTAATTTGGATTATTTGTCGCAGTCTTTGTAGTAAATTCAATTCTATAGTATTTCATCTATACATTTTAAAAGAAATATAAATATATTTCTAATATTTTAATAGAAAAATAAAAAAATCATAAAATCATAAAATTTTCTAATTAAATAAAAAAAAACACAAATCCGACAATTTCAGCCACAAAAACATTGTTTCAAATGTCAAATCAAAGAAAAAAAATATTATGTGCTAACCGCCGAGAATTTCAACGGGCTGGACATTTTTATAATTTTCACGAAATCGTGAGCATTTCTATTAATTTTTGTTTAATTAATTTTTATTTAATGTTGGATATAAATAGAAATCTCAGCGATCTTGTCCCTTCTAGACTGTAATTATTATTGTTGAACGTGATATCCGGGAAATTTGCAAGTCATTTGCAGGTCAACACCTAATACAGTTTTGTAATCATTCTTGCTTTTAATATTAATGAATTATATATAATTTGCCTTTTTTTCCTTGCCACAAAAGATAATGGGAGCTTTAGAAGTCACCTGCTTTTTGGAAAAGCAAATCCACTACTCGCTTGATAATGTGAAATTAATTTGCTGGTCAAAAGTGACCCAATTTTTTATTGACTTACCCAATTTGTACTAAATATGCACCCAGAAATATTATGCACACCCAAAAGCGTTCCTTTTTGTATATCAAAACATAAAAAATACTTAGAAACAAAAATCTCAGACCGGAAAACAAAGTAAAGAAAAAATTGAAACTTTCAAAAAATGTAACTTGAATATGTACTTGTAGACTAAATTTTATATTTTTTTAGAATTTTTTTTACTATATCTTTTAAAATAGATAGAAAATTATTGTTTTTGAATGGCCAGAATTTTCAAAACAAGTGATTTTATACATATCTTATATTTCGAATAGTGCGTACCGCGTACCCACTATTCGACAACTAACTGTTGACCACATCCGTACGTATCTATATGTGTGACCAATGACCTATCTCAGTTGACGGAGGAGTAATTGAAAGGTCCTCAAGTGAGATAATGAACCCCATGATGTCACATCCCTATCTAAACCATGTAATACTTATTTTAATTTAATAGTCCTTCTAAGAAAATTATTTGAATTTCAGTTTATTTTTCAATTGACAATTATAAAATAAATTTTACTTAAGATATCGCTAGCTAATTCGTATATGCATGCATGGTACGTTCACTTTTTTATAAAATTTGAATTTATACATGGTTAATTTACAAGGTTCGTTCTTAACAAACGTAAATTATGCAATAATTTATACATGATTTGTACTTTATTCGCACTATAATTCAGTGTAAATCATATTTTAGTTAGCACGAATGTAGTCAAAAACTATGTATCAATTACTGTTTACAAATGATGTATAACTTATGTTGTTGTTTGAAAAATAAAAATAATTAAATACTTTATTAAATGTAGCTTAACCATTTTTTAATTAAGACAAAAGGTTTGTAACGCCTTCCAAATTTAATTTGCATTTGTGACAATGGTGTAACATTATTTGAGGTATCAATATATTTTTCTTTTAATATTTATAAAAAGAAATAAGTTTGTATAATTAAAGTCACCCTTAAATTTTATAAAATTTTATAATATTAAATAATATTTTAGTATATGGTTCACATTAATTAATGAATTATATATAATTTGCACTTCAATTCAAAAGTACAAAATATATAAATTTTTGGATTTCTTTTTATTTATTTTCTCATTTCACGTGACTAGGTAATTAAAGGGCATTTTTTCCTTGCGACAAAAGATAATGGGAGCTTTAGAAGTCATGGCAAATTTTGAAAAAGCAAATCCACTACTCACGCGTGATAATGTGAAATTTGCTCGTCAAAAGTGACCCAATTTTTTATTGACTTATCCAATTTGTACTAAATATGCACCCAAAAATATTATGCACATCCAAAAGCGTTATTTTATGTATATCAAAACATATATAAAAAATACTTAGAAATAAAAATCTCAGACCGAAAAAAAAAATTGAAACTTGCAAAAAATGTAACTTTAATTTATTACTTGCTTTTTGGACATTTTTTTCATATTTTTTTACATTATTACTTTTTTTGATTAAATTTTTAATTATTTCGTAGCAAGATTTCAGAAAAGGAATTCAAAAATCAACACGGCACGCCGAAATAGGCCTTACCAAGTCGTGTTATGCTGATAAACGTGTTGTGTTAAGCTTCAGCACTGTGTGGCACGACATGACACTACATGTTTCAAAATTTAGACGTGTTGGAACGGCACGTGTTCCCAACATGCCTAAATACGGCAAGCTGGAACACGGCACGACACAGCTTCAATAAACTATCTCAGAAAAAATTATACGTATGAAATTAAAAACTATAAAGTAGATAATTTTGAGTGTCTTTCATACATGAATATGTAAGGATATGCAATATATATATTGATTGGCCAAAAGATGAAATGATTTCAATGAAAAAAAGTTCGATAAAATTATTTTAAAATTGAATTCTTATGGTTGTAACGAGTAATTTGTAAATTCATGAATAAATGAAAAACAAACATCTCACTCTAATTATTGTGTTTGTATACTAATTAAAGTAGATTTATTGTGTTTGTATACTCATGTTCATGAGTTGGTTCTGCTGTTCATTATGACACTTAGAAGACCTTTCAATTCCCTCGTCAACTGTGATAGGTCTGGTCAATTACCCAATTGCAACACCATTAATTTATTTCTAACAATTATTAAAGATTATCATCATCCTCCTATATATAAATGAGGCCACATACTCTATTGAAGCCATCAATTAATATTCACACAACAGATCAAGCAATGAAGTTATTATTGGCAGTAGCCCTTCTGGTTCTGGTTTTGGTTCCATTACAGTGGGAGAATGCATGTGTGAGCGGGTCAGACTCAGACTCAGTACAGTGCTGGGAAGAGGAGAGGTTGGCTCTTCTCCGCATCAATTCTTCAATGACCATTCCTTTTCACTCTTTAGATGGCAAGTGGGAAGGCAAGGAGTGCTGCAGATGGGAAAGAGTCACCTGCCATCCAATCACCGGCCACGTCACTCAACTTGACCTCGGTGTATCCAAGGATGATGACAGGTTCGATGTTGATCATGGGGGTATTTTACTAAATGCGAGTATGTTCTTGCCTCTCCGTCAACTAAGATCTCTGTCATTATCTGGACATGGCATATCCAATTGTACAGATGGTGCTGGTATGTATCTTCACGTTTCTTTCTTCTTTAAGCATTTTGCTGATTAATTAACAATGACATTACAAGTACTAATTAACGTACTTCTCATTTTGCTTTACCATTTGTTTTGGCTACGGGTACTTAACATATATATATGCTTAATTTGTGAAGACTATAAAACTACTTGACTGTAATTGCTCAAATTTTAAAACAACTTACTTAGGAGTGTCAATGGGTACGGTACAGGTCGGGTGGAGGCATTTGTATACTCTACCCATTAAAATTGACTTTACTCATACCCATTAAAATTTGACCTTACTCTACCCTACCCTTACCCATTAATATTATCGGATAACAAAACAGTAGCAGATGAATAATGGATAATACTAATATAATAATTAGTTTTATTAAATATAAAAACTCATTCATTTCACACATATATAATTACATTCAAAAAAAATAAAAAAAAATGTGCAATTAATTCCAACTAAATTGTTTTTTATAAAGTAAGAAAATTCAAAAAACATGAATACATATTTAAGTGGGTTGGAAATTGAATTGAATATATATTTAGATTTTATAATTACCTTAACGGATATGAAATAGTAATTACCCATACCCTTACCTATTTGGTTAACGAAAAAAATTATTATCTATACCCATACCCAATAAGTTAACGAAAAAAAAAAATCTTATCCATAACCACCTTAACGAATACGATACCGGTCAGATAAACGGCTAAAAAGATACCATTGACACCCCTAAACTTACTTATTAATGATATCTAACATGATTTCCAGTGAAAGGTCATAATAAATGAATTTGTAGTAAATCAAGGCACCAAGCCTTTACTATAAATTACTTGCACTTTCCAATTGTATTTCATAGATGCGAATTTTCTTGTAGAACAAGTGCAATACAAAAAATAATAATAATAAAAACTAAAACAACCTCCAAAATGTATATTTACCTTAGTTTATTAGAATAACAACTGGTCAATTTCAGGTTTATTCGTGTTAAGAAAAGAAGAAAGAAATAAACAAATCCTAATGCAATTTCTCCTTTGTTCTTTTTCAGGACTTGAAACATGGTCCAATTTGACTAAGTTGGAGATTTTAGACCTTTCTTACAACTTCCTGGACGGAAGCATCATACATGATTTAGCAAGTGTTCCATCACTTCGTAAACTCGACCTCACTAGTAATTATATAAACAACAGCAACGGTAACAAAATTCAATTAATTAATCCTTTATTCAAGTACAACGAATGCAATATTTACAAAAAACTAAAAGTCTTAAACAACATCAAAAATATATTCACCTTAGTTAATTATAATGACTGGTTAATTTGTGGTTTATTGGTGTTAAGAAGAGAAGAAAGAAATGAGTGAATTCTAATGCAATTAATCTTTCCTCATTCTTTTTCAGGATTTGAATCATGGTCCAATTTGACCAAGTTGGAGATTTTAGACCTTTCTGGCAACTTCCTGGACGGAAGCATCATACATGATTTAGCGAGTGTTCCATCACTTCGTACACTCGATCTGAGTTGGAATCAAATAAACAACAACAACGGTAACAAAATTATGTTAATTAATGTTTATTTATTTAATTTATTTATTAAGAAAGGTTCTCCATGTATTCATGATCCATCTTTTGTATTGAACGACATATACTTAATTTATCAAATACCAAAATAATACGAAAAATCGTTAATATGTTGTTAATTAATTGTCCTTATTAATTAACAACATATTTTATATTCCTTTAAATTTTTAGAATGTTTAATAATATTATTACTAATATTAATACTAAATAAAAATACTTAACTATGTTAAAACTTAATTTAATTTAATTTAATTTAAATGTGTTAATCCTAATTAACTATGATTGGGACTTTTAATTTTTTTTTATCATTTATTTAAAAATCTAAATCCAAGGTCAATTCTAATTTAAATTCATCGGCCCAGGTTATTAAAACAATTTGCATGCGTATATGATTTTTGGATTGGGCCCCATTTCAATTTTCCAAATTTCATAACCGACGACTCCATATTTTAATTATCCCATTTCTTACAATTCAGCCCCTCTAAATAAGAAAATTACTACGCGTCAAGAATTTACAACTACACCCCTTAATCTTATACAAATTACGTTTGGGTGCCTATAAGTACCAGAATCGTAACAAAGCCAGAAAACACACTGGTACCGACATAGTACCAGTCAAGCAAAACAGCACAAGCAAACAAGACAGCCACCAAGGCCGTATCAGAACAGAGACAACACAAGCCAGCACACACAACCAAAAAGGATGGTACTGGTATCGTTCCAGTCAGCCAAAACAGAAGGCAAAACAGGGCAACAAACAGCAAGGCAGCACAGCACAGGAACCAGCAATGACTGGTACGGACAGTGTACCAGTCACGCAAAACAAGAGGCAAAAATCAAAGCAACAGGCAGCAAGAAACACAACACCAAAAACCAGCAAAACATGGCACAGCCACGCACAATTAACCCAAGGCACCGGGAAAAAGAGATCCCAGTATAGCAAGGGTGCATAAAACCTTGTCAACAATCGCAACCCAGAAAATCCCCAATTCATCCCGCGATTAAGTCTGGAAAATCAACAACCCACACTCAATCAATCAATATCCCCAAAATTCATCATCGCCAAGAAATTCAACAACTCGTGCGAGACATTCAATGAATCAAAATATACGACAATTTCTCTTCAAGCACAAATCAACAATTAAAAAGGGCTCGGGTATTTAGCCGAATGGAGAGGAAATCGCAACAAGGAAACAACAAGCAAGGGCAAGAGTTTTTCTCAGCGCATGAGCGAATAAGAGAGCCGAAAAACAAATTAGAGAGAGATAGAGGTATTTAACCCGATAGATATCGCAACAGAGGCAAAATAGTCAAGGCGTCAGACGTTCTCTAACGGCCGTACCGTCCAAGTCATCACGCCACGAGGGCGATGCGACAGCGGTAGGTCGAGTGGCGACTTTCGTACCCAAGAGAGAGAGGCGGGACCTTCCGTTTCCTTCTCCAGGAAGGAAGCGAGGGAGGTGGTAGGGCCGGCGAACGGGAGGGTGCGGCGCACCTCCAAGGGAGAGCGAGAAGGGAGAGGGGTTTGAAAAAAGGGGGAATTTCATGTATATCCCTCAAAAGTTTCAATATTACGTATTTATCCCTCCAAAATCTGTAATTACATATTTATCCTTGAAAATTGTAGAAACTCACATATTTGTCCAATCTAACTCTATAACATATCAAATACCTCTAAAAATAATTAAATAATATTTTGTAAAAAGACGGAAATAAAGAGGCATAATGGTCACTATATTATTTTTGGAGATATTTGATATGTTATAGAGTTAGATTGGACAAATATGTGAGTTTCTACAATTTTAAAGGATAAATATGTAATTACAAATTTTAGAGGGATAAATACGTAATATTGAAACTTTTGAGGGATATACATGAAATTCCCCCTTGAAAAAAAAGAGGGCGGCCCCAGTGGCAGGGAGATAAGAGTGAGGGAAAAGGAGAGGAAAAAAAAAGGCAAGGGCCCCCTTGAGATGCGTGCTGAGTTTAAATGAACGGTCGAAAATGATTTCAGAGTTTTTATGAATTTGATTATTTTGATATTAATTGGGTTTAATCCAACAAATCCAAAGGAATTTATGTTTTAATTTCCTTGTACGAATTTACCTAACGTACGATTCCATTTATATTTTCATTGGAATTTAATTAATAATTTTGTTGACATTTGCATTCTTATTTAGAAATTTTTATTTGTGAAATTAAATCTAGAATTTGTTTAAAATTACTAACTAGTTTATTAACTAATTTATATAACTAATTTATTCAATTTAAAATTATTTAGTTGTAAAAATCTTAATTCTTAGACTTAATTAATTAATTCGATTTAGCAAAATTTAGTAGGATAAAATATACAAGTCATTCGAATCAATGGAAATGGGCATTTAGAAATTAGTACAAATTTTTTTATTATTCATTGTTTTTAATTTAAAATTTTATTACCAATTTCTTATGAACTTCATCTAAATTTATAATAACATTGTTATTATTATAATTTCGTAATCATAATCCTATCACTAAAATTTGTATTTTAAATTATACAACACTAGAATCCCCTCGTACCCTTTTATGCATTTCGAATCTAACGTCTTGAATTAAATTTTTGAAGTTAAATCGATAAATTAGAATTTTTATTTTAGTTTAAAATTGTCGTTATAATGTTTTAATGTGTTTGTTAATTAGCTAAATTTTTTATTAGTCTAAATTTGTAATTTGCTAGTTAATAAATAACTTTAAAATTCCCGACTATAACAATACGGGTCGAATAAATGACTAAAAAGATACCATTGACACCCCTAAACTTACTTATTGATGATATGTAACATGATTCTAGGGAAAGGTCATAATTAATAAATGAATTTGTAGTAAATTAAGGCACCAAGCCTTTACTATAAATTACTTGCACTTTCCAATTGTATTTCATAGATGTGAATTTTCTTATAGAACAAGTGCAATAAAAAAAAAAAAAAAAACTAAAACAACCTCCAAAATGTATATTTACCTTAGTTTATTAGAATAACTACTTG
Source organism: Carex kokanica (assembly GCA_025461125.1). Taxonomy (NCBI): domain Eukaryota; kingdom Viridiplantae; phylum Streptophyta; class Magnoliopsida; order Poales; family Cyperaceae; genus Carex; species Carex kokanica. Next base: position 275,911 of record JAJGRX010000901.1, read on the forward strand.
TCAATTTCAGGTTTATTCGTGTTAAGAAAAGAAGAAAGAAATAAACAAATCCTAATGCAATTTTTCGTTTATTGTTTCTCAGGACTTGAAACATGGTCCAATTTAACAAAGTTGGAGATTTTAGACCTTTCTGGCAACTACCTGGACGAAAGCATCATATATGATTTAGCGGGTGTTCTATCACTTCGTAAACTCGACCTCAGTGATAATTATATACACAACAGTAGTGATCTGCCCATCAACGGTAACAAAATTAAGTTAATTAATTAATGTTTATTTATTTAATTTATTGATTAAGAATGGTTCTCCATGTATTCATGCATGATCCATCTTTTGTATTGAATGACATATACTTAATTTATCAAATACCACCTTTTCTTTTGTCAGGGTTTGAATCTTGGTCCAACTTAACTAAGCTACAGATGCTAGACCTTTCATCCAATTACGACCTCGATGGAAGCATCATTTCCTCCTTGGCCAAAGTATCATCACTTCGAGCACTTTATCTGGATGCTATTTCTATGGGAGACAATATTAATATCCCTGTCAAAGGTAACCTCGATCTCATAAATGAACCATTTTATATTATATGACAACAACAAGTCTTCTTTTATATATTTTCTTAAATCTGACCGATATTTTAATGGAACAATCTGACAGAGCTTATAAATGCACTAAATTTGGAGGTGCTTAGTCTAAGATATTGTGGGCTTTCTGGGAGTTTTCTTGATTTGGGACATTGGTCTTCTCTAAAAGCCCTTTCGTTGGCGGGCAATCAGCTAAATGACACTTTATCATTAGAAGGTAATTATAATGTAATACACAATTGAACCTTGTTGTCAATAGGAAAGAAGTTATAATTTCTGCAGTATCTCTACACCGGTAGATCATAGATCTTAATTAGTCATTTACTAATGGTAGGGCTGCAATGAATGAATAGTTAGATTAGGGCCCGGTTATATTTTTTACTTGTCTTAATGCATATTAAGGAAACTTTGCAATTCTCCTTGAAGACTTGAACCATTGCTTTGGGCACTTTAAAATAATCTAAACAGTCTTCCACTTATAAATTCTCTACTTCATATATGAAAAATCGATATATATTTTTAATTTATGTAATTCAGTCCATAAAATTAATGTTTATTTTTATCTCTTTTTGTAGCTACTTCTATATATGTGTTTCAGCTATAACACCGAGTCTTGAAACAAAATAAAAAACAGAAAAAAATGAACACATAGAAATGAAAAACGCTAGCTATCTCATAATTGACCTCATCGGTTTCACCTGAGTAATAAATATATCTTATTTAATGATATCTTTCTTGTTAACATTAATTATAGGACTGTGCTGGCTGAAGAATCTCGAAGAGTTAGATCTTTCATATAACAGTTTCGCTGGGAATATTCCTTCTTGTATGGGGAATCTTTCTTCTCTTAAGCTACTCGACTTGTCATCTAATCAATTGCAAGTAAATTTTCCTTCATCCATTTTTGAGAGACTCGTGTCCCTAATGTACCTTTCCCTATCTGGTAACCAGCTTGAGGGGACTCTATCAACAAGGGCATTTTTTAATCATTCTAATCTTGAAGTTTTGGGGCTCTCAACAATGGCATTGAACTTCCGAGTCAAAGTTGTGAATCTACCTTTTCAGCTTCAGGTTCTTGAACTCGCTAATTGCATTCTTGATGTTGAGCCCACTTTCTTGTATTCTCAGTATAAATTACGAGTGTTGGACCTCTCTAATACTGGCTCCAAGGGTCCTATTTTAGCTGTGTGGTTGTTGTTAGAAAACAATACGAACTTGATCAAATTAAATTTGACCAAAAACCTATTCACGGGGTCTCTTCAACCTCCGTTTGTAACTCATGAAAAACTCTCAATATTAGATATATCTGACAACCATCTTAGCGGAGAATTACCGGGCAACATTACCACTAAACTTCCAAATTTATTGTCCCTCAGCTTATCAAAAAACAATTTTCAAGGCCCTCTTCCTCTCATCTCTACACGCAATCTCCAAAATCTTGATTTATCTAGTAACAATCTCACTGATGATATACATAATAGTATTTCAAGGATTCAGCCTTCTTTTCCCAATTTTATGGATCTATCAAATAATAAATTCCATGGATCTTTCACTAACAACTTGAACTTTACTCCATATTCAACATTACTGTTAAATAATAATAATATAAGTGGAGAGATTCCTTTTAGTATTTGCAATACCAGTTTCGAAGTGTTGGACATCAGTAACAATGAACTAAATGGTGTTTTACCGGATTGCATTGGAAGAGCTGTTATTTTGGAGTTGAAGTTGAGTGGAAATCATTTAGAGGGATCATTACCGTTGTTGGAGATGTCTGTTGGGCAAGAGCGTTGGTTGCTTGACCTTTCAGATAACAAGCTTTCTGGATCAATTCCTCCTTGGTCTAATAACACAGCCATAGAAATTATAAATGTGAGCCAAAACAACCTAACTGGAAACTTTCCGATAACATGGCTGAATATTTCTAATATATATGCCATTGACATTGGGGAAAATAATTTATCTGGAGAGCTTCCAATTGGTATGGAATCCAATCTTAGTATGCTCCTAGCAAGAAAAAATATGCTTGGAGGACATATACCAGAAGGAATATGTCAATTCAGATATTTACGCATACTAGATCTGTCCCACAACAATTTTTCTGGAGAAATACCATCATGCATTATAGATATGGGATCAACAGCCGACGATTCCTCAATAATAGAATACAAACCAAAATCATATGTTCCAAGAGGGGGGGACCTGAACTTCAGTGATGCCAATTTTCTCTTACACGTTGGATATGATGTCTACATGGTTGGTGCAAAATTATCAATTTTTGGATTGGAACTTCTGTTAAAAGGAAGGTTAGATTTATATTTGGAAGATATTTTACAAATGCAGTGTATAATTGATCTGTCTTCGAACAGACTAGTAGGCAACATTCCCGAAGATATCGGTCGAATTAATTGGTTGATAACACTGAACTTGTCGAACAACCATTTAAGCGGTGCAATACCAAATTCCATATCCAATTTGCACCAATTAGAAAATTTGGACCTCTCTCACAACTCTTTGACGGGAGAAATACCGAGGGAAATGACTAAACTAAACTTCCTAACATCCTTCTCTGTGGCATATAACGACTTATCCGGTCCTACATTAGGTGTAGAAGCACAGTTTAGTACATTTGATAATAGCAGCTATGAAGGCAACCCGAATCTTTGTGGGCCTCCCCTGCCAAAAAGTTGTGTCCCTACTCTTGGCATAACACAGCTTTCCCCTAATGAAATGAGTGACAACCAAAGGTACGACGGCACCGATTTTCTCATATTGTTCGGTTCTTTCTTCCTTTTCTTTGTGGTCAGTTTTTGGTGTTTCATGGTTGTTCTTTATTTCAAGAGAAATTGGCGTTATGCTTTGTTTACTTTGGTGGACCAGTATGGTGATATGATATATGTGAAGGTTGTTCTTTCGACTAGAAAGATTGGAGCTGCTCTAACTCGGAGGGGTAGTTGAAGGACCATTTGTTTTAGTTTTAATTTGGAAGGATATGTTTTATTTTATGTTTTCTTAATAAGTACTTAATATTTATCTATGATGTATTGTAAATTTTTATGAACTTTTTTTCATTGGCTTAAAAAAATATGTAAGACAACTTTTGCATATATTTTTTATGAATACATTTCTTACAAATTTCTCGAGTGCTCTATAATTGTCATTATTCGTAAACTAAGACCATTATGTGATATTATGTAAAGTAGGAAATATTATATGATTCTATACACAATTCTCGGTTGAACAATTAATAATCCCAACACTAAGACCCAAACTAAAAAAAAAAAAAAACAGAAGACAAGCCTGATTTGACTGGAGTTTCCAATGGACAGCCCATATAAGGCCCAAAATTGAAAAGGAGGAAAACAAAATGAAAAGCTAGTTTGGTAATGAAGCATGCTACGATACTTGAAAAGATATTTTGACTAGTCAAATTAAAGATAGAAGGAAATATTTTATACAGAACAATAAAAGAAAGTTGGTCTTGGTCTCCCTTTCAAGGATTATTAATTACTTGTTCTAAGAAATTAAACAAAACAGATACTATCTACATTAAATAATGCCTTTCCATATGTTATGTAATTTGAGGCGACCTTTTGATATTAATTCGATCCTAATTAATGAAACCAAACAAAAAAAAATGTATTTGAAACAGCAAATAATATATGTTTGAATAGCATTGCCGTTTTAGATCTTAAACATAGTAATTTGTTAGAGTGAACGAATCAATTCAATTTAGTAACAATATAAAGAAATAAAGTCGCATGGACTTTGGGAATCAGCATTTATATAAATATGCATTGCATACGACATGTTTTTCTTTGTTACAATTAGCATCCTACACATAATTAATTAATTTACCACCCAAATTATATCCCTAAAAGATTGTAATTAAATGAAGTGTTGAGCTTCTCCTACGGCGCCATCTACTCATCAACTCATGAGTCATCACAAATTAATTAATTAATTAATCAATTAATTAACTTTAGATCTTCTTCCCCGTCAATGGATCGCTCCAATTGGTGGTGGGGAGGCCGGAGAGCAGCTACCACAACATCAGCGAAGGCCTTAATTATGTAGTGATGCATGCTCCGGTGGTTCAGCTCGAGATAACAAAACAATAGCTCTTCTAACCAGTCCCAATCCAATGCTTGAAATCGATGATGGGCCTTGGCGTAGTGATGCAGCATCTCCTGCATGGACTGCTTGAAATCCTGGTACGGGTCCTCAGAATCCGTGCTCACTGCAATGCCGTCCCCTGGAATATTAATCAGTGGCACTGGTACATCACTTGATGATGACGACGTGTCATCTAATTCCAGGGCCGAGGAGCTGGATGGTAGCACTGACTCATGATCACTTGATATTGAATTTGATGATGACGTGAATGGCGACACGGCCACTACTTCTGAAGATTTAATAACTGGATGGTCAAGAGTACTACTTATCAAGCCCGAAGAGGACGGAGACACGAAGAATCGGTGGTATGACGGTGGCACCGTGAGCTCCTCCTCGTCCTCATGCAATTGCAGAGGGGCATTGCAATTGCACTCCCATGCCGCCAAGGAGCCCGACATGGAGGGAGACACGAAGAAGCGATCTGACGGTGGGACCATGACAGCAGTGTTGTTGTATTGTGCCGGCGCCTCTAGCATTTGATCATTATTTAAATTGCAATCAGAGAGACCTAGTGAGCGAAAACTATCAAAAATGGCGCCTTCCATTACTTGGGCGGCGGGGGGATCGGAGCGGAGATGCGTAAGTTTTCTTGGGAGATGTTTGAGGTGGTTGGATAGGTGGAGGTGGAAGGATGTATAGGCATAGCTTTGTTTCTTCTTCCCCATATAAAATTTATATTCCTTCTCTTCTCTTCTCTTCTCTTCTCTCCTGTTTGATTTCTATTTGGTATCAGTAATAATGGAAGAGATGCGCAAGGAATTAATAGAAAGAGAGATCAGGTTGCTATTGCTTTAATTAATTAGTTTGGGCGCTTTTATTTCTCTCTCTTTTTATTTTATTTAGCTAATTAAGGCCTAAGCAGCAATTAAGGCAGTGGGCAAAGAGAGATATATTTGCATTCGCTTTGAGTTAATTTATTTATTAAATTTAAATTTAGTTCGGTTTTGTTGTCATAATTAATTAATGTCATGAGTAATTAAATTAAGTAGTAATTAATGGTGGGAGTGGGGGGAAGAAATGAATTAGAGATGAGTTTCCATATCTCGTATGCAACGGTAAAAAAGATTTTAATTTATTGAGCTTTGACTTGACTGAAACATATCATATTATCATGCATGTTGCCTCTCTCTCAACTCTCAACTCTCAAGGTCAAAGATATATGAGGAGGGTTCCAATGCACCCAAATTCCTATGCTCCCAATGCACCCACTTTTTTATCTGTATTTTTAAAGTCCGAACAGTTGATCCGAATCGCTCAACATGATCTTCATAATAAAATATGCTTGGAGACCAAATTTTATATTTTTTAGAATTTTTTTACTATTTTTTAAGACAGGTACAAAATCACTTTATCAGATGGTCCAGAATCTCCTTAAAATAATGATTTTGTACCTGTCTTAAAAAATAGTAAAAAAATTCTAAAAAATATAAAATTTGGTCTCCAAGCATATTTTATTATGAAGATCATGTTGAGCGGTTCGGATCGACTGTTCGGACTTTGAAAATGCAAATAAAAGAGTGGGTGCATTGGGAGCATAGAAATTTGGGTGCATTGGAACCCTCCTCAAGATATATATCCATTTAAATTAATTGGTTGCACAATTTATTTATTTATTTGTATTTTTATGGCTTGGAATTGGATGACCGTTTGTCCGTCTATGTATCTTCTCATTCCTGTCAATTAATCAATTTGATTTGCTAATTACTAATTTTGTTCTGTACCCCCAACAAATTCTAAATTTCTAATTGTAGTCGGTGTTCATCCTAATGGCCATGTTCGGCAATGAGGCTTAGAGTAATGAAGCTTAAGAGTTTAAGCTGTGCTAAGGAGGAGTTGTTCGGTTGACAAAAGCTTAAAGCAATGAAGCTTAGAGTGTAAAAAGTTGCTAAGGAGGAGCTCTAAGGAGGCACTGTGCTTAAGCCTGGGTTTTTATGAGCTTAAGAATTTGCTCTAAGGAAGCTTAAGAAAGGTGCTTTAAGCCTTTCTAAGGCACAACTGTTCGGCTAGCTTAAGCAACTAAGGAGGCTAAAGCCTGTCTAAGGAGGCTAAAGCCTCATTGCCGAACATGTACAATTAGTTCAAAGGAAAAAAATAAGTCAATGAATATATAAATGGATAACAAAAGAATTTGAGAAGAAAATACTTCCTCATCACTATCCACCTCATAAATCAATACCTAGATTCATCTTGAACACGTATATGGTTGCCAGAAATAAATTGCAGTATGTAAATAAATATTCTTAAAATTAAAATAGAATGAAAATCATTAAATAAGATATATTTTTCAATAGTTTGAAAACAACGATTTTGTAACCATCTTAATAAATAGTAAAAAAATTCAAAAAAATGTAAAATTTGATCTCCAAGCACATTTTAATATATCCATCATGTTGAACGGTTTGGATCGACTATTTGGACTTTAAAAATGGTAGGTGTTAAAGTGTGTCACCAAAAAAGGTGTAATTTGATCCCTCCTCATGATATATATACTATTCGGATACGGATAATTAAAACGTAAAATCATATTTGTATCTATATCTACACGGATATTCGGATATTCACATCTAATTTTATCAAATACAAATCGGATATTATCCATACTGGTCTCCCCCCCCCCCCCCCCCCCCCCCCCCCCCCCCCCAATGAATTGGCTATAGCTATCTATGTATGTCTGAGAATTCATATTACCTGTAGTAATTCAAATTTTGATTTTAGATCCAAACCGTTGGATCTGCTACGGCCCGAATATTAGAAGGACCCAAGCATTTCATTTAGGACTTGATTGGCCTAAATTCTGAACTCAAAATGTGAGTTACTCCAGAGGATTCGGACTCTGTATGATAATCATATGCAAGTTACATATGAGATTCAGAATTCATATTACCTAAGGTAACATAATATTTATGTTTAGCATAGACCGTCCGATCAGAATCTGCACGAAAATTAAAGGATCTTGTGCATTTCACCTCGGACTGGATTGACCCGAATTCTGATCGAACGGTCTGGATCTAACCAACAATATTCTGTTACCTCAGAGGATATGGATTCTGAGAATCATACAAGAATGGTTATACAAGGCAAGGCGCAAGATTAGTTATATAAGCCAACCTCCATCTAGTTCAGTTGGTCGTGGACCCACAAGAAGCGAATGGTCACGGCACGCGAGTTACGGCATGACTTGCGTGCCGTGACTAAGTCGTGCCGTGACCAAACGTGCCGCGACTAAACGTGCGTTAGTCACGTTTGATTTAACTTTTAAAAAAATATATGCAACGATTCTTTAAAATTCAAATGTTTTAATTGAAATTTAAATGTAAATATTTTAATTAAAATAAAATTATACCTTATAGGAAGGTATGTTAGTGTATTGCCTCGTGACTGCCGTGACTGGTGTGTCTTCCGTGTCTACCGTTCCGTGACTCGCATGTCCCGTGCCGTGCCGTGACCAAGGCAATTTCTGTGCCGTGTCTTCTTTGCCAACAATTGGTCACGGCACGCGAATGGTCACGGCACAGGACACGCGAATCACGGCACGTAACCGACACACGTGCCGTGCCGTTCCGTGCCGTTACCATGCCATTCCATGCCGGGCTCCGCCGTGCCATTTTTCCCACTCTATTTGTATCCATATCTACACAGATATTTGAATATTCACATCTAATTTTATCAAATACAAATCGGATATTATCCATATTGGTCCCCCCCCCCCCACCCACCCACCCAATGAATTGGCTATGAATTCAGAGTAGGACCTACTTTGGTTCGATGGGTGTGATGACCATCCAATCAGAATCAAGATTCGTGCAATGTGCATCAAAATACGTGTGAGTCTATATCAATTTTCGTGCGCACAGATTTAATGGTAATTGTACGGTTCTAGAGTTAATTGAACCTAAAAGTAGGTCCGATACCCATCGGACCTACTCCTATCTCATTAGCTATAGCTATCTATGTATGTCTGAGAATTCAAATCACCTGAAGTAATTCAAATTTTGATTTTAGATCCAAACTGTTGGATCTGCTACGGCCCGACTATTAGGACCCAAGCATTTCATTTAAGACTTGATTGGCCTAAATTCTGAACTCAAAATGTGAGTTACTCCAGAGGATTCGGACTCTGTATGATAATCATATGTAAGTTACATATGAGAATCAGAATTCATATTACCTAAGGTAACATAATATTTATGTTTACTATAGACCGTCCGATCAGAATCTGCACGAAAATTAAAGGGTCCTGTGCATTCCACCTCGGACTGGATTGACCCGAATTCTGATTGGACGGTCTGGATCTAAACAACAATATTCTGTTACCTCAGAGGATATGGATTCTGAGAATCATACAAGAATGGTTTTACAAGGCAAGGCGCAAGATTAGTTATATAAGCCAACCTCCATCTTGTTCAGTTGGTCGTGGACCCACCCACAAGAGGCGAGACGACGGTCTTTTATAGACCAAGTTCGCCGAACAATTTCCTCGGCATCTCTGGCTGTTCAGTGTTGGCTGCTTAAACCCTAACAGGTGGAGTCCGAATCCGAGTATCCGACCCATTAATTTATTAAGGCTCCTTTGATCCTTCCTTTCCCTCTCCTGCTCCACCAAAAGAAAACCCTAATTCAATTCTTCTCTAAGTACTATTTGTTACCTTTCCTGCGCTGCTGCACACCTTGCACTGTAAGTCTGTAATTGTTAAAGCTGGAGCAAATGGGACGGAGGAAGAGGGGTGGCGGCGCATCTCCGTCCGAGGCGGCGTCGTTTGTTGGTGTTGAGGGAGAGCAGAGCTCTCCCATGAAGATGGTGATGGAGATGGAGGAGTCTTCCATGGATTGCGAGATCGAGAAAACCAGCGCTGATTATTACTTCGATTCGTACTCCCACTTCGGAATTCACGAAGTAAGCAACCATCAATCAACCCCTTTCAATTCTCAAATTCATTTACGTTTCCTTGTTTATTACTGTGGAAAGGAAATGATTTCATTTGAATTTGAATCATGATTTCAGGAAATGTTAAAGGATATAGTCAGGACAAAAACATATCAAAATGTTATCTATCAGAACACTTTTCTCTTCAAGGACAAAGTGGTACTCGATGTAGGTGCTGGTACTGGTATCCTCTCTCTTTTTTGTGCAAAATCTGGAGCAAAGCATGTTTATGCGGTAACCCAATTTTTGACTTCAGTTTGTGTTGGTACTAGGTACTGGTACTATTTGCGATGAATTACTCAGGTACTTAGGTTGATCACTGAATTCAGTTAACAGAGCTATTCTTATTAAAATATGTATTTCTAATTAATGTCATACCTTACTTTCAAAACCAATTATATGTAAATAAACAAACAATCAATTCCTGTGTGTATAACAAAGTATTTGATAAGAAAATTGTACATTTCATTGATAAGGCAGAGTGAACCATTAAATGGTTAAGTCTCTCATCTTCTTTCCTTTGTACATCATCGTTAGGGTCGGATAAAATAAAAAAAGTATGGAAATAGCTTCTTTCTTTTGTTCTTCAACTTACTCGGTGGCCCAGCTGTTACAACCCAACCCGGGTGCGAAACCCACTGCGCAGACATCGAGGTATGTTCTATCAAACATTCTGAGTAATAACAAAGACAGCACATATATAGGTTAACCATGCAGATGTTACAACATGTAATACTACTATCCTAGAACTGGTGATATGCTCCTCAATTTGGATCACTATACGCTGTTGTTATGATTTGTGCAATTATACAGTTGTGTTATTGAGTTAATATAACTTTCATTAATGATCATCATTTTGCACCAAATGTGCTAAAATATTGCTTTATATACTCCTCCAACCGACCATCTGTTCTGAACTGCACCAGGGGCATTTTGGTCCTCAGCAAAGGTCAGATATCAAACATTTTTTTGCACCTATTTGTAAAAACCTTGTAAGCATCTACGGATATTGTCTAATAAACGTGTAAGTATCTCCCCTTGTTCTGTCAAATTTATTACGACTGACATGCCCTTGTTTACTGGTAAGGAAAATTTTCCTATGCTGAACTGTGATTCTTCTTTTCTACTTTTAATTTTGTTTTTCCCTTCATTTATTTTAGTCTTGCTCTCTTTATTAATGCTGAACTAGAGGATAATTTTAACTGTGATTCTTCTATTGGTAAGTGGCATTAGTAATTATTTGTTAATCTGACATTTTCTGTTCAGAAACTTGAAACATTCTAATATGATGTTTCAGTTAAAAATTTATGTAACACCTGGGCATACATTTTTGTTTCAAATATTTATTTTGTTTTCATGAAAGTTGGATTCCTTCAATCTTTTTTTGAGTTTCTTTTGATCAAGATAGCAACAGTGAAATCTCACCTAGCCTTCTTATATCAAAAGATACCAGAAGTTTGATTCCTTCAATATTTAGTCTCAGTTGCAAATATATGATTGTTGAGTTTATTCCCAAAAGTTGAGTATGATAACTTTGTATTGTAATAAACAGTTAATCACTCAAGAAAGGGAATGGTTACATTAAAACTGTCCTTTCCGAAAGGAAGCAAGTCATCGAACATGCACATTAGCCTGTTGAAAACTCTTGCTAGGGGCAAAATGGAATTTGCCGCTACTTTATTGACTTTGAAGAAACCATAGATGTTGCATCCCTCCCCTTCTGAGTCTTTTATTCTTTAAAGAAACCCTTCCCGTTTTCGCTGTTTGATTCAGTACAACTTAATGTTAGTACCAAGAGTATTTATTCAACTTTTGAATTTGCATACCAGTACATTCCAGCCTGTTTAAGCTAGGTTATAATACCAGTATTAGTAATCTTTTCAATTACTTGCCTGACATAGTGATATGTGAACACCTAGTATGAGTTAAGGCTGGACTAATAGCCTCAAGCAGGTTAGTCACACTTGTGGGAAGTTTTTGCTTATATGCCCAAGAAAACTTTTCATTTGTTTCTAATGTGTAATCACTATCATACCAACTACTATTTATTCAAGGCAACAACAAAAAAATGAATCCTAGCTCGTAAGTAATCTTAATGCATAAAACAGTATTAGCACAAATAATATTTCTCATTTTGCAAAGAAACTGTCATAAATTCAGAATTTTATCTTAGTTCTCAGGACTAGGTAAATATTATAAGGTAACAAAAGGATATAATAATGAAATATTCCTGCACAGCTCGTTCATAAAGTTTCTCAATCTCAGCAAATGCAGAAATACTTCAGCACTAGTTATGAAGAAAAAGGAGAAGTTATATCAGAGTGGAACTGAAAACATAATTAAATAGGCCAATGAAGTTGTCTTCCAGTTCAGTCCGGATTTCCTGTGCCAATTCAGTTGTTAACCAAATTGTCAAGCTGTGGAAATGAAAAAAAAAAAAAAAACAAGAAATAAAGATTGGAGCGCTGTCATTATATCCAGTCCATACTTTGAACCGGAAGTTTTGCCCCCGACATTTTTGTGCCTCTAACCCACACACTCTTTCCCTTTAATTATCTCTCTTCTTTTCCAAAGATTTCTACCAATAAAAAGTTTCTCATGGTAGAAGACCAATTAATGCAAAATTAATTTTCATCTCAATTATTCTGGATAATTTTTTACTTTCGCTTTGTTCTGCTTCATGTCAAGGTAAATGAGGAGAGCGGATGAAAAGATGAATGATATGACATTTGCTAAAAGATTAGATTTCATTTATTTTTGCTATACGTAATTCAATTGAACACAACACAACAGAGAAATGCAGTCCTGTACCTTTAAGGTATGATATGAAATGAACCACGCCAATTTAGAAGAAAAAAAATGGACTCCAACTAGGTAGGGCTGGAAACGAATTGAACCGAATCGAACTTACCTCCAGTTTGAGTTTGGTTTGAATTAATTTCAAACTAAGTTTGGTTTGAATTAATTTCGAACGAACTCAATTTCGAATCGATTTTTTTACGAACTCAATTTCGAACTTTTACGAACTTTGTTACGACTTACGAGTTATGACTTATGTCTAGGCCATAGTTCAAAATTATAGCGCTTCAATAAAAACTCAAGCATTTTGAATTCTAATTACACAATACACCAAAGTTTATATCACAATTCATTACAAATACCAAAATTTATATCAAACACCAAAGTTTATATCACACTCTTTCCCTTTATCTCTCTTCTTTTCCAAAGATTTCTACCAATAAAACATTCTCATAGTAGAAGACCAATTAATGCAAAATGAATTTTCAACTTAATAATTTTTTTCATCTCAATTATTCCAGATATTTTTTTAGTTTCGCTTTGTTATGCTTCCTGTCAATAGGACTAATTTTATTTTTATTTTGAATATAAATAGGACGAATAGGACGAATGTTATTTTTATTTAGATATTTTTTATTTTTTTCCAAAGATTGACTAATAGGACGAATGTTATTTTTATTGTTTCTTCAAAATATTATGTTAGTGGAATAGCACTAATTTTATTCTATTTTGAAAAGAAAAAAGTGTTTGATTGCATCTAATTAAATAAGAATAATTTCATTGTTATTATTGGGTGGTATTTTATTGTTTTGTAGTTGAAATACGATAAACTGTCACAGATAGTTAAATAAATGATGTGATCTAAATTACATACCATAAATTAAATAATCTAAATATATAAATATAGGAAAAAAGCCATAAAATTAGCTTTTAGTAAAAGTAATTCCAGCACTCACTTTTAGTATAACGCTCTGGAAAGTATAACTTATAATAGAAATTAATTAAATAAATCAAATCGATATTTTTGAATGAAGATTGGGAACGAGTGAAAGATATAAAATAGTTAAAAATCCTCAAAATCGGGTGGAAGGGAAGTGAATGGATGTGAGTAAATTGGATTTATTTGAGATGTGCCAATTAATGGACAAAATCGAAGACTATGGATTTTTCTATATACAATCCCGATTTGACAATTCCAGTCTTATCCAAATTAAGGTCGGATGGCCGCGAGACTTGTCAAATAAATAATATTCATCAAGTTTTTATTGTGATCCAAAATTTTATATATTTTGTACTATTAAATTGAAGTATACGAATTATATATAATTTATTAATTAATGTGAACCATATATTAATAAAATTCAAATTAACTTTAATTAATACGGTTCAAACTTTATGGAAGCTGATAACAGTATCCGCGCTACAGTACTCGCACTGTACCCACACCATAACTATTCTAACTACCATAACTATTTTGGGGGACCGCAAAAACTTCAACACAAATTTTTTTTTCTAAAGTATTAATATATACAATGAAGTATTTATACCTATGCACAGAAGTATTTATACTTATGAGTTGAACAATTTTTATGTAAATAATTGTCTCTCCAACCAAATCTCTCAAACGTACCTGAACCATAAATATCTAGGTGGGACCAATCAAACTACATGAGGGACATACTATTTTGTATACTTATACCTCAAATAAAAAATATTCATCAAGTTTTTACTGTGATCCAAAATTTTATATATTTTGTACTATTAAATTGAAGTATACGAATTATATATAATTTATTAAGTAATGTGAAACATATATTAATATGATTCAAATTAACTTTCATTAATACGGTTCAAACTTTATGGACGGAAGTATACCTATGCACGGAAGTATTTATACTTTTTTGAGATGAATAATTTTTACGTAAATAAATGTCTTCCCAACCAAATCTCCCAAATAATTTTTACATATGACACTAGATGATGTCTGAAAGTATTAATATCAAATACTGCAAGTATTAATACCTCTGCACTGAAGTATTAATGATCATCAATTGATCGAATCGAACTAACCTTGATAATCTTTTTTTTAATTGAAATTGTCTTTCAAATTCTTAACAGGAGAAGGAACACAGGTGCGAACCCAGATGGTCCGATGAGCTGTTCAAGCCGACCCATACGAGGAAGAAGACGGGGCAATTTATTTCCTCCAAGGCTGAAAAGGCACAGGTAATATAACATAAGAATCATTTTATAAAATTCATTCTTTGTTGTACAGAACATTATTGTTATATTTTACAAAATTTGCAAGAAAATTATGAGAGAGCTATGGCTCAGAAGTATGGAGAGGACAGAAACATATGGCCCCCTTATGACGATGCCGTCTGGTACTCTTCGGTTGTTGATGATCAGAATGCTCACGATAATAACTATGGCCTCGGTGCTCTAGGTAAAATAAACATTCCTTGAAATTTTAAATTTATTTTTAAATTTGTAAGATAATACTAATTGTCTTATTTTAATGTTCCACGTAAGACGAGGGCCATGGTTCGTGATGGTGGGTCTAGCAGTACTCCGTCACATTCTTCACAGTTATATTCTTCTGTGTCGGCGGCTCCACGCCTCAGATAAGAGGATATCGATGTGATATCTTCTCAAATATTGTCATCTGTCATGCCCCAAATCACTGGTAGATCACCGAGCAGATCACCTTAGCTATCAGAGCTGCTCAGGTACGAAATTTGATTTTTCAGTATGTTTTAATTGTGAACCCTAAACCCTAAATCCCTAAATCCTAATTATCTAAACAACTGACACGTTTACTTTCTTATAACCTCAAAAGGAGTTTCGAGCTCGCACCATGCCTCGATGCCCGATGACGGCGATGATGGGGAGGAGCATTGGTCGGAAGTCGGCGGAGATGGTACTGCTTAGATGTTTAGATATTTACATGTTTAGATGGTACTATTACTGTTTAAATCGGACGATATTTAGATGGTACTGTTACTCGATTTTATGTTACAGTTTCTTGATGTTTATGTTTTCTCGTGATGGTATATTGTTTATGTTTAGATATTGTTTATTGTTTGTATGTTTATATTGTTGTTTATTTTTATGTTGTATGTATCGATCAATGTCTATGTTTATGTATGCTGGTACGTGTGATACCAATTATTAAATGGGGGAAAAGTAAATAACAAAAAGAACCCATAAACCTGACAGAAGAGTATCAGCGACCGGTTATTTTGGTCTCTGATGCCTTTACATGACGTCAGCAAAAACCAACAGCGACAAAAAAAAATTGGTCGCTGAAAAGTCATCAGCGATGGGGATGACGTCATTCAGCGACTGGTGACGTCATCGGGCGAGCATCAGCGACGATGCCTTCAGCGACCGAGGTATCAGCGACCGGTTTTTCCCATGAGCGACCGGTGTGAGGCATCAACGACAGGCGCCTTAACTATTAGCGACCGGTCCACCGGTCGCTGAAGGTCCGACCTGCTGTAGTGTAAAAACTTCCTCCATCATACATACTTGATAGTTCTTTTTATCACGGCCTACTTGACAAATGTTCTTTTGTTTCTCATTTTTATCTCGATCACTAATTGACCCTCATCTCGCTAGGCCACGATAAGATGACCTACCTCGGTAGCTATTGTTCATCATTTTCGCCTAAAAAGTCACCTTCCCTTTCTCTCTTTCTCTTCTGTGAGTTGAGTGAGTTGTGAGAGAAAGGAGAGAGAAATATGGATATTTATAGAGTCTGAAACAGTAAAAAAAAAAAGGTGGAGGACCGGCCATTTAAAGGCCGATTGAGAAAAAAATAGACCGACCATTAAATGGTCGGTTTGGACATTTAAAAAAAAACCCAACAAAGCTGGGTATAATTAATATTTTGTAATTAATTATGAGTTATAAAAAAAGAAGGTTAGATTTCTACTTGGAAGATATTTACAAATGCAGTGTATAATATTAGAAATGTCCTACATGTCATAATATTTTGGACCATAATTAATAGTTAATTAATGAAGTTATTTATGGATTAAACCATATTGGGGTGTATAATTATGGGATGCATAATTAAAATGGGTCCAGAATATTTCTTCACTCTCTGGAAAGGTGTCTCTGAAAAGTGTGAGTGAACTGGAGCAACTGAAGAGGTGTGTTTGGTTATAAATATATGCAACAATTCAGATTTTCGGTTGATCTATTATTATTATCAAAAAAGTGAGGCTATGGTACATTGCAATGCGCGCAGAATCGGATGAAGGATTTTGATCAGAGTAGGGCAAAAAATTATTGAATCGGATTTAAATAGATAATTGGGTCCAAACTCATTAGATAATCGGATACTAGATAAAACATGATAACAAAAACAACAAAAATAGTATTGTAACACAATCTACTCCATAATATTATATAGATAATCAACTAATCAAACTACCAATTAAAACATGACAAAAAACCAACAAAATAGTATTCTTTTGCATAACAAAAACAACAAAAACATTATATCCTTTTACATATTAAAAATTCCATTAATTTATATGATACCGACAAAGGCGGATGCAGGATTTTCTTCAGGTAGGGCAAGAGCTCAAAACTCAACAGGGTAGGGCAATTGTTTTTTCCAGGGTAGGGCAAGAGCTCAAAACTCAGTACTTAAGAACTAATTTTGAAAATCCAGGGTAGGGCAGTTGCCCTACCCTGCAGTATGCTGGATCCGCCCCTGAATGTGCGGATCATTCCATGCATTGGATTCATATTCCATCTTCAAATTTCATATAGTCGATCCGAACTGCTCAACATTATTATCATATGAAAATATACTTTGAGATCAAATTTTATATTTTTTTGAAATTTTTTACTATTTTTTTTGTAGATAGAAAATCACTACTTTTGAATGGTTCATAATTTTTAGATAAGTGATTTTCTAATTATCTGAACATAGGGAATTGATGCTGTCATCGTAGGGAATGGAGCTATATGGAGACTATTATGTGGCTATAAAGTATAGTCAGTGGAGCTATATGGAGACTATTATGTGGCTATAAAGTATAGTCAGATTAGGATGGGAAACACTCCATCACACTTTTGGTAGATGAATTGCGTGAGGAATACTCTGATTTTCTCTTGTCTTCTCTGTAAGATATTGTGGACAGTTAATCGTAGTACTATGTGGAGTATTTTCTTAAATTTTATTCAGATAGTGTGGAAAATATATTGAAAAATTGTATTGAAAAAAATTCAAGATCATTGTAGAACAGATCGAAGTATTATGCATTCTTGTAAAATCATTACATTCACCGAAAACAAAATTTACAGATTTATGAAAAAAAAAAAAAAAAACCCTCAATCCTTAGAAGAGGAAATGCAAATTACCCCCCTGTAAATAATGTAGATGGGGTGGGTTAGTAGATAGATTCTCTCTCCTCTCTGAATTTTTTTCAGATTTTCTATGATTTTTGTTCAATTTTTCCTTTCGAATCTTTTTGTGATACAGACTGTGATAGGTCTATGATTTTTGGCTCTAAAAGGATTTATTACCCCTGTTTAATTAGTTAGTCCTTTTATTGGTCAATTCCCCCGTCAACTGTGATAGGTCTGGTCAATTACCCAATTGCACGACCATTAATTTATTTCTAGCAATTATTTAAGATTATCATCATCCTCCTATATATAAACGAGGCCACATACTCTATTGAAGCCATCAATTAATATTCACACAACAGATCAAGCAATGAAGTTATTACTGGCAGTAGCCCTTCTGGTTCTGGTTTTGGTTCCATTACAGTGGGAGAATGCATGTGTGAGCGGGTCAGACTCAGACTCAGACTCAGTACAGTGCAGGGAAGAGGAGAGGTTGGCTCTTCTACACATCAAAGCTTCAATTCACTTTCCTATTCACTCTTTAGATGGCAAGTGGGAAGGCAAGGAGTGCTGCCGATGGGAAAGAGTCACCTGCCATCCAATCACTCAACTTGACCTCGGTGTATCCCATGATGATGACTGGTTCGATTTTTATCATGGGGGTATTTTACTAAATGCGAGTATGTTCTTGCCTCTCCGTCAACTAAGATCTCTGTCATTATCGGCACATGGCATATACAATTGTACAGATGGTGCTGGTATGTATCTTCACGTTTCTTTCTTCTTTAAGCATTTTGCTGATTAATTAACAATGACATTACAAGTACTAATTATCCATTGATGATGATGACGGGTTCGATTATAGTCAAGGTATTTTACTAAATGCGAGTATGTTCTTGCCTCTCCGTCAACTAAGATCTCTGTCATTATATGCACATGGCATATACAATTGTACTGGTATGTATCTTCACGTTTCTTTCTTCTTTAAGCATTTTGCTGATTAATTAACAATGACATTACAAGTACTAATTAACGTACTTCTCATTTTGCTTTACCATTTGTTTTGGGTACGGGTACTTAACATATATATATGCTTAATTTGTGAAGACTATAAAACTACTTAACTGTAATTGCTCAAATTTTAAAACAACTTACTTAGGGGTGTCAATGGGTACGGTACGGGTCGGGTGGAGGCATTTTTATACTCTACCCATTAAAATTGACTTTACTCATACCCATTAAAATTTGACCTTACTCTACCCTACCCTTACCCATTAATATTATCGGATAACAAAACAGTAGCAGATGAATAATGGATAATACTAATATAATAATTAGTTTTATTAAATATAAAAACTCATTCATTTCACACATATATAATTACATTAAAAAAAAAAATGTGCAATTAATTCCAACTAAATTGTTTTTTATAAAGTAAGAAAATTCAAAAAACATGAATACATATTTAAGTGGGTTGGAAATTGAATTGAATATATATTTAGATTTTATAATTACCTTAACGGATATGAAATAGTAATTACCCATACCCTTATCTATTTGGTTAACGAAAAAAATTATTATCTATACCCATACCCAATAAGCTAACGAAAAAAAAAAATCTTATCCATAACCACCTTAACGAATACGATACCGGTCAGATAAACGGCTAAAAAGATACCATTGACACCCCTAAACTTACTTATTGATGATATCTAACATGATTTCCAGTGAAAGGTCATAATAAATGATTTTGTAGTAAATCAAGGCACCAAGCCTTTACTATAAATTACTTGCACTTTCCAATTGTATTTCATAGATGCGAATTTTCTTGTAGAACAAGTGCAATACAAAAAAAAATAATAATAAAAACTAAAACAACCTCCAAAATGTATATTTACCTTAGTTTATTAGAATAACAACTGGTCAATTTCAGGTTTATTCGTGTTAAGAAAAGAAGAAAGAAATATACAAATCCTAATGCAATTTCTCCTTTGTTCTTTTTCAGGACTTGAAACATGGTCCAATTTGACCAAATTAGAGATTTTAGACCTTTCTCACAACTCCCTGGACGGAAGCATCATACATGATTTAGCAAGTGTTTCATCACTTCGTAAACTCGATCTGAGTTGGAATCAAATAAGCATCAGCAACGGTAACAAAATTATGTTAATTAATGTTTACTTATTTAATTTATTTATTAAGAAAGGTTCTCCATGTATTCATGATCCATCTTTTGTATTGAGCGACATATACTTAATTTATCAAATACCAAAATAATACGAAAAATCGTTAATATGTTGTTAATTAATTGTCCTTATTAATTAACAACATATTTTATATTCCTTTAAATTTTTAGAATGTTTAATAATATTATTACTAATATTAATACTAAATAAAAATACTTAACTATGTTAAAACTTAATTTAATTTAATTTAATTTAAATGTGTTAATCCTAATTAACTATGATTGGGACTTTTAATTTTTTTTATCATTTATTTAAAAATCTAAATCCAAGGTCAATTCTAATTTAAATTCATTGGCCCAGGTTATTAAAACAATTTGCATGCGTATATGATTTTCGGATTGGGCCCCATTTCAATTTTCCAAATTTCATAACCGACGACTCCATATTTTAATTATCCCATTTCTTACAATTCAGCCCCTCTAAATAAGAAAATTACTACACGTCAAGAATTTACAACTACACCCCTTAATCTTATACAAATTACGTTTGGGTCCCTATAAGTACCAGAATCGTAACAGAGCCAGAAAACACACTGGTACCGACATAGTACCAGTCAAGCAAAACAGCACAAGCAAACAAGACAGCCACCAAGGCCGTATCAGAACAGAGACAACACAAGCCAGCACACACAACCAAAAAGGCTGGTACTGGTATCGTTCCAGTCAGCCAAAACAGAAGGCAAAACAGGGCAACAAACAGCAAGGCAGCACAGCACAGGAACCAGCAAAGACTGGTACGGACAGTGTACCAGTCACGCAAAACAAGAGGCAAAAATCAAAGCAACAGGCAGCAAGCAACACAACACCAAAAACCAGCAAAACATGGCACAGCCACGCACAATTAACCCAAGGCACCGGGAAAAAGAGAGACCAGAATAGCAAGGGTGCATAAAACCATGTCAACAATCGCAACCCAGAAAATCCCCAATTCATCCCGCGATTAAGTCTGGAAAATCAACAACCCGCACTCAATCAATCAATTCATCATCGCCAAGAAATTCAACAACTCATGCAAGACATTCAATGAATCAAAATATACGACAATTTCTCTTCAAGCACAAATCAACAATTAAAAAGGGCTCGAGTATTTACCCGAATGGAGAGGAAATCGCAACAAGGAAACAACAAGCAAGGGCAAGAGTTTTTCTCAGCGCATGAGCGAATAAGAGAGCCGAAAAACAAATCAGAGAGAGATAGAGGTAGTTAACCCGAACAGCACCTCACTGCCTCTCCAAAGTCAGCCAACAAGCAAGGGTAACACCGAACAGCGCCAGCAAATCAACCTCTAGGGTTCCGATTTGTCAGCGCATGAGCGAATAAGAGAGCCGAAAAACAAATCAGAGAGAGAGAGGTATTTAACCCGATAAGTATCGCGACAGACGTTCTCTGACGGCCGTACCGTCCAAGTCATCGCGCCACGAGGGCGATGCGACAGCGGTAGGTTGAGTGGCGACTTTCGTACCCAAGAGAGAGAGGCGGGACCTTCCGTTTCCTTCTCCAGGAAGGAAGCGAGGGAGGTGGTAGGGCCGGCGTAACAAAGGCGAACGGGAGGGTACGGCGCACCTCTAAGGGAGAGCGAGAAGGGTGAAGGAGAGGAAAAAATAAAGGGAAGGGCCCCCTTGAGATTCGTGCTGAGTTTAAATGAATGGTCGAAAAAAATTTCAGAGTTTCTATGAATTTGATTATTTTGATATTAATAGGGTTTAATCCAACAAATCCAAAGGAATTTATGTTTTTATTTCCTTGTACGAATTTTCGGATGTTCAGAACCTAACGTACGATTCCATTTATATTTTCATTGGAATTTAATTAATAATTTTGTTGACATTTGCATTCTTATTTAGAAATTTTTATTTGTGAAATTAAATCTAGAATTTGTTTAAAATTACTAACTAGTTTCTTAACTAATTTATTCAATTTAAAATTATTTAGTTGTAAAAATCTTAATTCTTAGACTTAATTAATTAATTCGATTTAGCAAAATTTAGTAGGATAAAATGTACAAGTCATTCGAATCAACGGAAATGGGCATTTAGAAATTAGTAAATTTTTTTTTATTATTCATTGTTTTTAATTTAAAATTTTGTTACCAATTTCTTATGAACTTCATCTAAATTTATAATAATATTGTTATTATTATAATTTCGTAATCATAATTCTGTCACTAAAATTTGTATTTTAAATTATACAACACTAGAATCCCCTCGAACCTTTTTATGCATTTCGAATCTAACGTCTTGAATTAAATTTTTGAAGTTAAATCAATAAAATTAGAATTTTTATTTGAGTTTAAAATTGTCGTTATAATGTTTGAATGTGTTTGTTAATTAGCTAAAATTTTTAATTAGTCTAAATTTGTAATTTGCTAGTTAATAAATAACTTTAAAATTTCCGACTATAACAATACGGGTCGAATAAATGGTTAAAAAGATACCATTGACACCCCTAAACTTACTTATTGATGATATCTAACATGATTCTAGGGAAAGGTCATAATAAATGAATTTGTAGTAAATTAAGGCACCAAGCCTTTACTATAAATTACTTGGACTTTCCAATTGTATTTCACAGATGCGAATTTCTTGTAGAACAAGTGCAATACAAAAAAAAACTAAAACTAAAACAACCTCCAAAATGTATATTTACCTTAGTTTATTAGAATAACTACTAATCAATTTCAGGTTTATTCGTGTTAAGAAAAGAAGAAAGAAATAAACAAATCCTAATGCAATTTCTCCTTTGTTCTTTTTCAGGACTTGAAACATGGTCCAATTTAACCAAGTTGGAGATTTTAAACCTTTCTCACAACTCCCTGGACGGAAGCATCATACATGGTTTAGCAAGTGTTCCATCACTTCGTAAACTCGACCTCAGTTATAATTATATAGACAACAGTAGTGATCTGCCCATCAACGGTAACAAAATTAAGTTAATTAATTAATGTTTATTTGTTTATTCATGCATGATCCATCTTTTGTATTGAATGACATATACTTAATTTATCAAATACCACCTATTCTTTTGTCAGGGTTTGAATCTTGGTCCAACTTAACTAAGCTACAGATGCTTGACCTTTCATACAATTTCGACCTCCCTGGAAGCATCATTTCCTCCTTGGCCAAAGTATCATCACTTCGAGCACTTTATCTGGATTATATTTATATGGGAGGCAATATTAATGTCCCTGTCAAAGGTAACCTCGATCTCATAAATGAACCATTTTATATTATATGACAGCAACAAGTCTTCTCTTATATATTTTCTTAAATCTGACCGATATTTTAATGGAACAATCTGACAGAGCTTATAAATGCACTAAATTTGGAGGTGCTTAGTCTACGCTATTGTGGGCTTTCTGGGAGTCTAACCTATTTGGGACATTGGTCTTCTCTAAAAGCCCTTTCGTTGGCGGGCAATGATCTAAATGACACTTTATCATTAGAAGGTAATTACAATGTAAATAGTACACAATTAAACAAGTTATATACTATTATTATGCCCCTGCATTACAACGAAAACATATTATAAGAACAAAAAAATCTCATACAAAATGACATATTTTCATAAAACAAATTTAATCTAAATGACTTATTTAATGACATATATGTTTTTTTTTAATCTTTTTGACATATTTTCATAGAAAAATCTCATAGAAAGTAACATATTAAATGACAAATAATATTTCCTAAATGATATAAAAAATGAAAATAAATGAAGACATGAGCAATGAATTATCAATCAAATCAAAAAATTCTCAAATGACATTTAAAAGAAGAAGAAAGAAATCAGAACCAATCAGAAAGATGATACAATTTGCATGAAGCGAGTACGTGCCTAAATAAATTTAAACTTTTACATGTAAAAAAATCTCAAAAAGATGCATAGAATCAGAATACTTAATCGGAAGACATATATTCAATCTGAAATATCATCTTTTAATCATCTTTTATATATATATATATATATATATATAGAGGAGGGATCCAATTACACCTTTTTTGGTGACACATCATGACACCGTTTTTTATATAGGTCAATTTTGCGATTTCAAAATCCAAACAGTCGATCCGAACCGTTCAACATGATCACCATATTAAAATGTGCTTGGAGATCAAATTTTATATTTTTTTGAATTTTTTTACTATTTATTAAGATGGTTACAAAATCGCTGTTTTTCAATGGTCTGAAAACAACGATTTTGTAACCATCTTAATAAATAGTAAAAAAATTCAAAAAAATGTAAAATTTGATCTCCAAGCACATTTTAATATATCCATCATGTTGAACGGTTTGGATCGACTATTTGGACTTTGAAAATGGTAGGTGTCAAAGTGTGTCACCAAAAAAGGTGTAATTGGAACCCTCCTCTATATATATATATATATATATATATATATATAGAGTAGGGCTATTGTACTTCGCGAAGTAAAATGACGTTTTACTTCACGCTCATACTCCCATTTTTAAAATCCAAATCGTCGATCCGAACCGTTCAAGTTGTTCTCCATATTGAAATGTGCTTGGAGACCAAATTTTACATTTTTTGGAATTTTTTTACTATTTATTAAGCCACTTTGAAAATTGCTGATCCGGGTGAACAGTAAAAACAGTGCAACAAAATTCTGGACCATGTGATTAGAAATTTTCAAAGTGGCTTAATAAATAGTAAAAAATTCCAAAAAATGTAAAATTTGGTCTCCAAGCACATTTCAATATCGAGAACAACTTGAATGGTCGGATCGACGTTTTGGATTTTGAAAATGAGAATATGAGCGTGAAGTAAAATATTGGCTTTACTTCGCGAAGTACAATAGCAAAATTATATATATATATATATATATATATATATATATATATATAGGAAGTGTCTACGGTGCTACACGTAGCATAGAGGGCCTCCGTGCTACGGCTTAATATTTGAGTTTTCAAAATCCTAACGGTCGATCCAAACCGTTCAACATGATCTCCATACGAATATGTACTTGCAAACCAAATTTTACATTTTTTAGAATTTGTTTACTATTTTTTTAGATAGGTAGAAAATCACTTGATCTGAATGGTATAGAATTTCCAGATCAAGTGATTTTCTACCTATCTAAAAAAATAGTAAACAAATTCTAAAAAATGTAAAATTTTGTTTGCAAGGTCATATTCGTATGGAGATCATGTTGAACGGTTCGGATCGACCGTTAGGATTTTGAAAACTCAAATATTGAGCCGTAGCACGGAGGCCCTCTATGCTACGCGTAGCATATTAGCCAAATTCTATATATATATATATAGGTTGGCTACTCTACTTACATAAGCATATGAGGGCATATGCTTATAAGTAATGTTTACGTTTTCAAAGTCCAAATAGTCGATTTGAAGCGCTCAATATGTTCTCCATATTAGAATGTGCTTGGAGACCAAATTTTACATTTTTTTTATTTTTTTACTATTTTTTTTAATTTTTCAAAACAGTGTTTTTAAAAAAAATTATTTTTTTAGATTTTTTTGCCATATTAAAATACTATTTTGAAATATACCAAACAAATAGTAAACAATTTCCAAAAAATGTAAAATTTGGTCTCCAAGCACATTTTAATATGGAAAACATGTTAAGCGCTTCAGATTTACTATTTGGACTTCATAAACACAAAAATAACTTATAAGCATATATCCTCATATGCTTATGTAAGTAGAGTACCCAACCTATATATATATTCTTAATGGATATAGTAATTGACCTCATTGGTTTCACATGATTAATCTTATTTGATGATCTTTCTTGTTAACATTATAGGATTATGCCAACTGATGAATCTTGAAGAGTTAGATCTTTCAGACAACAGTTTTATTGGAAATCTTCCTCCTTGCATGGGAAATCTTTCCTCTCTGAAGCTCATCGACTTGTCATCTAATCAATTTCAAGTAAAATTTCCTTCATTCATTTTTGAAAGACTCAAGTCCTTGAGATACGTTTCCCTATTCCATAACCAGCTTGAGGGGACTCTGTCCATGAGGTCATTTCGGAATCATTCCAATCTTGAATTTATGAGGATATCAACTTTAGAGTCATCGAGCTTCCGAGTCGAAGTTGTGAATCTGCCTTTTCAGCTTCAGATTCTTGAACTCGCTAATTGCATTCTTGATGTTGAGCCCACTTTCTTGTATTCTCAGCATAAATTACGAGTGTTGGACCTCTCTAATACTCGCTCCAAGGGTCCTCTTTCAGTTGTACTATGGTTGTTGTTAGAAAACAATCCGAAATTGACCAAATTAGATTTCCACGAAAACTTCTTCACAGGGCCTCTTCAACTTTCATTTTTAACTCATAAAAAACTCTTAGTATTGGATATATCTGACAACCATCTGGGCGGAGAATTACCGGCTAATATTACGACTAAACTTCCAAATTTATTGTACCTGAACCTATCAAAAAACTATTTGGAAGGCCCTCTTTCTCTCATGCCTACAAGCAATCTCTTTACTCTAGATTTATCTAGTAACAATCTCACTGATGATATACATAATAGTTTTTCAAAGATAAGACTTAGTTTTGTCTCTATTCTGGATCTATCAAATAATAATTTCTATGGATCTTTCCCAAACAGTTTCAACTTTACTCAAGCTACAAAATTAATTTTAAATGATAATAATATAAGTGGAGAGATTCCTATTAGCATTTGCAATACCAGTTTTGGCGTGCTAGACCTCAGTAACAACGAATTAAATGGTGTTCTACCTGATTGCATTGGAAGTTCTAGATCTCAATTTGGATCTTCAGTGTTGAAGTTAAGTGGAAATAATTTAGAAGGATCCTTACCGTTGGAGATATGTGTTATGCCAAACTATTGGTTGCTTGACCTTTCACATAACAAGTTTTCTGGATCAATACCTCCTTGCTCTAATCAGTCAGACTTACAAATTGTAGATTTGAGCCAAAACAATCTAACCGGAAACTTCCCCATAACATGGCTGAATATCTCTGATATATATTCCATAGACATCCAGGAAAACCATTTATCTGGAGAGCTTCCAAATTGGATTGGTAAGGAACAAACTCTAAGAATGCTCCAAGCAAGAGAGAACCTATTTGAAGGACCTATCCCAGAACAAATATGTCAATTCAAATATTTACGCATACTAGATCTGTCTCACAACAATCTTTCCGGAGAAATACCATCATGCATTATAGATATGGGATCAACAACCGCCTATTCCACTTTCTTGAGTACTGTAGAATATCTATATTCAGCAGGTGTGGGGGAGGCGTACTTCAGTGATGCCAATTCTCTCTTACACAATACATATCTTGTCGAGTTGGATGGCAACTATCCAAAGAATTTTGGATTGGAACTTATGTCAAAGGGAAGATTAGATTTCTATTTGAAAGAAATTTTATTAATCATGGGTATAATAGATTTGTCTTCGAACAAACTATTAGGCAATATTCCTGAAGATATCGGTCAAATGAATTGGTTGATAACACTAAATTTGTCGAACAACCATTTAAGCGGTGCAATACCGAATTCCATGTCTAATTTGCACCGATTAGAAAGTTTGGACCTCTCTCACAACTCTTTGACAGGGGAAATACCGAGAGAACTAACTAAACAAACGTCACTAGAATCATTCTCTGTGGCATATAACAATTTATCCGGTCCTACATTAGGTGCTGAAGCACAGTTCAATACGTTTGACAATAGTAGCTACAAAGGCAATCCAAATCTCTGTGGGCCTCCCCTGTCAAAAAGTTGTGTCCCTACTTTTAGCGCAACAAAGCCTTCCCCGAAAGATATGAGTGAGGACCAAAGGTATGAAGGCACCGATTTTCTCATATTGTTCGGTTCTTTCTCCCTTTTCTTTGTGGTCAGTTTTTGGGGCTTCATGATTGTTCTTTATTTCAAGAGAAATTGGCGTTATGCTTTGTTTACTTTGGTGGACCAATATGGTGATATGATATATGTGAAGGTTGTCCTTTTGACTAGAAAGACTGGAGCTGCTTGAACTCTGACTAGAAAGACTGGAGCTGCTTGAACTCGAAGGGGGTTGTTGAAGGGCCATTTGTTCTAATTTTAGTTTGAAAGGATATGATTTATTATATGTTTCCTGAATAAGTACCTGAAATATATGTATGATGTATTATAAATCTTAATTTTATGGACTTTGGGCTTGAAATTAAAAATATGTAAGACAACTTTCGCATATTTATTTTATGATGATGCATTTTTTACAAATTTCTCAAGTGCCTTATAATTGTCATTGCTCATAAACTAGGGACCATTATGTGATACTACTCAAGTACCCGTACATTGTAACGGGGATCGAAATATTTTTTTTTTTTAAACTTGGTAGTGACTACCAAGGTTATATTGATAGATTTGTTTACAACATTAGGTCCTAATTATTATTACATCAAGGCTAAGTTAGAACAGCACTAGAATTTGTAAAAAACCCCGTGCCTCTAACAGCCCCCACTACCCTTTTGTTCCCTTTTCCACAAAACTTCAACCACAATTTCGCATCCTCAGCAGCTCAGTTTACAACTAGCCACTGTGGTAGCTTCTTTTCTATATAGATCACTTCATTGCGCTGCCTCAATAGCAACCACAAAACAGACATGAAATAAGCGCTCCAAACCTGCTTAGTTTGCTTATTTCATCCCATGGTGTTGTAGTGTTGATTTTCTCAGAGTAATTGCGGAAGTAAATTGATGAGTTGAAAACAATTGTTGTATTCAATTGTAAGGAGCACAAAGTTGCATTTTTTGGTTGGAAAGGAAGGTGTGTGCATGTACAATGTCTCAAGATTCAGTGCTATCTGTTTTTAAGACATGGAGAGGGCATCAAACTTGAAATATTCATTTCTCTCTACTATTCCTTCTGGTTCACTCTCAATGGGCCTACTGTTAATGATCAGTCCATCGAGAGAGTTTATTGGTTGTGGGGATGTTTAACTCCTGGCGGACGCAAGCCCCCGCTGTTAATTACATCAGATGACCCTTCCAAGTAAAACCGAATACCTCGTTCATTCCGGAATTTGTGCCTACTTTTTTGTAAACTGAATAATGGGGCTAAAATGGGAGCTCATGTACTGATTTTTGGATTTGATTAGTCGGTTCTCATTGTTTGGACATATGTGGATGTGTGTGTTCATGGTGCATGCTTAAATATGCAATTTATTATTTATATCATCCAAAATGCATTGATTATGCTTATTTATTTTATTTAAAATTATGTACATGTGCTTATTTACAATTTATTTATAAAAGAAAATCATTTGGATTTAAGGAAAGGGGTATTTTAGTCATTTCACAGGCTGTTTGGTGCTTTAATATGTTTAATTTTTATTTTGAAACATGGAGGATTTAATTTGTGTTTATTTGGAGGTGGTTTGAGCCAATTTGGGCTCGAAACAAAGAAGTTATGGCCAAAAATGACTTGTTTGTGAAGTTTTCAACTTTCAGGGACCTAATTGTAATGTTTTAGGGCCTCGAGCTTGTAATTTGTGCCTTTGATAGGGTTTAGAATGCAATTTGGGCTTTCAAGGGTCTGTTTGTGAAAGTTTTAAGGCGCCAGGGGCTTGTTTGTAAATATCTAGGGGCTGTGCGAGCAAATTTAACTTATCAGAGGGACCAAATTTTAAGAGAGCCTTTATTATCCATTATTGGGACTTTAAGATTGGTATCGGGCTTTAAGATTTGTGCAAAGTTTCTGGGATTTATTATTGGGCTTTAGGATTAGCATTGGGCTTCTAGATTTGCGCAGAGCCATGGATTTGAACATTGGACTCCAAGATTCGGTTGCTGGGCTTTTGGATTAGTGCTAGGTCATGAACTAGGCTTTAAGATTCGTCCAAGAGGGGTTTCTGATTTATTTCTGGATTTCCTGACTTATAGGCCCCACACAGCAGTAACCCGTTGAGTCTAAGTTTGAATCTGGGCTTTTCGATCATGCATCTCCTTCTAGATTCGTGTTAGCATTTGAATCTTTCTTTCGGCGCCGAGATCCAACGTTCTCAGTTTGCTTTAAAGTTCGTGCACAACCCGATATGAACGAGGGTTTGATGGGGATTTAGGGTTTCCGGCCATGGAGGTGCTCCGGTCACGGCAAAGGTGGAGGAAGGCATCATTGGTGTCGCCTTGATGCCAGGAGTTGTTTGTGCCTATAGTCGGTTACCAGCGATCACTGGGGCGGTGGTTCTCGGCTGAGCTCGGTTTTCTCGTACCGATTACAACTTTTATATGATCTCAGTATTTAATTTCTTCGTGTTTTTCTTCAATTATTTGTTCATTTTGCATCGTCTGAGGTCATAGAAGCTATGGGTAGCACCAATTTGAAGTTATACTTGGGTTTGAGCATATTTCTGGCTTTTTGCTCTCAGTTCTGTACCGGTTTGGTACCAATGTTTGGTACAATAGCTTTGAGCTGGAATTGGGAGTTGAACTGGGATTTTTAGAGCATGTATAAGCATATTGGATACTGAGGAGATCATGATTTGGCTTGGGGTTACGTTTTGGTTGAAGCATAACACAAAGTCCATACTTTATCAATATATAACTCATGACTTTTTATTAAATTTATTGAAGAATGTGTTAATTCCTTTCATATCCTGGTTACATAGTGTGTAAATTATGTTTATACCAAATTTCATGATTCTAGGAGATTTATTTCTATTTTTAAAGTCTTTAAATGCCCAGAAGAGGCACTGATGTAATTTTGACATTTAAAATAGCAGATTTTTCCATTTTAGAAGCTGAACTTTGAAAAATCATATAAAATTGAAATGAAATCAGAAAAATATGAAATTTGTGTCCATTCTGTGTTTTAGAGTCCTTTATTTACTGGTGAAGTCCATTTTGCAGTTTGATCCCTGTACTGATCTGCACTGATCATTTTGCATCGTCTTGACTGAAAAGCATATAATTCATCTTACCTCTGGACATTGCCACTGAAATCCTCCAAAATACTGCTAACTTTTTTCTCGCTTTTAGTGGATGGTGATATCACAGCTGACTGTCAATATTAATATTGTACTAATAAATTAAAATCAATTGTAATCCACGAGAAGTTTAAAGTTTAATAAAGAAGGCAAAGATGGATTGGGATTGGTACCAAGAAAGAAGGCGGCAAGCCATATCGAAGAATGCTCTCGGCAAATATTCTAACAGCGCAGAAATGCATCCATGCACTGAATACCTAAGTTATGTACACGCAAAGAGCACAAAGGGTGATGATAGGTCCTATACATACATTTTATATGTATATGCTGTGAAAGGTAGAAGAGTAGTACCTCGCCATAACTAGAATAGCACCACTGGAGAAGAGAGGAGCGCATGGCATCCTGGTCTTGCACCAACTTTTGAAGCTCTTGCTTTCTCGTGTCTTGCACCTCTGGACTGTGCTCAAATTCACGCATCTGAAATATAAATAAAAATTGATTGTCAGATGTTTGTGTTTAGAGACACACAAACACAAAAGGGAGGGAGGGAGAGCAAAAGAAAAGAATCAGATGCCTGGAATCCTTTTTCCCGAGCAGCAACTTTAAAGTTGTCAGCCATTTTCTTGAAAAGAGTGACTGTGTAGAGAGCATATTCATTATCCTCATGTAGCTTCTTCGATGACCTTGGCACCTACATTACCAGCACAAACCAAACTACATACTGAGATTCATTTTCATGCATATGTTATCTTCTATTATTAAAATGGATAAAAAGGTAAAGAGAAAACGTATGGCACGGTACCACATATTGAGTGACCAATCCTTCTTAGAGTACTTGGGCACTACTGCAAGAAGCGTCTCCAAGTGCTCCGTTGTTATTATGTCTTCTTCCTTCACCATATCAGACAGGTCACGCACTGCCAACCTGTGAACATTTTTATTGTTTCAATACATAACCAAACTGAGACTGACCTATTATTAAAAAAAAAAAACAATAAAGAAATAATCATACGATCCAGTTTGCTTCCTGTTGATGGCATTAAGCTGGCTTGGAACTGTGTTGTACTCTGATGCTCTCACCTGTTTAAAAATATTAAAACTTTGAAATACTGGTACATGAAGATATATGAAAAATATAATAAACGAAGAACCTTACCTTCATGTCATCTTCAATCTTAGCAACAAGGCCATGGATGTTGCTCACTATATTCTTCAGCGGAGACATTGTTGGATACCTTCCTTCATCCCATGCAAACCTACACTCCATATCATATATAACCCATAACCCAAATCAATAAATAAATAAAATCCAATAAGACTAACTAAACCCAACAATAGAAAATGGCAGAGTAATGAGTGAGTGAGTGTTTACCTAGTAACATAGGTCTCAACTGGTACGCCATCGACAGTGAGAGCACCGCCTTGGCTGCTAGAGACCCTCTCCAATTCATCAATCTGGCGTCTGATCTTATGCGACACTGCCTCAATGAATGCATTTGACTGAAAAACACACAATTCTACTACTTGAACAAGGCCATGTAATTAATTGCCCACTTTAGACATTATCATGCAACCAACAAT
This sequence comes from Carex kokanica, assembly GCA_025461125.1. Lineage (NCBI taxonomy): Eukaryota > Viridiplantae > Streptophyta > Magnoliopsida > Poales > Cyperaceae > Carex > Carex kokanica. The sequence continues at coordinate 308,516 of JAJGRX010000901.1, forward strand.
GAACCAACTATGCTGGTTTTTAGGATTAAAATTGAAAATGTGGTAACTTGTTGGTAGTTGGCACATGTTAGATCTTTTGAATTGCACCTAAGAGAGGTAATTGTAAGAAAAAAAAATGAAAAAGAAAAGTGACCTTGAGTAAATCATCGCTGAGGGATAATAGCGAATCCAAGGTGCCAACCCTCAACTCTGGCACATTAAACTACAATCACAACCCAAACAAAGTCAAAAATTAACTTAGATTCAGATTCAGTGATAATTATAGAACTGAGTTCGAAATTCATACTCGATAGATGGAAGTGTCAAACGCATTTTTGGAAACCGATTCGCTCAATCGTTTCCACACATCGGATGCGGAGTTCTGAACTGGGAGAGACACGATCCAGTAACGCGACGCCATTAATTGAGAGATTAGAAGAGATATCGATCGAATTGGTCAAGGCTGGCGAGATCGAATTCTCAAAGTTGCGATCTTTTCTCTGAGAATTGGGGCTTCCTTGTAATCGGGAAACACAAAATATTTCGGAGCAGGAAGGATTTCTGTAGACCGGTTCCACGGTCTCACCGTCTTGTGGGCTCCTTCCCTATGTTTGACGAAATGGGGTCCTTCTTTCAGTTAAATACGCATGAACCAGGTCCAGGTTAAAGTTATCACCGTCATATTATTTAGTATATATTACTCCTTTTATTCCAATTCTTTTCTGAAGAAATTTTTTTTTGGTTGATAACGTATTTTAAACGGAATTTTTTTTTCTACGTAGATGTGGCACCCTTCTCAACGTAGATGTAGCCAAACTGCCTCCAGTTCTTTTTTCCTAGCATCTTGATCCCATGCGCTACGGTCTTAATCGCTGCCAATAGCTGAAAGAGTAATTTGTTAGATCAAACAATGATAAAGTAATCAGTTAAAGGAAAAAAAAACATCTAGTTTCAAGTGAATTACCTGGCGAGCCTATTTTCTACCGTTGGGTGTGTAACCGTCATCATTTTTTATCATGTCGCGTAAGTGGGTACCGTAATCGCCCTCCAGATATACGCTCGCCATGCATACCCGCATGTACCAAGTCTTGTACCTCAGTAGGGGATCCCCCGGGGTCTGCAACAACTCATCCGGGTATACATAGAAGTGCTGGTGCTGCGGCTGTGCCAATATACTGTAATAGAACTCGTGGTGCTGGCTCCAGTCGCGCTCCGTACGCGAGAAGTGGGTCAACCTGTAATAAGCACGTTAGATGCAATAAAAATAAAACAAGTGAAAAAAGAATAGTGAAAAATGGATACGACTTACTTGTGCAGGTCTACGATAGTGGACCTCGGCAAAGATGGCTCTGCGGGAATGAACGGCGGATGTCCAAACTGGCGAAGTACGCGATCCGGATAGTGGTGCTCAACTACCTAGAAATGTACGAGCGGCCCCATATAATACCACATATCTATAGACTGAAAACATCTCACCGGCAGCCTACTGTCATCGTACAGCCTGGCGTACGGGGTCCACTCAACTTGCTCCGCCGTCAAATTCTGCAGCTGTGACTGGACTGGCCTAATACCCAATGTATAACCATGGCCCTGATCCTGGTAGCTGTGAATACCGTGCCACTTCTTGCCGTATGCCGGGCAGTGGACATCGTGGGGCTCTCCCCAAGCCGGTGCCGCATTCGGTATGGGCCTGCCCATCGGTAGTCGTGACCACGACCAGTGCTGAAGCAACAGTACTGGCTCGTATATCTGTTTTGTATCTGGCTGCAATTGTAATAATTATAGATGTGAGGTGTCATTTCTTGATTTATTAGGTAAAAGAGTAAAAATTATTTAAGGACTTACCATAGAAGCACGACAAAGGTGGGAGTACAGATGGGCTACGACGACCGCACCCCAGTTGTACGGCGATGCATTCTCCAGGTCTGCCAACAACGGGAGATACATCATCGGCATGCAGTCACTGAAAGAATCAGCAAACATGATGGAACCAAATAGGTCCATCACGTAGCCCCGTGTATATCTGCAGAAACAAACCGGTAATATATAAGATCAACAACAAACGGGAATTCAATAAAAAAAATAATACGAGAAATTTGAAGTTTGTACCTCTGAATCTCCACATCGGTGGAGTCTGCTGTCAGACCCGCGCTGAAGTGCTGGCGCAACCTCTTCATCCTCAAGTGGAATTTCGATGTTCCACTCTTCTCAATGAGGGAGTAAGGATCAGCCCCCAAGAGCTCCTCAATCTGAGCAGCAAACGTCGTGCTGTCAGATACGCCACTGACGGGGGTGCCACTGATAGCTAACCCCCAAAGAGAACTGACGTCATGGAGAGTCACTGTCATCTCTCCGAACGGCATGTGGAACGTGTGCGTCTCAGGACGCCATCTCTCAACCAATCCTACGATGAGAGACGCGTTGATGACGCCACTCCCAGACTGCAAGATGTCCACCATCTGGTATAAGCCCAGATTGACGAGGTACTGGGCCATCACCGGGTAGTACGGCAAATGAACACGCCGCAACTTCACGTCTAAAAGAAACTTGTCCTACATTGACAAATTTAAAACACATGGTGTTAATACATCAACAATTAAACTTGACAAAATTTAAAAAACAGAAAAAACATACCTCACGAGAAGCCAGCGAGACTCGGTGATCGCGGTAGGGCACCCATAGAAGAGGACTAAAATGATATGTGCTGCTCCTCGCGATCGGCTCGTCAACTATAGGTGATAGTGGACGAAGCCTAGGTCGTCCTCTAACAATCCTAATTTCAGTCAAATATGCTTAATAATGGTAAAAATAGCTCAAATAGGCTTAATTACGCTAAAAATGGTTAAAATAGACTTAATAACGGTAAAAACTGCTAAAATTGGCTTAACTATGCTAAAAACGGCTAAAATACCCTTAATAACAGTGAAAATATCTAAAATACGCTAAATTACACTAAAACAGGCTACAATAGAGTTAATAGCGCTAAAAACGACTAAAATAGGCTTAATAATGGTAAAACCGGCTACAGTAGGTTTAATAGTGCTAAAAAGGCTAAAATAGGCTTAATATCGGTAAAAATAGCTAAAATAGGCTTATCAACGCTACAATCGGCTAAAATAGATTTAATAACGCTAAAAACGGCTAAAATAGGCTTAATAACGGTAAAAACCGCTCAAATTGGCTTACCTACGCTACAAACGGCTAAAATACGCTTAATAACAGTAAAAATAGCTAAAATAGGCTTAATTACGCTAAAAACGGTTAAAATAGACTTAATAACGGTAAAAACTACTAAAATTGGCTTAACTATGCTAAAAACGGCTAAAATTTGCTTAATAACGGTAAGAATAGCTAAAATAGGCTTAATTACGCTAAACACGGTTAAAATAGGCTTAATAACGGTAAAAACTACTAAAATTGGCTTAACTATGCCAAAAACGGCTAAAATTTGCTTAATTACGGTAAGAATAGCTAAAATAGGCTTAATTATGCTAAAACCGGCTACATTAAGTTTAATATCGGTAAATACAACTACAAAAAACTTAATTACGCTGAAAACGGATATAATAGGCTTAATTACGGTAAATACAGATCACATTGGCTTGACGACGGTATAATATGCCAAAATGTGATTGATTTTGGTAAAATAGGCTTAATTACGCAACTTAAGTACGCTAAAATAGGCTTAATTGTTTTAATTATGGTAAAACATTCTAAATTCCGCAGAAATATGGTCCGTATACCCTACATTTGACTAATTACCCTAATTACTCCATAATTAAAACTATTTATACACATTATACAAATTATGGCAATTACTAACAAATCATAATATTTTACAACTATTTTACTCTACAAAATAAATTATACCAAAGTAGAAGGACTTACTTGCAAATCTGGGAAGAGAATGAGAAATCCGGGAGAAATTGCTCAACCGAGGAGAGAGGGTGTAAATTTTGTGAGAATGAATTGTGTGAAAACGGGAGAGGGGGTGCCGGCTATTTATAAATTTTATTTTTTTTCGGGACCGGCCAATAATTGGCCGGTTGGGACTTTTATTCGGGACCGGCCAATAATTGACCGGATTGGGCATTTTTAAAATTTTAGAACAGTCATGGATATTTTTATTAATCTGTAATTAACTTGGGGTACTTTTAAAAATGTCGGCCGAGCCCAAGCTGTCATCCCATCTTGTAGCAGCATAATATTTTATATTGTACCCGTGAAGACCGGGCTGTCATCCTTTTTTTTTTTTTTTTTTTAAGGACAGTGGTTGTCGTCATGTATTGAAGATTAGATGATTAAACTATGTAGCATTTGTTAGAAGATTAGAGCAATTTTTCCTGTCATACCTCAATTTTCTACCTGTGGGGCCCGCCACTCAACTAAACTTTTTCACGAAATTCAGGTCCTACAATTCTGTTCCTATCATCCGATATAGCTCAATTAGTTGTCAAATTTCCACACAAATTCCAATCAAATTTAGGAAGGCCATGGAAATTTTAATTTCTTGTATCTATTATTCCAATCAAAATTAAACTATGTAGATGATACTTTAATTGTTGTTTTAAGCTGCTGATTCTAACTATGAATATGGCTCTAAAATGGGCTTTAGCCGGTTTTTAACAAATATCAAGCTTGAATTTTTTTTTTTTAAAGTGTGAAATGCTAGATCTGAAATTAGATAATATGGAAATTAATTATTATATATTACAAGAATCTGTTACTATCTACGAGAGTAAAACATGACTATTATCGAGGGTAAGTAGACAAAAATATCTAGTACCGACGAAAGTATTCACGACAATACGACAATACAAAGCACCTTTATCCTCATGGATAGTGTCAAATATGTTTTTGGCACGAACTTTAAAGGGAGCTCGTCCATTCACCTCGAGCCAGATTTGCCCGAATTCTGACTAGACGGTGCGGATCTAAATTTAAATCTTCTGTTATCTCAGAGGATGTGGATTTGTCGGAAAATATCCAATCAAGTGTCTGGGGTCCATTTACGTTGGAAAAATTATACAAAAAGTGATTTGCAAGATGTGATAGATAAAAGTGAAAAATAGATTAAACGAATGGAAATACAGGAATTTGTTCCTTGGAGAGATGATCATTATGATGAACGGTGTTCTCTGTGCTATACATATGTAAATGTTAGCAATGTATAAGCCTCCTAAATTTGTGATTAATAATGGGAGATAAAATTATAAGTTCCTTTTTTTTAAGGGTGTTACTTCACTAGTACAGAAAACGTGACTGTACACGGTCCGAAGTAACTTATGCTTCAACACACAAAGTACAATTAATACTACTAATTGTTGCTTCAGGATCGAAGTGACTTATGCTTCAATTTTATATCTTGCAACTTGTTTGTGATGTTGTGTCTGAGAATTCACACCAGTCCATCCATTGATTACATTCTGAACATTTAGAAAATGCTTTCTTCGGAGATTCTGAACATATTTTATTCTAACATTAGTTTAATAAAAAAAAAAAAATTAGCACCAATTTTTTTCAAACATTTGTCCTTTATTTTAAAATTTCTAAGAATCGTTCCACATTTTTTGAATTTTTTTTCTGAATTATTTTCACTAAACAAATTTAAATAATGAAAAAATAGTTAAATATGATCAAACATGAGGAATGTAACCGGTCATGGTACGTTTGGTCAAGATATGTTTGGACCTTTGGTTACGACACGACTTGGTCATGGCATGACCAAATTTAACTGTTATAACCCAAATATTATCTAATAATTGAAAAAATAATTGTTAGAACAATTTCGGATAAATGATTAGTGATTATGCAAACAAATGTTTTATTAATTTTTTTTACAACAAATTAAATACATATTAGTCATTTTCATTTAATTATGGACCCATTTCAAATCATTCAATTATAAACTGCAAGAAGTGTGAATAGCGATGCAAGGTTTTTTTTTAAGGTCAGTGGTTTTAAATTTCTACTAATAATTTTATTGATAAAAAATGTATTTACAATGGATCAAATAATCGTAATTTCTAAATCTATTCTTTTATTCTCACAAAATACTCTAAACTACTCTAATATTCTAATTCTCTCTTAATCATCCTAATACCTTAATTCTCATCTTGCTCCACGACCGGACCCGCTTCTTCCACCACTGTTGCGCTTCGACGACAATCGGATTTACTCACCGTCGTGTTCCAATAGAGATGTTGATCACCCTAATACTTTAATCACCATCCCGCTCCACGATAGGATCCGCTTCTTCGACCGATACTTTAATCACCATCTACCCACTATCGTGCTCTAACAGAGATGGGGACTCTATGCTCCGAGCGATGGTACAGCACTCTCGATTCCGCTCGGCTCCGGATCATCCTCTCTCTCATTCTCCTCTCTGTTCGAGAAGGTAGAACCGAGAGAGAGGAAGGGTGTTAATATGTCGGGAAAGAGGATTACAAGGAGTGAAAATGATCGAGTTGGTGGAGGGAGAGGGGAGGATGCAAAGTTATCTTATCGCTCCTAAGGTTAGAGAGATTTCTATGTAGACGCATGGCTTGCTTATTAAGAAGAAAAACTGGGGCAGTTATTAAAGATGGTTATTGCCTACCAAGTATATTAAAATTGCTTTGGTTAAATATAATTAGTTTCTTATTATTATGCTTTATCTTCATAATTTAGATTTCAGATTAAGTTATGAATATTTCTTCCCCTTCCAGATCAAAAGCGATTCAGTGTACCATTTAAACTTAAAATGCAGTAAAATGAAACTTTATAAGTAAGGTTATATCAAAGGTGTCTCTCATGCCATCATCTCTTTTCATATGGAGCCTAATGCCATCGTCTCTCATGCCATCATCTCTTTTCATATGGTATATTTATCTTCTTGGGTGGGAGTTTGATTCTATTAATTAGTTTCAGTAAATCCTGGAGTGATGTTAAGGGGTGTCCCCAGGCCAGCTGGTTAGCAGCCAAACAAAAAAGAATGTTGATGTAGTAGTCTATTAGTACCGTGTTAAAGCACGATAACAATAAAATATTATGTTATACCCCTTCCGGCCTATTTTTTATTGTTTTTTAGGTCACTTATTAACAATCTATTCACATTTGACACCTACCGGACTTTTAATTTAAGAGGTAATTACCAAAAGTTGGAGACTTGATGATTAAACAATGTAGCATTTGCTAGTAGATTAGACCAATTTTTCCTGTCATACCTCAGTTTTCCACATGTGGGGCCCACCACTCAAATAACTTTCCCCGAAATTCAGATCCGATATGGCAGAATTAGTTGTCAATTTTCCAAGCAAATTCCAATCAAATTTAGAAGGGCCTAGGAAAAATTTAATTTCTTGTATCTATTATTCCAATCAATTTTAAACTATGCAGATGATACTTTAAATTGTTGTTTCAGCTGCTGATTATAACCATGAATATGGCTAGAAAATGGGCTTTAGATGGTTTCAAACAAATATCAAGCTTGAATTTTTTTTTTTAAGTGTGAAATGCTAGGTCGGAAATTAAATAATATGAAAATTCATATTACATACTACTACAAGAATATCTGTCGCTATCTGTGAGGGTAAAAATCTGTCACTATCCGCGAGGATACTAACAGTAAAGGGAACTTTTATCGTCGTGGATAGTGATAGATTCTTGTAGTATATGCTTTCAACCATTCTAGGCTGTCAATTAGGAAAATGAATTCAGATCTTCTGAGGTTATGGAAAATTTGAGTTTAGATCTGAATTGCCACATATGTTTTTGGCACTAATTTTAAAGGGAGCTCGTGCATTCCACCTAGAGCCAGATTGGCCCAAATTCCAATCAGACGGTGCAGATCTAAATTCAAATAATCTATTATCTCAGAGGATGTGGATTCGCCGATAAATATCCAATAAAGTATATAGGGTCCATTTGCATTGGAAAAATCATATTAAAAGTGAAAAATAGATTAAAGGAATGGAAATGCATGAATTTCTTCCTTGAAGAGATGATCATTATGATGAATGGTACGTGTTCTCAGTTCTATACATATGTACATGTTAGCAATGTACAAGCCTCCTAAATATATGATTAAAGAGATAGATAAAATTAGATGATCCTTTTTTTGAAGGGTGTTCCTTGGTAATCAATGAACAGGTGGCATTATGTACCACCCTTTTTTTTTAACAAAAATAAAATAATATATAATTTGAATTTTGCAGTGCAACAATTTCTGTTTAATATTCCTCTGAATTAAGTTTGCTAAATTCATCTCTTTCCACTTGAAACCAATTAAAAGAAGAAACAAGCAAACAAACAAAAACGAACAGAACGAATGCTATTGCTAACCCGTGTTATATCAATGATTCAAGCTACCAACAAATTCAAATGATGGTGACATATGTATATTCCCTGAATGAATACTGTTTATTTCTGGTGAGGGCACCCTCTAGCTCATATAAAACAAGGCGACAGCATGTCAATTAATGGATTTTCTAAAGTCTTGTTTCCAGTTTTAATTTGAGAATGACATAATGAAAAATATAATGGCAATTTCCTGCGGTAATTCATACATGAACAACAGTAGATATGGATCATCATGGAAATGTATATACTAGTGTTTTGAAAACGAGCCGGTCTGGTCCAAACCCGCCCGGTTCACGGGTAGGACGGTCCACGGGTCCAGCGGGTTGGACGGGTTTGACGGTCCGGGTCCGGCGGGTTTATTTTTGGGAGGGCAAATCCGGCCTGTGCTTGGACCGTGGTTCCCACGGTCCATGGTCCGGTCCGGTCCGATCCAAAGTCCAAGCACGGGTAGGACGGTCCGGTCCGGGTTTCTTTTTTTTTGCTGTTTTTTTTGCGGGTCTGGCGGGTCCTCAAGCGGGTCCGACGGGTCCAGCAGCGGGTAAAGTGGGTTCGGGAGGGTAAAGCAGCGGGTCCGACGGGTCTGGGGTGGTCCGGTCCGGGTTTGGTCCGATCCGGTCCGGGACGGGTAGGCGGGTTAGGACGGTCCGGGTTTAGGCGGTTCTGGGGTGGAAAAAAAAACCGGTCCTTCTCCGGAACGGACCTTGCCTAACCCCGGTCCGGGAAAAAACCACGGGTCCGGCGGTGCACGGGTAATATCAATACACTAGTATATACTCAGAATATATATAAGAATATATATAGAAATATTTGTGTCTATTTATAACAAGACAATGACTAGCACTAGCAAAATTCCAAGTGTAGTCAACTCTGATAGTCTTACCAACATATTTGAAACACGGTAAATAGGATCATCGAAGATTGCCATTAATTAGAGATATCCTCTTACAACACTTGATAACCCCAGAAAATGAAAGGTTTACACCTCTTACTTCTGATATGCGTATTCTCCTTTCATCTTCCATCAAACAGCTTCGCCACAAATGAAACTGACATGTTTGCACTTCTCATAAAATGTTACGCTAAATATGTGCTTGTAAGTTAGTGTGACTAATGACCTATCACAGTTGACGGAGGACTAATTAAAAGGTACCCCATGATGTATCACCATACCTCTTCCTGAATGATGTCACATCCGTATCTAAAGCATGTAATACTTATTTTAATTTTCTAGTCCTTCAAAGAAAATTAATTGAATTTCAGTTCATTTTTCAATTGACAATTATAAAATAAATTTTACTTAAGATATCGCTAGCTAATTCGTATATGCATGCATGGTTCACGTTTTTTTATAAAATTTGTATTTATACATGGTTAATTTACAGGGTTCGTTCTTAACAAACGTAAATTATGCATTAATTTATACATGATTTGTACTTTATTCACACTATAAATCAGTGTAAATATTCATATTTTAGTTAGCACGAAATGAAGTAAAAAAAACTATGTATCAATTACTGTTTACAAATGATGTAAACTTAATTATGTTGTTGTTTGAAAAATAAAAATAATTAAATACTTTATTAAATGTTGCTTAACCATTTTTTAATTAAGACAAAAGGTTTTGTAACGTCTTCCAAATTTTCATTTGTGACAATGGTGTAACATTATTTGAAGTATCAATATATTTTTCTTTTTAATATTTATAAAAAAATAAGTTTGTATAATTAAGGCCACCCATAATTATTGTGTATTGAAGCTTCATAACAGTAACTTTTTTTTAATCTGCTCCAGGCAAAGCACCACAGGCAATTGCTCATAGATTGTTTATGTTTGCATATCAGACCCTGGTAATTGGTACAGTCACGGATAAGTTCTGAAAAGTATGATTATAATCTTCAGATGTTTATATCTTGTCATATGAATATTGGATTCGCATAATTGTTTTTTTTTTTCAAAATGTTCATACATTCTATAAGAACATAATGTTCATACATTTCCATGCTATGTTCATATCTTTATTTAACTGTTTTTTTTGTTTAAATCTCAAAAACTAGATTATTTTTATCTTAAATTGATTTGTGCGTAATATTATTTCTTCTCGGAAAGAATTTAGATATAAGAGAAAACTATATATGGTTTGTGTTATCTCATATTAATTGAATGAAATTATTTCGGCAAATAAGTGATGTGCAAGTTAATATTAATGCAATTTTTGTTAGGTGAATCGTGCTTTGTTGACAATTATATGTATGTTATTAATTGATTATAATGATTTGTAGATTACTTGACAAAATAGGTTTATTCAAAGTATATGTTTCATAAAAAAATACTATATCATTTTGTATATTACATCTATTCTTAACACAATAAATCATGTTTAAAGAAAATTTATGTTTTTACGGACATCTTATTATTTAAAAAGATGATCAAGTTTAGAATTAAAAAAAATTAAGTTCCTTGGGCTTGTTGATCGTCAGCTACAAGAGTTGGTATTCAGTTAGATGATGTACATGTTCGATTAGGCACTTAATTTCTCAATTTGATTATGTTTTGACTTGATGGCGTCAACGTATGGACTGGATCGATTTTCTATGATTTTTGTTCAATTTTTCCTGTCGAATCTTTTTGTGATATGGACTTTATTACCAAACATTCAGCAGGTAGATAACAATAAGTTCTTGCCTCTAAAAGGATTTATAAGAGATTTGCACAGGTAGATAACATGAAATCCGAAGCATTCCGTAAAGTAACTCATATTTTGAGTTTGAATCCGGACGCCCAATTTGCCCTGGAACGAATATTAAAGACCCCGTACATTCTACATTGGATTGAATTGATCCGGATTCTGATCGGACAGTCCGGATCTAAACTCAAAATTTGAGTTACTTGAGGGGATCCACACTCAGAATATAGCATGCCACTAATTGCAAACTTCTAGACAAGCCATTATTCGCTTTGATAAATTAAGTTGATTTGATGTAGCAATCTTTCTGGATACTGGTTCTAATTGCGTATGAGAAATAATATATATATATATACTCACAATTTTTGCAGGGTTTGTGGGGAGATATGTTAGTAGGTACACCATCATACAAACTCTTATATATTCTCATTTGGATCACTCTCCGTACTGATTGGAACAAAGAGGTAGCTGCATTTATTTAATGTCTATCAAACTTAAAATGATCAATTTAATTTAACAAAATAGATTCATAATCTTTTGGCTTACTGATGCAAAGATTCTATATGAACATGAAACAACCTCTCCTGGCTGGCTGATGCCGAAACATAAAAAAGGAGTATACATACAGATTTTATTTTTAATGAGTGTAAATCCTGCACAAATGAATACATAATTTATATTTTATTCGCATTAGGGGTGGATCTACACTTAACCTAGGGGGTGCTAGGCCACCTCAAGATTTTAAAAAATTTAATTACGTATATTAAAATTTAATTTAATTTAAATTTCCACAAAATGTTTTTATATTTCAGCTCTCCTCATAAAATGTTATAGTAGATGTGTGCTTGTAATCTAGTGGTCATGACTCCCTCACTACAAGTACACATAAACATGTGTGTTTGTAAATTAGTGTGACCAATGACCTATCTCAGTTGTTTACGGAGGAGTAATTGAAAGGTCCTCAAGTGAGATAATGAACCCCATGATGTCACATCCCTACCTAAACCATGTAATACTTATTTTAATTTAATAGTCCTTCTAAGAAAATTATTTGAATTTCAGTTTATTTTTCAATTGACAATTATAAAATAAATTTTACTTAAGATATCGCTAGCACCCAATTTGTACTAAAGTGACCCAATTTTTTATTGACTTATCCAATTTGTACTAAATATGCACCCAAAAATATTATGCACATCCAAAAGCGTTATTTTATGCATATCAAAACATATATAAAAAATACTTAGAAATAAAAATCTCAGACTGAAAAAAAAAATTGAAACTTGCAAAAAATGTAACTTTAATTTATTACTTGCTTTTTGGACATTTTTTTTCATATTTTTTTACATTATTACTTTTTTTGATTAAATTTTTAATTATTTGGTAGCAAGATTTCAGAAAAGGAATTCAAAAATCAACATGGCACGCCGAAATAGGCCTTAACAAGTCGTGTTATGCTGATAAATGTGTTGTGTTAAGCTTCAGCACTCTGTGGCACGACACGACACTACATGTTTCAAAATTTAGACGTGTTGGAATGGCACGTGTTCCCAACATGCCTAAATACGGCAAGCCGGAACACGGCACAGCTTCAATAAACTATCTCAGAAAAAATTATACGTACGAAATTATTATGAATATTTGAATTTTTATAATTTAATAAAATATACGTATGAAATTAGAAACTATAAAGTAGGTAATTTTGAGGTCTTTCATACATGAATATTGATTGACCAAAAGTTAAAATAATTTCAATGAAAAAAGGTTCAATAAAATTATTTTAAAATTGAATTCTTTTGGTTGTAACGAGTAATTTGTAAATTCATGCATAAATGGAAAACAAACATCTCACTCTAATTATTGTGTTTGTATACTAATTAAAGTAGATTTATTGTGTTTGTATACTCATGTGCATGAGTTGGTTCTTGTACTCATAAAATCTCATCCTGCACAATTCCGTGACAACTGAAACATTTACCCTCGTTAAGGTCTTAATGAATCCTCATTAAGGTGCTGCCAAGGCCAGCCTAAGAGTATATCTTCAAAAAGCCTCCGCGTGAACCGTCTTTCAAGCCTTGAAATTGAATTCTTGGGTTTATTTTAAGATAAAGAAACCTAAGTGATATCTTACGTAAATTTTATATCATAATTGCCAATAGAAAAATTACCTGAACCCAAATAATATTCTTTGAAGGACTAGAAATTAAATTTAAAATAATTATTACATACTTTAAGTACGGATAAAGACATCATCCTGGAAGAGATATGATCGAGGGATACATTTTTTTATGATGCTCCTGCGGTTCATTATGACACTTAGAAGACCTTTCAATTCCCTCGTCAACTGTGATAGGTCTGGTCATTACGCATTAATTTATTTCTAACAATTATTTAAGATTATCATCATCCTCCTATATATAAATGAGGCCACATACTCTATTGAAGCCATATCAAGGACAAAAATATTAAGCACACCCAAAAACATTACGCATTAATTTTTTATTGACTTACCCAATTTGTACTAAATATGCACCCAAAAATATTAAGCACACCCAAAAGCGTTCTTTTATGTATATCAAAACATAAAAAATACTTAGAAACAAAAATCTCAGACCGGAAAACAAATTAAAGAAAAATTGAAACTTTCAAAAAAAATTTAACTTGAATTTATTACCTACTTTTTGGACATTTTTCTCATACTTTTTAACATTATTACTTTTTTGATTAAATTTTTACATTATTACTTAATTTTTAATTATTTCGTAGCTATATTTCAGAAAAGGAATTCAAAAATCAACATGACACGTCGAAATAGGCCTTACCAAGTCTCGTGTTATGCTGATAAATGTGTTGTGTTAAGCTTCAACACTGTGTGGCACGACATGGCACTACATGCTTCAAAATTTAGACGTATTGGAACGACATGTGTTCCAAACATGCCTAAACACGCTTAATTTCTCAGGAATATCATAAATAAAAGAATTCCCATCACGCTTTTTTAATGATCTTAATTTGTGTACGGAAAACAAAGTAAAGAAAAAATTGAAACTTGCAAAAAATGTAACTTTAATTTATTACCTGCTTTTTGATTAAATTTTGAAAAAGCAAATCCACTACTCACGCGTCATTAAATTTTTTGATTAAATTTTGAAAAAGCAAATCCACTACTCAATTGCACCACCATTAATTTATTTCTAACAATTATTTAAGATTATCATGATCCTCCTATATATAAATGAGGCCACATACTCTATTGAAGCCATCAATCAATATTCACACAACACAGATCAAGCAATGAAGTTATTATTGGCAGTAGCCCTTCTGGTTCTGGTTTTGGTTCCATTACAGTGGGAGAATGCATGTGTGAGCGGGTCAGACTCAGACTCAGACTCAGTACAGTGCAGGGAAGAGGAGAGGTTGGCTCTTCTACACATCAAAGCTTCAATTCACTTTCCTATTCACTCTTTAGATGGCAAGTGGGAAGGCAAGGAGTGCTGCAGATGGGAAAGAGTCACCTGCCATCCAATCACTGGCCATGTCACTCAACTTGACCTCGGTTTATCCTTTTATGATGATGATGATGACTGGTTCGATTATGGTCATGGGGGTATTTTACTAAATGCGAGTATGTTCTTGCCTCTCCGTCAACTAAGATCTCTGTCATTATCTGGACATGGCATATACAATTGTACAGATGGTGCTGGTATGTATCTTCACGATTCTTTCTTCTTTAAGCATTTTGCTGATTAATTAACAATGACATTACAAGTACTAATTAACGTACTTCTCATTTTGCTTTACCATTTGTTTTGGGTACGGGTACTTAACATATCTGCTTAATTTGTGAAGACTATAAAACTACTTAACTGTAATTGCTCCAATTTTAGAACAACTTACTTAGGGGTGTCAATGGGTACGGTACGGGTCGGGTGGAGGCATTTTCATACTCTACCCATTAAAATTGACTTTACTCATACCCATTAAAATTTGACCTTACACTACCTTACCCTTACCCATTAATATTATCGGGTAACAAAACAGTAGCAGATGAATAATGGATAATACTAATATAATATTAGTTTTATTAAATATAAAAACTCATTCATTTCACACATATATAACCGACATTTTTATTAATACCCTAAAACAAAACAAAAATATCAAATATGCCCTCACTTTGAATTTTTTTTTAAAAATGCCCTAACCGCCCAGGGGCTGGGCGGTCAGCTTTCCACCGAACCGCCCCCCCATCGGGCGGTCCAAAAAAAAAAAAAAAAAAAAAATCACCAAACCGCCCAACTGTGGGGCGGTCCACTATTTTTTTTTTTTTTTTTTATCAGATTCAAAATTCATTTTAGAGAAAATGGCTACATGGATTTTTGTGTTCTTTATATCAAAATAAAGGTATGAAAGTCTAGTTTCCAGATAATATAATTTCTCTATACAAAAATATTACAGATTGGTACAGTTTTAGCGATTAATTGACAGAAGTCAGAATTCAGAAAAGCTGAAATTCCAGTAAGCTGAAATTCACAAAAATTCATGTAGTCATTTTCTCTAAAATGAATTTTGAATCTGATCAAAATTATTGGATTCTGATCAATAACTTTAGTCATGTGTAGATTCTCTATGGAACTAGAGAGTTTAAAGAAAGAACAAGACCCGAAGATCAAATTGAAAATGAGGCACTAGCAATTTATCAAATTGTTTACTAAAAGGCTCAAACTGCTGGTAAAGCTGAGAGACGCTGGGTTTTCATGATGATGATGATATTTTTAATTAAGTATAACATTACATTGACAGAAGTAAAAAAAAAAAAAGAATATTCATTTTATCCACATTGGTAAAAATCAATCGCATGATATTCTAGAAAATGAATTTAATTAAGAAGCAGAATATCTCTAGAGTTACGGATAGTAACAAACCTTTAAATATAATTTAGAAAACAATATAGTAATTAATTTAGACATATTAAAATTAATATGAAAATCCAGTACTTAGTATTTTCTTTTCCAATAAAAAAGACTTTATCTAACAAAAGATAAGCAAATTATTAGAATTCAATGGACCATGTACAATTTACAACCTCCTCTTTTATTTCAATGGACCATGTACAATTTACAATCTCCTTTTTTTTTAGCATGAGATGATGATCAAAATTCTAAAATTACCCCTTAGTATAAATATTGAATTTTCATCTAACAAAAATCATAAACTTATATGTAAATTTTTTTTTTTGCTTAGATCCGATCAATATTATTTTCTACTTGCACATAAAAAATTATCATTTTTTGAATTTATTTTCATATGGGCCAATAAATTGAAAAATCAATGTTATATAAGATATTCTCTATAATCAAGTTGGCATTTCTATAATATATTATTTATGTACTCATCTAATTTCCTTTTTGGTCATTTACACCCTTGTAATTTTGATATTTCAATCACTTGAATAAAGCATTAATTAATTGAATTTTGTTACCGTTGATGTTGTTTATATTATTAGGACTGAGGTCGAGTTTACGAAGTGATGTTAAATTGAACCATGTTTCCAATAATTTTGAAGTGCTTAATTAATATCTAATAAACAAAGTATTCATCAATTGATCTTAAATATCAATTCAATTTTTTTCGTAGTTCATGAATCTTAAAAATAAAAAAAAATAAAAAAAAAAAAAAAATTAGTGGACCGCCCCACAGTGGGGCGGTTTGGTGATTTTTTTTTTTTTTTTTTTTTGGACCGCCCGACGGGGGGGGGGGGGGGGTGGTTCGGTGGAAAGCTGACCGCCCAGCCCCTTGGCGGTTAGGGCATTTTAAAAAAAAAATTCAAAGTGAGGGCATATTTGATATTTTTGTTTTGTTTTAGGGTATTAATAAAAATGTCGGCATATATAATTACATTCAAAAAAAATAAAAATAAATGTGCAATTAATTCCAACTAAATTGTTTTTTATAAAGTAAGAAAATTCGAAAAACATGAATACATATTTAATTGGGTTGGAAATTGAATTGAATATATATTTAGATTTTATAATTACCTTAACGGATATGAAATAGTAATTACCCATACCCTTACCTATTTGGTTAACGAAAAAAATTATTATCTATACCCATACCCAATAAGCTAACGAAAAAAAAAAAATCTTATCCATAACCACCTTAACGAATACGATACCGGTCAGATAAACAGCTAAAAAGATACCATTGACACCCCTAAACTTACTTATTGATGATATCTAACATGATTTCCAGTGAAAGGTTATAATAAATGAATTTGTAGTAAATGAAGGCACCAAGCCTTTACTATAAATTACTTGCACTTTCCAATTGTATTTCATAGATGCGAATTTTCTTGTAGAACAAGTGCAATACGAAAAAAAAATAATAATAAAAACTAAAACAACCTCCAAAATGTATATTTACCTTAGTTTATTAGAATAACAACTGGTCAATTTCAGGTTTATTCGTGTTAAGAAAAGAAGAAAGAAATAAACAAATCCTAATGCAATTTCTCCTTTGTTCTTTTTCAGGACTTGAAACATGGTCCAATTTGACTAAGTTGGAGATTTTAGACCTTTCTTACAACGACCTGGACGGAAGCATCATACATGTTTTAGCAAGTGTTCCATCACTTCGTAAACTCGACCTCAGTGATAATAATATAAACAACAGCAACGGTAACAAAATTCAATTAATTAATGCTTTATTCAAGTACAACGAGTGCAATATTTACAAAAAACTAAAAGTCTTAAACAACATCAAAAATATATATTCACCTTAGTTAATTATAATGACTGGTTAATTTGTGGTTTATTGGTGTTAAGAAGAGAAGAAAGAAATGAGCGAATTCTAATGCAATTAATCTTTCCTCATTCTTCTTCAGGACTTGAATCATGGTCCAATTTCACCAAGTTGGAGATTTTAGACCTTTCTTGGAACTCCCTGGACGGAAGCATCATACATGATTTAGCGAGTGTTCCATCACTTCGTACACTCGATCTGAGTTGGAATCAAATAAACAACAGCAATGGTAACAAAATTATGTTAATTAATGTTTATTTATTTAATTTATTTATTAAGAAAGGTTCTCCATGTATTCATGATCCATCTTTTGTATTGAACGACATATACTTAATTTATCAAATACCAAAATAATACGAAAAATCGTTATATGTTGTTAATTAATTGTCCTTATTAATTAACAACATATTTTATATTCCTTTAAATTTTTAGAATGTTTAATAATATTATTACTAATATTAATACTAAATAAAAATACTTAACTATGTTAAAACTTAATTTAATTTAATTTAATTTAAATGTGTTAATCCTAATTAACTATGATTGGGACTTTTAATTTTTTTTTTATCATTTATTTAAAAATCTAAATCCAAGGTCAATTCTAATTTAAATTCATTGGCCCAGGTTATTAAAACAATTTGCATGCGTATATGATTTTCGGATTGGGCCCCATTTCAATTTTCCAAATTTCATAACCGACGACTCCATATTTTAATTATCCCATTTCTTACAATTCAGCCCCTCTAAATAATAATTATCCCATTTCTTACATTTCAGCCCCTCTAAATAAGAAAATTACTACACATCAAGAATTTAGATTGGGTCCCTATAAGTACCAGAATTAATCTTATACAAATTACGTTTGGGTCCCTATAAGTACCAGAATCGTAACAAAGCCAGAAAACACACTGGTACTGACATAGTACCAGTCAAGCAAAACAGCACAAGCAAACAAGACAGCCACCAAGGCCGTATCAGAACAGAGACAACACAAGCCAGCACACACAACCAAAAAGGCTGGTACTGGTATCGTTCCAGTCAGCCAAAACAGAAGGCAAAACGGGGCAACAAACAGCAAGGCAGCACAGCACAGGAACCAGCAAAGACTGGTACGGACAGTGTACCAGTCACGCAAAACAAGAGGCAAAAATCAAAGCAACAGGCAACAAGCAACACAACACCAAAAACCAGCAAAACATGGCAGAGCCACGCACAATTAACCCAAGGCACCGGGAAAAAGAGAGACCAGTATAGCAAGGGTGCATAAAACCATGTCAACAATCGCAACCCAGAAAATCCCCAATTCATCCCGCGATTAAGTCTGGAAAATCAACAACCCGCACTCAATCAATCAATATCCCCAAAATTCATCATCGCCAAGAAATTCAACAACTCGTGCGAGACATTCAATGAATCAAAATATACGACAATTTCTCTTCAAGCACAAATCAACAATTAAAAAGGGCTCGAGTATTTACCCGAATGGAGAGGAAATCGCAACAAGGAAACAACAAGCAAGGGCAAGAGTTTTTCTCAGCCCATGAGCGAATAAGAGAGCCGAAAAACAAATCAGAGAGAGAGAGAGAGGTATTTAACCCGATAAGTATCGCGACAGAGGCAAAATAGTCAAGGCGTCAGACGTTCTCTGACGGCCGTACCGTCCAAGTCATCGCGCCACGAGGGCGATGCGACAGCGGTAGGTCGAGTGGCGACTTTCGTACCCAAGAGAGAGAGGCGGGACCTTCCGTTTCCTTCTCCAGAAAGGAAGCGAGGGAGATGGTAGGGCCGGCGTAACATAGAGGGAGCAAGAAGGCGCACCTCTAAGGGAGAGCGAGAAGGGAGAAGGAGAGGAAAAAAAAGGGAAGGGCCCCCTTGAGATTCGTGCTGAGTTTAAATGAACGGTCGAAAAAGATTTCAGAGTTTTTATGAATTTGATTATTTTGATATTAATTGGGTTTAATCCAACAAATCCAAAGGAATTTATGTTTTAATTTCCTTGTACGAATTTTCGGATGTTCAGAACCTAACGTACGATTCCATTTATATTTTCATTGGAATTTAATTAATAATTTCGTTGACATTTGCATTCTTATTTAGAAATTTTTATTTGTGAAATTAAATCTAGAATTTGTTTAAAATTACTAACTAGTTTCTTAACTAATTTATATAACTAATTTATTCAATTTAAAATTATTTAGTTGTAAAAATCTTAATTCTTAGACTTAATTAATTAATTCGATTTAGCAAAATTTAGTAGGATAAAATGTACAAGTCATTCGAATCAATAGAAATGGGCATTTAGAATTTAGTACAATTTTTTTTATTATTCATTGTTTTTAATTTAAAATTTTATTACCAATTTCTTATGAACTTCATCTAAATTTATAATAACATTGTTATTATTATAATTTCGTAATCATAATCGTGTCACTAAAATTTGTATTTTAAATTATACAACACTAGAATCCCCTCGAACCCTTTTATGCATTTCGAATCTAACGTCTTGAATTAAATTTTTCAAGTTAAATCGATAAAATTAGAATTTTTATTTGAGTTTAAAATTGTCGTTATAATGTTTGCATGTGTTTGTTAATTAGCTAAAAATTTTAATTAGTCTAAATTTGTAATTTGCTAGTTAATAAATAACTTTAAAATTTCCGACTATAACAATACGGGTTGAATAAATGGCTAAAAAGATACCATTGACACCCCTAAACTTACTTATTGATGATATCTAACATGATTCTAGGGAAAGGTCATAATAAATGAATTTGTAGTAAATTAAGGCACCAAGCCTGTACTATAAATTACTTGGACTTTCCAATTGTATTTCACAGATGCGAATTTCTTGTAGAACAGATGCGAATTTCTAATAATATACACAACAGTAGTGATCTGCCCATCAACGGTAACAAAATTAAGTTAATTAATTAATGTTTATTTATTTAATTTATTGATTAAGAATGGTTCTCCATGTATTCATGCATGATCCATCTTTTGTATTGAATGACATATACTTAATTTATCAAATACCACCTATTCTTTTGTCAGGGTTTGAATCTTGGTCCAACTTAACTAAGCTACAGATGCTAGACCTTTCATACAATCACGACCTCCTTGGAAGCATCATTTCCTCCTTAGCCAAAGTATCATCACTTCGAGCACTTCATCTGGATGGTATTTCTATCGGAGGAAATATTAATATCCCTGTCAAAGGTAACCTCGATCTCATAAATGAACCATTTTATATTATATAACAACAACAAGTCTTCTTTTTATACATATTTTCTTAAATCTGACCGATATTTTAATGGAGACAGAGCTTATAAATTTGGAGGTGCTTAGTCTACGCTATTGTGGGCTTTCTGGGAGTCTACCCTATTTGGGACATTGGTCTTCTCTCAAAGCCCTTTCGTTGGCGTACAATGATCTGAATGATACTTTGTCATTAGAAGGTAATTATAATGTAATACACAATTGAACCTTGTTGTCAATAGGAAAGAAGTTATAATTTCTGCAGTATCTCTACACCGGTAGATCATAGATCTTAATTAGTCATTTACTAATGGTAGGGCTGCAATGAATAGTTAGATAAGGGCCCGGTTATATTTTTACTTATCTTAATGCATATCTAGGAAACTTTAAAATAATCTAGAGAGTATTCCTCGTAAATTCTCTATTTCATATCAGAACAATCAATATATATTTTTATTTTATGCAATTCAGTCCATAAAACTATAGTTTATTTTAAATTCTTTTATAGCTACTTCTATATATGTGTTTCTGGCATATAACACCGAGTCTTAAAGCAAAACAAAACAAAAAGAAAAAAAAAGTGAAAACATAGAAATTAAGAAACGCCATCTCATAATTGACCTCATTGGTTTCACATAGATTAATCTTATTTGATGATCTTTCTCGTTAATATTATAGGATTATGCCAACTGAAGAATCTTGAAGAGTTAGATCTTTCACATAACGGTTTCGCTGGAAATCTTCCTCCTTGTATGGGAGATCTTTCTTCTCTGAAGCTAGTCGACTTGTCATCTAATCAGTTGCAAGTAAATTTTCCTTCATCCATTTTTGAAAGACTCGAGTCCTTGAGATACCTTTCCCTATCCCATAACCAGCTTGAGGGGACTCTATCCATGAGATCATTTTTGAATCATTCTAATCTTGAAGTTCTGAGTATATCAACTTCAGAGTTATCGAGCTTCCGAGTCGAAGTTGTTAATCTACCTTTTCAGTTGGAGGTTCTTGAACTCGCTAATTGCATTCTTGATGTTCAGCCCACTTTCTTGTATTCTCAGTATAAATTACAAGTGTTGGACCTCTCTAATACTCTCTCTAAGGGTCCTGTTCCAGTAGTGTGGTTGTTAGAAAACAATACAAACTTGTTCAAATTAGATTTGCACAAAAACTTCTTCACAGGGGCGCCTCTTCAACTTCCGTTTTCAACTCATGAAAAACTCTCAATATTGGATATATCTGACAACCATCTTGGCGGAGAATTACCGGGTAACATTACCACTAAGCTTCCAAATTTATTGTCCTTGATCTTATCAAAAAACAATTTTCAAGGCCCTCTTCCTCTCATCTCTACACGCAATCTCCAAAATGTTGATTTATCTAGTAACAATCTCACTGAGGATATACATAATAGTTTTTCGAGGATTCAGCCTTCTTTTCCCAATTTTATGGATCTATCAAATAATAAATTCTATGGATCTTTCACTGACAACATGAATTTTACTCAATGTTCAACATTATTGGTAAATGATAATAACATAAGTGGAGAGATTCCTTTTAGCATTTGCAATACCAGTTTCGAAGTGTTGGACATCAGTAACAATGAACTAAATGGTGTTTTACCTGATTGCATTGGAAGAGCTGATATTTGGGCATTAAAGTTGAGTGGAAATCATTTAGAGGGATCATTACCGTTGTTGATGTTTGGGCAAGAGCGTTGGTTGCTTGACCTTTCATATAACAAGTTTTCTGGATCAATTCCTCCTTACTCTAATGACACAGCCATATACATTATAAATGTGAGCCAAAACAACCTAACTGGAAACTTTCCGATAACATGGCTGAATATTTCTGATATATATGCCATTGACATTGGGGAAAACTATTTATCTGGAGAGCTTCCAATTGGTATGGAATCCAATCTTAGTATGCTCCTAGCAAGAAAAAATATGCTTGGAGGACATATACCAGAAGGAATATGTCAATTCAGATATTTACGCATACTAGATCTGTCCCACAATAATTTTTCCGGAGAAATACCATCATGCATTATAGATATGGGATCAACAGCAGTCGATTCCTCAATTAGTGAATACAGACCATATATTCATGTTCCGGGAAGGGGGGACCTGAACTCCAGTGATGCCAATTTTCTCTTACACGTTGGATATGATGTCAACTTGGTTGGTGCAAAATTATCAATTTTTGGATTGGAACTTATGTTAAAAGGAAGGTTAGATTTATATTTGGAAGATATTTTACAAATGCAGTGTATAATTGATCTGTCTTCGAACGGACTAGTAGGCAACATTCCCGAAGATATCGGTCGAATGAATTGGTTAATAACATTGAACTTCTCGAACAACCATTTAAGCGGTGCAATACCAAATTCCATATCCAATTTGCACCAATTAGAAATTTTGGACCTCTCTCATAACTCTTTGACGGGAGAAATACCGAGAGAAATGACTAAACTAACCTTACTAGAGTCCTTCTCTGTGGCATATAATGATTTATCCGGTCCTACATTAGGTTTAGAAGCACAATTTATTTCATTTGATAAGAGCAGCTATGAAGGCAACCTGAATCTCTGTGGGCCTCCCCTGCCAAAAAGTTGTGTCCCTACTCTTGGCATAACACAGCCTTCCCCTAATGAAATGAGTGACAACCATAGGTATGACGGCACCGATTTTCTCATATTGTTCGGTTCTTTCTCCCTTTTCTTTGTGGTTAGTTTTTGGTGTTTCATGGTTGGTCTTTATTTCAAGAGAAATTGGCGTTATGCTTTGTTTACTATGGTGGACCAGTATGGTGATATGATATATGTGAAGGTTGTTCTTTCAACTAGAAAGATTGGAGCTGCTCTTAACTCGGAGGGGTAGTGTTGAGAATACACTCAGCAGCTAAAGATTTAGGAATAAAAAAGATATGCTAAGGATTGGTATCCACTCAAAGAAGGAAAGAACTCAGCAGCTATCAAAGGATCTGTATCCACTCAAAGAAGGGAAGAATAAAATTCGAGGAAAGATATATATGTGCATCTGATGTAATTTACAATATATATAGAATGATTTATTTTCTTCTAAAGTTAGAATAAGGATCATATGTTTAGCATGTATAATTGATTTGATGGGCTGTACCAAAAATATCTCTCTAGATTGATAAATAGGAGTACACAGCTATGTAATAATTCAATTGACAAAGAAATAAAATTGGGTGGGAAGGGAGATTTCTTGGGAGTTTTGTGTTCTTAGTTATTTCTATTATTCTTGACGGGTAGTTGAAGGACCATTTGTTTTAGTTTTAATTTGGAAGGATATGTTTTATTTTATGTTTTCTGAATAAGTACTTAATATTTATTGTAAATTTTTATGAACTTTTTTTCATTGGCTTAAAAAAATATGTAAGACAACTTTTGCATATTTTCTTTATGAATACATTTCTTACAAATTTCTCGAGTGCTCTATAATTGTCATTATTCGTAAACTAAGACCATTATGTGATATTATGTAAAGTAGGAAATATT
This sequence comes from Carex kokanica, assembly GCA_025461125.1. NCBI lineage: Eukaryota > Viridiplantae > Streptophyta > Magnoliopsida > Poales > Cyperaceae > Carex > Carex kokanica. The sequence goes on from JAJGRX010000901.1 coordinate 333,097, forward strand.
ATATGATTCTATACACAATTCTCGGTTGAACAATTAATAATCCCAACACTAAGACCCAAATTTAAAAAAAAAAACAGAAGACAAGCCTGATTTGATTGGAGTTTCTAATGGACAGTCCATATAAGGCCCAAAATTGAAAAGGAGAAAAACAAAATGAAAAGCTAGTTTGGTAATGAAGCATGCTACGATACTTGAAAATATATCTTGACTAGTCAAATTAAAGATAGAAGGAACAATAAAAGAAAGTTGGTCTTGCTCTCCCTTTCAAGGATTAATAATTACTTGTTCTAAGAAATTAAACAAAATAGATACTATCTACATTAAATAATGCCTTTCCATATGTTATGTAATTTGAGGCGACCTTTTGATATTAATTCGATCCTAATTAATGAAACCAAACAAAAACAAATGTATTTGAAACAGCAATTAATATATGTTTGAATACCATTGCCCAAATTATATCCCTAAAAGATTATAATTATACGAGCATCACATGTTTTTCTTTGTTACAATTAGCATCCTACACATAATTAATTAATTTACCAACCAAATTATATCCCTAAAAGATTATAATTAAATGAAGTGTTGAGCTTCTCCTACGGCGCCATCTACTCATCAACTCATGAGTCACAAATTAATTAATTAATTAATCAATTAATTAACTTTAGATCTTCTTCCCCGTCAATGGATCGCTCCAATTGGTGGTGGGGAGGCCGGAGAGCAGCTACCACAACATCAGCAAAGGCCTTAATAATGTAGCGATGCATGCTCCGGTGGTTCAACTCAAGATAACAAAACAATAGCTCTTCTAACCAGTCCCAATCCAATGCTTGAAATCGATGGGCCTTCGCATATCCATGCAGCATCTCCTGCATGGACTGCTTGAAATCCCGGTATGGGTCATCAGAATCCGTGCTCACCGCAATGCCGTCCCCCGGAATATTAATCAGTGTCACTGGTGCATCACTTGATGATGACGATGTGCCATCTAATTCATGGGCGAAGGAGCTGGATGCTAGCACTGACTCATGATCACTTGATATTGAATTTGATGATGATGTGAATGGCGACACGGCCACTACTGAAGATTTAACCACTGGATGGTCAAGAGTACTACTTATCAAGCCCGAAGAGGACGGAGACACGAAGAATCGGTGGTACGATGTTGGCACCGTGAGCTCCTCCTCTTCCTCATCCTCCTCGTCCTCTTGCAGAGGGGCATTGCAATTGCAGTCCCATGCCGCCAAGGAGCCCGACGTAGAGGGAGACACGAAGAAGCGATCTGACGGTGGGACCATGACAGCAGTGTTGTTGTATTGTGCCGGCGCCTCTAGCATTTGATCATTATTTAAATTGCAATCAGAGAGACCTAGTGAGCGAAAACTATCAAAAATGGCGCCTTCCATTACTTGGGCGGCGGGGGGATCGGAGCGGAGATGCGCAAGTTTTCTTGGGAGATGTTTGAGGTGGTTGGATAGGTGGAGGTGGAAGGATGTATAGGCATAGCTTTGTTTCTTCTTCCCCATATAAAATTTATATTCCTTCTCTTCTCTTCTCTTCTCTTCTCTCCTGTTAATTTGATTTATATTTGGTATCAGTAATGGAAGAGATGCGCAAGGAATTAATAGAAAGAGAGATCAGGTTGCTATTGCTTTAATTAATTAGTTTGGGCGCTTTTATTTCTCTCTCTTTTTATTTTATTTAGCTAATTAAGGCCTAAGCAGCAATTAAGGCAGCGGGCAAAGAGAGATTTGCATTTGCTTTGAGTTAAAATATTTATTAAATTTAAATTTAGTTGGGTTTTGTTGTCATAATTAATTAATGTCATCAGTAATTAAATTAAGTAGTAATTAATGGTGGGAGTGGGGGGGGAAGAAATTAATTAGTTTCCATATCTCGTATGCAACGGTAAAAAGATTTTAGTTTATTGAGCTTTGACTTGACTGATACATATCATGCATGTTGCCTCTCTCTCAACTCTCAACTCTCAACTCTCAAGGTCAAACATATATATCCATTTAAATTAATTGGTTGCACAATTTATTTATTTATTTAATTGTATTTTTATGGCTTGGAATTGGATGACCGTTTGTCCGTCTATGTATCTTCTCATTCCTGTCAATCAATTTAATTTGCTAATTACTAATTATGTTCTGTACCCCCAACAAATTCTAAATTTCTAATTGTAGTCAGTGTTCATCCTAATTAGTTCAAAGGAAAAAAAATAAGTCAATGAATATATAAATGGATAACAAAAGAATTTGAGAAGAAAATACTTCCTCATCACTATCCACCTCATAAATCAAACCTAGATTCATCTTGAACACATATATGGTTGCCAGAAATAAATTTGTAGTATGTAAATATAAATATAATAAATATTCTTAAAATTAAAATAGAATGAAAATCACAAATTAACTTTTGAGTGGCTCCAAGATATACTTTCAGCTATAACATTCATTAATAAAAATTGTACAGCCTCTTTTTTAATCTTAATGGAAAAGTCGGTAGCGATTGCTAACTGACCTTAAAAAAAACATTCATTAATAAAGCTTCAAATTTTGAGAGTTGAGAAATGAATGAAATGTAGGAGTGAAAACCGAGCAGATAGTGGTAAAATCATATTCATATATTTTTTTTAATTTTACGGATACGGATTGAATATTAGACAGATACAAATACAAATACGTATCAGATCAGATATTTATTAAAAAAATATTATTAAAATATTATTAAAAAATACTAAAATTTATAATATTCTTCTAAGTATAATGATGAATAACATAATTTTTTCATAATATATATTAAACTATATGATATATATACTTTTTGGATACGGATAATCAAAACATAAAATCATATCTGTGTCCATATCTACACGGATATTCGGAGATTCACATCTAATTTTATCAAATACAAATCGGATATTATCCATACTGGTCCCCCAAGCATTTACTTGAAGTAATTCGGATATTATCAATACTGCTATCTATGTATGTCTGAGAATTCATATCACCTGAAGTAATTCAAATTTTGATTTTAGATCCAAACCGTTGGATCTGCTACGGCCCGAATATTAGAAGGACCCAAGCATTTCATTTAGGACTTGATTGGCCCAATTCTGAACTCAAAATGTGAGTTACTCCAGAGGATTCGGACTCTATGATAATTATATGTAAGTTACATATGAGATTCAGAATTCATATTACCTAAGGTAACATAATATTTATGTTTAATATGGACCGTCCGATCAGAATCTGCACGAAAATTAAAGGGTCCTGTGCATTTCACTTCGGACTGGATTGACCCGAATTCTGATTGGACGGTCTGGATTTAAACAACAATATTTTGTTACCTCAGAGGATATAGATTCTGAGAATCTGTCACAACCCCGCCGCCGGGCCGGGATTGCGACAAGAGAGGCAACCTCGCATCCATCCTTCGTCCCGTCAACCTACGTCGCAAACAAAAAGAAACAACAGAAACAATACGGAGTCAGCTACAAAGCTCAGTAACCGGTTATTTAACGACACGCTTCTCTATAATTGGCTTAATTAAACAACCATTCAAACAGACTGGATTAATCCACACAAATTCACATCAAATTATGAATGCATATTTAACGAGCAATAGCACCTGAGTCTGGGTTATCAATAAAACAAGTCACGCAATATCAATCTCAATTCATTTCACACAATCATATCATTTCACAAATTCTCAGAAGACACACTAATCACATCATTTCACAATCAAATTCGAACCTCAAACCCGCTATCCCGTTAAAATATGAATCATAATCCAATGCCCAATTCAAAATCCAATTCAACCAAACAAATCGAAACCACAGATTATAGAGAAGTCCGGTTGCCTGATAGCGATCAATCCAGAAATCCAAATCGAGTTGCAATGACTATTCAGAATTAACGCGACATAGTCAGAATTCCAATCGGACATATAATCGAATAATAATCGGTATCAAAATTCTTTTAGCAAAACTAACTTTCTTTTTCTCTTTCAGTTTCAGTTTTCATTTTTCACTTCTTCTTTTTTTCCATCATGAATCATTCGAAAGATAGGGAAGGCTTTTAAGAAATATACGGCGGTAAATAAATTTCCATGCATACAGCCACGTGGATCTAGTGCCACCTCATTCTCTTTTTTTCTTTTTCTTTTCAAATTTTAAGATTTTTACATAAGTAACCTTATAATTTTGCAATATAATAAATAACTCAAATATAAATTTTAGAAATATAATTAAAATTACCGGATGTTACAGAATCATACAAGAATGGTTTTACAAGGCAAGGCGAGACGGCGGTCTTTTATAGACCAAGTTCGCCGAACAATTTCCTCGGCATCTCTCGCTGCTTAAACCCTAACAGGTCGAGTCCGAATCCGAGTATCCGACCCATTAATTTATTAAGGCTCCTTCGATTCCTACTCCCACTTCGGAATTCACGAAGTAAGCAACCATCAATCAACCCCTTTCAATTCTCAAATTCATTTTCGTTTCCTTGTTTATTACTGTGGAAATGAAATGATTTCATTTGAATTTTTTTTTTTGATATGAAATAATTTGATTAACATCCATCCTCACTGCAGCCAGGTATAGTTACTGACTTATCCATAATCGAAAGCAAAATAAAGGACCAAAAAATTATCCTTCACAAGTCATAACATCAAAAAAATTAACTAGAAATTGTACAACTCAGAAGCATATCAAGAGCCTCTAGCTCTCTGGCTTGTCTAACTATATAAAAAATTAGAACATATTTCTAAACCTCTATCAAATCTGGAAAGCCCTATATTACACCTGAAAACAAACTAGTCGGCACTTCTTGAAAATGAAGGCAGAGGCGCACCTTCATGCGGCCGCAGAATAACAAGCATGCCAAACATGGCAATCATCGGCAAGAGAACGAGCCACTTGAGCAGCTTGTAGTAATGCATGTGGAAGGTGAGTGAAAACTCATCGGAGAAATAGAGACCATTCTTATCAACCATCTCAACCACCACCGTTCCAGTTGTTCTCACTGGCACAGTTGGCAGCTTAACTCGTTTCTTACCCGGGCTGTCATATACCTGGTTAACCACTATTTTTCTCTCCCCTTGGTAGTTACCAGGGACCAGCAAAGTTGTAGTGAGGTTATAAGGAGCCTGAGAGCCAGAAGGCAGCCTGTAGCTGTCGACGATGTGCGTCTCCACCCAGAAATGTTTGCCCTCCTCATCCCGGAATGCTCTCGACCCGGGAGCCACGTACACCCCCTCCCTGTTGTATCTGTATGCCGCATTGTTTCTCCCATGATTTGATGATCTCCATTCCTTGAGAGGATGGTGTGGAGAGGGAGTTGAAAAGCAAAAGACATTGCCGTTCATTGTTGTCACGATTAGATCAAGGTCATCTCCACCATCCACATTGTCTGCCAAGGCCATGGTATACGAGGTCTCGCCAATGTCAACAACATCAGCACATCCAGTGGATCCTTCAACCAAGTACAGATAGCCATCAAACGAGGGAACAACAAGTGTCAGGCCTCTAGACTTGTCGCCACGCTTGGCAAGATCGACAAGAAGAACTCTGCTCATTATCCTGCCGTTAGTACGGAAAGGGAATGGCTTAACAAAAGACCCATCCTTCCCACTAAGAACGTACACATTGCCTGACACCGTCGGCACGATGACATCTGTGCGACCGTCCCCATTCACATCCCCAATGGTCGGAGCCTGTGGAATGCTGCTTTTAACATGAACCTCCCAAATTTCTTCACCTTGTGCGTTCCAAGCCGCAACGTTACCATGATTGTCGCATGTCACTATTTCTAGTTTACCATCATCATTTATATCAGCAGCCACCACTTGTGCCTGGATATCTGCCATCTCAAGTGGGAATTTACTTCTTGCTTTCCCTCGATGATCAAAGACAAACAAAACCGTAGGAACTTCCAACGATAATGTCCAAAAAGCCGTCTCCATCAAGGTCAGCAACAGTCGGAGAAGAATACATGTAAGCCCGGAAGCTTCCAGAATCAGTGCTGACATCAAGATCAACAGACCACTTCACTTGTTTTGTATCCAGATTGAATACAACGATGCCGCTTGCAACATACTTTGAAATGTCAATGTCACCCAAATCTGCTCGGTTCTCTTGCTTATCGTAGTATTCCCTGTCAAAGAAGTAGGAAACAGCAACAACCATCTCTTGCACGCCGTCACTGTCAATATCTGCAATCACAGGAGTAGAGAGGATATGGGAGTCGACGAGGACATAGTCCTCCAGGTTTTGGTGCGCGGCCTCCTTCCAGTCCTCATCGCCCCACATCGAGTCGTCCACATAGTCATCGTAGTCATACGAGTATTCGTCGTCCATGTCCTCCCCATCCCTTAACAAATTGAAAGAGGCATCCGCGTCATCCTCCAGAACATTGTTGTTCTCCACAGTCGCCCCCTGGGCCCCGGCGTCAACTACGCCCTCAGAGTCCTTCCCTTTGCTGTCTTCAAGAAGCCTCCGTTGTGTGCGTGCGCTGTTCTCTGCTGTCGTCACATTCTCCAAAGTCATATTCTTGGTCTCCACTGTCTTTTCTGGGTCTGTTTGAGTAGTATTTCTTGCTTCAGCCTCCGTGACTGGAACGGGCACTGGAACTGATAGATTTGCTGGATGGTCAAAGGCCATGGCTGATACGTTAACATCTGGTGCATGCATACTTCGGTTCATTTGTGACATCATGGCTTCTTGAACCAACAAATCGTCGTGGACATCTGGATGAGAGCGGTCCATAGGATCTGGATCGAGGCCCACAAACCAATTTTTGAGAACTTTTCTACGTGGCACCTCCAATTTGTCTATCATAACATATCCAGACATCCTGAAAAAGTTGACAACACCATTGAAAGTAGCGAGTATTATTTCTCTTCCTCCGTCCTTATCAATGTCATACAGCAAAGGGCTGGCGTGAACAGTTGACTGATGGAAAGCAGGCCAACCAGGCAACTTATCTCCATCAGAGCCTTCGAGAACCTCCAAATAGTGAACGAAAGAGGGTACCACCACTTCAAGTCTTCCATCACTGTTGATGTCAGCAATAAGGGGAGTAGCGAAGATACTAGAGCTGACCTCAGTCTGCCACCTAAGCTCGAGGTGCTTGGGGCACTTGGAATTGAGCAATGCATCCTCATCTGGATGGGGGTAGGGGAGCATATCGTCAGTGGCGGTGCGATCTCTGAACTTGTTGCTCTCCTTGTCCTTGCTTTTCTTCGTCTTCATGCCATTATTATGATTGCTGTCGTGATTTGATGCAGCGGAGGAGGAGGCAGGGCAGTGTAGGAGGAGCAGCACATAAATCAGCAGCATCAGAGCCTTCCATGGAGATGGCGATCGGCACCGGAGGAGAATCATGCTCGCTCTCGCACTCGCTCTTCCACTCCGACTGCGACTCCGACGACCCACCGATTGAGATAGATCGATGGATCGATGAGACGAGATGGTTAAAGGATATAGTCAGGACAAAAACATATCAAAATGTTATCTATCAGAACACTTTTCTGTTCAAGGACAAAGTTGTACTCGATGTAGGTGCTGGTACTGGTATCCTCTCTCTTTTTTGTGCAAAATCTGGAGCAAAGCATGTTTATGCGGTAACCCAATTTTTGACTTCAGTTTGTGTTGGTACTAGGTACTGGTACTATTTGCGATGAATTACTCAGGTACTTAGGTTGATCACTGAATTCAGTTAACAGAGCTATTCTTATTAAAATATGTATTTCTAATTAGAGGAGGGATCCAATTACACCTTTTTTGGTGACACATCATGACACCGTTTTTTATATAAGTCAATTTTGCGATTTCAAAATCCAAACAGTCGATCCGAACCGTTCAACATGATCACCATATTAAAATGTGCTTGGAGATCAAATTTTACATTTTTTGAATTTTTTTACTATTTATTAAGATGGTTACAAAATCGCTGTTTTTCAATGGTCCGAAAACAACGATTTTTGTAACCATCTTAATATATAGCAAAAAAATTCAAAAAAATGTAAAATTTGATCTCCAAGCACATTTTAATATATCTATCATGTTGAACGGTTTGGATCGACTATTTGGACTTTGAAAATGGTAGGTGTCAAAGTGTGTCACCAAAAAATGTGTAATTGGATCCCTCCTCTTCTAATTAATGTCATACCTTAATTTCAAAACCAATTATATGTAAATAAACAAACAATCAATTCCTGTGTGTATAACAAAGTATTTGATAAGAAAATTGTACATTTCATTGATAAGGCAGAGTGAACCATTAAATGGTTAAGTCTCTCATCTTCTTTCCTTTGTACATCATCGTTAGGGTCGGATAAAATAAAAAAAGTATGGAAATAGCTTCTTTCTTTTGTTCTTCAACTTACTCGGTGGCCCAGCCGTTACAACCCAACCCGGGTGCGAAACCCACTGCGCAGACATCGAGGTATGTTCTATCAAACATTCTGAGTAATAACAAAGACGGCACATATATGTTGAATGTAATCCAAGTCAGCAGCCAAGTCAGCAAGGTGCATAAAAACTGCAGTTTCTAGAAGCTACGTTTTTAGTTGTAGGTCTATTTTTGGTTGTTAATTTAGGCAGCACGTTCTATGTTTAGACGTGTGCAGGGAGAAGTTTAGAAAGGGTAGTTTCTATATTTAGTGTGTCATGTAGTGGGCTGGTTGTAGGCTAATTATAGCAGCGGTATATTGGGGTTAGTGGGTGCTAAATTTAGAATACGCACTATCTTAAATACCATGTTTGTATCTGTTGTTAAATTAAGAAAGTTGTGAGAGAAATTAATTTTGCTGTGTTCTTGCTGTGCTCTTGCTGTGTTCTGTTTTTTTCCTCTTATTTTCTGAAAAAGTTCCAACAAATTGGTATCAGAGCGAAGTTGATCCAATGGCCGAAGCAGGTAACAACACAACCGTCAGCATGTCTAATCAGACGGTACCTTTGTTCAAGGGTGAGAGTTACGAATTCTGGAGCATAAAGATACGAACTATGCTGAAATCTCATGGCTTGTGGGAACTAGTAGACAAGGGAATACCGAATTCTGATCCAACACCAATCGACACAGCCAAGCGAGATGCAAAGGCGCTCTTCTTCATTCAGCAAGCCGTACACGAATCGGTGTTTGCGAAGATTGCAGCAGCAGAAACAGCAAAAGAGGCCTGGTCTACTCTGAAAACTGCATTTCAGGGAAGTTCCAAGGTAGTAGCTATCAAGTTACAGGGCTTGAGACGGGAGTTTGAGACATTGAACATGAAACAAGGCGAGTCAGTTCAATCCTTCCTCACGCAAGTTACAACAATAGTCAACCAAATCCGAAGCTGTGGAGAAGATCTTCCAGAAAACATGGTTGTGATGAAGGTGTTGCGCAGCCTAACAACCAAGTTTGATCATGTGGTGGCAGCGATCGAAGAATCCAAAGATCTGTCCACCTACACATTTGATGAGTTGATGGGATCACTGCAGGTCCATGAAGTTCGTCTCAACCGATCAGAAGTGAAGGACGACACCAAAGCTTTCTATACCAAAGGCGATTCCTCATTAAACCAACAGCAAGGTAGAGGTAGAGGCCAAGGTAACAGCAGAGGTCGAAGTAGTCAAGGCGGCAGAGGCAGAGGCAAGCCAAGTTACAATCAACTGCACTCTAATCAACCAAAGAAAGATGTAGAATGCTACTATTGTCACAAGAAAGGGCATATGCAAGCCGATTGCTACAAGAAACAAAGAGAAGAAGGTAAAGATGTGGAGTGCTATTACTGCCACAAGCCCGGTCATATGCAGGCCGATTGCTACAAGAAGAAAAGAGAAGAAGGACAGGCAAGTTTTGTTGAAGAGAAGAGCAATCAAGCACGATTGTTCATGGCCAAAACTGATGAAGAATCAGATGTGAGTCAAATCTGGTTTTTGGACAGCGGGTGCTCAAACCATATGACGGGTTTCAAACATCTATTTGATAAATTAGATGAGTCATACAAGAAGGTAGTAAAGCTTGGTGACGATAAAGAAATTCATGTTGAAGGAAAAGGAAGAGTAACCGTGCAAACCAGCAGTCACAATACACGGATGCTACATGATGTGTACTATATTCCTCAACTGTCCCATAACCTACTAAGTATCGGTCAGATGATGGACAGCGGGTGTACCATCAAGTTTGAAGGCGACAATTGCAGAATTGTAGATGCAGCCATGGATCAGACGATGGCAACAATCAAGAAGACACAAAACAACTTGTTCCCTCTAGAGATAGCCAAGGTTAAAGACAAGGCACTTGCAGCCAAGGAGATTAGTTCTAGTGAGTTATGGCATTTAAGGTATGGTCATCTAAACATGAATGGTTTGAAGGTGTTAAATCAAAAGAAAATGGTGAATGGGTTACCCGAAATTAGTGAAATCGGGTTATGTGAAGGATGTGTGTTTGGCAAGCAATCGAAGCTGCCATTTCCAAAAGATCAGTCGATGCGTGCAACCAAGGTACTCGAGCTGGTGCATACTGACTTGTGCGGGCCTATGGAGGTTGAATCCATGGGAGGAAGTAAGTATTTCATGTTATTTATCGATGATTACAGCAGGATGACCTGGGTATATTTTCTTAGTTATAAAAGTGAAGCATTTGGGCTGTTCAAAAGATTCAAAGCCATGGCAGAGACGCAAACTGGGACTAGGCTAAAAGCTCTCAGATCAGACCGTGGTGGTGAGTTTCAATCAAAAGAATTCAAGCAGTTTTGTGAGAAAGAAGGGGTGTTACAGCAACTGACCACTCCATACACACCTGAGCAAAACGGTGTAGCTGAACGCAAGAACCGCACGGTAGTAGAACTAGCAAGAAGTATGCTGAAATCTAAAAGTATGCCGAATGATTTTTGGGCTGAAGCAGTAGCAACAGCGGTATATGTTCTAAACCTGTCACCAACCAAGGCAGTGATGAACAAAACACCGTTTGAAGCATGGTTTGAAAGGAAGCCCAATGTGGGGCATTTGCGTGTTTTTGGGTGCATTGCTTACACTCTCATAAGTACACAAAACCGAAAAAAACTGGATTCAAAATCTGAAAAGTGTGTGTTCATTGGGTATTGCATACAATCTAAAGGTTATATGTTGTTTAATCCGGTGACAAAGAAGATTATAGTCGGTAGAAATATCATGTTTGATGAGAATGCTAGTTGGAGTTGGTCTATGATGGAAAACAATACACCAATAGCTGAAATAGAAGATGAAGAAGAAGAAGACAGCATTGAACAGCAACAAAGCAGCCCAAGCTCGAGTAACACTTCAAATCGGATGGTTTATCCGGATACACAAGGAAGAAAGGTACGATCCTTACAAGAATTGTATGAAACAACTCAGGTTTTGTATGTAGCAGATCCATTGTCCTATGAAGAAGCTATAGAAAGAAAGGAATGGGTGCAAGCAATGAAAGAAGAAATGAATTCAATTGAGCAAAACCAAACCTGGAAGTTGGTAGAATTACCAAAAGATCGCAATGCAATTGGAGTTAAATGGGTTTACAAGACTAAATTTGGTCCAGATGGTAGTGTATTAAAATGCAAAGCAAGATTAGTGGCAAAAGGATATGCGCAAAAGCAAGGCGTAGACTATGAAGAGACGTTCTCCCCAGTGGCCAGATTTGAAATAGTTCGGTTGTTGATTGCAATGGCTGCCCAGTTGAGACAACCTATCTATCAATTTGATGTGAAGTCAGCATTCCTCAATGGTGAACTAAAAGAAGAGGTTTATGTTGAGCAACCGGAAGGGTTTGTGGTGAAGGGCAAAGAACATTGGGTGTACCATTTGTTCAAAGCATTATACGGCTTAAAGCAGGCCCCTCGTGCATGGTACAGCAAAATTGATGCACATTTTCAGAAATTGGGATTTGAGAGAAGCAAGAATGAGCCTAATCTCTATATCAAACGCAAAGAAAAAGGAGGTTTAATAGCGGTATGTCTCTATGTTGATGATATGATTTATTTTGGCACAGATGACGCAATGGTGAAGGAGTTTAAAGAGCAAATGATGCGTGTGTTTGAGATGACCGATCTAGGAAAAATGCATTACTTTCTAGGTCTAGAGGTTGAACAAGAGAAGGGAAGAATCTTTGTGTCCCAACGCAAATATGCAAGGAGACTTGGTAGAAAAGTTTGGATTAAAAGATTGCAATCCCGTATTAATTCCAATGAATACAAACGAGAAGTTGACAGCTAGTGATGGAACCGGAGCAGCAGATGAAACTCGGTTTAGGAGTTTGGTGGGAGGTCTTTTGTACTTGACGCACACAAGACCAGACATCACACATGCAGTTGGAATGGTTGCGAGATACATGCATAATCCAACTAAACAACACATGGGAGCAGCAAAGCGAATTCTTAGGTACATTGCAGGTACAACAAGCTATGGTCTGTGGTACAAGGGTGTTGATGAACCGTGTTTGACAGGCTACAGCGATAGTGACTGGGCAGGCAGCATAGATGATCGAAAAAGCACAACAGGTCAGGTGTTCTTCTTTGGCAACAGCGTAATAAGTTGGAGCTCGAAGAAACAGTCAACAGTTGCACTATCAACCACAGAAGCTGAGTACAATGCAGTAACATCAGCAGCATGCCAAGGTGTATGGTTAAGGCGCTTATTGGAAGAGTTAGATTGTGAGCAGAAAGGTGCAACAATACTCTATTGTGATAATCAGTCGACAATTGCAATTGGTAACAATCCAGTGCATCACAACAGAACAAAACACATAGACACTCAGCTCCATTTCATACGAGACCTGATTGAGCAAAAGATGATAGAATTACAATATGTGAACACGAACCAGCAAGCTGCAGATGTGCTGACCAAATCACTCCCACGAGAGAAGTTCAACTGGTGTCGAAACATGATGAATGTGCTGGACTTTGGATTAAGGGGGAGTGTTGAATGTAATCCAAGTCAGCAGCCAAGTCAGCAAGGTGCATAAAAACTGCAGTTTCTAGAAGCTACGTTTTTAGTTGTAGGTCTATTTTTGGTTGTTAATTTAGGCAGCACGTTCTATGTTTAGACGTGTGCAGGGAGAAGTTTAGAAAGGGTAGTTTCTATATTTAGTGTGTCATGTAGTGGGCTGGTTGTAGGCTAATTATAGCAGCGGTATATTGGGGTTAGTGGGTGCTAAATTTAGAATACGCACTATCTTAAATACCATGTTTGTATCTGTTGTTAAATTAAGAAAGTTGTGAGAGAAATTAATTTTGCTGTGTTCTTGCTGTGCTCTTGCTGTGTTCTGTTTTTTTCCTCTTATTTTCTGAAAAAGTTCCAACAATATATAGGTGTACCATGCAGATGTTACAACATGTAATACTACTATCCTAGAACTGGTGATATGCTCCTCAATTTGGATCACTATACGCTGTTGTTATGATTTGTGCAATTATACAGTTGTGTTATTGAGTTAATATAACTTTCATTAATGATCATCATTTTGCACCAAATGTGCTAAAATATTGCTTTATATACTCCTCCAACTGACCATCTGTTCTGAACTGCACCAGGGGCATTTTGGTCCTGAGCAAAGGTCAGATATCAAACATTTTTTTGCATCTATTTGTAACAAACTTTTAAGCATCTACGGATATTGTCTAATAAACTTCTAAGTATCTCCCCTTGTTCTGTCAAATTTATTAACGACTGACATGCCCTTGTTTACTGGTAAGGAAAATTTTCCTATGCTGAACTGTGATTCTTCTTTTCTACTTTTAATTTTGTTTTTCCCTTCATTTATTTTAGTCTTGCTCTCTTTATTAATGCTGAACTAGAGGATAATTTTAACTGTGTTTCTTCTATTGGTAAGTGGCATTAGTAATTATTTGTTAATCTGACATTTTCTGTTCAGAAACTTGAAACATTCTAATATGATGTTTCAGTTAAAAATTTATGTAACACCTGGGCATACATTTTTGTTTCAAATATTTATTTTGTTTTCATGAAAGTTGGATTCCTTCAATCTTTTTTTGAGTTTCTTTTGATCAAGATAGCAACAGTGAAATCTCACCTAGCCTTCTTATATCAAAAGATACCAGAAGTTTGATTCCTTCAATATTTAGTCTCAGTTGCAAATATATGATTGTTGAGTTTATTCCCAAAAGTTGAGTATGATAACTTTGTATTGTAATAAACAATTAATCACTCAAGAAAGGGAATGCTTACATTAAAACTGTCCTTTCCGAAAGGAAGCAAGTCATCGAACATGCACATTAGCCTGTTGAAAACTCTTGCCAGGGGCAAAATGGAAATTTGCCGCTACTTTATTGACTTTGAAGAAACCATAGATGTTGCATCCCTCCCCTTCTGAGTCTTTTATTCTTTAAAGAAACCCTTCCCGTTTTTGCTGTTTGATTCAGTACAACTTAATGTTAGTACCAAGAGTATTTATTCAACTTTTGAATTTGAATACCAGTACATTCCAGCCTGTTTAAGCTAGGTTATAGTGATATGTGATATGTGAACACCTAGTAATCTTTTCAATTACTTGCCTGACATAGTGATATGTGAACACCTAGTATGAGTTAAGGCTGGATTAATAGCCTCAAGCAGGTTAGGCACACTTGTGGGAAGTTTTTGCATATATGCCCAAGAAAACTTTTCATTTGCTCCTAATGTGTAATCAGTAATGACTATCATTCCAACTACTATTTTTTCAAGGCAGTTTTGAGAAATGAACCCTAGCTCGTAAGTAACCATAATGCATAAAACAGTATTAGCACAAATAATATTTCTCGTTTTGCAAAGAAACTGTCATAAATTCAGAATTTTATCTTAGTTCTCAGGACTAGGTAAATATTATAAGGTAACAAAAGGATATAATAATGAAATATTCCTGCACAGCTCGTTCATAAAGTTTCTCAATCTCAGCAAATGCAGAAATGCTTCAGCACTAGTCATTAAGAAAAAGGAGAAGTTATATCTGAGTGGAACTGAAAACATAATTAAATAGGCCAATTCAGTTGTCTTCCATTTCAGTCTGGATTTTCTGTGCCAATTCAGTTGTTAACCAAATTGTCAAGCTGTGGAAATGAAAAAAAAAAAAAACAAGAAATAAAGATTGGAGCGCTGTCATTATATGCAGTCCATACTTTGAACCGGAAGTTTTGCCCCCGACATTTTTGTGCCTCTAACCCACACACTCTTTCCCTTTATCTCTCTTCTTTTCCAAAGATTTCTACCAATAAAAAATTTCTCATGGTAGAAGACCAATTAATGCAAAATTAATTTTCATCTCAATTATTCTGGATAATTTTTTACTTTCGCTTTGTTATGCTTCATGTCAAGGTAAATTAGGAGAGTGGATGAAAAGATGAATGATATGACATTTGCTAAAAGATTAGATTTCATTTATTTTTGCTATACGTAATTCAATTGAACACAACACAACAGAGAAATGCAGTCCTGTACCTTTAAGGTATGATATGAAATGAACCACGCCAATTTAGAAGAAAAAAAATGGATTCCAAATGTTAGTAATGTTATCATTGATCTTATTACTAGGAATGATGCAAGTGACTGCAATACTACCATGCATTTTTACAACCTTATGTAAACAAATTGAAACCTTTAGGTTCATCTATATTGAATTTAAAAAATATTATAAAATAATATTATTTATGTTAATATATGCAAATAATCCACGAAAAGTGATCATTTGAATAACATTAGAAGAATGTTAATTTTATATTATATAAATATTATTTTTAATTATATGATTCAGAATATGACTAGCTAATAGGACGAATGTTATTTTTATTGTTTCTTCAAAATATTATGTTAGTGGAATAGCACTAATTTTATCCTATTTTGAAAAGAAAAAAGTGTGGATCAATCATCCGCACTCACAGCCAGTGCGGACGCACTGAACACGCAGACTGCCAGAATTACCCGGTTTCAACACAGTTTCTATTTTTGGCACTCCAAGGACACGTTTTAAGAAGCCAAAAATAGCAATACTTGCCAGGAAATAAATGTAAAAAGAGCACCCACTAACTCCACATCCAACCTCTAAATTGGACATGATCTCTTGCTTTAAAAGGGGGGGGGGGCTCATTTCCATTCTCTAATCCATCCCTACAACACATCTCATTCTCTCTCTACGCACACAACTCAGACATATTTTCTGAAGGAGGCAAAGCTTTCAAGCAAGGAGAAGAAGAGTTTCTTGAGCAAGATTCGGCAAGATTGAGGTTCTAGATTCAAAGGGTGTAATTATTCTTTATTTCATTTCCTTTTATTCTTTGTCAAACTTTGCCATGTTTCCCTCGAAGAGGGAGTAGTTCTCTCTCTAGGGGTTTAGGTCAATATGCATGAACTTGTTTAATTCTAATTTATTCGATTATTTGCTTTTATTATGATTGTTTTATCGGATTTGATTGTTAATTTCTGTGATTTAAATTATTTGTGTTAATTACAATTAGTACTTGAATTGTAGCATCTCGTTTTGGTTTCAAAAGAACCAAAATTGACTAGGATCAACAGGATAGTACCAAATTGTGAATGCAAATACCTTAGGTTTTAGATTAAGATTCTAACCAATTTAATCTAAGCCGGAACTACAGAAATTAAGGTTAGAATTTTGGTGAAGAACCTAAACGAGAAGTCAAACCCTAATTGGGACATCTCAAATCGAATCGAATATTGGTATCATGAACTTAATTGAGAAGTACCAATATTTGAGGAGATGAGAGACTAACAAGAGCATATAATCTAGGTAGCTAGGGTGAAGAACCTAAAAAGTGAAGTCCGAATTACTTAGACACGTTATTAATTCATGAAGGTGACCCTTAATGACATATTAGGTTAGAAACCTCATCAAATCATACATGAATTTAAGCAAATACCGAATGAATAGAATTAACAAGGGATTGTAGACCAAAGACCTCTAGATTCTCTAAACCTTGAAAACAAACCAACTTTTCTTTCTTTTACTTTTACTTTTAATTGTTTAAAAACTCCTTTCTTAGGGTATTGAACCCAACCTTAGGATTTTTAGTACAAACCCCCCAAAATTTACTTTATTGCACTTTACTTTCTTTCTTTTCTGAAATTTATCATCTAAAGTTGAAAATTAAGTATTTATCTACTCCTTGTGGTTCGATACCCGATAATATACTACACGGTAGGATTGTATACTTGCGATCTAAACCGAAAGTGTATTTGAGGATAAAGCTTTTTACATATACCCTTTGCACGTATCAGACCCGACGGATACCGAGTTGACTCGGCCGAGTATCCAAACCATGAAAAGTACCAAGAGTATTTATAATACCAGTACATTCCCGCCTGTTTAAGCTAGGTTATAATACCAGTATTAGTAATCTTTTCAATTACTTGCCTGACATATTGATATGTGAACACCCGGTATGAGTTAAGGCTGGATTAATAGCCTCAAGCAGGTTAGGCACACTTGTGGGAAGTTTTTGCTTATATGCCCAAGAAAACTTTTCATTTGTTCCTAATGTGTAATCACTCTCATACCAACTACTATTTATTCAAGGCAACAAAAAAAAAATGAATCCTAGCTCGTAAGTAATCATAATGCATAAAACAGTATTAGCACAAATAATATTTCTCGTTTTGCAAAGAAACTATCAGAAATTCAGAATTTTATCTTAGTTCTCAGGACTAGTAAATATTATAAGGTAACAAAAGGATATAATAATGAAATATTCCTGCACAGCTCGTTCATAAAGTTTCTCAATCTCAGCAAATGCAGAAATGCTTCAGCACTAGTCATTAAGAAAAAGGAGAAGTTATATCAGAGTGGAACTGAAAACATAATTAATTAGGCCAATTCAGTCCGGATTTTCTGTGCCAATTCAGTTGTTAGCCAAATTGTCAAGCTGTGGAAATGACAAAAATAAAACAAGAAATTTCCCACACACTCTTTCCCTTTATCTTTCTTCTTTTCCAAAGATTTCTACCAATAAAAAATTTCTCATGGTAGAAGACCAATTAATGCAAAATTAAATTTTATCTCAATTATTCTAACTCTTATTCTGGATAATTTTTTACTTTCGCTTTGTTATGCTTCATGTCAAGGTAAATGAGGAGAGCGGATGAAAAGATGAACGATATGACATTTGCTAAAAGATTAGATTTCATTTATTTTTGCTATACGTAATTCAATTGAACACACACTAGTACAAAAAACTCCTTCACTGACTGTTCAAATACCCCTACACCGACTGTTATAGAGGCGTCAGTAATGATGCCGTAAGTATAGGTATACCTTTACTAACAGGTAAAAAACAGTTAGTGTAGGTTCTCAACACTGACGGTTTATAAAAACAGTCAGTGTAGGTCATCAACAGTGACGGTTTAAAAACAATCAGTGTTGGTCTTCAACACTGACGGTTTACATAAATAGTCAGTGTAGGACATCAACAGTCACAACAACAACAGCCGGGCTTTCGCGAGGATAACTATAATGAATTCGCGAGAGTCTTCAAATAGCCTCGCGATAGAGTAACCTCGCAATAGACTTTGAAATATCCTTGCAATAAGGTTAAAATAGCCTCGCGAATACTATGTGGGACCAGCCATCTATGTTTGCACTATTATATCCTTCATTTCCGTGCGTATGTCCACGGGAATAAGATGGGTCACAGCAATCTATGTTTGCACTGTTATGTCCTTCATTTCCGTGCGTATGTCCACAGGAATAAGATGGGTCGCCCTGCTAGCTGCAGCTCTTATTTTTCACTTTACCCAATTACAAAAATTGCTAATTAAACTGAAATATAACAAATTAATTACCACAGTTTCTTGAAAAATAATATATTACAAACTAAAATTTTAATGATTGATAAATAGTTCAATATAAATGAAATAACTTTTCCAAGCTTAATTAATTCAAGCATAAATATTAATTGAGTTCTACAATTGCATAGCAATTAGTGTCACAAATGTACCAGATACAATCACATTATGCTTAATGCATTTTAACAAGCACAAATATAGATTTAACCAAAATATGAAATTAAAGGAGTAGCTAGAAATAAAAAAAATGGGAAGGAATTAAGTTCATAATTAAGCTATATGTTTGCCGAAATGAAAATATAATACTAGCATGACAATATTCATTTGCGCTCGAAGTTAGGGCTGCTAATGAGCCGAGCTCGGCTCAAACTCGGCTTGGCTCGTCATATAACTAAACAGGCTCAACTCGCGGTTCGGTTCGGTCTTGAAGAAAAAAGCTCGGCTCAAACTCGGCTCGTAACTCGCGAGCTCAACTCATGCCAAGCATTAAAAAAACAAACATTTACTTAATTACAAGTTGGTCTTCAACACTGACGGTTTAAAAACAATCAGTGTTGGTCTTCAACACTGACGGTTTACATAAATAGTCAGTGTAGGACATCAACAGTGACGGTTTAAAAACAGTCAGTGTTGGTCTTCAACACAATAGAAAAATGCAATCCTGAGCTCTTTAAGGTATGGTATGAAATGAACCACGCCAATTTAGAAGAAAAAAATGGATTCCAAATGTTAGTATTGTTATCATTGATCTTATTACTGGGAATGATGCAAGTGACTGCAATCCTACCATGCATTTTTACAACCTTATGTAAACAAATTGAAACCTTTACCGGTTCATCTATATTGAATTTAAAAAATAGTATAAAATAATATTATTTATGTTAATATATGCAAATAGTACACGAAAAGTGATCATTTAAATAACATTAGAGGAATGTTAATTTTTTATTATATAAATATTATTTTTAATTATATGATTCAGAATATGACTAATAGGACGAATGTTATTTTTATTGTTTCTTCAAAATATTATGTTAGTGGAATAGCACTAATTTTATCCTATTTTGAAAAGAAAAAAGTGTTTGATTGCATCTAATTAATTAAATAAGAATAATTTCATTGTTATTATTGGGTGGTATTTTATGGTTTTGTAGTTGAAATACGATAAACTGTCACAGATAGTTAAATAAATGATGTGATCTAAATTACATACCATAAATTAAATAATCTAAATATGTAAATATAGGAAAAGTAATTCCAGCACTCACTGCTAGTATAACGCTCCGGAAAGTATAACTTATAATAGAAATTAATTAAATAAATCAAATCGATATTTTTGAATGAAGATTGCGAACGAGTGAAAGATATAAAATAGTTAAAAATCCTCAAAATCGGGTGGAAGGGAAGTGAATGGATGTGAGTAAATTGGATTTAATTGAGATGTGCCAATTAATGGACAGAATCGAAGCCTATGGATTTTTCTTCTTATACTTTTCATTTATATAAAATCCCTATTTGACAATTCCAGTCTTATCCAAATTAAAATCGGATGGCCGCGAGACTTGTCAAATAAATAATATTCATCAAGTTTTTATTGTGATCCAAAATTTTATATATTTTGTACTATTAAATTGAAGTATACGAATTATATATAATTTATTAAGTAATGTGAAACATATATTAATATGATTCAAATTAACTTTCATTAATACGGTTCAAACTTTATGGACGGAAGTATACCTATGCACGGAAGTATTTATACTTTTGAGATGAATAATTTTTACATAAATAAATATCTTCCCAACCAAATCTCCCAAATAATTTTTACATATGACACTAGATGATGTCTGAAAGTATTAATATCAAATACTGCAAGTATTAATACCTCTGCACTGAAGTATTAATGATCATCAATTGAATCGAATCGAACTAACCTTGATAATCTTTTTTTTTAATTGAAATTGTCTTTCAAATTCTTAACAGGAGAAGGAACACAGGTGCAAACCCAGATGGTCCGATGAGCTGTTCAAGCCGACCCATACGAGGAAGAAGACGGGGCAATTTATTTCCTCCAAGGCTGAAAAGGCACAGGTAATAGAACATAAGAATCATTTTATAAAATTCATTCTTTGTTGTACAGAACATTATTGTTATATTTTACAAAATTTGCAAGAAAATTATGAGAGAGCTATGGCTCAGAAGTATGGAGAGGACAGAAACATATGGCTCCCTTATGACGATGCCGTCTGGTACTCTTCGGTTGTTGATGATCAGAATGCTTACGGCAATAACTATGGCCTCGGTGCTCTAGGTAAAATAAACATTCCTTGAAATTTTAAATTTATTTTTAAATTTGTAAGATAATACTAATTGTCTTATTTTAATGTTCCACATAAGATGAGGGCCATGGTTCGTGATGGTGGGTCTAGCAGTACTCCGTCACATTCTTCACAGTTATATTCTTCTGTGTCGGCGGCTCCACGCCTCAGATAAGAGGATATCGATGTGATATCTTCTCAAATATTGTCATCTATCATGCCCCAAATCACCGGGTAGATCACCGAGCAGATCACCTTAGCTATCAGAGCTGCTCAGGTACGAAATTTGATTTTTCAGTATGTTTTAATTGTGAACCCTAAACCCTAAATCCCTAAATCCTAATTATCTAAACAACTGACACGTTTACTTTCTTATAACCTCAAAAGGAGTTTCGAGCTAGCACCATGCCTCGATGCCCGATGACGGCGATGATGGGGAGGAGCATTGGTCGGAAGTCGGCGGAGATGGTATTGCTTAGATGTTTAGATATTTACATGTTTAGATGGTACTATTACTGTTTAAATCGGACGATATTTAGATGGTACTGTTACTCGATTTTATGTTACAGATTCTCGATGTTTATGTTTTCTCGTGATGGTATATTGTTTATGTTTAGATATTGTTTATTGTTTGTATGTTTATATTGTTGTTTATTTTTATGTTGTATGTATCGATCAATGTCTATGTTTATGTTGTATGCTGGTACGTGTGATACCAATTATTAAATGGGGGAAAAGTAAATAACAAAAAGAACCCATAAACCTGACAGAAGAGTATCAGCGACCGGTTATTTTGGTCTCTGATGCCTTTACATGACGTCAACAAAAACCAACAGAGACAAAAAAATTGGTCGCTGAAAAGTCATCAGCGATGGGGATGACGTCATTCAGCGACTGGTGACGTCATCGGGCGAGCATCAGCGACGATGCCTTCAGCGACCGGGGTATCAGCGACCGGTTTTTCCCATCAGCGACCGGTGTGAGGCATCAACGACAGGCGCCTTAACTATTAGCGACCGGTCCACCGGTCGCTGAAGGTCCGACCTGCTGTAGTGTAAAAACTTCCTCCATCATACATACTTGATAGTTCTTTTTATCAAGGCCTACTTGACAAATGTTCTTTTGTTTCTCATTTTTATCTCGATCACTAATTGACCCTCATCTCGCTAGGCCACGATAAGATGACCTACCTCGGTAGCTATTGTTCATCATTTTTGCCTAAAAAGTCACCTTCCCTTTCTCTCTTTCTCTTCTGTGAGTTGAGTGAGTTGTGAGAGAAAGGAGGGAGAAATATGGATATTTATAGAGTCTGAAACAGTAAAAAAAAAAAAGGTTGAGGACCGGCCATTTAAAGGCCGATTGAGAAAAAAATAGACCGACCATTAAATGGTCGGTTTGGACATTTAAAAAAAAAACCCAACAAAGCTGGGTATAATTAATATTTTGTAATTAATTATGAGTTATAAAAAAAGAAGGTTAGATTTCTACTTGGAAGATATTTACAAATGCAGTGTATAATATTAGAAATGTCCTACATGTCATAATATTTTGCACCATAATTAATAGTTAATTAATGAAGTTATTTATGGATTAAACCATATTGGGGTGTATAATTATGGGATGCATAATTAAAATGGGTCCAGAATATTTCTTCACTCTCTGGAAAGGTGTCTCTGAAAAGTGTGAGTGAACTGGAGCAACTGAAGAGGTGTGTTTGGTTATAAATATATGCAGCAATTCAGATTTTCGGTTGATCTATTATTATTATCAGAAAAGTGAGGCTATGGTACATTGCAATGCGTGCAGGGGCGGATGCAGGATTTTGATCAGAGTAGGGCAAAAAATTATTGAATCGGATTTAAATAGATAATTGGGTCCAAACTCATTAGATAATCGGATACTAGATAAAACATGATAACAAAAACAACAAAAATAGTATTGTAACACAATCTACTCCATAATATTATATAGATAATCAACTAATCAAACTACCAATTAAAACATGACAAAAAACCAACAAAATAGTATTCTTTTGCATAACAAAAAACAACAAAAACATTATCCTTTTACATATTAAAAATTCCATTAATTTATATGATACCGACAGAGGCGGATGCAGAATTTTCTTCAGGTAGGGCAAGAGCTCAAAACTCAACAGGGTAGGGCAATTGTTTTTTCCAGGGTAGGGCAAGAGCTCAAAACTCAGTACTTAAGAACTAATTTTGAAAATCCAGGGTAGGGCAGTTGCCCTACCCTGCAGTATGCTGGATCCGCCCCTGAATGCGCGGATCATTCCATGCATTGGATTCATATTCCATCTTCAAATTTCATATAGTCGATCCGAACTGCTCAACATTATTATCATATGAAAATATACTTTGAGATCAAATTTTATATTTTTTTGAAATTTTTTACTATTTTTTTTGTAGATAGAAAATCACTACTTTTGAATGGTTCATAATTTTTAGATAAGTGATTTTCTAATTGTCTGAACATAGGGAATTGATGCTGTCATCGTAGGGAATGGAGCTATATGGAGACTATTATGTGGCTATAAAGTTTAGTCAGATTAGGATGGGAAACACTCCATCACACTTTTGGTAATCTGGTTTTCTCTTGTCTTCTCTGTAAGATATTGTGGACAGTTAATCGTAGTACTACATGGAGTATTTTCTTAAATTTTATTCAGATAGTGTGGAAAATATATTGAAAAATTGTATTGAAAAAAAATTCAAGATCATTGTAGAACAGATCGAAGTATTATGCATTCTTGTAAAATCATTACATTCACAGAAAACAAAATTTACGGATTTATGAAACAAAAAAAAATGTAGATGGGGAGGGTTAGTAGATAGATTCTCTCTCCTATCTGAATTTTTTTCAGATATTCTATTATTTTTGTTCAATTTTTCCTGTCGAATCTTTTTGTGATACAGACTGTGATAGGTCTATGATTTTTGGCTCTAAAAGGATTTATTACCCCTGTTTAATTAGTTAGTCCTTTTATTGGTCAATTCCCCCGTCAACTGTGATAGGTCTGGTCAATTACCCAATTGCAGGACCATTAATTTATTTCTAGCAATTATTTAAGATTATCATCATCCTCCTATATATAAACGAGGCCACATACTCTATTGAAGCCATCAATTAATATTCACACAACAGATCAAGCAATGAAGTTATTACTGGCAGTAGCCCTTCTGGTTCTGGTTTTGGTACCATTACAGTGGGAGAATGCATGTGTGAGCGGGTCAGACTCAGACTCAGACTCAGTACAGTGCAGGGAAGAGGAGAGGTTGGCTCTTCTACACATCAAAGCTTCAATTCACTTTCCTATTCTCTCTTTAGATGGCAAGTGGGAAGGCAAGGAGTGCTGCAGATGGGAAAGAGTCACCTGCCATCCAATCACCCGCCACGTCACTCAACTTGACCTCGGTGTTTACGATGATGATGACTGGTTCGATTATTATTATGGGGGTATTTTACTAAATGCGAGTATGTTCTTGCCTCTCCGTCAACTAAGATCTCTGTCATTATCTGCACATGGCATATACAATTGCACAGATGGTGCTGGTATGTATCTTCACGTTTCTTTCTTCTTTAAGCATTTTGCTGATTAATTAACAATGACATTACAAGTACTAATTAACGTACTTCTCATTTTGCTTTACCATTTGTTTTGGGTACGGGTACTTAACATATCTGCTTAATTTCTGAAGACTATAAAACTACTTAACTGTAATTGCTCAAATTTTAAAACAACTTACTTAGGGGTGTCAATGGGTACAGTACGGGTCGGGTGGAGGCATTTTCATACTCATATCTATTAAAATTTGACCCTACCCTACCCTTACCCATTAATATTATCGGGTAACAAAATAGTAGCAGATGAATAATGGATAATACTAATATAATAAGAGAAGGGATCCAATTAAACCCTTGTGTTATGACTTTACTTATGCGTTCGAACTTAATTGGTCACTTACGGTGTACAATACTCAATCGATTCGGTCGGCTCGGTCTGTCCAACTCAGTTCCGATTGAGCGTAAGTATTTACGGCTAACTTAGTTTAATTAAATGAGTAGAACTAGGGTGTGATGTGCTCACCAAATCTTTTGGTGAGCATAACTCCATGATCTATGAAATTCACTTCAAACGAGACGAATCCAAACCGTTCAAACCGACCTACTTCATGAGTGATGTGTGTACATGCAAAATTTTAAATTTTTTTACTTCATTTAGTCTAAAGTCAAGCGGTCAAAATTGATAAAAAATGAATGATCTAAAATGAAGTCTTATAAGTTATTTTAATGCATTCATTTTTTATTGATTTTGACCGCTTGACTTTGTACTAAATAAATTCGAAAATTTCAAACTTTTGCATGTACACGCATCACTCGTGAAATAGGTCGGTTTGAACGGTTTGGATTCGTCTCGTTTGAAGTGAATTTCATAGATCATGGAGTTATGCTCACCAAAAGATTTGGTGAGCACATCACACCTAGTTCTACTCTAATTAAATTTAGCATAACTAATTTATTTATAACTTTTAATTTGAAGATAAACTGTTTTAATTAAATTCTCTAAGTATTTAAAAAGAAATCCTATTTACTTATTGTAACATTATAAACTTGATTATAATAAAAATATATATACAATGGTGTAATTGGAAAATATGCATTAAAATTTATATAAATGAGTTTATGTAAATAAAATATATGTATATATTTTTTTTTATAAATATATATATATTACAAATATTTGTATATATATGTTAATATTGAATTTAGAAGGATTAGGGTGCATTAAATTTTTTTTATAAGGTTATATGGGTATAAGTCACATCCTTATGTAATATTAGAAACGTGGAGGGACCTATTTGCAAAAATACCAAAACCCTTGTCATAATCTTCTCTTGGTACCGATTGGTACCATTGTGGTACCGTGGAAAAAAAAGAGAGGAAAGGGAGAGTGCGCAAGAGAAAGGAAGAGAGGAAGGGAGAGAGTGAGAATCGCGCAATCGATCGAACCGTTCGTAATTTCGAGATCAGAACGAAGCCCTCTACGCAAGTAAACAATCGAATTGGTATATATCTCTCAATCTCTTAGAATTTCTATTGAAACCCTAGTTTTCGATTTGATTTGTAATTCTTTCGTTTAAAGCTCGAATTTGAGTCTCGATTCACTATCTCATGCATTTAATCTAAATTCTTGAATAATTAAGTTGAATTTCTTGAATTTAGGGTTTTGGAAATAGGGTTTCGGGTTTGGAAATGTTATTAGGGTTGTAAAATTCTGAAAATGGTGGAATTTGTTTATCTATTTCGATCGAAAACCGAATTGTTGCTTAATCGAGTTATTAAACTTGTATCGACCAAATTATGAATTAAATAGACCAAAATTAAGAAAGTTAAAGCTTGCTTTGGCTGTGAAATAAACAAAAAGGTTTATTGGATTGAACTATATTTGTAGAAGATATAGAAAATCCATATGTAATCTTATTCTTATATACTTGTACCTATACCAATTATGACGTGGATGTGGGTTTGAAACCAAACCCGGTACCAACCTCCAACTAGCACTATATTAATGTTTTATTGTTATGGTGATATTGAGGATGTGGTTCTGACCATGGTACCGATCAGTACCAGTAGGTTTTATCCATTATTCCGATTCCAGCTATTGAATTGTTAAAATAGAAGAATAGGAGGAATTGACCTATTAAATTACCATAAGCTACTAATACAAAAACTTGTCAGAAGTACCAAGTATATAATATTGAAGATTGAGAATGAAATCTTTGTTATTTCTTGATCGAGTTCAATTACACTGTACATGGGTCTTATATAGATCACATCTCTAATGTAACTAGCAATGACAAAGAGTCTATTACAAGCAATTTATTTAAGGCAAAGAAAAAAAAAATGTTATGTAATTAAACCCTAATTGTGTATATATTCTAAATAGAATCTATAAGGCAACCGAGTACGGAATCTCAAGAGACGTCTGAGACGTAAGGTTGGTATACGAGCAGCATATTCAGGTGCGGGGTTTCTGGACTTGTCTGATATTTTATTTTCAGAATTAAATTGTTGTTTCGTTTGACATGTTGAATATTTATTGATTGCATTATATGAATTGTGCATTGCATAAGCATAGCCCAAATATGATTGAATCCGAATTCTGTAATTTGAATGACTTGCATACTGGTATGGTTTATAATTGTGTCGATCTATTATGATCTGATCTTAGATGAAAAGTCACCGGAATTGGAAAAAGGAAAGGAATGGAATATGTCACCAAAGTGTGACGAAATTGCAAAACCTGGCGCGCAGGTTTTGGTAGGACTCTAAAGCTTTAGTTTACCTAGGCTGCCGTAAGCCCTCAACCGGTTGAGGCAGGGGCAATGTGATGATTTGTGGATTGTATGAATATGGGTGACTAGTGTGAACGTCTAAAGCATTATCCGGCGTGATATGCATTTGAATGATCGATTGAGATTACGTTCTAAAGGAATTGAGTGAATTTTCTGAATATGACTTGTAACCAGAAACTTAGGAAACGGTTAAGCCAAGCACTACAGATGGGTGTCAACATTAGGGTGGTAATTGGTGGTCCATCTGTAGGTGTCTGGAACCCTACAGGTGTCGACGGGAACGAAGGGTCCAGTTGGATGGTACATCTGTAGTTGCTACCAGACGTAATTAAAAGAATTAAGCCCTATATGTTCTTTAACTTGAGATTCGATTTAGTAATTCCTCTGTTGTGATTTCATTTGATTAACTGCTGTCAGGTATATGCATTTAGCTTTATATACTGTATATATATATATGCACTGTGTTGAAGGTGATTTCTTTTTGAAAATAAAACTTGATTCCAAGTCCAGGGATCCGTTGTGGCAAATTATCGCACTGAGAATTTATTCTCACGCCCGTTGGGTTATTCTTTTTCAGGATCTGACGCAGCTGGTAGCGGAGAGGCACGGCAGTCTTAGGCCTTGGTATTTGTCCTTTTCACCAGTGACTTGTATGATATCTATGATACTTGTCAGGTTTTGGGTTTATGGTTATATGGTGCTACTTTTATATATGTATGATATATATGTATATGTGAGGTGATGTATATATATATGTATATATACTTAGATTTTTGTATGCTGTGATACTTGTGTATGTTTGGAACTGAATTGGTATATGTGGTTATATCTATTTCGTAGTATTGTGCTGATATATATGTATAACTGTATGTTTGAATGGGGTTTAATTTGGGGAAATTGGGAATTGAATCGTAATTGCCTTGTAGGCATACGGGAAACTGTATGTTTACGGCAGGGACCCTGTCGCATTTTGTACAGGATGGCTACGGGGTGTGACAGGTCTCCTGAGGTGGTATCAGAGCATGGTTAAGCCTAAACCTGAACCAGTCTGGTAGGATACGTGAGAGTGATACGTAATAAGGGGATCGTAACGGATAACGAGGTATTTCGTATAATGATTAGAAAAATAAATTATTATAATCTTATTTTTGGTGTAGTACAGCACTATGGAGACACGTAGAGGCCCAGGACGACCTCGAATAAATCCAGTTATCGTTGAGCCAGCAGCTGCTCGGGATGGAAATGAGTCTGAAGGTTCTGGAGGAGGGCAGAACCGAGACAGAGAACTGGATGATAGGCTGATTGCGGCATATGAGAGGGGCCGTCAAGCAGCCGAAAGGCGAGAGGCAGCACCGGTAGATCAGAGAGGTACCCCTGAGGAGTTCCGCAAGCTTTATGACTCATTTATGCGCTTAAACCCACCGCAGTTCGATGGCACCGGTGGGTATGCAGAAGCGGAAGAATGGTTGGGGAAGTTAAACTCAAAGCTCGTATTGTGTCGGGCACCGGAGGAGGACATGGTGGAGTTAGCGGAACAAATGTTGAATGGAGATGCGAGATTTTGGTGGAATGGCGCTCGACGAAATTACGTCGGGGAAGCGGTAAAGATCCCTTGGGAGTGGTTCGAGCAGCAGTATACTCGGAGGTTTCTGAGTAACATTCATAGGGAGGCTTTGAGAAGGAAGTTTCTAGAGTTGCGTCAAGATGGACGACCGGTAGCCGAGTACAACAATGAGTTCTTAGCTTTGTCCAGGTATGCTACAGATGTACAGGCTGACAGAGTTAGGTATCACAGACAGTATTTGGACGGGTTAGACGGGAACATTTCTATGATAGTTGACACTCCGAATGCTACCGAGTTACAATCGATAATGGATCATGCTGAGCAGGTTGAGATGCACGCGAAAAGGAGAAAAGAACAGTTTGCAGAAAGGAATGTGAAACAACGGGCTGATCAGAGTCGGTCGGTCGTGAGGTCGAGAGGAGACTCGTCAGCAGTTAGACCCCCTCAGAGACAGATTATGACTCCTCGGCCATCTTATGGACCGGTAGCTACCTCAGGATTGCGACCGGGATTTCAGCCGAGTTCTGCACCAATGTGGTGCCGTTCTTGTAATCAAGCACATGATGAGCGTAGTTGCAGATTCCGAAACAACTCGTGCTTCGTATGCGGCAGTGGAGGTCATTGGGCGAGAGAATGCCCGAAAGCAACTTGGCAGATTCCGGGTAACAGCAGTGCAGGAAGTACAGTGAATCGGGGTAGAGGTGGACCACAGTCGCGGGGACGGGGTATGCAGCAAACCAGCGGAGGCAGGACTGTAGGACGAGTGTCAGCTCATGCATTGGGTGTTTCAGAGATTGACCACGATACTTCAGATGTGGTACCGGAAGGTGAGGAAGGAACGGGATATCAGACGGATGTGATGACAGGTATAATTTCTATCTCGGATCATGATACATACTGCTTGATAGATACAGGGTGCAGTCACTCGATCGTGTCAAGAGCGTTAGTAGAGAGCTGTCAATGGCCCGTCGAAACGAATAGCCAAGTGTTAAATGTTCAGACTCCTTTCAGTTCCACCGACCAAACCATTAGTGTCTGCCGAAACCGAAAAGTCAGAATAGACAGAAGAGATTTCGAAGTGGATTTATTAGTAATGGAGATTTCCGGGTATGATGTGTTACTGGGAATGGACTGGTTAACTCGGCACGAGGCAACAATTGATTGTATGCATCGTCGGGTTCGCTTTACCACGGCAAGAGGTATGTCCTGTGTACTCAACTGTAGAAAAATTGGAAGACTGATACCTTTTGTTTCGGCCGTAGAGATGAGGCGGCTGATAGAGTCTGGATGTACCGCTTATTTAGCAGCAGTGATCTACACTACCACAGAAGTTCCGACAATTAACACCATTCCAGTGGTATCCGAATTTATAGATGTATTTCCCGATGAGATAGCAGGGCTACCACCTGAACGGGAAATAGACTTTGGCATTGAGTTGGTACCAGGAACAACACCGATTTCAAAAACTCCGTACCGGATGGCTCCAGCAGAACTAAAAGAACTCAAGGCACAATTAGAAGATATGTTAGAACACGGGTTTATCAGACCCAGCACATCGCCATGGGGTGCTCCAGTATTGTTTGTGAAAAAGAAGGACGGAACCTTAAGATTATGCATTGATTATCGGGAGTTGAATAAGGTAACCGTGAAAAATAAATACCCGTTACCCCGTATTGACGATTTATTTGATCAGTTACAGGGTTCTTCGATTTATTCGAAGATTGATTTGCGGACCGGGTACCATCAGTTGAGGATCCGGCCAAGTGATGTAGACAAGACTGCATTCCGTACGCGGTACGGGCATTACGAATACCTGGTCATGCCGTTCGGGCTAACGAATGCTCCAGCAGCCTTTATGGATCTGATGCATCGGGTATTTCACGACCTGTTGGACTCGACAGTGGTGGTGTTTATAGATGATATACTGATATATTCGAAGTCGCGGGAGGAACATGAGGTACATTTACGTATGGTGTTACAGAGACTACGAGAACATCAGTTATTTGCTAAATTTTCGAAGTGTGAGTTCTGGTTGGAGAAAGTGACATTCCTCGGGCATGTGATCTCGGGGGAAGGGCTAACGGTGGATTCAGAGAAAATTAAAGCTGTAACAGAATGGAAAAGACCTGAGACGGTTACGGAGATTCGTAGCTTCTTAGGGTTAGCAGGGTATTACAGAAGATTTGTGCCCAAATTTTCACAGTTGGCTGCTCCGCTTACAAGATTGCTACATAAAGGTATAAAGTTCAATTGGGGTATTACGCAGGAACAAAGCTTTCAAGAACTAAAGAATAGACTGGTAACCGCACCGGTACTTGCCATGCCAATAACCGACAAGGAATACACTGTGTTCACTGATGCATCCCGATCAGGACTCGGGTGCGTATTGATGCAGGATGACCACGTGATTGCTTACGCCTCTCGGCAATTGCGACCGCATGAGCAGAACTATCCAACTCATGATCTGGAATTAGCTGCGGTGATATTTGCATTAAAAATTTGGCGGCATTACTTGTATGGAGTGAAATGCCGTATATTTACCGATCACCAGAGTTTGAAGTATGTTTTTACGCAACGGGAGTTGAATCTGAGGCAAAGAAGGTGGTTAGAACTTATGAAAGACTATGATCTGGAAATCCAATATCACGCGGGAAAGGCGAATGTGGTAGCAGACGCACTGAGCAGAAAAAGTCAGGTAAACCTGGCATCTATTATCACAACCGAAACCTGTCTTCTGGAAGAAATGCGTAGGTTGAATTTGTATGTTGGTGCTTCGAGAGAATTTGCGTTGAAGGTAGCGGATAAGCATATCGGAAATAAATCTAAGGTAAGTTCATCGGCAGTTGTGTCGGTGATTGTGGCATCAGTTGAGATTCGATCCGAATTACAAGAACAAATCCGAGCAGAACAACAAAATGATCCAAAGTGCCAGCATTTCCGACAACTTTATGAAACAAATGCGGATTCACCATTCCAAGTGCAAGCAGACGGGGTTTTGCGATTTCACGACCGCATATGTGTTCCAAATAATGCTGAATTGAAGAATCTGATTTTAGCGGAAGCGCATGAGTCGGGGTACGCTA
Organism: Carex kokanica; assembly: GCA_025461125.1. Lineage (NCBI taxonomy): Eukaryota > Viridiplantae > Streptophyta > Magnoliopsida > Poales > Cyperaceae > Carex > Carex kokanica. Next base: position 365,235 of record JAJGRX010000901.1, read on the forward strand.
TTCACCCCGGAGAAGTGAAGATGTACCAAGACTTAAAGAAATATTTCTGGTGGCCGAAGATGAAAAGAAATGTGCAGAATTATGTTGAAAAGTGTCAGACATGTCAGCAAGTCAAAGCCGACAGAAGGACAAAGGCGGGGTTACTGAGACCGTTGGAAATACCGATCAAGAAGTTTGAATCAATCACGATGGATTTTGTGACAAGATTACCAAGGACCGTTGGCAGGTATGATGCTATCTGGGTTATTGTGGATCGATTAACGAAACTAGCCCATTTTATTCCACTCCGAATTGAGACTTCCGGAAGAGAGCTAGCTGATCTGTTTTTGAAATATCAATTCAAGTATCACGGTTGTTCAAGAAATATCATTTCTGATCGAGATCCTCGGTTTACTTCGCACTTTTGGGAAAGCTTTCAAGAAGCGATGGGTACCAAGTTGAGGTTTAGTACAGCACACCATCCGCAGACCGACGGACAATCTGAGCGAACTATACAGACATTAGAAGATATGCTCAGATCCTGTGCATTGGAGTTTCGAGGTTCCTGGATTGATCACCTGTACTTAGTGGAATTCGCATATAACAACAGCTATCATTCCAGTATTGGCATGTCGCCGCAAGAAGCGCTAACGGGGCAACAGTGCCGTACTCCGCTCTGGTGGGGACCAGCGGGTACATATGTGCCTACAGGACCTCAGATGCTAGAAGAAGTAGCAGCAAAGACGAAAATTGTATTAAGTCGGCTTAAATCCGCTCAGGATCGACAGAAGAAATATGCTGACATACATCGAAGACTATTAGAATTTTCGGATGGAGATCATGTGTGGCTACGAGTATCACCTGTCAGAGGTGTGCATAGATTCGGCGTTTCGGGGAAGCTGAGTCCTCGATACATTGGACCATTTCAAATTACTCGACGAGTTGGGCCGGTAGCTTATGAACTGGCATTACCACCAGCGCTGGATAGAGTTCATCCAGTGTTTCATGTATCACAGTTGCGCCGATATGTAAAGGACCCGTCGCATTGCATCGACCACTCAAACCTACATGTACAAGATGATCTAACCTATCAAGAAGAGCCGATGCAAATACTGGACAGAAAGGAACAACGGCTCAGAAGTAAAGTGATCAGACTCGTATTAGTCAAATGGGGACGGCATTCCGATAAGGAAGCGACGTGGGAAAGCGAGGAGAGCATACGCGCGAAATATCCGGAATTGTTCGACGATTCAGGTACGTAATCAAGTTCAGCGGACTGAACTTTATTTTAAGGGGGGGAGAAATGTAACATTATAAACTTGATTATAATAAAAATATATATACAATGGTGTAATTGGAAAATATGCATTAAAATTTATATAAATGAGTTTATGTAAATAAAATATATGTATATATTTTTTTTTATAAATATATATATATTACAAATATTTGTATATATATGTTAATATTGAATTTAGAAGGATTAGGGTGCATTAAAATTTTTTTATAAGGTTATATGGGTATAAGTCACATCCTTATGTAATATTAGAAACGTGGAGGGACCTATTTGCAAAAATACCAAAACCCTTGTCATAATCTTCTCTTGGTACCGATTGGTACCATTGTGGTACCGTGGAAAAAAAAGAGAGGAAAGGGAGAGTGCGCAAGAGAAAGGAAGAGAGGAAGGGAGAGAGTGAGAATCGCGCAATCGATCGAACCGTTCGTAATTTCGAGATCAGAACGAAGCCCTCTACGCAAGTAAACAATCGAATTGGTATATATCTCTCAATCTCTTAGAATTTCTATTGAAACCCTAGTTTTCGATTTGATTTGTAATTCTTTCGTTTAAAGCTCGAATTTGAGTCTCGATTCACTATCTCATGCATTTAATCTAAATTCTTGAATAATTAAGTTGAATTTCTTGAATTTAGGGTTTTGGAAATAGGGTTTCGGGTTTGGAAATGTTATTAGGGTTGTAAAATTCTGAAAATGGTGGAATTTGTTTATCTATTTCGATCGAAAACCGAATTGTTGCTTAATCGAGTTATTAAACTTGTATCGACCAAATTATGAATTAAATAGACCAAAATTAAGAAAGTTAAAGCTTGCTTTGGCTGTGAAATAAACAAAAAGGTTTATTGGATTGAACTATATTTGTAGAAGATATAGAAAATCCATATGTAATCTTATTCTTATATACTTGTACCTATACCAATTATGACGTGGATGTGGGTTTGAAACCAAACCCGGTACCAACCTCCAACTAGCACTATATTAATGTTTTATTGTTATGGTGATATTGAGGATGTGGTTCTGACCATGGTACCGATCAGTACCAGTAGGTTTTATCCATTATTCCGATTCCAGCTATTGAATTGTTAAAATAGAAGAATAGGAGGAATTGACCTATTAAATTACCATAAGCTACTAATACAAAAACTTGTCAGAAGTACCAAGTATATAATATTGAAGATTGAGAATGAAATCTTTGTTATTTCTTGATCGAGTTCAATTACACTGTACATGGGTCTTATATAGATCACATCTCTAATGTAACTAGCAATGACAAAGAGTCTATTACAAGCAATTTATTTAAGGCAAAGAAAAAAAAAATGTTATGTAATTAAACCCTAATTGTGTATATATTCTAAATAGAATCTATAAGGCAACCGAGTACGGAATCTCAAGAGACGTCTGAGACGTAAGGTTGGTATACGAGCAGCATATTCAGGTGCGGGGTTTCTGGACTTGTCTGATATTTTATTTTCAGAATTAAATTGTTGTTTCGTTTGACATGTTGAATATTTATTGATTGCATTATATGAATTGTGCATTGCATAAGCATAGCCCAAATATGATTGAATCCGAATTCTGTAATTTGAATGACTTGCATACTGGTATGGTTTATAATTGTGTCGATCTATTATGATCTGATCTTAGATGAAAAGTCACCGGAATTGGAAAAAGGAAAGGAATGGAATATGTCACCAAAGTGTGACGAAATTGCAAAACCTGGCGCGCAGGTTTTGGTAGGACTCTAAAGCTTTAGTTTACCTAGGCTGCCGTAAGCCCTCAACCGGTTGAGGCAGGGGCAATGTGATGATTTGTGGATTGTATGAATATGGGTGACTAGTGTGAACGTCTAAAGCATTATCCGGCGTGATATGCATTTGAATGATCGATTGAGATTACGTTCTAAAGGAATTGAGTGAATTTTCTGAATATGACTTGTAACCAGAAACTTAGGAAACGGTTAAGCCAAGCACTACAGATGGGTGTCAACATTAGGGTGGTAATTGGTGGTCCATCTGTAGGTGTCTGGAACCCTACAGGTGTCGACGGGAACGAAGGGTCCAGTTGGATGGTACATCTGTAGTTGCTACCAGACGTAATTAAAAGAATTAAGCCCTATATGTTCTTTAACTTGAGATTCGATTTAGTAATTCCTCTGTTGTGATTTCATTTGATTAACTGCTGTCAGGTATATGCATTTAGCTTTATATACTGTATATATATATATGCACTGTGTTGAAGGTGATTTCTTTTTGAAAATAAAACTTGATTCCAAGTCCAGGGATCCGTTGTGGCAAATTATCGCACTGAGAATTTATTCTCACGCCCGTTGGGTTATTCTTTTTCAGGATCTGACGCAGCTGGTAGCGGAGAGGCACGGCAGTCTTAGGCCTTGGTATTTGTCCTTTTCACCAGTGACTTGTATGATATCTATGATACTTGTCAGGTTTTGGGTTTATGGTTATATGGTGCTACTTTTATATATGTATGATATATATGTATATGTGAGGTGATGTATATATATATGTATATATACTTAGATTTTTGTATGCTGTGATACTTGTGTATGTTTGGAACTGAATTGGTATATGTGGTTATATCTATTTCGTAGTATTGTGCTGATATATATGTATAACTGTATGTTTGAATGGGGTTTAATTTGGGGAAATTGGGAATTGAATCGTAATTGCCTTGTAGGCATACGGGAAACTGTATGTTTACGGCAGGGACCCTGTCGCATTTTGTACAGGATGGCTACGGGGTGTGACACTTATAAGATTAAAACAAGTAAATAATTTATTAAGTTAAATATTGCGATTATTAACCGCGTTCTAATGTTCGTAATGTAAAATACGTATTTTACTTAATTTCTCTAATAGGTCAATTTAATTTATTTCTAAGTACGTATATAAAATAAACCACGTCATTAACCAATTTTTATAACAATCAAAATAATACAAAAAATCGTTAATATGTTGTTAATTAATTGTCCTTATTAATTAACAACATATTTTATATTCCTTTAAATTTTTAGAATGTTTAATAATATTATTACTAATATTAATACTAAATAAAAATACTTAACTATGTTAAAACTTAATTTAATTTAATTTAATTTAAATGTGTTAATTCTAATTAACTATGATTGGGACTTTTATTTTTTTTATCATTTATTTAAAAATCTAAATCCAAGGTCAATTCTAATTTAAATTCATTGGCCCAGGTTATTAAAACAATTTGCATGCGTATATGATTTTCGGATTGGGCCCCATTTCAATTTTCCAAATTTCATAACCGACGACTCCATATTTTAATTATCCCATTTCTTACAATTCAGCCCCTCTAAATAAGAAAATTACTACATGTCAAGAATTTACAACTACACCCCTTAATCTTATACAAATTACGTTTGGGTCCCTATAAGTACCAGAATCGTAACAAAGCCAGAAAACACACTGGTACCGACATAGTACCAGTCAAGCAAAACAGCACAAGCAAACAAGACAGCCACCAAGGCCGTATCAGAACAGAGACAACACAAGCCAGCACACACAACCAAAAAGGCTGGTACTGGTATCGTTCCAGTCAGCCAAAACAGAAGGCAAAACAGGGCAACAAACAGCAAGGCAGCACAGCACAGGAACCAACAAAGACTGGTACGGACAGTGTACCAGTCACGCAAAACAAGAGGTAAAAATCAAAGCAACAGGCAGCAAGCAACACAACACCAAAAACCAGCAAAACATGGCACAGCCACGCACAATTAACACAAGGCACTGGGAAAAAGGGAGACCAGAACAGCAATGGGTGCATAACAACATGTCAACAATAGCAACCCCGAAAATCCCCAATTCATCCCGCGATTAAGTCTGGAAAATCAACAACCCGCACTCAATCAATCAATATCCCCAAAATTCATCATCGCCAAGAAATTCAACAACTCGTGCGAGACATTCAATGAATCAAAATATACGACAATTTCTCTTCAAGCACAAATCAACAATTAAAAAGGAAATCGCAACAAGGAAACAACAAGCAAGGGCAACACCGAACAGCACCTCACTGCCTCTCCAAAGTCAGCCAACAAGCAAGGGTAACACCGAACAGCGCCAGCAAATCAACCTCTAGGGTTCCGATTTTGTGCGGTCAATAGCGGAAAACAGAAAAGAAAGAGCAAGAGTTGGGGGGGGGGAAGAGTTTTTCTCAGCGCATGAGCGAATAAGAGAGCCGAAAAACAAATCAGAGAGAGATAGAGGTATTTAACCCGATAAGTATCGCGACAGAGGCAAAATAGTCAAGGCGTCAGACGTTCTCTGACGGCCGTACCGTCCAAGTCATCGCGCCACGAGGGCGATGCGACAGCGGTAGGTCGAGTGGCGACTTTCGTACCCAAGAGAGAGAGGCGGGACCTTCCGTTTCCTTCTCCAGGAAGGAAGCGAGGGAGATGGTAGGGCCGGCGTAACATAGAGGGAGCAAGAAGGCGAACGGGAGGGTGCGGTGCACCTCTAAGGGAGCGAATCAGAGTAGGTCAGATGCCCATCGGACCTACCTTGGTTCGATGGGTGTGATGACCATTCGATCTGTATCAAGATTCGTGTGCTCTGCATCAAAATCCGTATAAATCTGTATCAATTTACGTGCACATAGATCTTGATGCTAATCGTACGGCCCTAGAGCTAATTGAACCTAAATGTAGGTCCGATGGTCATCGGACCTACTCCTATCTCCTAAGGGAGAGCGAGAAGGGAGAGGGGTTTGAAAAAAAAAGAGGGCGGCCCCAGTGGCAGGGAGATAAGAGTGAGGGAGAAGGAGAGGAAAAAAAAAAGGGAAGGGCCCCCTTGAGATTCGTGCTGAGTTTAAATGAACGGTCGAAAAAGATTTCAGAGTTTTTATGAATTTGATTATTTTGATATTAATTGGGTTTAATCCAACAAATCCAAAGGAATTTATGTTTTTATTTCCTTGTACGAATTTTCGGATGTTCAGAACCTAACGTACGATTCCATTTATATTTTCATTGGAATTTAATTAATAATTTCGTTGACATTTGCATTCTTATTTAGAAATTTTTATTTGTGAAATTAAATGTAGAATTTGTTTAAAATTACTAACTAGTTTCTTAACTAATTTAATTTATTCAATTTAAAATTATTTAGTTGTAAAAATCTTAATTCTTAGACTTAATTAATTAATTCGATTTAGCAAAATTTAGTAGGATAAAATTTACAAGTCATTAGAATCAACGGAAATGGGCATTTAGAAATTAGTACAAAATTTTTTATTATTCATTGTTTTTAATTTAAAATTTTATTACCAATTTCTTATGAACTTCATCTAAATTTATAATAACATTGCTATTATTATAATTTCGTAATCATAATCCTGTCACCAAAATTTGTATTTTAAATTATACAACACTAGAATCCCCTCGTACCCTTTTATGCATTTCGAATCTAATGTCTTGAATTAAATTTTTGAAGTTAAATCGATAAAATTAGAATTTTTATTTTAGTTTAAAATTGTCGTTATAATGTTTTAATGTGTTTGTTAATTAGCTAATATTTTTAATTATTCTAAATTTGTAATTTGCTAGTTAATAAATAACTTTAAAATTCCCGACTATAACAATACGGGTCGAATAAATGGCTAAAAAGATACCATTGACACCCCTAAACTTACTTATTGATGATATCTAACATGATTCTAGGGAAAGGTCATAATAAATGAATTTGTAGTAAATTAAGGCACCAAGCCTTTACTATAAATTACTTGCACTTTCCAATTGTATTTCATAGATGTGAATTTTCTTATAGAACAAGTGCAATAAAAAAAAAACTAAAACAACCTCCAAAATGCATATTTACCTTAGTTTATTAGAATAACTACTGGTCAATTTCAGGTTTATTCGTGTTAAGAAAAGAAGAAAGAAATAAACAAATCCTAATGCAATTTTTCGTTTGTTCTTTCTCAGGACTTGAAACATGGTCCAATTTAACAAGCTTGGAGATTTTAGACCTTTCTGTCAACCACCTGGACGGAAGCATCATACATGATTTAGCAAGTGTTCCATCACTTCGTAAACTCGACCTGAGTGCTAATAATATAAACAACAGCAACGGTAACAAAATTCAATTAATTAATGCTTTATTCAAGTACAACGAGTGCAATATTTACAAAAAAACTAAAAGTCTTAAACAACCTCAAAAATATATATTCACCTTAGTTAATTATAATAACTGGTTAATTTGTGGTTTATTGGTGTTAAGAAGAGAAGAAAGAAATGAGCAAATTCTAATGCAATTAATCTTTCCTCATTCTTTTTCAGGACTTGAAACATGGTCCAATTTGACCAAGTTGGAGATTTTAGACCTTTCTTACAACTCCCTGGACGGAAGCAATATCATATATGATTTAGCTAGTGTTTCATCACTTCGTACACTCGATCTGAGTTATAATAATATAAACAACAGCAACGGTAACAAAATTAAGTTAATTAATGTTTATTTATTTAATGAGCTAGCTCCCTTTTTTAATTGATTAAGAAAGGTTCTCCATGTATTCATGATCCATCTTTTGTATTGAATGACATATACTTAATTTATCAAATACCGCCTATCATGGCCTTCTGTCAGGGTTTGAATCTTGGTCCAATTTGACTAAGCTACAGATGCTTGACCTTTCATGCAACCAACTGCCGATGAGCATATTTTCCTCCTTAGCCAAAGTATCATCACTTCGAGCACTTTATCTGGATTTTAATGATAATACGGGAGGCAATATTAATGTCCCTGTCAAAGGTAACCTCGATCTCACAAATGAACCATTTTATATTATATGACAACAACAAGTCTTCTTTTATATATTTTCTTAAATCTGACCGATATTTTAATGGAACAATCTGACAGAGCTTATAAATGCACTAAATTTGGAGGTGCTTAGTCTACGCTATTGTCGGCTTTCTGGGAGTTTACCCTATTTCGGACATTGGTCTTCGGTAAAAGCCCTTTCGTTGGCGGGCAATGATCTGAATGACACTTTATCATTAGAAGGTAATTATAATGTAATACACAATTGAACCTTGTTGTCAATAGGAAACAAGTTATAATTTCTGCAGTATCTCTACACCGGTAGATCATATATAGATGTTTGACATCATACAATTTGCTCAAAATATAATAATTAACAATATTAATTATTCTTGTTGTCTGGTGGTATTAGATCTTAATTAGTCATTTACTAATGGTAGGGCTGCAATGAATAGTTAGATAAGGGCCCGGTTATATTTTTACTTATCTTAATGCATATTCAGGAAACTTTGCAATTCTCCTTGAAGACTTGAACCATTGCTTTGGGCACTTCATAAATTCTCTACTTCATATCTGAACAATCGATATATATTTTTAATTTATGTAATTCAGTCCATAAAATTAATGTTTATTTTTATATCATTTTGTAGCTACTTCTATATATGTGATTCAGCTATAACACCGAGTCTTAAAACAAAACAAAAAACAGAAAAAAAAATGAGAACATAGAAATGAAGAAACGCCTAGCTATCTCATAATTGACCTCATCGGTTTCACCTGAGTAATATATCTTATTTAATGGTATCTTTGTTGTTAACATTAATTATAGGACTGTGCCGGCTGAAGAATCTCGAAGAGTTAGATCTTTCATATAACAGTTTCGCTGGGAATATTCCTTCTTGTATGGGGAATCTTTCTTCTCTTAAGCTAGTCGACTTGTCATATAATCAATTTCAAGTAAAATTTCCCTCCTTTATTTTTGAGAGACTCGTGTCCCTAATATACCTTTCCCTATCTGGTAACCAGCTTGAGGGGACTCTATCAACAAGGGCATTTTTTAATCATTCTAATCTTGAAGTTCTGGGGCTCTCAACAATGGCATTGAACTTTAGAGTCGAAGCTGTGAATCTACCTTTTCAGCTTCAGGTTCTTGAACTCGCTAATTGCACTCTTGATGTTGAGCCCACTTTCTTGTATTCTCAGTATAAATTACAAGTGTTGGACCTCTCTAATACTCTCTCTAAGGGTCCTGTTCCAGTAGTGTGGTTGTTAGAAAACAATACAAACTTGTTCAAATTAGATTTGCACAAAAACTTCTTCACAGGGCCTCTTCAACTTCTGTTTTCAACTCATGAAAAACTCTCAATATTGGATATATCTGACAACCATCTTGGTGGAGAATTACCGGCTAACATTACCACTAAGCTTCCAAATTTATTGTCCTTGATCTTATCAAAAAACTATTTTCAAGGCCCTCTTCCTCTCATCTCTACACGCAATCTCATAACTGTTGATTTATCTAGTAACAATCTCACTGAGGATATACATAACAGTTTTTCGAGGATTCAGCCTTCTTTTCCCAATTTTATGGATCTATCAAATAATAAATTCTATGGATCTTTCACTGACAACATGAATTTTACTCAAGGTTCAACATTATTGGTAAATGATAATAACATAAGTGGAGAGATTCCTTTTAGCATTTGCAATACCAGTTTCGAAGTGTTGGACATCAGTAACAATGAACTAAATGGTGTTTTACCTGATTGCATTGGAAGAGCTGATATTTGGGCATTAAAGTTGAGTGGAAATCATTTAGAGGGATCATTACCGTTGTTGGAGATGTCTGTTGGGCAAGAGCGTTGGTTGCTTGACCTTTCAGATAACAAGCTTTCTGGATCAATTCCTCCTTGCTCTAATGACACAGCCATATACATTATAAATGTGAGCCAAAACAACCTAACTGGAAACTTTCCGATAACATGGCTGAATATTTCTGATATATATGCCATTGACATTGGGGAAAACTATTTATCTGGAGAGCTTCCAATTGGTATGGAATCCAATCTTAGTATGCTCCTAGCAAGAAAAAATATGCTTGGAGGACATATACCAGAAGAAATATGTCAATTCAGATATTTACGCATACTAGATCTGTCCCACAACAATTTTTCTGGAGAAATACCATCATGCATTATAGATATGGGATCAACAGCCGATGATTCCTCAATTAGTGAATACAAACCAGATGAATATGTTCCAGGAGGGGGGGACCTGAACTTCAGTGATGCCAATTTTCTCTTACACGTTGGATATGATGTCAACATGGTTGGTGCAAAATTATCAATTTTTGGATTGGAACTTATGTTAAAAGGAAGGTTAGATTTATATTTGGAAGATATTTTACGAATGCAGTGTATAATTGATCTGTCTTCGAACGGACTAGTAGGCAACATTCCCGAAGATATCGGTCGAATGAATTGGTTAATAACACTGAACTTGTCGAACAACCATTTAAGCGGTGCAATACCAAATTCCATATCCAATTTGCACCAATTAGAAATTTTGGACCTCTCTCATAACTCTTTGACGGGAGAAATACCTAGAGAAATGACTAAACTAACCTTACTAGAGTCCTTCTCTGTGGCATATAATGATTTATCCGGTCCTACATTAGGGTTAGAAGCACAATTTATTTCATTTGATAAGAGCAGCTATGAAGGCAACCCGAATCTCTGTGGGCCTCCCTTGCCAAAAAGTTGTGTCCCTACTCTTGGCATAACACAGCCTTCCCCTAATGAAATGAGTGACAACCATAGGTATGACGGCACCGATTTTCTCATATTGTTCGGTTCTTTCTCCCTTTTCTTTGTGGTCAGTTTTTGGTGTTTCATGGTTGGTCTTTATTTCAAGAGAAATTGGCGTTATGCTTTGTTTACTTTGGTGGACCAGTATGGTGATATGATATATGTGAAGGTTGTTCTTTCGACTAGAAAGATTGGAGCTGCTCTTAACTCGGAGGGGTAGTGTTGAGAATACACTCAGCAGCTAAAGATTTTGGAATAAAAAAGATATGCTAAGGATTGGTATCCACTCAAAGAACGAAAGAACTCAGCAGCTATCAAAGGATCTGTATCCACTCAAAGAAGGGAAGAATAAAATTCAAGGAGGAAAGATATATATGTGCATCTGATGTAATTTACAATATATAGAATGATTTATTTTCTTCTAAAGTTAGAATAAGGATCATATGTTTAGCATGTATAATTGATTTGATGGGCTGTACCAAAAATATCTCTCTAGATTGATAAATAGGAGTACACAGCTATGTAATAATTCAATTGACAAAGAAATAAAATTGGGTGGGAAGGGAGATTTCTTGGGAGTTTTGTGTTCTTAGTTATTTCTATTATTCTTGACGGGTAGTTGAAGGACCATTTGTTTTAGTTTTAATTTGGAAGGATATGTTTTATTTTATGTTTTCTGAATAAGTACTTAATATTTATCTATGATGTATTGTAAATTTTTATGAACTTTTTTTCATTGGCTTAAAAAAATATGTAAGACAACTTTTGCATATTTTCTTTATGAATACATTTCTTACAAATTTCTCGAGTGCTCTATAATTGTCATTATTCGTAAACTAAGACCATTATGTGATATTATGTAAAGTAGGAAATATTATATGATTCTATACACAATTCTCGGTTGAACAATTAATAATCCCAACACTAAGACCCAAATTAAAAAAAAAACAGAAGACGAGCCTGATTTGATTGGAGTTTCTAAGGCCCAAAATTGAAAAGGAGGAAAACAAAATGAAAAGCTAGTTTGGTAATGAAGCATGCTACGATACTTGAAAAGATATTTTATACAGAACAATAAAAGAAAGTTGGTCTTGATCTCCCTTTTTTTGAAGGATTATTAATTACTTGTTCTAAGAAATTAAACAAAATAGATACTATCTACATTAAATAATGCCTTTCCATATGTTATGTAATTTGAGGCGACCTTTTGATATTAATTCGATCCTAATTAATGAAACCAAACAAAAAAAAATGTATTTGAAACAGCAATTAATATATGTTTGAATACCATTGCCGTTTTAGATCTTAAACATAGTAATTTGTTAGAGTGAACGAATCAATTCAATTTAGTAACAATTAATATAAACAAATAAAGTCGCATGGACTTTGGGAATCGGCATTTATATAAATATGCATTGCATACGACTATACGAGCATCACATGTTTTTCTTTGTTACAATTAGCATCCTACACATAATTAATTAATTTACCACCCAAATTATATCCCTAAAAGATTATAATTAAATGAAGTGTTGAGCTTCTCCTACAGCGCCATCTACTCATCAACTCATGAGTCATCACAAATTAATTAACTTTAGATCTTCTTCCCCGTCAATGGATCGCTCCAATTGGTGGTGGGGAGGCCGGAGAGCAGCTACCACAACATCAGCGAAGGCCTTAATTATGTAGTGATGCATGCTCCGGTGGTTCAGCTCGAGATAACAAAACAATAGCTCTTCTAACCAGTCCCAATCCAATGCTTGAAATCGATGATGGGCCTTGGCGTAGTGATGCAGCATCTCCTGCATGGACTGCTTGAAATCCCGGTACGGGTCCTCAGAATCCGTGCTCAGCACAATGCCATCCCCTGGAATATTAATCAGTGGCGCATGATCACTTGATGATGATGACGTGCCAGCACTGACTCATGATTACTTGAATATTGAATTTGATGATGACGTGAATGGCGACACGGCCACTACTGAAGATTTAACCACTTTTATAATTTTGATACTTTTATTTCTATTTTTGAGGCATTTAAATATGCAGAGGGGTATGATGGTCAAATGCATATGCTGTTTTTGTATTTTTAAAAGTCCATCTTTGAAATTATCTAGAAAATAGTAGAAAAATCAGAAAAATACGAAATTTAACTCTAAACTGGTTGTTTTTCTGTCCCCTATCTGCCTGTTCAAACAGATTTTTGGTTTGAGTTTCAGATCAATCTGTGACAGTGTGTTTTTTAGGACATTTTTGGTACTATACTGTACCAGTAATGGTTTGGCTTGGTTTGACTTAAGTTTTGTGTTGAGTTTGACATGGTATGGGTTTGTTTAGACTGTGGGTGGGCTCTATGTTATGCATTGGCCATTAAAAGATCAACAGGGTGCTGGTACCATATTTTCCTTTACCAGCATTAATAAATTCTATATGAAGGCCCTTGCTTGTATTACATAATTGCACCTCACATGTTTCTTTAGCAAGAACAGTGGTATATGTGTAGGGATTTCGGGTAGGTTAAAGTACAACAATTCGATTCTTTTCAAGATTTGTTACTACCCGAAAACCAGAATCCAAGCATAAAATTAATTCTAGGATTAATAGAGTTTACCACTAGACGCGTAGTGCAGCGGAAACTTCAAGTCTAGTCTAGCAGTAGCCTTCTTCTCTTTTCCTTCTCGTGTCAGATTCATGCAACAGCCCAGCAGTCACGCCTCTATCAGTATCCACACAAATAAGTTGACAAACTTCTGTAATTCGGTATGCTAGTACCGAATTAACAGCCCCGTCTTTTCTCTTTATTTCTCTCTTACATTTTCTAATGTGTATATAACAGATTTTCTTGAACCCCATTAAAAATCGAACTCTGCATATATATTTATAATACTATGCACCTGTTCAATCGCACCATTTCATTACACCCATTCAGAAAACGTGATCTGATCTGATCAGATTAGATCAGATCAGATGAGAATAAGAATTTGGGCCTAGCTCATTAAGACCTGATCCATATTAATTATTAATATGGCCCATAATATTCTGGCCTATTAGTACATTTCTAACAGTCTCCCACTTGTACTAAAGCCAAATATTTTAAACTTGTTTTCAACCTTATTCTTGTGTGTGACCCAATAGGTTCATATAATGTTGGCAGTGAGCTGAAAATCCTTGTCAGCACACAAATCATAAGCGGTCCCTAGCAGGGCATTATGACTACCCAAATTATATGAATGTCAATATCTGACAAGTACCTCAAAATTATTTATGTTAATCCCTTTATCACTTGATATCTTGATTGTACTCAAAGTAGGATATGTGTCAACTTTGTATAGTACAATCTTTGATTTCTCATCCAAAGTTAGATTGACTTTCATATGATTGACTATCAATCATATAGCACGGCCATGCATTTTTCAATCTATCTTTCTAGAGGGACCCAGAGACATCATACTCTCAATACATGAGAGGGATAAATTCCATCTTGAACACTCATATTTCTTCACATGATTCATAATATACCCAATTACTACCTTTATAGTTACCTGGTTAGGGCTAACGTTTGATAGCATCAAAGTATACAATCCTTATTGAAGAAATCAATGATGATCTCAGGTCAAAGGATTCAACAAAATATTGTATAAAATAAACTGATGACACATCATAATCCATACAGTATTTTATAACGAGTGTTGTCCAATACCATGTTTATCAAACATGTATCCATGTGATTGCATTGGATATCCCATATCAATGATCCGTAAAACATGATCATCTACAATCAATCCACATACTAGTCCATAAATTATTAGTGTCCCGACTAACAATAAAGACTAGGGACTATTTAGAATAATATTGCATTCCATTATAAAGTTTTACGATCCAATTCATCGAATTGATGATAAATAATAAGCAATAAATTATTCAAGGAACATTACATTGTTTTATTCATAAAACATAAACATACAAACAAACATCTAAATTATAAACCTCTGTAGCATAATAATAATCACTAGAGCCAATCACTCATGTATCTAATACCTATAGCTCTAGTATGCATATCATGCTTAACTTGCGAGAGAGGTTTAGTCAAAGGATCTGCCACATTTGCATCCGTTGCTATCTTGCATATTTTAATATCACCTCTATTCACAATTTCTCGAATAAGGTGAAAACGTCGAAGTATGTGTTTGGACTTTTGGTGTGATCTTGGCTCCTAAGCCTGTGCGATTGCTCCATTATTGTCACAATAAAGATCCACTAGATTTTCAATATTTTTAATCACACCAAGTTCAACAATGAACTTCCTTATCCAAACAACCTCTTTTGTTGCTTCTGAAGCAGCAATATATTCAGCTTCTGTTGTAGAATCGGCTACTGTCTCCTGCTTGGAACTCTTCCAACTTACAGCTCCTCCATTGAGACAAAATACAAATCCAGATTGCGATCTAAAATCATCTTTGTCAGTTTGGAAGCTTGCATCTGTATAACTAGATACAACAAGCTCTTCCTCACCTCCATAAACAAGAAATGCATCCTTAGTCTTTCTCAAGTACTTAAGGATATTCTTCACTGCTATCCAATGACCCTCACCTGGATCTGACTGATATCTGCTTGTGACACTCAAAGCATATGACACATCGGGACGTGTACAAAGCATAGCATACATGATAGATCCAATTGCCGAAGCATATGGAATCTTACTCATGCGGTCTCGCTCATCTTGTGTCGAAGGACACTGATTCTTGCAGAGACTTATGCCACTTGACATAGGTAAAGATCCTCTCTTTGAATCTTGCATGTTGAATCTTTTCAACACCTTGTCAATGTATGTACTTAGCTCAATCCAATTAGCCTTTTTTATCTATTCCTATAGATCCTTATTCCCAATATGTAATTTGCTTCACCTAAATCTTTCATTGAAAAACTACTTTTCAACGAAGACTTTACTGATTGAAGCAATGGAATATCATTTCCAATCAACAGAATGTCATCCACATACAAGACAAGAAAAACAAGTGCGCTCCCACTAGTTTTTTTATAAACACAAGGTTCTTCTTCGTTCTTGATGAATCCAAATTCCTTGACCACTTCATCAAAACGAATATTCTAACTCCGAGATGCTTGTTTTAATCCATAAATAGATTTTCGAAGTTTGCATACTTTCCTAGCATTATTTGGATCGACAAAACCTTCGGGTTGTGTCATGTACACATCCTCGTTCAAGTTTCCATTAAGGAAAGCGGTTTTGACATCCATTTGCCAAATCTCATAATCAAAATATGCGACAATTGCTAGAAGTATCCTAATTGACTTAAGCATTGCAACTGGTGAAAAAGTTTCATCATAATCTATCCCATGAATTTGCTTGAAACCTTTTGCCACCAAACGTGCTTTATGAATGTGAACATTCTCATTCATGTCAATTTTCTTCTTAAAAATCCATTTACACTCAATGGTTCTTACACCATTAGGTAAATTAACCAAGCTCCAATCTTGATTATCTTCCATGGATTGCATTTCAGATTTCATAGCCTCAAGCCATTTATCAGAGTTCGGGCTCACCATTGCTTCACGAAACGTCGTAGGCTCATTGTTGTCCAACAACAATATGTCGCGTTGTTCTGATATAAGCAACAAATACCTCTGAGGTATGCGACGTTCCCTATCTGACCTTCGTAATGGTAATGTCTCTTGTATAGGTTCCACAATATCTTGTGATTCCTGATAAGTAGTAGGAGTATCTTCTTGATTATCTCGAATTTCTTCGAGATGCACATTACTCCCACTAACTCCTTTGGAAAGAAATTTTTTCTCCAAAAAGACACCATTTCGAGCAACAAATACTTTGTTCTCTGCCCTATTATAGAAGAAAAATCCCTTTGTTTGTTTCGGATATCCAACAAAGAAACACTTATCAGATTTAGGTGTGAGCTTATCAGACATCAATCGTTTTACATAAGCCTCACAACCCCAAATCTTAAGAAAATACATACTAGGACGTTTTCCAGTCCATATCTCAAATGGTGTCTTCTCAACTGCCTTTGTTGGATCCCTATTAAGTGTGAAAGCTGCCGTCTCTAGAGCATATCCCCAAAATGATAATGGAAGATCAACTTGACTCATCATAGAACGAACCATGTCCAACAATGTTCTATTCCTTCTTTCAGACGCACCATTCCATTGAGGTGTTCCTGGAGGAGTAAGTTGTGAAACAATCCAAATTGCTTCAAATGATCACCAAATTCTTGACTCAAATATTCACCTCCTCGATCTGACCGAAGAGCTTTAATTGTCTTGCCAAGTTGATTTTGTACTTCATTCTGAAATTCCTTGAATTTCTCAAATGCTTCTGATTTATGTCTCATTAAATAAACATAGCCAAATCTACTAAAATCATCAGTAAATGTGATGAAGTACTGAAAACCACCTCTTGTGACTGAACTAAACGGTCCACATACATTGGAATGTATAAGTACCAATAGGTCATTCGCCCTTTCATTTATTCCAGTGAAATGTGTTTTAGTCATTTTTCCCAACAAACAAGCTTTGCATATTTCAAGTGATTCCAAATCAAATGAATCTAGAAGTCCTTCTTTATGAAGCTTCTTTATGCGTTTCTCACTAATATGTCCTAAACGACAATGCCATAATAGAGTGGAATTCAAATCATTTGATTTGAGTCTTTTGGTTTGTATGTTATAGACAGGAATATCAAGATCTAGAATATAAAGCCCATTATGTAACAAAGCTTTGCCATAATATATATTATTTAAATAAAAGCAACAGCCACTGTTCTTAAATTTAAATTCAAATCCAAACATATCCAAACAAGAAATAGAGATAATGTTTCTACTTATGGCAGGTACATAATAGCAATTATTTAATTCTAAGATCATCCCGGAAGGTAGAGCCAATGATACAGTGCCTATGGCCAAGGCAGCAACTCGTGCTCCATTGCCGACACGTAGCTGTACCTCTCCTTTATTTAACATTCTACTCTTTGCGAGCACCTGCATATTTGAACAAATATGAGCTCCTGAACCGGTATCTAATACCCATGAATCAGTTTGATAAGTAGAAATGTTAATTTCTATAACAAAAATACCTGAAGCGGAAGTCCCACTTCCCTTCTTGTTATCTTCCTTGAACTTCTTGCAGTCTCTCTTCCAATGATCGATCTCATTGCAATAGAAGCACTGCGACTCAGTGGCACTAGCTATAGACTTTCCTTTGTTCAAGGTCCCACCCTGAACTTTGCCTTTGCCTTTGCCTTTGCCTTTACCTTTGCCTTTGGCCTTTCCTTTGCCTTTCTTTTTGAAGTTCGTTTCCTTCTTAACCAACAGGACATCATTAGGTTTCCTCAGATTTTGTTCGGATGTCTTTAACATTCCATGCAATTCTGTCATTGACTTCTCCAGCCCATTCATGTTAAAATTCAGAATGAATTGATGGTAACTTGAGGGCAAGGACTGGAGAATAATGTCAGTAGCCAACTCTTTATTGAGGGGATAGCCCAAACGGTTCAGATTCTCAATGTACCCCATAATCTTGAGTACATGAGGACTAACCGGGCTTCCTTCTGCCAGTTTGCATTGATATAATGACTTTGATGTCTCATATCTCTCAGTGCGAGCTTGAACTTGAAAAAGTTCACGAAGCTGCACAATTATGTCATAAGCACTCAATTTCTCAAGCTGCTTCTGAAGCTCAGAATTCATTATCGTGAGCATGAGACAAGTAACATCAAGGTCGTCATTCACATGCTTATCATAAACTGCTTGTTCTTCGGCAGTAATTTTACCTTCTGCATCAGCCTTTGGTTTTTCAGGAACGGGTTTCTCTAGAACGTATTCATTTTTCTCTTGCTTGAGAATAATGCGTAAGTTTCTATACCAGTCTAAAAAGTTTGGACCAGTGAGTTTTGCACTATCTTTTTCAATAGCAGATCGCAACGTAAAAGTGGATGTATTTGCCATTATCTACAACAAAATAAATATGCAGAAATTTAGACTTAAGTTTTATGTTTTTAGAAAAACATTTTAACAAAAAGTTTTACTCCCACTATGTGTTTTAAAAACGATGTCCCATATAAAACCACATAGCGGACCAAGATCCATATTTCACCAAATTCAAGTGAGCTTTGGCATCACTGCTTGAATTTAGTTATTTAGGTAAGCACACCCATGCTAATTACATCTAATATAACTCTTGGTTGTTTGTGATGACATTCCATGTCCCGGCTCCTCAAACCTATGCCTCAAGGCCCAAAAACGTTTTGATAGCCTAGTTAAGTGAAACCAAATCTCCATATATAAGTATCCAACACTTATATCCTACCTCATTAAGATAACTAACGATACCTTGCTTTGGCAAGCCCATCAATTAGCGATCGAAACCTTGATAGGTTAGAGATTTTGGAAAGGCATGAAACTTAATTTTTCTTTAAGGGACTTTGTTGTTTATTTTGAAAAACATTCTAAGTAATAAACAATTAAAATAACATGAGCCCATTTCATGAGTGGAATAGTATGATCCATGGCATGATACTCTCCATTGCAAGACTCCACTTGACAATAGCCACCATCCATCCTTCATGTAATCTTCTTTATTCTAACCAAAATAACTACTCTAATGGCAATAAAGAAAATACATAAATGTCCTAATTTTAACGGTTCGCAGACCGCATAAATGAATACACAATAAGTGACATGCAAGTCACTTTTAATTATATAATAAATTAATTCACAGGGCACCATAGGCCGCATTTACATACATCATTCATTCATTCATTACAACATATACACACAAGGCAACGAGATCATACTATTCATATATTTCATAACTGCAAAACAAAGTTAGATATAGAATCCAATTCTAAATATGGGCTCATGCATAAAATACTATATACGAGGGGGTTTCCTTAAACCCTAAACCCTAAACCCTGAAGAAATTTTTTCTGTAATACAATATATATTACTTAAACAATTTCTCTTCAGATTCATAAATCAATCATATAACAGAACCAGTCTAACTGATTCGATTTCCATCAAACAGAACTTTCAGATTAATTTTAATTAACCTAAAATTCGAATCAATCCAACTGATTCAATTATGTCAGAACAATCTAATTGATATGATTATTTAATTATTCCTTAACCCTCACATAAAACCGCCAAATTAATTCGTATAATTTTAATCAATCCAATCGATTAAATTGACACGTTAATCTAATTAACAATCAGAAATCCAGAATTAATTCTACACAAGTGGCTCTGATACCACTGTAGTGATTTCGGGTAGGTTAAAGTGCAACAATTCGATTCTTTTTAAAATTTGTTACTACCCGAAAACCAGAATCCAAGCATAAAATTAAATCTAGGATTAATAGAGTTTACCACTAGACACGTAGTGCAGCGGAAACTTCAAGTCTAGTCTAGCAGTAGCCTTCTTCTCTTTTCCTTCTCATGTCAGATTCACGCAACAGCCCAGCAGTCACGCCTCTATCAGTATCCACACAAATAAGTTGACAAACTTCTGTAATTCGGTATGCTAGTACCGAATTAACAGCCCCGTCTTTCTCTTTATTTCTCTCTTACGTTTTCTGATGTGTATATAACAGATTTTCTTGAACCCCTTTAAAAACCGAACTCTGCATATATATTTATAATACTATGCACCTGTTCAATCGCACCATTTCATTACACCCATTCAGAAAACGTGATCTGATCTGATCGATCAGATCAGATCAGATCAGATGAGAATAAGAATTCGGGCCTAGCCCATTAAGACTTGATCCATATTAATTATTAATATGACCCATAATATTCTGGCCTATTAGTACATTTCTAACAATATGGCTGGTCATAAAGCAATATTTCATAAGGTCCAAATACTTACCCTCTCCTCATTTGCCCGCAGGGACCAAGGAGCCCGACGTAGAGGGAGACACGAAGAAGCGATCTGACGGTGGGACCATGACAGCAGTTTTGTTGTATTGTGCTAGCGCATCTAGCATTTGGTCATTATTTAAATTGCAATCAGAGAGACCTAATGAGCTAAAACTATCAAAAATGGCGCCTTCCATTACTTGGGCGGCGGGGGGATCAGAGCGGAGATGCGCAAGTTTTCGTGGGAAAACAAAATGACAAAACAAAGTCAGCTACAAAGCTCAGTAACTGGTTATTTAATGATGCGCTTCTCTATAATTGGCTTAATTTAACAACCATTCAAACAGGCCGGATTAATCCACACAAATACACATCAAATTATGCATGCATATTTAACCGGCGATAGAATGTTGGTCTAGGTTCTCCGTAAAACAAGTCACATCATTTTCAACCATTGAACCCGACTACGACTAGCATTCCCTGCATATCGGTCCCGACCACGACTAGCAGCCCTCGTGTATCAGACAAATCAAATTCTAACCTCAGACCCACTATCCTGTTAAATATGCCATCATAATCCAATATGCAATACCAATATCCAAATCCACTATACAAAACGAAAACACATATTATAGAGAAGTCCGGTTATCTGATAACAAAATATTCGGAATATAAAATCGGATTGCAAAGATGGTTCATAATCACTGCGACGTAATCAGAATTTGAATCGGACAAAATAATCAAATATCAATATATGTGATGATAAATTCTCTTTATTTCTTTCTTTGTCTTTTTTTCTCGCTTTTCTATTTTGTTTTTGTTTGATTTGTTTTTCCGAAGAGAATGAGAGAGAGACAGAGACAGTATTAAGACAGAGAGAAGGGATTAATTAAAAGAGGTTATGGATCAGTGAGGCGCCTCTTGATTTATTTTATTTTATTATTATTTTACTCTACAGGAGAGAACTGATTTTGTAGAGGTTACGGGGTTGAAAAGGGTGCCACGCTGGCATATTTTTTTTATACAATCTAAACCTTGAAATATATAACTATTATGTATAGATTCAAAGTAATTTAAAAAAAATATTAAATATACTTTACTTATTAAAATGGGCTGCTGAAGACATTTTTGGAAAACCTGTAGGCTCTCTTGATGAGCATAGATATGAACTTTAGCTTTCCGTTATATGTTCATATCTTTGCATATAAGACCACGATAATTTGTATATTAATCAATAAATTCTGAAAAGTATGATTATAATCTTCAGGTCGATGTTCATATTTTGTCGTATATATGAATATTGGATTCACATAGTTTTGTTTTTCTGAATGTAGCTTTACGAACAAAATGAGTCTAATATTGAATAATTTCCATGCCTACATGATCTACATCATTTTATCTATGCACGTGTAAAAAATCATGACATTTCAATTTTGTTTTGGTTGTCATCAAGAGCATGGAAAAACGTACTAATGTAGATAATTTCTAGACGTTGATTTTTCAACTTGTTGATTCTCATAAGAACAAAATTAAATGTTATATTTTTTTATGAGCACGTAGAGAAAATAACATATATCACATCTAACAGTTTTACTTTGACGTTTATGATTTAGATTTTGAGTTATTAACATTTTAAAAATAGAGGCATGATGAAGACACAAAAAACAAAGACATTTGAACCCTCCTCTTTTTTTGAAAGCTACAATAATATACTTATAGTTCAACTGTAAAACTACATTAATTAATTAGGATTGAAATTCAATGAGTAAAAAGGAATTGATCTGCATACATATATATACATATATGTGTATATACATACATAAAGTAGAACTAGGGTGTTCCTAAGCTCACCAAGCCTATTGTGAGCTCAACTCTAAAACCTATCGGATTAACTTCAAACAACATTTCCAACCGTTAGATGTTCAATCTATATTAAAATGTGCTTGGAGACCAAATTTTACATTTTTTGGAATTTTTTTACTATTTATTAAGATGGTTTGAAAACTGCTGTTTTTATTAAAATTCTGCACCATTGGAAAACAGCGGTTTTCAAACAATCTTAATAAATACTAGAAAAATTCCAAAAAATGAAAAATTTGGTCTCCAAGCACATTTTAATATAGATTGAACATCTAACGGTTTGGAAATGTCATTTGAAGTCAATTCGATAGGTTTTAGAGTTGAGTTCACAAGAGGCTTGCTGTGCTTAGGAACACCCTAGTTCTACTCATATATACATATATATATATATGTGTGTGTGTGTGTGTGTATATATATATATATAGAGATAGGCTACCATGCTTTGCAAATTAAAGCACCTCTTGTGCTTTGCGCTCATTTTCGGATTTTCAAAATTCAAAATGTCGATCCGACCGTTCAAGTTGTTCTCCATATTGAAATGTGCTTGGAGACCAAATTTTACATTTTTTGGAATTTTTTTACTATTTATTAAGCCACTTTGAAAATCGCTGATCCATTGGTCCAGAAAATTTTACTGTTTTGCTAGTGTGACCATTGGATCAGCGATTTTCAAAGTGGCTTAATAAATAGTAAAAAAATTCCAAAAAATGTAAAATTTGGTCTCCAAGCACATTTCAATATGGAGAACAACTTGAACGGTCGGATCGACATTTTGAATTTTGAAAATCCGAAAATGAGCGCAAAGCACAAGAGGTGCTTTAATTTGCAAAGCATGGTAGCCTATCTATATATATATATATATCTGTGTGTGTGTGTGTGTGTGTGTGTGTGTGTGTGTGTATACATACATATATATATATTTTGTCGAAAGAAATTTAAGTACCTATGACTTAGAGGTAAATAGTTTACAATTGAGTTATTTCAATTATTAATGTAATCAGAAGAAATATGTATATATAATTTAAGTACCTATGAATTGAAAGTTTTGATGCTTAGATAGCAAGGAATAAAACAAAAATTTTATTCAACTCAAAACAAACGATCTAGTTATTGTAAATGCAAGAAACAATCTTAATTAGCCTAATCAAAAAGGGAATAAACTAATACCTTGGATTTGATCTCCAAATCAAATCAAGGAAGGGTTATCCTTCTTAGCAACTTCTTATTCCCTTTCTCTTTCAATGGTGGTTGTGCTTAGCCCTTCAAATGACGAGCCTCCTTAGGTATCCACCGAAAGATTAAAGAAATACTTGTATCTCTAAGGCTAGTAAGAGATTAACAAGTAGAACCTTAATCCTAGTTTAACCCTCTTGTTAATTTCTGAAAATTTCTTAGAGGATTTCTAGATCTCAACTCATGAGAGAAAAATGGGAGAGAGGAGAAAAGAGCAAATTTCGGCCAAGATATATATCACTGATTTTTGACCTTTCGGTACTAAAACCCTTATATCTTTTTCTAGGTAATTCCAAACGACTTGAAATCTTCACCATTGGATTCTAGACTCCAAGGGCTACATATTACATAGGTCATACGTCCAGAATGGTTAAGATTTGCCCTTTCAAATTCCAGTTCAAACTTACCTAAAAAATCTGTCCAGAAATTTCTTTCCTCTTTAATGAGATTGATTAGATTTAATGACATATTTAAATATTCCTTAAAATCATGCCATTACTAATCAATTCTCCCCAGCATATATTTGGGCTTTGGGCTTAAACATACTAATCATATTAATATTTAATTAAGTCCACAATCCCATACATTAAAAGGCCAACATATAAATTAATATTCTATGTTAATTTATATGCATCTCTCATGTGTCAAAAGTCATTTAAAATATGTCACACATACTTTAAATATTACTAGGATTATTTTACAACATCTCCATGTTATAAAAATTGTTCATATATTAATAACATATAATTTGTACAAATTAATTATAACTCCTTATAATTAACATAACACATATTATATACATATCACATATGCTTTATTAATATATTTTCTTTTAATCTTTCATATGGTGTGACCCTATGGGATCTCATCATTATGGCAATGAAATTAAACATTTTAATTCCATAAATTAATGATACAACTAGCCATGGTATATTGATTACCCAAATGATGTGGATGAAAAAGCACAATGCAAAATCACGATCCCTGTAACATTAAAAAATGTTGTTGTGTCAATTCCTTGCCACATGATATCCAAATAATCGTAAGGTAGGAATGTGTCATCCTTACCAATTATTCTTTCTTGATTTCCTGAAGTTTAATTATGATATGATTATCATATAATCATATTGCATGCACATAATACAAACTTTATCAAGGGGCCCAGAGATATCATCGCTTATATTAACATATAAGGGACAATGGTTTCTTGATACGTATCGTTCTTCCGCATCAGTTATATGCACTGCAGTAACTGCCTATATAACTCATGGTTAAAGAGAGCGTTGGACAGTACCAACAATACACATCCCTTATGTAAGAAAAATAAATATCTCAACCAAAGAATTCTAGACACAATGAAATATCAATGACACAGAACACAATCCATATGATATTTCATTCTTAGGTCTGTCCAGTGACATACATCTCCATGTATGCACATGTGTGATTAGATCGATAACTCCTTATCTATAACCTGTAGAACATGGCCGTCATCTAATCACTACACTTATCTTATATGGTCAACCAGTGTACCTTGCTGATTGCCAAAATAAGGGACATTTAAGAGTAAACAAATTTATTCATTGTGAAGTTCTACAATTTAAGTCATCAACTCAAATGATCCACTAATATGAATACTCAAGGTACAAAATGATAAAAATCATTCACTAATAAACTAAACATATCATAGATATGATATGGGTCTAGGACACCAACACTAACATGACTTAGAGGTAAATAGTTTATAATTGAGTTATTTCAATTATTAATGTAATCAGAAGAAATATGTATATATATATATATAGAGAGAGAGAGAGAGAGAGAGAGAGAGAGTTGGGCTATGGTACATTGCAATGTATAGACCCTCTTGTACATTGGACTATAAATGGTTGGTATTAACTTCAAAACAACCGATCCAAATCATTCAATTTGATATCCTTATTAAAATGTGCTTGGAGACGAAATTTTATATTTTTTGGAAATTATTTGCTATTTTTTTAGAATTTTTCAAAAACACTGTTTTTGTATAGTCCAGAAATTTCTGTAAAACAACTATTTTCAAAAATTCTAAAAAAAAAGTAAAAAATTTCCAAAAAATATAAAATTTCGTCTCCAAGCACATTTTGATATGTAGAACATGTTGAGCCCTTTATATCAACTATTTGAACTTCGAATCCAGCGGTTTGCAATCCAATGTACAAGAAAGTATATGCATTACAATGCACCATAGCCCAACTCTCTCTCTCTCTCTTTATATATATATATATAGTGCTGGGCTTAGCTACTTCATGGAGTAAAACGACTTGGTGCTCCACGCCTCATTATTTTCTTTTTGAAAATCCAAACGACCGATCCGAACCGCTCAAGTTGTTCTCCATATTGATATGTGCTTGGAGACCAAATTTTACATTTTTTGGAATTTTTTTACTATTTATTAAGCCACTTTGAAAATCACTGATCCGGCGGTCCAGAAATTTTTACTGTTTTTTACTGTTCATAAGGATTTTCAGATTTTCAAAGTGGCTTAATAAATAGTAAAAAAATTCCAAAAAATGTAAAATTTGGTCTCCAAGTACATTTCAATATGAAGAACATGTTGGAAGGTTCGAATCGACTATTTGAACTTTGAAAATGAAGATATGGCGTGAAGGACAAAGTCGTTTTACTTCATGAAGTAGCTAAGTCCATCTCTATATATATATATATATATATATTGATAAGGACGACATCTACCCGTGTAACAATCTGTAATTTGTCTATATCAAGTGAAGCAAAAGTGAGGTAGATCGGGGAGGAAATATTGGAAATGAATTAACGAACCATTCTTTCTTTTTTGAGGGTAAGGCGGCGAATTGCCATCTTACGAATTTTGATTAATAAGAAAAGTATTTACACAGCCCCACCCCGGGCCTCAGATTGAATAACGAACCATTCTTTCATTCTCTTATCAGCTGGTTGATATATATTGTGTTTCCTCCGTTACATTATAATTGGAAGAGTAACAAAATGAAAGCTTTAGGATGTTATACTCCATTAATTTTACTCATCTATCATATGTTCTAACAAATAAAAATATGACCGATATTTTGATGATTAGTATATGTCTACAACTTGTTGCAAGTCAATTTTAGTCAGTAAATACTGTAAATCACATATGTGTTAATATAGTTTCCGAAAGTTGACCAGTTTTGCTTGGCACTGTCACATGTGTTAAGTTTGGAGAATGTTGATATGACAAAATTCGAACGGAGACATGGCCGAAGGACTTGATACAATTGAGGTACGTACTGAATTGGGTTTAAGAGAGTGCATTATTCCACAATAAATATTTAAGAAGATTTTCTCCTATAATTTAGAAACCCTTGATTTAGAGAAGTCAGGATTGCTCAAAATATTTAATTGAGGTACATGGGCTGTAAAGAGCTGCACACACTTCAATTGAGGTACAAAAGGTGCGTCCTCAAGTGAGCTACAGCAATCTACGCGAGGAGAAGATCGATACAAAATTGAGCACATAAAATCTGTGTCCATAAGTTAAAAGTCTAGGGTTTCTAGAAACCCTTGATCCAAAAATAAGAGCTTGCATTTCCCATCAAGATCGAATCCAACGATTTTAAGTTCACTTTTTCAATTTGCTGTTCATGGATTGGCAGATTGCTCAACTTTTCATTTTTACCGTGGTTGCTAGGTTTAATTTTATATTGTTTAATTGTATTTTCAAATATTTAATTGTAATTGTAATCTTATATTTTGCAAGGATTTGGATTAGGTTGGGTTGTTTGTGGTTTACTTCATTTTTATAACATTATATTTGTCACATGCATGTGTATTGAGTGAGTGATCCATAGAATTGATTATTTGATAGATCCAGAGAAGAGAGAAAATATTCTCTCCCCTCTTTTTTCATTAATAGCTAGTCTGATATGAAAAGATTTGTTACGGATTTGCACGGAGAGGCTGCCACAGGAAATCCGAAGAAAATATGGGAGAAGGTGGTGGACCCACTTTTTCCGTGAGTGCGTATCTGTGTCTCTGATATCTCTGATTTGTAGATTACTTGACAAAATAGGTTTATTCAAAGTATATGTTTCATTTTGTATATTACATCTATTCTTAACACATTAATTAAATCATGTTTTAAGAAAATTTATGTTTGTACGGACATCTTATTATTTAAAAAGATGGTCAAGTTTAGAATTAAAAAAAATTAAGTTCCTTGGGCTAGCTTGTTGATCAGCTACAAGGGTGCATGGTTGAAGCCTCCTAAGAGGATCTAAAGAACAACACTTAATTTCTCAGGAATATCATAAATAAAAGAATACATGTACATCACGCTTTTTTAATAATCTTAATTTTTCTAACAATCTATCAAAAAAAAAAAATCTTAAGTTGTGTATGGTTCACGCTTTTTTAAAAATTAAATTCGTAAATGTTTGTACAGATTTCATTTTTAATGAGTGTAAATCCTGCACAAATGAATACATGATTTGTACTTTATTCGCATCAGGGTGGATCTACACTTAGCCTAGGGGTGCTAAGCCACACCATAATTTTAAAATTTTAACAACGTACGTCGAAATTTAATTTAATTTTTATTTCTGTAAAGTTTTTATATTATTTAGCTCCCTCATAAAATGTTACGCAAAATATGTGCTTGTAAATTAGTGTGACTAATGACCTATCACAGTTGACGCAGGAGTAATTGAAAGGTCCTCAAGTGAGATAATGACCCCCCTATCTAAAGCATGTAATACTTATTTTAATTTAATAGTCCTTCAAAGAAAATTATTTGAATTTCAGTTAATTTTTTAATTGACAATTATGAAATAAATTTTACTTAAGATATCACTAGCTAATTTGTATATGCATGCATGGTTCACGTTTTTTATAAAATTTGAATTTATACATGGTTAATTTACATGGTTCGTTCTTAAGAAACGTAAATTATGCACTAATTTATACATTATTTGTACTTCATTCACACTATAAGTCAGTGCAAATATTCATATTTTAGTTAGCAGGAATGAAGTAAAAAAACTATGTATCAATTACTGTTTACAAATGATGTAAACTTATGTTGTTGTTTGAAAAATAAAAATAATTAAATACTTTATTAAATGTTGCTTAACCATTTTTTATTAAGACAAAAGGTTTGTAACGTCTTCCAAATTTTCATTTGTGACAATTGTGTAACATTATTTGAAGTATCAATATATTTTTCTTTTCAATATTTATAAAAAATAATAAGTTTGAATAATAAAGGTCACCCTTAAATTTATATTCAGTTCACCCTTAAATAAATAATGAACACAAAAAAGTTGGAATAATATTAAATAATATTTTAGTATATGGTTCACATTAATTAATGAATTATATATAATTCGCACTTCAATTGAAAAGTACAAAAATATATAAAATTTTGGATTTCTTTTTGTTTATTGTCTCATCTGATGTCACGCGCGCGAGGTAAAGGGTCTTTTTCTTCCAAATTTTTTTGGAAACCACTTCAAACTTTCCAAAATTCACAATTTGCCACTGTTTTCTCAAAAATTCAAAACTTACCACGTGCGCAGACTGGGTCTGCGCACCAAAAATCTGATTTTTTTTTTCTGTTATGTTCTATTCTCTAGTCTGCGTACCAAAAACTTACAAATAAAATAATAAAATAGTGTGCAGACCTGGTCTGCGCAAATAAAAAACAGTGCACACTCTAGGTCTGTGTGTACACCTGCTAAAATCTGAATTTTAATTTAAACGGTGACAATATCATAATTTTGAATTATCGAGGTGGTAACTAAAAAAATTCGGCTTTTTTTCCTTACGACAAAAGATAATGGGAGCTTTAGAAGTCACGGAAAATTTTGAAAAAGTAAATCCACTACTCACGCATGATAATGTGAAATTTGCTGGTCAAAAGTGACCCAATATTTTATTGACTTACCCAATTTGTACTAAATATGCACCCAAAAATATTATGCTCCCCAAAAGCGTTCTTTTATGTATATCAAAGCATAAAAAATACTTAGAAACAAAAATCTCAGACCTGAAAACAAAAGAAAAAAATTGAAACTTGAAAAAAATGTAACAAAATTTGGTGCATATCTTCATTGCAAAAACACGGAAGAAATGCTTGCCCTTTGGTTGGTATTCATTTTGTGCTTCAAGAGAAAGAACAAAGGGCAATTTTGTCTTCTTTTCAAAGCATAGATAAATTAAGGAGTTTTCATAATTTAAGTGAATGGTTAATTACAGGAAGGGCAAATAAGAAACAATTTAACAAGTTGAGAGGTAAATAAGACAAATTAAAGACTTGAGGGATAAAAAAGAAACTGTAAGAGTTTTCATTATTACTAACTAATATGATCTGCACTAATTTAGGGCTTATTCGGATGTCTCAATTTCCATGAGAACTAGTGAAATTTGAGGCTAACAGATATAAATAAGAGTAGAACTAGGGTGTTCCTAAGTTCACCAAACCCCTTTGTGAACTCAACTCTAAAACCCATCGGATTGGCTTCAAACGACGAATCCAAACCGTTGAAATCCTTCTACCTTACGGGTGATGCGTCTACATGTGAAAATTTTAAACTTTCAATTTAATTTAGTATAAAGTCAAGTGGTCAAAATTAGAAGGTTTATAAATTAATTTTAATGCATTCATTTTTTGGACCCATTTTGACCACTTGACTCTATACAAAACTAATTTAAAATTTTAAAATTTTCACATGTAGATGCATCATCGTAAGGTAGAAGGATTTCAACGGTTTGGATTCGTCGTTTCAAGCCAATAAATGAATACACATAAATTTGAGGCTAACAGATATAAATGAATACACATAAGCTGAAAATAATTATTATGCATATCTGAATTTTTATTATTTCAAAAAATATACGTATTAAATTATAAACTATAAAGTACATCATTTTGAGGTCTTTAACATGAATATGTAAGGATATGCAATATTGATTGACCAAAAGATGAAATGATTTCATTGAAAAAAGGTTCAATAAAATTATTTTAAAATTTACTTCTTATGGTCGTAACGAGTAATTTCTAAATTCATGCATAATTATGAAAAACAAACATCTCACTCTAATTATTGTGTTTGTATACTAATTAAAGCAGATTTATTGTGTTTGTATACTAATTAACCACCATAATAAAAACAACTTCCTTTTGAAAAAAAAATATTTAAAAAGAAATTCAAATTAAGATCGTTGTAGAACGGAAGTAGGCACTCTTGTCAAATCATTAGATTCACCGAAAACAAAATTTAGGGATTCATAAAATAAAATGAAATACTCAATCCTGAGAATAGGAAATGCAAATTAAACCATGTGTGTAGTCTAGATGGGGTTGGTAGATGGATTCTCTTTAATTCTTCTTTTTTTTATTAATAGTCTGATATGAAAATATTTGTTACAGATTTGCACAGAGAGGCTGCCACAGGAAATCCGAAGAAAATATGGGAGAAGGTGATGAGTGCGCATCCTCAGAGTCTCTGATATCATTTATTTTGCATAGAGTGAGTCTATGGTACTATGTATAGCACAATTTAGTTTGTAATACGAATTAATATTTTCGTTTTCAAAATTTTAACGATCGATTTGAACCGTTCAAGATAATTTTCTTATGAATATGTACTTGCGGATCGAATTTTATATTTTTTTAGAATTTTTTTACTATTTTTTAAGATAGGTTGAAAATCATTATTTTTGAGTGGTCCAGAATTTTCATATTAAGTAATTTTCTACTTATCTTATATTTCGAATAGTGCGTACCCACTATTCGACAACTACTACATGTTCAGATTCTCTATGACATGATCTTCAAATATTGTGTATTGAAGCTTCATAACAGTAACTTTTTTTTAATCTGCTCCAGGCAAAGCACCACAGGCAATTGCTCATAGATTGTTTATGTTTGCATATCAGACCCTGGTAATTGGTACAGTCACGGATAAGTTCTGAAAAGTATGATTATAATCTTCAGATGTTTATATCTTGTCATATGAATATTGGATTCGCATAATTGTTTTTTTTCAAAATGTTCATACATTCTATAAGAACATAATGTTCATACATTTCCATGCTATGTTCATATCTTTATTTAACTGTTTTTTTGTTTAAATCACAAAAACTAGATTATTTTTATCTTAAATTGATTTGTGCGTAATATTATTTCTTCTCGCAAAGCATTTAGATATAAGAGAAAACTATATATGTTTTGTGTTATCTCATATTAATTGAATGAAATTATTTCGGCAAATAAGTGATGTGCAAGTTAATATTAATGCAATTTTTGTTAGGTGAATCGTGCTTTGTTGACAATTATATGTATGTTATTAATTGATTATAATGATTTGTAGATTACTTGACAAAATAGGTTTATTCAAAGTATATGTTTCATAAACAAAAATACTATATCATTTTGTATATTACATCTATTCTTAACAATAAGTCCTTGGCTCAAGATATGTTAGTAGGTACACCATCGTACAAACTCTTATATATTCTCATTTGGATCACTCTCCGTACTGATTGGAACAAAGAGGTAGCTGCATTTATTTAATTTCTATCAAACTTAATGATCAATTTAATTTAACAAAATAGATTCATAATCTTTTGGCTTACTAATGCAAAGATTATATATGAACATGAAACATTCCGAAACATAAAAAAGGAGTATACATACATATTTTATTTTTAATGAGTGTAAATCCTGCACAAATGAATACATAATTTATATTTTATTCGCATTAGAGGTGGATCTACACTTAACCTAGGGGGTGCTAGGCCACCTCAAGATTTTAAAAATTTTAATTACATATATTAAAATTTAATTTAATTTAAATTTCCACAAAATGTTTTTATATTTCAGCTCTCCTCAAAAAATATTATACTAGATGTATGCTTGTAATCTAGGGGGGTCATGACTCCCTCACTACAAGTACACATAAAATGCTACATGTGTGTTTGTAAGTTAGTGTGACCAATGACGGATGAGTAATTAAAAGGTCCTCAAGTGAGATAATGAGATGTCACATCCCTACCTAAACCATGTAATACTTATTTTAATTTAATAGTCCTTCTAAGAAAATTATTTGAATTTCAGCTTATTTTTCAATTGACAATTATAAAATAAATTTTACTTAAGATATCGCTAGCTAGCTAATTCGTATATGCATGCATGGTTCACGTTTTTTATAAAATTTGAATTTATACATGGTTAATTTACAAGGTTCGTTCTTAACAAACGTAAATTATGCACTAATTTATACATGATTTGTACTTTATTCGCACTATAAATCAATGTAAATCATATTTTAGTTAGCACGAATGAAGTCAAAAACTATGTATCAATTACTGTTTACAAATGATGTATAACTTATGTTGTTGTTTGAAAAATAAAAATAATTAAATACTTTATTAAATGTTGCTTAACCATTTTTTAATTAAGACAAAAGGTTTTGTAACGCCTTCCAAATTTTGCATTTGTGACAATGGTGTAACATTATTTGAAGTATCAATATATTTTTCTTTTTAATATTTATAAAAAGAAATAAGTTTGTATAATTAAAGTCACCCTTAAATTTTATAAAATTTTATAATATTAAATAATATTTTAGTATATGGTTCACATTAATTAATGAATTATATATAATTTGCACTTCAATTCAAAAGTACAAAATATATAAATTTTTGGATTTCTTTTTATTTATTTTCTCATTTCACGTGACTAGGTAATTAAAGGGCGTTTTTTCCTTACGACAAAAGATAATGGGAGCTTTAGAAGTCATGGCAAATTTTGAAAAAGCAAATCCACTATACCCACGCGTGATAATGTGAAATTTGTTGGTCAAAAGTGACAAATTTTTTATTGACTTACCCAATTTGTACTAAATATGCACCCAAAAATATTATGCACACCCAAAAGCGTTCTTATATGTATATCAAAACATTAAAAATACTTAGAAACCAAAACTCAGACCGGAAAACAAAGTAAACAAAAAATTGAAACTTGCAAAAAATGTAACTTTAATTTATTACCAGCTTTTTGGACATTTTTTTCATATTTTTTTATATTATTACTTTTTTTGATTAAATTTTTACATTATTACTTAATTTTTAATTATTTCGTAGCAAGATTTCAGAAAAGGAATTAAAAAATCAACACGGCATGCCGAAATAGGCCTTTCCAAGTCGTGTTATGCTGATAAACGTGTTGTGTTAAGCTTCATCACTGTGTGGCACGACACGACACTAGATGTTTCAAAATTTAGACGTGTTGGAATGGCACGCGTTCCAAACATGCCTAAATACGGCAAGCCGGAACACAGCACGGCACAGCTTCAATAAACTATCTCAGAAAAAATTATACGTATGAAATTATTATGCATATTTGAATTTTTATAATTTAATAAAATATACATATGAAATTAAAAACTATAAAGTAGATAATTTTGGGTGTCTTTCAAATTCATATGAATATGTAAGGATATGCAATATATATATTGATTGACCAAAAGATGAAATGATTTCAATGAAAAAAGGTTCGATAAAATTATTTTAAAATTGAATTCTTATGGTTGTAACGAGTAAATTTGTAAATTCATGCATAAATGAAAAACAAACATCTCACTCTAATTATTGTGTTTGTATACTAATTAAAGTAGATTTATTGTGTTTGTATACTCATGTGCATGAGTTGGTTCTGCTGTTCATTATGACACTTAGAAGACCTTTCAATTCCCTCGTCAACTGTGATAGCTCTGGTCAATTACCCAATTGCGCGACCATTAATTTATTTCTAACAATTATTAAAGATTATCATGATCCTCCTATATATAAATGAGGCCACGTACTCTATTGAAGCCATCAATTAATATTCACACAACAGATCAAGCAATGAAGTTATTATTGGCAGTAGCCCTTCTGGTTCTGGTTTTGGTACCATTACAGTGGGAGAATGCATGTGTGAGCGGGTCAGACTCAGACTCAGACTCAGTACAGTGCAGGGAAGAGGAGAGGTTGGCTCTTCTACACATCAAAGCTTCAATTCACTTTCCTATTCACTCTTTAGATGGCAAGTGGGAAGGCAAGGAGTGCTGCAGATGGGAAAGAGTCACCTGCCATCCAATCACCCGCCACGTCACTCAACTTGACCTCGGTGTTTACGATGATGATGACTGGTTCGATGTTGAGCATGGGGGTATTTTACTAAATGCGAGTATGTTCTTGCCTCTCCGTCAACTAAGATCTCTGTCATTATCTCTACATGGCATATACAATTGTACAGATGGTGCTGGTATGTATCTTCACGTTTCTTTCTTCTTTAAGCATTTTGTTGATTAATTAACAATGACATTACAAGAACTAATTAACGTACTTCTCATTTTGCTTTACCATTTGTTTTGGGTACGGGTACTTAACATATTTGCTTAATTTCTGAAGACTATAAAACTTTTTAACTGATTGCTCAAATTTTAAAACAACTTACTTAAGGGTGTCAATGGGTACAGTATGGATCGGGTGGAGGCATTTTCATACTCATATCTATTAAAATTTGACCTTATCCTACCCTTACCCATTAATATTATCGGGTAACAAAATAGTAGCAGATGAATAATGGATAATACTAATATAATAAGAGGAGGGATCCAATTACACCCTTATGTTATGACTTTACTTGTGCGTTCGAACTTAATTGGTCACTTACGGTGTACAATACTCAATCGATTCGGTTGGCTCGGTCTGTCCAACTCAGTTCCGATTGAGCGTAAGTATTTACGGCTAACTTAATTTAATTAAATTCGGCATAACTAATTTATTTATAACTTTTAATTTGAAGATAAACTGTTTTAATTAAATTCTCTAAGTATTTAAAAAGAAATCATATTTACTTATAAGATTAAAACACATAAATAATTTATTAAGTTAAATATTGCGATTATTAACCGCGTTCTAATGTTCATAATGTAAAATACGTATTTTACTTAATTTCTCTAATAGGTCAATTTAATTTATTTCTAAGTATGTATATAAAATAAACCACGTCATTAACCAATTTTTATAACAATCAAAATAATACGAATTTTTTAATATGTTGTTAATTTAATTGTCCTTATTAATTAACAACATATTTTATATTCCTTTAAATTTTTAGAATGTTTAATAATATTATTACTAATATTAATACTAAATAAAAATACTTAATTAAGTTAAAACTTAATTTAATTTAATTTAATTTAAATGTGTTAATTCTAATTAAGGACTTTTAATTTTTTTTATCATTTATTTAAAAATCTAAATCCATGGTCAATTCTAATTTAAATTCATTGGCCCAGGTTATTAAAACAATTTGCATGCGTATATGATTTTCGGATTGGGCCCCATTTCAATTTTCCAAATTTCATAACCGACGACTCCATATTTTAATTATCCCATTTCTTACAATTCAGCCCCTCTAAATAAGAAAATTACTACACATCAAGAATTTACAACTACACCCCTTAATCTTATACAAATTACGTTTGGGTCCCTATAAGTACCAGAATCGTAACAGAGCCAGAAAACACACTGGTACCGACATAGTACCAGTCAAGCAAAACAGCACAAACAAACAAGACAGCCACCAAGGCCGTATCAGAACAGAGACAACACAAGCCAGCACACACAACCAAAAAGGCTGGTACTGGTATCGTTCCAGTCAGCCAAAACAGAAGGCAAAACAGGGCAACAAACAGCAAGGCAGCACAGCACAGGAACCAGCAAAGACTGGTACGGACAGTATACCAGTCACGCAAAACAAGAGGCAAAAATCATCATCGCCAAGAAATTCAACAACTCGTGCGAGACATTGAATGAATCAAAATATACGACAATTTCTCTTCAAGCACAAATCAACAATTAAAAAGGGCTCGAGTATTTACCCGAATGGAGAGGAAACCGCAACAAGGAAACAACAAGCAAGGGCAAGAGTTTTTCTCAGCGGATGAGCGAATAAGAGAGCCGAAAAACAAATCAGAGAGAGATAGAGGTAGTTAACCCGAACAGCACCTCACTGCCTCTCCAAAGTCAGCCAACAAGCAAGGGTAACACCGAACAGCGCCAGCAAATCAACCTCTAGGGTTCCGATTTGTCAGCGCATGAGCGAATAAGAGAGCCGAAAAACAAATCAGAGAGAGAGAGAGGTATTTAACCCGATAAGTATCGCGACAGAGGCAAAATAGTCAAGGCGTCAGACGTTCTCTGACGGCCGTACCGTCCAAGTCATCGCGCCACGAGGGCGATGCGACAGCGGTAGGTCGAGTGGCGACTTTCGTACCCAAGAAAGCGAGGCGGGACCTTCCGTTTCCTTCTCCAGAAAGGAAGCGAGGGAGATGGTAGGGCCGGCGTAACATAGAGGGAGCAAGAAGGCGAACGGGAGGGTGCGGCGCACCTCTAAGGGAGAGCGAGAATTTGTATGTGTCACTAAAATTTATAATAATATTGTTATTATTATAACTTCGTAATCATAATCGTGTCACTAAAATTTGTATTTTAAATTATACAACACTAGAATCCCCTCGTACCCTTTTATGCATTTCGAATCTAATCTGTTTTAATGTGTTTAAAATTAGAATTTTTATTTGAGTTTAAAATTGTCGTTATAATGTTTGAATGTGTTTGTTAATTAGCTAATTTTTTTAATTAGTCTAAATTTGTAATTTGCTAGTTAATAAATAACTTTAAAATTTCCGACTATAACAATACGGGTCGAATAAATGGCTAAAAAGATACCATTGACACCCCTAAACTTACTTATCGATGATATCTAACATTTCTAGGAAAAGGTCATAATAAATGAATTTGTAGTAAATTAAGGCACCAAGCCTTTACTATAAATTACTTGCACTTTCCAATTGTATTTCATAGATGTGAATTTTCTTATAGAACAAGTGCAATAAAAAAAAAAAACTAAAACAACCTCCAAAATGCATATTTACCTTAGTTTATTAGAATAAGTACTGATCAATTTCAGGTTTATTCGTGTTAAGAAAAGAAGAAAGAAATAAACAAATCCATGCAATTTTTCGTTTGTTCTTTTTCAGGACTTGAAACATGGTCCAATTTAACTGAGTTGGAGATTTTAGACCTTTCTTACAACCAATTGGACGGAAGCATCATACATGATTTAGCAAGTGTTCCATCACTTCGTAAACTCGACCTCAGTGATAATTATATACACAACAGTAGTGATCTGCCCATCAACGGTAACAAAATTAAGTTAATTAATTAATGTTTATTTATTTAATTTATTGATTAAGAATGGTTCTCCATGTATTCATGCATGATCCATCTTTTGTATTGAATGACATATACTTAATTTATCAAATACCACCTATTCTTTTGTCAGGGTTTGAATCTTGGTCCAACTTAACTAAGCTACAGATGCTAGACCTTTCATTCAATGACGACCTCCCTGGAAGCATCATTTCCTCCTTGGCCAAAGTATCATCACTTCGAGCACTTTATCTGGATGATATTTATATCGGAGGCAATATTAATGTCCATGTCAAAGGTAACCTCCATCTCATAAATGAACCATTTTATATTATATGACAGCAACAAGTCTTCTCTTATATATTTTCTTAAATCTTACCGATATTTTAATGGAACAATCTGACAGAGCTTATAAATGCACTAAATTTGGAGGTGCTTAGTCTACACTTTTGTGGGCTTTCTGGGAGTTTACCCTATTTCGGACATTGGTCTTCTCTAAAAGCCCTTTCGTTGGCGTACAATGATCTGAATGATACTTTGTCATTAGAAGGTAATTATAATGTAATACACAATTGAACCTTGTTGTCAATAGGAAAGAAGTTATAATTTCTGCAGTATCTCTACACCGGTAGATCATAGATCTTAATTAGTCATTTACTAATGGTAGGGCTGCAATGAATAGTTAGATAAGGGCCCGGTTATATTTTTACTTATCTTAATGCATATTAAGGAAACTTTGCAATTCTCCTTGAAGACTTGAACCATTGCTTTGGGCACTTTAAAATAATCTCAACAGTCTTCCACTTATAAATTCTCTACTTCATATCTGAACAATCGATATATATTTTTAATTTATGTAATTCAGTCCATAAAATTAATGTTTATTTTTATATCTTTTTGTAGCTAGTTCTATATATGTGTTTCAGCTATAACACCGAGTCTTAAAACCAAATAAAAAACAGAAAAAAAAATGAAAACATAGAAATGAAGAAACGCTAGCTATCTCATAATTGACCTCATCGGTTTCACCTGAGTAATATATCTTATTTAATGATATCTTTCTTGTTAACATTAATTATAGGACTGTGCCGGCTGAAGAATCTCGAAGAGTTAGATCTTTCATATAACAGTTTCGCTGGGAATATTCCTTCTTGTATGGGGAATCTTTCTTCTCTTAAGCTACTCGACTTGTCATCTAATCAATTGCAAGTAAATTTTCCTTCATCCATTTTTGAGAGACTCGTGTCCCTAATGTACCTTTCCCTATCTGGTAACCAGCTTGAGGGGACTCTATCAACAAGGGCATTTTTTAATCATTCTAATCTTGAAGTTTTGGGGCTCTCAACAATGGCATTGAACTTCCGAGTCGAAGCTGTGAATCTACCTTTTCAGCTTCAGGTTCTTGAACTCGCTAATTGCACTCTTGATGTTGAGCCCACTTTCTTGTATTCTCAGTATAAATTACGAGTGTTGGACCTCTCTAATACTGGCTCCAAGGGTCCTATTTCAGCTGTGTGGTTGTTGTTAGAAAACAATACGAACTTGATCAAATTAAATTTGCACAAAAACCTATTCACGGGGTCTCTTCAACCTCCATTTTTAACTCATGAAAAACTCTCAATATTAGATATATCTAACAACCATCTTAGCGGAGAATTACCGGGCAACATTACCACTAAGCTTCCAAATTTATTGTACCTCAGCTTATCAAAAAACTATTTTCAAGGTCCTCTTCCTCTCATTCTTACAAGCAATCTCCAAAATCTAGATTTATCTAGTAACAATTTCACTGAGGATATACATATTAGTTTTTCGAGGATTCAGCCTTCTTTTCCCAAATTTATGGATCTATCAAATAATAACTTCTATGGATCTTTCACTAACAACTTGAATTTTACTCAAGGTTCAACATTATTGGTAAATGATAATAACATAAGTGGAGAGATTCCTTTTAGTATTTGCAATACCAGTTTCGAAGTGTTGGACATCAGTAACAATGAACTAAATGGTGTTTTACCTGATTGCATTGGAAGAGCTTATATTTGGGCGTTAAAGTTGAGTGGAAATCATTTAGAGGGATCATTACCGTTGTGGGAGATGTCTGTTGGGCAAGAGCGTTGGTTGCTTGACCTTTCAGATAACAAGCTTTCTGGATCAATTCCTCCTTGGTCTAATGACACAACCATAGAAATTATAAATGTGAGCCAAAACAACCTAACTGGAAACTTTCCGATAACATGGCTGAATATTTCTAATATATATGCCATTGACATTGGGGAAAATAATTTATCTGGAGAGCTTCCAATTGGTATGAAATCCAATCTCAGTATGCTCCTAGCAAGAAAAAATATGCTTGGAGGACATATACCAGAAGAAATATGTCAATTCAAATATTTACGCATACTAGATCTGTCCCACAACAATCTTTCTGGAGAAATACCATCGTGCATTATAGATATGGGATCAACAGCCGATGATTTCTCAATTAGTGAAAACACAAGATATGAAGATGTTCAAGAAGGGGAGTTCCTGAACTTCAGTGATGCCAATTTTCTCTTACACGGTGGATATTATGTCAACATGGATGGTGCAAAATTATCAAATTTTGGATTGGAACTTGTGTTAAAAGGAAGGTTAGATTTATATTTGGAAGATAATTTACAAATGGAGTGTATAATTGATCTGTCCTCGAACGGACTAGTAGGCAACATTCCCGAAGATATCGGTCGAATGAATTGGTTAATAACACTGAACTTGTCGAACAACCATTTAAGCGGTGCAATACCAAATTCCATATCCAATTTGCACCAATTAGAAAATTTGGACCTCTCCCATAACTCTTTGACGGGAGAAATACCGAGGG
Organism: Carex kokanica; assembly: GCA_025461125.1. NCBI lineage: Eukaryota > Viridiplantae > Streptophyta > Magnoliopsida > Poales > Cyperaceae > Carex > Carex kokanica. The sequence continues at coordinate 406,228 of JAJGRX010000901.1, forward strand.
AAATAACTAAACTAAACTTCCTAACATCCTTCTCTGTGGCATATAACGACTTATCCGGCCCTACATTAGGTGTAGAAGCACAGTTTAGTACATTTGATAATAGCAGCTATGAAGGCAACCCGAATCTTTGTGGGCCTCCCCTGCCAAAAAGTTGTGTCCCTACTCTTGGCATAACACAGCTTTCCCCTAATGAAATGAGTGACAACCAAAGGTATGACGGTACCGATTTTCTCATATTGTTCGGTTCTTTCTCCCTTTTCTTTGTGGTCAGTTTTTGGTGTTTCATGGTTGTTCTTTATTTCAAGAGAAATTGGCGTTATGCTTTGTTTACTTTGGTGGACCAGTATGGTGATATGATATATGTGAAGGTTGTTCTTTCGACTAGAAAGATTGGAGCTGCTCTAACTCGGAGGGGTAGTTGAAGGATCATTTGTTTTAGTTTTAATTTGGAAGGATATGTTTTATTTTATGTTTTCTGAATAAGTACTTAATATTTATCTATGATGTATTGTAAATTTTTATGAACTTTTTTCATTGGCTTGAAAAAATATGTAAGACAAACTTTTGCATATTTTTTTTATGCTGATACATTTCTTACAAATTTCTCGAGTGCTCTATAATTGTCATTATTCGTAAACTAAGCCCATTATGTGATATTATGTAAAGTAGGAAATATCATATGATTCTATACACAATTCTGGTTGAACAATTAATAATCCCAACACTAAGACCCAAATTAAAAAAAAAAAAAAAAAACAGAAGACAAGCCTGATTTGATTGGAGTTTCCAATGGACAGTCCATATAAGGCCCAAAATTGAAAAGGAGGAAAACAAAATGAAAAGCTAGTTTGGTAATGAAGCATGCTACGATACTTGAAAAGATATTTTATACAGAACAATAAAAGAAAGTTGGTCTTGATCTCCCTTTCAAGGATTATTAATTACTTGTTCTAAGAAATTAAACAAAATAGATACTATCTACATTAAATAATGCCTTTCCATATGTTATGTAATTTGAGGCGACCTTTTGATATTAATTCGATCCTAATTAATGAAACCAAACAAAAAAAAATGTATTTGAAACAGCAATTAATATATGTTTGAATACCATTGCCGTTTTAGATCTTAAACATAGTAATTTGTTAGAGTGAACGAATCAATTCAATTTAGTAACAATTAATATAAACAAATAAAGTCGCATGGACTTTGGGAATCGGCATTTATATAAATATGCATTGCATACGACTATACGAGCATCACATGTTTTTCTTTGTTACAATTAGCATCCTACACATAATTAATTAATTTACCACCCAAATTATATCCCTAAAAGATTATAATTAAATGAAGTGTTGAGCTTCTCCTACGGCGCCATCTACTCATCAACTCATGAGTCATCACAAATTAATTAATTAACTTTAGATCTTCTTCCCATCAATGGATCGCTCCAATTATGTAGTGATGCAGCTACCACAAAATCAGCGAAGGCCTTAATTATGTAGTGATGCATGCTCCGGTGGTTCAGTAAGAGGCGGGATTGTAACAACGGTGTTTCAAGCAATCCCGCTTCATTAATTAATTTACCACCCTAAACCCTAAACCCGCAACGACCCCGAACAGCCCCCAGGCTTTGAGCACATGGTGGCTGCGGCAGCCTTTACCGACTATGATCAGCCCCAAGCACCTAACGAATCTCAACCGGATGAGCAAGTGGGTTCAAATTCGGGTAACATACATCTCACTTCCTACTCCCCATATGCAACTGAATCGAGCAAATGCGAATTTGTGGATGAAATGCGAGCATGTAGAGAGGAATGTGAAAGAGAGGAGGAATTGCTAGAACAAGAAAGGGCTTACCAAAGTGCTCTTGCGGACCCCAACCAAGCTCACCTATTCCGGCAGCAAGAAGAGGAGTTGGCGGCACTAATAGCCGTACCTGTGGTGGCTGTGGATGAGCAAGCACCTACAGAATCAGCCAAACAAACTCAGCTGAGGCGAAGTGCGTGTATATTAAAGCAAGGAGACAAGGCGGTTAAGCATTACACGCCTAAAAAATCAAGAATTGTCAAGTCTCCAAAGGGGAAAAAGATAACACCAAAATCTCTCGATCCAAAGCGCAAAGAGGAGTTAATTAAGGCTTTACAGGAAGACACTCTAGCCGATAATCCTCTCCAACAGCCTTTTATAGATGGAACTGACATCCTTTGCGGCCTACCCGGGGGACTCGAACGCGGTGCTGGCAGCAGTGCTCGGCATAACCTGGAAGGAGAGCTGAACCAAGGCGCGGGTCTGGAGCAGGGGCTTGCATCACTACATAATTAAGGCCTCTTACTGAACCGTGATTCAGTAAGAGGCGGGATTGCATACGACTATACGAGCATCCTTCAACAATTTAATTGATGAGGCGGGATTGCTTGAAACACCGTTGCAAGGTAGAACTTTCACATGGTCCAATAAGAGACCTCGCTCAACTTTCTCGAAATTGGACAGGGTTCTCCTGTCGGGCCATTGGAATATTTTTGGAACATCATTTACCTTGTGTGATTTACCAACCACTGCGTCAGACCATACTCCTCTATCCCTCCGATTAAAACCACATGCCGATCGAGGGAAAAGGCAATTCAAATTTGAAAACTTTTGGCTAAAATATGAGGGGGTGCATGAGGTTGTTCAACATGCTTGGAACTCGGTCTCCAACAGAAACCCCGGGAAAAATATCCAGTACAAAATTTATGCAGTACAACGCCCGCTCAAATCATGGGCTCAGGCTAAGTTTGGCAAAAGAGAAACCTACCTGTCCAGGTCGAAATGGGTTCTACAACGATTAGGTAGAGTTGAGGAACGCAGAGAGTTGAATGCGTTTGAATTCAGACTCAGAATTCGGCTACGAGAACACATTTTTACACTTGCTAAGGATAAAGAGGCAAAATGGAAACAACGCTCGGGGAATACGTGGCTTAAATTGAGGGATAAAAATACGAAGTATTTCCACGCGGTGGCCAACGACAAGAAGAACACTAATACAATGGCAAACATCAGTGATGAGGGTGGAAACGCGATCCCGGCACCTCAGATGGTGCAATACTTACATAACCATTTCAAAAGTCTATTGGGTAGGACTAAGGAAGAATTCATGACATTCTCTTTAATGGGCAGGGTGGGACCAAGCCTAACTGACGACCTTAGGATCCTCGATTATCCGATTGAGAAAAAGAGGTAAGGGATGCAATAAATGCAATGCTAGCAAACAAAGCTAGCGGACCGGATGGCCTTCCGGTGGAGTTTTTCAGAGTCTTCTGGGATATCGTCAAGGTGGATATCATGACTCGGCTGCACCATCCTGTCCCCTCGATGGGAAGACTTAATAAGGCAGCAATCACTCTCATTCCAAAAAAGATGAACCCGACCTCCGTAGTGGATTACAGACCCATTAGTGTCATCAACATGGTGGCAAAAATAGTTACGAAGGTCTTGGCAAACAGACTTCAGCCCCACCTTCAGAACCTCATCACTCCAAACCAAACGACTTTCGTTAAAGGAATATCCTTGATGGAATCATTCTTATCAGCTAGGGAGTTCCTGGCTTTCTGCTCAAAGGAAAAACTGCCGGCAATACTATATAAGGTGGATTTTGAAAAAGCTTTCGATACTGTGGACTAGTGTTTTTTGATAAACCTTCTCATTGAGTGTGGTTTCCCGCCCAAGTGGATTCCATTGTCCTAAATTCCCTAAAATCTTCATCCTCTGCTATCAGGGTTAACGGTTCCCTTATGAATTATTTAATACACCGAAGGGGGCTACGGCAGGGGGACCCCCTATCCCCAATGTTGTTTATATTGGTGGCGGATTCTCTAAACAGATTCCTCCACAATGCTAGACCACTAATGCCTCACCATATCTTCCTACCGCCAGAAACAATTCAATTTGCCGACGATACAATAATCATAGCTGAGGCACATCCGTTAACCATAAGGATAATACGAAGGACGCTAAGGATATTTTCAGATCTTTCGGGTTTAAGGATCAACCAATCAAAGAGTACATTTGTCCCAATTGCAATACCGAGTAACCTCACTCAGGTCATTCGGGATATCCTATCCTCCCCGCCGTCGCAGCTACCGATCAAATATCTTTGATTGCCACTAATAATCAAAAAACAGAAGTGAATACACTATCAGCCGATGTTAACAGCAGTTCAGAGTAAAATGAAAGGTTGGACGTCAAACTTGCTATCCTATGGAGGTCGAGTAACATTGGTCAAGGCGGTGTTGTCAACAATACCCCTGCATTACATGCAGGCACTTAAATTACCAAAGGGAATTATCAAACAGCTGGACAAAATGAGGAGGGGCTTTCTCAGGAAAGGCAACCAATCGTGCAAAGGCATTAATTGCCTTGTAAATTGGGCAAAGGTTTGCTCCTTAAAACAAAATGGGGGCCTTGGAATAATTGATCTTCGCTCGCAAAATGATTCATTACTAACCAAATGGTTATGGCGAATTGAAGCAGAACCAGATGGATTATGGGCCACAACAGTCAGGAGACTGTTGACAGTGGCGGATATCCAACCTATGCCGGACTCATCTTTCATCTTCAAAGATCTAGCTACTTTGATCCCGTTTTTTACGGCATCAACATTTCATGAAAACGGTATCAAATGGAGATGGACGGCTTCGAGGATTTTTTCATGTGCATTTGCGTATAGAGCAATGCAGCACAGGGGTGTAATCGAGGGGATACCGATGACATGGAAATTGAAGATCCCAATGAAAGTCAAGATTTTCACCTGGTTAATAATGCTAGCAGACATGATTTTAACGCAGGAGGTGCTTTTATACCGAGGCTGCAACATTCTCCATGGATGCCACCTATGTACATCACAATCCGTTGAAACACGAGACCACATCATGTGGGATTGCACTTACTCGATGAGATTTTGGAGGGGGATCTGTGCCCACTACAACGTGGCAGCAGCGGGGGGGGGGGGGGATGCAGACCTACTTAGGTCCTGGTCGGAGGAGAACGACCACCTCAACCACCTGGGGAAATTGCTAAGGGGACAGCTATGGGCGGCTGGAGTTTGGGCATTGTGGAGAGAGCGGAACAGGAGATTATTCTCCAACAAAAGGCGACCGGTGGCTTTGTTAATTAATGATACAACTCTTGAGATACTCATGTGGTCAAAAAGCGTTTAGATCCACATCTTTTGTTATGGAATTTTGTGCATTATTAGCGGATTTAGATGCTAGGTAGTGATAGGTTATGGCACAGTGGCATCGTGGTACTGAGGCTACTTTAAATATGTAAATATCATCTTTTTTATCAATATATCGTTAGTGGCAATCTTCGCCGCCAACTTTAAAAAAAAAACAAAAAAACAAAACAATAGCTCTTCTAACCAGTCCCAATCCAATGCTTGAAATCGATGATGGGCCTTTATTTCTCTCTCTTTTTATTTTATTTAGCTAATTAAGGCCTAAGCAGCAATTAAGGCAGTGGGCAAAGAGAGATTTGCATCTGCTTTGAGTTAATTTATTATTAAATTTAAATTTAGTTCGGTTTTCTTGTCATAATTAATTAATGGTGGGAGTGGGGGGAAGAAATGAATTAGAGATGAGTTTCCATATCTCGTATGCAACGGTAAAAAAGATTTTAATTTATTGAGCTTTGACTTGACTGATACATGTCATGCATGTTGCTTGTTGCTTGTTGCCTCTCTCTCAACTCTCAACTCCCAGGTCAAAGATATATATCCATTTAAATTAATTGGTTGCACAATTTATTTATTTGTATTTTTATGGCTTGGAATTGGATGTATGTTATCATTCCTGTCAATTAATCAATTTGCTAATTACTAATTATGTTATATACCCCGAACAAATTCTAAATTTCTAATTGTAGTCAGTGTTCATCCTAATCAGTTCAAAGGAAAAAAAATAAGTCAATGAATATATAAATGGATAACAAAAGAATTTGAGAAGAAAATACTTCCTCATCACTATCCACCTCATAAATCAAACCTAGATTCATCTTGAACACATATATGGTTGCCAGAAATAAATTTGTAGTATGTAAATATAAATATAATAAATATTCTTAAAATTTAAATAGAATGAAAATCACAAATTAACTTTTGAGTGGCTCCAAGATATACTTTCAGCTATAACATTCATTAATAAAAATTGTACAGCCTTTTTTTCTAATCTTAATGGAAAAGTCGGTAGCCATTGCTAACTGACCTTAAAAAAAACATTCATTAATAAAGCTTCAAATTTTGAGAGTTGAGAGATGGATAAAATGTAGGGGTGAAAACGGAGCGCATACAGAGCGGTTAGTGGTAAAATCATACTATATTTTTTTTAAAATTTTGCGGATACAGATACGGATTGAATATTAAACAGATACAAATACGGATACAAATATAGGTACGTATCGGATTGGATATTTATTAAAAAAATATAAAAAATATTATTAAAAAATACTAAAGTTCATAATATCCATTATAATGACGAATAACATAATTTTTTCATAATATATATAAAACTATATGATATATGAGGAGGGATCCAATTACACCTTTTTTGGTGACACATCATGACACCGTTTTTTATATAGGTCAATTTTGCAATTTCAAAATCCAAACAGTCGATCCGAACCGTTCAACATGATCACCATATTAAAATGTACTTGGAGATCAAATTTTACATTTTTTTGAATTTTTTTACTATTTATTAAGATGGTTACAAAATCGCTGTTTTTCAATGGTCTGAAAACAACGATTTTTGTAACCATCTTAATAAATAGCAAAAAAATTCAAAAAAATGTAAAATTTGATGTCCAAGCACATTTTAATATATCCATCATGTTGAATGGTTTGAATCGACTATTTGAACTTTGAAAATGGTAGGTGTCAAAGTGTGTCACCAAAAAAGATATAATCGGATCCCTCCTCATGATATATATCTACTATTCGGATACGCAATCAATAATCAGTTAAATTTTCAAACATCAGAAAGTAAAACTTGTTGGAACAAATATTCCAGAACATATATATTTTATTTTTTGGACTACCAAGTTAATTTAAAACTTGTTCAGATGAGGAAGAATACTCGTCAAATTGATTTCAGATATATCAAAATCAAAAGAAAATCGACAACAAAGGAAAAAAGGACCCAAATATAGTCCGTGGAATGAATGCTCTGATACCATATGTCACACCCCAGATTTTGACTATCCAGAGCGTGATTATAACATCATCATCTCACTTTTCCTTGGCCCGTCAACCTACGTCCCCAACAGAAAGGAAAACAAAATAACAAAACAGAGTAAGCTACAAAGCTCAGTAACCAGTTATTTAACGACGCGCTTCTCTATAATTGGCTTAATTTAACAACCATTCAAAAAAGCCGGATTAATCCACACAAATACACATCAAATTATGCATGCATATTTAACCGGTGATAGCACGTCGGTCTAGGTTCTCCGTAAAACAAGTCACATCATTTTCAACCATTGAACCCGATTGCAACTAGCATTCCCCGCATATCGGTCCCGACCACGACTAGCAGCCCCCGTGTATCAGACAAATCAAATTCTAACCTCAGACCTGCTATCCCGTTAAATATGCCATCATAATCCAATATGCAATACCAATATCCAAATCCACCATACAAAACGAAAACACATATTATAGAGAAGTCCGGTTACCTGATAACGAAATATTCGGAATTTCAAATCGGATTGCAACGATGGTTCATAATCACTGCGACGTAGTCAGAATTTGAATCGGACAAAAAAATCAAATATCAATATATGTGATGATAAATTCTCTTTATTTCTTTCTATCTGTCTTTTTTTTCTCACTTTTCTATTTGGTTTTTGTTTGATTTGTTTTTCCGAAGAGAATGAGAGAGAGACAGAGACAGTATTAAGACAGAGAGAAGGGATTAATTAAAAGAGGTTATGGATCAGTGAGGCGCCTCTTGATTTATTTTATTTTATTATTATTTTACTCTACAGGAGAGAACTGATTTTGTAGAGGTTACGGGGTTGAAAAGGGTGCCACGCTGGCATATTTTTTTTTTATACAATCTAATCCTTGAAATATATAACTATTAGGATAAAGATTTTTTTCCCCCGGCTCCTATCCCCCATTCATCCCCCAATCATTAATTATCTAGGGGACCACAACTTCAAGCACAAAAAGACAAAAGAAAACGTGTATCAATCATTAATTACGTGGGGGACCGCTTATATTTGAAAAAATTTATAACTGACGCGCATAAGTATTCATATATAATACATCAAGTATTCATATATAATATATTAAGTATTCATATCTAAGATATCAAGTATTTAAAAAAAAAACTGGACACATTACTTATCCATCTTTTACACGTTTTTAGAGGTGATTTTTTTTCTCCGTTCACTCTAACCAATATTTCTAACAATCTATGAAGAATTTTGCGAATCTAAAATCACATACGTCTTCTACGCAATTTTCTCTTTCAAATGAGATCCATGATGAAGTACTTTTGAGTTATCCGTCGCGCAAGTATTCATACCTCGTAAAATTATTTATATCTCGTCGTGCAAGTATTCATACCACATCGAGCAAGTATTCATACCTCGTCGAACAAGTATTCATACCTAAGATATCAAGTAAAAAATGATTGAGTGGTAATGAAATTTCAATCGGTAAAAAATGAGTGAATGATGTGTCCAGTTTTTTATTTGTGAAATACTGATGAGGTATGAATACTTGCTTGATGAGGTATGAATACTTGTGCAACGGACAACTCGAAAGTATGTCATCATGGATCTCATTTGAAAGAGAAAATTGCGTAGAAGACGTTCATGGTTTTAGATTTGCAAAATTCCTCACAGATTGTCAGAAATATTAGTTAGAGTGAACGGAGAAAAAAAAACCACTTCTAAAAACGTGTAAAAGATGGATAAGTAATGTATCCAGATTTTTTTTAAATATTTGATATCTTAGATATGAATACTTCATGTATTATATATGAATACTTGATGTATTACATATGAATACTTGTACTCGCCGCGATAATAACGCGTTTTGTTTTGTCTTTTAGCGCTGAAATTTGTGGTCCCCTCTTAATTAGCAGTCAACAAAGACAGTTATTGACTGGGGAATGAATGGGGGATAGGAGCCGGGGGATAGTTAGTCGGTCCCTAACTATTATGTATAGATTGAAAGTAATTTAAAAAATATTAAATATACTTTACTTATTAAAATAGGCTGCTGAAGACATTTTTAGAAAACCTGCAGGCTCTCTTGATGAGCATAGATATGAACTTTAGCTTTCCGTAGCTATGTTCATATCTTTGCATATAAGACCACGATAATTTGTATAATAATCAATAAATTCTGAAAAGTATGATTATAATCTTCAGGTCGATGTTTATATTTTGTCGTATATATGAATATTGGATTCACATAGTTTTTTTTTCTGAATGTAGCTTTACGAACAAAATGAGTCTAATATTGAATAATTTCCATGCCCACATGATCTACATCATTTTATCCATGCACATGTAAAAAAATCATGACATTTCAATTTTGTTTTGGTTGTCATCAAGAGCATGGAAAAACGTACTAATGTGGATAATTTCTAGACGTTGATTTTTCAACTAGTTGATTCTCATAAGAACAAAATTTAAATGTGATAATTTTTTATGAGCACGTAGAGAAAATAACATAGATCACATCTAACAGTTTTACTTTGACGTTTATGTTTAAATTTTGAGTTATTAACATTTTAAAAATGAAGGCATAATGAAGACAAAAAACGAAGGCATTTGAACCCTCCTCTTTTTTTGAAAGCTACAATAATATACTTATAGTTTAACTTTAAAACTACATTAATTAATTAGGATTGAAATTCAACGAGTAAAAAGGAATTGATCTGCATACATACATATATATACATATATGTTATATTATATATATATATATATATATATATAGAGCTGGGCTTAGCTAAGCCATGGAGTAAAACGACTTGGTGCTCCACGCCTCATTATTTTCATTTTGAAAATCCAAACTACCGATCTGAACCGCTCAACATGATCTCCATATTGAAATGTGCTTGGAGACCAAATTTTACATTTTTTGGAATTTTTTTACTATTTGTTAAGCCACTTTGAAAATCGCTGATCCGGATGAACAGTAGCAAAACAGTAAAAAATTATGGACCAATGGATCAGCGATTTTCAAAGTGGCTTAATAAATAGTAAAAAATTTGGTCTCCAAGCGCATTTCAATATGGAGAACAACGTGAGCGGTTTGGGTCGGTAGTTTGGATTTTCAAAATGAAAATATGGCGTGGAGTACAAAGCGTTTTACTCCATGGCCTAGCTAAGTCCATCTCTCTCTCTCTATATATATATATATATATATAGTATGGTTATTGTACTTCGCGAAGTAAAACGAAGTTTTACTTCACGCTCATACTCCCATTTCCAAGATCCAAATAGTCGATCCGAACTGTTCAAGTTGTTCTCCATATTGAAATGTGCTTGGAGACCAAATTTTATATTTTTTGGAATTTTTTTACTATTTATTAAGCCATTTTGAAAATCGTTGATCCATTGTGAACAGTAAAAAATTATGGACCAATGGATCAATGATTTTCAAAGTGGCTTAATAAATAGTAAAAAAATTCGAAAAAATGTAAAATTTGGTCTCCAAGCACATTTCAATATGGAGAACAACTTGAACGGTCGGATCGACGTTTTGGATTTTGAAAATGGAAATATGAGCGTGAAGTAAAATATTGGTTTTACTTCATGAAGTACAATAGCAAAATTATATATATATATATATATATATAGGAATTGGCTACGGTGCTACGCGTAGCATAGAGAGCCTCCGTGCTACGGCTCAATATTTGAGTTTTCAAAATCCTAACGGTCGATCCGAACCGTTCAACATGATCTCCACATGAATATGTACTTGCAAACCAAATTTTACATTTTTTAGAATTTATTTACTATTTTTTTAGATAGGTAGAAAATCACTTGATCTGAAAATTTTTGTACCATTCAGATCAAGTGATTTTCTACCTATCTAAAAAAATAGTAAAAAAATTCTAAAAAATATAAATTTTGGCTTGCAAGTACATATTCATGTGGAGATCATGTTGAACGGTTCGGATCGACCGTTAGGATTTTGAAAACTCAAATATTGAGCCGTAGCACGGAGGCCCTCTATGCTACGCGTAGCATGCTAGCCATTTCCTATATATATATATATAAATGGGCATTGTGCTTTGCAAAGTAAAGCCATCGTTTTACTTCGGCTTACTTTTTGGATTTTCAAAGTCCAAAACGTCGATCCGACCGTTCAAGTTGATCTACATATTTAAATGTGCTTGCAGACCAAATTTTATATTTTTTGAAATTTTTTTACTATTTATTAAGCCACTTTGAAAATTGCTGATCACATGGTCCAGAAAAAACAGTGCAACAAAATTCTGGACCATGTGATCACCAATTTTCAAAGTGGCTTAATAAATAGTAAAAAAATTCCAAAAAATGTAAAATTTGGTCTGCAAGCACATTTCAATATGTAGATCAACTTGAATGGTCGGATCGACGTTTTGGACTTTGAAAATCCAAAAAGTAAGCCGAAGTAAAACGATGGCTTTACTTTGCAAAGCACAATAGCTCATATATATATATATATGAGGAGGGATCCAATTACACATTTTTTGGTGACACACTTTGACACCTACCATTTTCAAAGTCCAAATAGTCGATCCAAACCGTTGAACATGATGGATATATTAAAATGTGCTTGGAGATCAAATTTTATATTTTTTTTTTTGAATTTTTTTACTATTTATTAAGAATCATTGTTTTCAGACAATTGAGAAACAGCAATTTTGTAACCATCTTAATAAATAGTAAAAAAATTCAAAAAAATGTAAAATTTGATCTCCAAGCACATTTTAATATAGTGATCATGTTGAACGATTCGGATCGACTGTTTGGATTTTGAAATTGCAAAATTGACCTATAAAAAAACGATGTCATGATGTGTCACCAAAAAAGGTGTAATTGGATCCCTCCTCTATATATATATATATAGAGCTGGGCTTAGCTAAGCCATGGAGTAAAACGACTTGGTGCTCCACGCCTCATTATTTCCATTTTGAAAATCCAAACTACCGATCCGAACCGCTCAACATGATCTCCATATTGACATGTGCTTGGAGACCAAATTTTATATTTTTTTGAATTTTTTTACTATTTATTAAGCCACTTTGAAAATCGCTGATCCATTGGTCCAGAATTTTTTACTGTTTTGCTACTGTTCATCCGGATCAGCGATTTTCAAAGTGGCTTAATAAATAGTAAAAAAATTCCAAAAAATGTAAAATTTGGTCTCCAAGCACATTTCAATATGGAGAACAACTTGAGCGGTTCGGATCGGTAGTTTGGATTTTCAAATGAAAATATGGCATGGAGTATAAAGCATTTTACTCCATGGCCTAGCTAAGTCCATCTCTCTCTCTCTCTCTCTCTATATATATATATATATATATATATATATAATTTGGCTAATATGCTACGCGTAGCATAGAGGGCCTCCGTGCTACGCCTCAATATTTGAGTTTTCAAAATCCTAACGGTCGATCCGAACTGTTCAACATGATCTACATATGAATATGTATTTGCAAACAAAATTTTTACATTTTTTAGAATTTTTTTACTAGTTTTTTAGATAGGTAGAAAATCACTTGATCTGAATGGTACAGAATTTCCAGATCAAGTGATTTTCTACCTATCTAAAAAAATAGTAAAAATTTTGTTTGCAAATACATATTCATATGTAGATCATGTTGAACAGTTCGGATCGACCGTTAGTATTTTGAAAACTCAAATATTAAGCCGTAGCACGGAAGCCCTCTATGCTACGCGTAGCACCGTACGTAGCCACTTCCATATAGCCCTCTATATGCATGTCAATGTCAATTTTAGTCAGTGACAAGTCCAAAAATATATGACCGATATTTTGGTGATTAGTATATGTCTACAACTTGTTGCAAGTCAATTTTAGTCAGTAAATACTGTAAATCACATATGTGTTAATATAGTTTCCGAAAGTTGACCAGTTTTGCTTGGCACTGTCACATGTGTGCTACATTTTACCAACAATTTACACTAGTAATTAGAAGTGCATAACTATATCTCTCGGGTGAGTGGAGAAGAAATATATGGGTTTCAAGTGTTGAGATGTTTCCAACAAACCTCACCAAATTGTCTCTGTATTTTTCCATGATTGAGTAAGATCCAATGCCAATATTTGAGAAGCTACAGAGCCTCAGGATACTTAGGCTGTGGAGTTACTCATATGAGGGAACAAAGCTGATCTGTTCAACCGGAGGGTTTTCTAAACTCGGAATATTAATTCTTGATTGTTTGTCATTGGGACATAAAAGAGGGAGCTATGCCCGTCCTTAGTCACCTCAGAATTCAGGAATGTAAAGAGCTACAAAAGGTGCGGACTTTTCGAGAAGATCGATACAAAAATAAAAGCTTGCATTTCCCATCAAGATCGAATCCCATCGATTGTAAGTTCACTTGTTCAATTTGTTGTTCATGGATTGCTCAACTTTTCATTTTTCCCGTGGTTGCTAGGTTTAATTTTATATTGTTTAATTGTATTTTCAAATATTTAATTGTAATTGTACTCTTATATTTTGCATGGATTTGGATTAGGTTGGGTTGTTTGTGGTTTACTTCATTTTTATAGATCCAGAGAAGAGACAAAATATTCTCTCCCCTCTTTTTTTATTAATAGTCTGATATGAAAAGATTTGTTACGGATTTCACGGAGAGGCTGCCACAGGAAATCCGAACAAAATATGGGAGAAGGTGGTGGACCCACTTTTTGCGTGAGTGCGTATTCTCTGTCTCTGATATCTCATATTTTGCGTAGAGTGTACGGTAACATGCATAGCACGATTTGGTTTGTAATACGGATTAATATTTTTGTTTTCAAAATTCTAACAATCAGTTCGAACTGTTCAACATGATTTTCTTATGAATATGTACTTGCGGACCGAATTTATATTTTTTAAATTTTTTTTACTAATAGCTAGTCTGATATGAAAAGATTTGTTACAGATTTGCACGGAGAAGCTGCCATAGAAAATCCGAAGAAAATATGGGAGAAGGTGGTGGACCCACTTTTTCCGTGAGTGCGTATCTGTGTCTCTGATATCTCTGATTTGTAGATTACTTGACAAAATAGATTTATTCAAAGTATATGTTTCAATTTGTATATTACATCTATTCTTAACACATTAATTAAATCATGTTTAAAGAAAATTGGTGTAGGTACGGACATCTTATTATTTAAAAAGATGGTCAAGTTTAGGATTAAAAAAATTAAGTTCCTTGGGGTAGCTTGTTGATCAGCTCCAAGGGTGCATGGTTGAAGCCTCCTAAGAGGATCTAAAGAACAACACTTAATTTCTCAGGAATATCATAAATAAAAGAATACATGTACATCACGCTTTTTTAATAATCTTAATTTTACTAACAATCTATCAAAAAATAATAATAATCTTAATTTGTGTATGGTTCACGCTTTTTTAAAAATTAAATTCGTAAATGTTTGTACAGATTTCATTTTTAATGAGTGTAAATCCTGCACAAATGAATACATGATTTGTACTTTATTCGCACGAGGGTGGATCTACACTTAGCCTAGGGGGTGCTAAGCCACACTATAATTTTAAAATTTTAACAACGTACGTCGAAATTTAATTTAATTTTTATTTCCGTAAAGTTTTTATATTATTTAGCTCCCTCATAAAATGTTACGCAAAATATGTGCTTGTAAATTAGTGTGACTAATGACCTATCACAGTTGACGGAAGAGTAATTGAAAGGTCCTCAAGTGAGATAATGACCCCCATGATGTATCTCTTCCTGGATGATGTCACATCCCTATCTAAAGCATGTAATACTTATTTTAATTTAATAGTCCTTCAAAGAAAATTATTTGAATTTCAGTTAATTTTTCAATTGACAATTATGAAATAAATTTTACTTAAGATATCACTAGCTAATTTGTATATGCATGCATGGTTCACGTTTTTTATAAAATTTGAATTTATACATGGTTAATTTACATGGTTCGTTCTTAACAAACGTAAATTAGGCACTAATTTATACATTATTTGTACTTCATTCACACTATAAGTCAGTGCAAATATTCATATTTTAGTTAGCAGGAATGAAGTAAAAAAACTATGTATCAATTACTGTTTACAAATGATGTAAACTTATGTTGTTGTTTGAAAAATAAAAATAATTAAATACTTTATTAAATGTTGCTTAACCATTTTTTATTAAGACAAAAGGTTTGTAACGTCTTCCAAATTTTCATTTGTGACAATTGTGTAACATTATTTGAAGTATCAATATATTTTTCTTTTCAATATTTATAAAAAATAATAAGTTTGAATAATAAAGGTCACCCTTAAATTTATATTCAGTTCACCCTTAAATAAATAATGAACACAAAAAAGTTGGAATAATATTAAATAATATTTTAGTATATGGTTCACATTAATTAATGAATTATATATAATTCACACTTCAATTGAAAAGTACAAAAATATATAAAATTTTGGATTTCTTTTTATTTATTGTCTCATCTGACGTCACGCGAGGTAAAGGGTCTTTTTCTTCCAAAATTTTTTTGGAAACCACTTCAAACTTTCCAAAATTCACAATTTGCCACTGTTTTCTCAAAAATTCAAAACTTACCACGTGCGCAGACTGGGTCTGCGCACCAAAAATCTGATTTTTTTTTTCTGTTATGTTCTATTCTCTAGTCTGCGTACCAAAAACTTACAAAAATAAAATAATAAAATAGTGTGCAGACCTGGTCTGCGCAAATAAAAAACAGTGTACAGTCTAGGTCTGTCTGTACACGTGCTAAAATCTGAATTTTAATTTAAACGGTGACAATATCAGAATTTTGAATTATTAAGGTGGTAACTAAAAAAATTCGGCTTTTTTTCGTGCGACAAAAGATAATGGGAGCTTTAGAAGTCACGGAAAATTTTGAAAAAGTAAATCCACTACTCAAAAGTGACCCAATATTTTATTGACTTACCCAATTTGTACTAAATATGCACCCAAAAATATTATGCTCCCCCAAAAGCGTTCTTTTATGTATATCAAAGCATAAAAAATACTTAGAAACAAAAATCTCAGACCTGAAAACAAAAGAAAAAAAATTGAAACTTGCAAAAAAATGTAACAAAATTTGGTGCATATCTTCATTGCAAAAACACGGAAGAAATGCTTGCCCTTTGGTTGGTATTCATTTTGTGCTTCAAGAGAAAGAACAAAGGGCAATTTTGTCTTCTTTTCAAAGCATAGATAAATTAAGGAGTTTTCATAATTTAAGTGAATGGTTAATTACAGGAAGGGCAAATAAGAAACAATTTAACAAGTTGAGAGGTAAATAAGACAAATTAAAGACTTGAGGGATAAAAAAGAAACTGTAAGAGTTTTCATTATTACTAACTAATATGATCTGCACTAATTTAGGGCTTATTCGGATGTCTCAATTTTCATGAGAACTAGTGAAATTTGAGGCTAACAGATGTAAATAAGAGTAGAACTAGGGTGTTCCTAAGTTCACCAAACTCCTTTGTGAACTCAACTCTAAAACCTATCAGATTGGCTTCAAACGACGAATCCAAACCGTTGAAATCCTTCTACCTTACGGGTGATGCGTCTACATGTGAAAATTTTAAACTTTCGATTTAATTTAGTATAAAGTCAAGTGGTCAAAATTAGAAGGTTTATAAATTAATTTTAATGCATTCATTTTTTGGACCCATTTTGACCACTTGACTCTATACAAAACTAATTTAAAAATTTAAAATTTTCACATGTAGACGCATCACTCGTAAGGTAGAAGGATTTCAACGGTTTGGATTCGTCGTTTGAAGCCAATAAATGAATACACATAAATTTGAGGCTAACAGATATAAATGAAGAGTGAGGCTATGGTGCTATGCATAGCACGGATGGCTAGTGTACTACGGCTCAATATGGTACTTTTTAAAATTCTAACGGTCGATCCGACCGTTCAATGTGATAACCATATAAATATGTACTTGCAAACTTAATTTTATATTTTTTCGAATTTTTTTACTATTTTTTTAGATAGGTAGAATTTTGATGGTCCATATTTTTCAAAAAACACTGATTTTTCTACCTATCTAAAAAAATAGTAAAAAAATTCGAAAAAATATAAAATTAAGTTTGCAAGTACATATTCATATGGATATCACATTGAACGGTCGGATCGACCGTTAGAATTTTAAAAAGTACCATATTGAGCCGTAGTACACTAGCCATCCGTGCTATGCATAGCACCATAGCCTCACTCTATAAATGAATACACATAAGCTGAAAATAATTATTATGCATATCTGAATTATTTCAAAAAAATATACGTATTAAATTATAAACTATAAAGTAAATCATTTTGAGGTCTTTCATACATGAATATGTAAGGATATGCTATATTGATTGACCAAAAGATGAAATGATTTCAATGAAAAAAGGTTCACTAAAATTATTTAAATTTCGAATTCTTATGGTCAATTTCTAAATTCATGCATAATTATGAAAAATGAACATCTCACTCTAATTATTGTGTTTGTATACTAATTAAAGCAGATTTATTGTGTTTGTATACTAATTAATTAACCACCATAATAAAAACAACTTCCTTTTGAAAAAAAAATATTTAAAAAGAAATTCAAAGATTGTTTGGAACGGAAGTAGGCACTCTTGTCAGACCATTAGATTCACCGAAAACAAAATTTACGGATTAATAAAATAAAATAAAATAAAATACTCAATCCTGAGAATTGGAAATGCAAATTAAACCATGTGTGTAGTCTAGATAGGGTTGGTAGATGGATTCTCTTTCTTCTTTTTTTTATTAATAGTCTGATATGAAAAGATTTGTTACAGATTTGCACGGAGAGGTTGCCACAGGAAATCCGAAGAAAATATGGGAGAAGGTGGTGAGTGCGGGATCCGTATCCTCTGCATTAACTCAAAAGGGAATCTTTTGAGTTAATGAATTTCAACCGTCTGATTATAAACACAGCAAATCCGTCTCAAGTCTATAACATAGGGGCCCTTTAATATTAGTGCAGATCTAGTTCACACGAATTTTGAAACAGATTGGACAGTTAAGATTTATTAACTCAAAAGATTCTCTTTTGAGTTAATGCAGAGGATACGGATTCGTGTGTGCGTATCCTCTGAGTCCCTGATATTATTTATTTTGCATAGAGTGAGTCTATGGGACTATGTATAACACGATTTAGTTCGTAATACGGATTAATATTTTTATTTTTTAAATTTTAATGATCGATTTGAACCGTTCAACATGAATCTCTTATGAATATGTACTTGCAGACCGAATTTTATATTTTTTAGAATTTTTATTACTATTTTTTAAGATATGTAGAAAATCATTATTTTTGAATGGTTCAGAATTTTCAGATCAAGTAATTTTCTACCTATCTTATATTTCGAATAGTGCCTCTATTCGACAACTACTACTTCTTCAGATTCTCTATGACATGATCTTCACATATTGTGTATTGAAACTTCTTAACAGTAACTTTTTCTTATCTGCTACAGGCAAAGCCCCACTGGCAATTTCTCATAGATTGTTTATCTTTGCATATTAGACCCTGATAACTTGTATAATCACGGATAATTTCTGAAAAGTACGATTATATTTTTCAGATGTCTACATCTTGTCATATGAATATTTGATTCGCATAATTGTTTTTTTCAAAATGTTCATACAATCTATAAGAAAAAATGAGTCTAATATCGATAATTTCCATTTCCATGTCTATGTTCATATATTTTATTTAACTGTTTTTTTTTGTTTAAATCTCAAAAACCAGATTATTTTTATCTTAAATTGATTTGTGCGTAATATTATTTCTTCTCGCAAATCATTAGATATAAGAGAAAACTATATGTTTTGTGTACAATTCTTTTTATACACGGACATTTAACTAAATATCCGTGTAGCTCTCCTCTTTCTACACGAACATTTAACTAAATATCCGTGTAGCTCTCCTCTTTCTACACGGATTTTTAACTAAATATCCGTGTAGCTCTTTGAACTATCATACACGGACTTTAGTTAAATATCCGTGTAGCATTAACTAAATTTTTTTTTTTGTATTCGCGCGCGATTATTTTTTAAATTACTTTTCTTACACGGATTTTTGTTAAATATCCGTGTAGGATTGTCTTATAATTTTTTTTTTAGTTTTTTTTTTTTTGGCTAGCCTCCTGTTTTGCTAGCCAGTATTTAAATTTTTCAGATAGCAATTTAAAATTCATGTACATGAAATTATACAAAATAATACAAAATTATACAAATTCATATTTAGCATTACAAAATTATACAAAATTACTCAAATCCATATTTATCATTACAAAATTCTAACCGAAACCATAAAAGCATAAAATTCTAATATCAACATATATAACAAAAAAACATAAAAGCATGAAAGCATCAACATATATAACAAAAGAAAGCATAAAGGCATCAACATATATAGACATTGCTTTTTGTACATATACAATTCCATGTGATCCACATATAACATATACTCCTCAAGATCCAATACAATGTTTGTAGATCAAGTTATGTCATTACCACTTAGTAACCATGTTGCCAAAACCTTGGGCTATGATCTAGTTTGGACCAAAATTTCATACAAACTAGTTGTATTAGGTCCAACATATGAAAAAGAAGAGTGTCATGTGATCCATGACATGATCCATCTTTGTTAAATGTCTCCAACATATTGCATCTCCAATAAAAAAATACATTTTTATCAACATATATGTGCATGCATGCATAATAGAGAATAAAAATTCTCCTTTAAATTCAATTTTTTTTCAAATTTCAATTTTTTTTCAAACGTGGCAGAAATATAGAGAGGAGAAAATAAAAACTAACCTTAGAAATATAGAGAGGAGAAAAGAAAAAAAAAATATATATATATACTAACCTTAGAAATATAGAGAGGAGAAAATAAAAACTTCAAAGATCTCTGATCCCAGTTGCTAGCCTTTGCAGAAATCAGATCAACATTCAATACAGAGAGAGCGAGAGAGAGACAGTATAAAAAACTTGATCAAAACGGCGCTGGAAGGAGAAGGCCTTTTATACTAATTAAAACCCTACACAGCCTTTTATACACGGATTTATACTTATTAATCCGTGTAGCTCTCCAAATAATCATACACGGCTATTTATAATAAAATCCGTGTACATTTCTACCATTTCTACACGGATATATTATCAAAAATCCGTGTATATATTCCTACACGGATATTTAACAAAAATCCGTGTAGCTCTCTCAATTTTTTCCACATGATCTTCTTTGCACACGGATTTTTGATCCCTAATAAACCGTGTAGCTCTCTCAAACAATTCTACACTGATTCTTAACTAAATGTCCGTGTATAATTCTTGCAGATTTTTTGGGCTTTCAAAAATTCATATTTGGTACACAGTTTTTATATAAGATAGGGAAAACCGTGTACAATGTGCAGTGTAGAATTACCATTTTTGTAGTAGTGTCTACCCATGAGCGATGCTGGTATATAAAAAAATAAAACATTCTTTTAGTTTGTAGTTTACAACATCAAGAGGCCTAAAAATAATAACACTCTAAATTGATTTGGTAATTAAACTTCAGTCCATAGAATTTAGGTCTTGATTCTTTCATAAAATGAACTAAAAATAAAATATGGGATGTGCAAGCAGTGTTTCATGTAGATCGAGATTATATCTAATTTTGTTGTTTGGGCTTGAAAATTATTTATAGTTAAAGGTCCTATTATAATCAAAATGGTAACTCTAAAACTAACCTTTTTTTTTTAATTTTCCACATTTTTCCCTCGGAATGACAAATAAAACCTTCCCATAAAATTCTTTTCATTTTATCCCCAGCAACAAGAGACTTCTTATATGTTATAAGCTTTTTTGAGATAAAAGCTATGAGATATTGTAGAATTCTAGTAACTAATTTAGGATTTATATAATTAATGGTTGTTATATATAATAGGCAACATCTACCTCCACCAATAAGTATCGGTTTTTTTTTTTTTGCAATAAAAAACAAACGATGCTTGGGCCAAAATTTCTTGGTCAAATTTTGGGAGTAACGAAATTAGCTGTTGTGAATTTGCTTGGGCCAAATGGTGTTTCATGGATCATA
Organism: Carex kokanica; assembly: GCA_025461125.1. Taxonomy (NCBI): domain Eukaryota; kingdom Viridiplantae; phylum Streptophyta; class Magnoliopsida; order Poales; family Cyperaceae; genus Carex; species Carex kokanica. The sequence goes on from JAJGRX010000901.1 coordinate 427,569, forward strand.
CTAGCAAATTAAAAATTAAGTTTTTACTAACAATTAGTGAGCGCTGCTTAATCATCACACTGTTTCAATAATAAAATGGCGTGGGCCTAATGGGCTTTTCTCCGGGGCCCAATATTCATTAAAATTAAAAACCAGGGTTCTTGCATATTGTCTTATTTATTCATAATGGGCACATTACCAAATAATAACAAAATACTGAGTTGAGATATATTGTAGAGTGTGCATGATCTAGCCCACCGATTTCTTATTAATGAAATCACAACAATGTTTACTGGTACCACCTCTCTCATACAATACACAGTTACAACCAATATAAATCCTAATAAGCTCTCGTATTAAAGGGAGATGTGAATTTTGAGATTCGGATCAGACCAAAGACAGCCAGTGATGACAACTTGTCTAGAAATCTAGCAAAACCAATTTTCAATTTTAGGAGTGCCGAATTAAGGAAAATGTCCAGGCAAATGTACCATTAATTTTTTTATTATGAGAACCTCTTTAAGAAATGGATTTGAGCCAACATAAACGATACTTATAATAGCCAGTTTGTTTTCACATGAAAATTTGAGAATTCACATGTCAAGCGCGCTAAAATATTTAATAAAATTTAGAAAAAATAAAATTTATTATCTCTTATGTTATACATGGAAGACTTATCGATATCTGAACATTTCTTTCGATAAAAAACAAAACATAAGAAAATAATAATTCCATGAGCTTTTTATACCAGATCCAGAAACTTATTGGGTGATATTTCTTTGAAACTTTAATCCAGAAATGTGAAAACTGTATTTTTATACAAACTTTTTTTACCATGATCTCTCCAGATTTTTTTTTTAAATTAGCTCAAAATATAAAAGTTGGAGGTATTTCCATGAGCTTTTTAAATAATTTATTTATGTCAATCCGAGATGGAACTACAAAATTTGATCAATATATATATAGAAGATGTCTAAATTATATCCAGAACTACTCGGTTGTCATGAGGTGCGGATACCCAATTTGTCATGATCGTGATAATTATCATCTGGCAGTTTCGAGGCATGGATAGCTCACATGTCATAGGAGGATTGGCAAAATATATATATATATATATAAAAGAGATTCAATTACACCCTTTTTTTTGACACACTCTGACACATACTATTTTCGAAGTCTAAATAGTCGATCCAAACCATTCAACGTGATGGATATATTAAAATGTGCTTGGAGATCAAATTTTACATTTTTTTGAATTTTTTTACTATTTATTAAGATAATTACAAAATCGTTGTTTTCAAGCCATTGAAAAACAGCGATTTTATAACCATCTTAATAAATAATAAAAAAATTCAAAAAATGTAAAATTTGATCTCCAAGCACATTTAATATGGTGATCATGTTGAACGGTTCGAATCGACTGTTTAGATTTTGAAATCGCAAAATTGGCCTATAAAAAAAATAATGTCAAGATGTGTCAAAAAAGAGTGTAATTGAATGCCTCCTCTAAATATATTTATGACATGATTGTAAAATTCCAATCGGTTAAAGGGCAATTATATATGAAAAAAATGTTATATATGTGAATTCTTTTTCTCGCCATAATGCCTCAATGGATTCCGATTTTGTAAAACCGCAAAACATCAAAGTTGCCAATATTTCTTAAATTTCCAATTGACGATGCCGCTAAAGAAGGCTCTGGCCGGTGCTATAAAAAAGACGGGGAAAGCATACTTCGTAAAAAAAAAAAAATGGATATAAAATTTTCCATATTGTTGCATAAATTTTCTTAAATTTATACAGCGTGAAGCATATATAAAATTGAAAGAAGTACTCTTAAAAGTCATGCAGCATGCGAGATGCGCGCCACATAATGAGGCTCCAGTTGATCATTATTTAATTATTATATAGTACTAATTAGTTCACACTTCACGGTGCACAGCCACCTGCTTAATTATTTGTATTTAATGGGAGATCTCGAGGTCTACTAACTTCATTTGTTTAATTAAGTTGATTCGTTTGAGTTCATATCACGTAGCTGCTCATACTATAAGATATTCCACACATCTACCGTGCATGTGGCCATGTGCTAGCTTACAGCTCCTTATTTGTTGTTTTTGCTTTATTCAACTCAGCCCTTGTTGGTGGCTTAGAAATAGCAGCCCAAGTGTGTGGCTTAGATTTAGAATAAAGAACTTAGTTTGTCTCGGTGATGACCAGGTGGCCTTCTGGGCGCTGGCACATGCTTACCAGGGATATCATTTTGTTGTGAGATATCCCTTTTAGTTCTCTTTTTGTAACTTAACTTTAGTTTCTGAAATGAAACGGGCCTTGGCCTTTCCTCAAAAAAAAAAAAAAAAAAAAAATGTGGCCATGTGCTATCTTGTGTCATATATGCTTTCCCATGTCTTTTCTAGTTATGACCATTAATTTATTGTGCACTGCATTTAAAACTAGAGGTATATTTACTTCATAACAACTAAGAGAAAAAGATTTTGCTACGGTATTTTCTTTGAGTATATATGAAAGCTAATGAATAGTAATGCAATATTTACTATTGTTGTATGTAAAAGTAAATTAATTATTTTTATTTTTCAAATTTAGTAATAAGGTTAATTGGAACAACATTTGAAATATAATTTCAACTGTATTATGACTATATTTTAAATAACATGATTATCATATTACGTTTTTTTTGTTTCATAAGTCCTATTATAATTAATTAGTTTTTCATATTAACATTGATAGAACAATATTTTAAATGATGATTATTGATAGAAATTTAGTATGGTAAATTTTCTTTAAATTTTATTTCTGTTTCTTCTCAACTTTTGCCTTGAAAGATCTTTAAAACTGATTTTATGTGTTCCGAAATTGGATTCACGACGAACATGAAAGTCGTAGAACTTTCTGTTACGATTCCAACAGATCCAAATTCATTTTGATTGAATTTTGCAGTGAAAAAATATGATTAATTTAGTCAACAGAGGTCTGCAGTTCTGAATCAGAATTATTTTCTGACTTTAAACCAATCAAACGTCAATATCCAGATTTTTTAATAAATTATTTAATTTCGGATTTAATATTTTAATGAATTTAAATTTATGATAAATAGATATTTGAAATAATTAAATAATAAAAGTATTTATTATTTTGATAGAATATTAATTAAAGTTAGTAACTAAATAACTTAGGTTCAAGTCTAAAGATTGAGGAACATTACGAACGTGAAGAATACGCTTCAGAAACATACAAACTTTCAGGTGTGGTGTACTTATTCCGGATAGTTGTTAAATTACTTTACTGTTTTGGTTAAGTATTTATGTTTGTTGTTGTTAGATGAATTGTGCATATTGAAATCCAACACGTGACTGGTCATGTTTAGTCACGTTTGATTCTAATTATACATGACCACGTGCCGTGCCGTGACAAAATCTTTCGTGTTTTGTGTTTTGCGTTGTATCATGCCAAATTTTGAAAAGATAATCACAGCATGGATCGGCACACTGCTGTGTCGGAACCGTGCTGTGCCGTAACATAACTAGTCATGTCATGACTTTTTTAAATCCCTATGTACATATAAGGTTGATCTGAACTCCACAAGACTACCAAAATAAATAAAAACAAATTTAGATAAATATCTATTATAACTTCTTCAATTAACCATCAAAAATAAAAAATTAATTATTTCTCCATATAAATATTACTAAATTATCAATATACCCATTTCTCAAAATTTTCAATAAAAAATATCAATTAACAATGATTAATAGTTAAATTGATCATTCTGCCCATTTCAAAATTCTATATGTCAAGTCGTGGACACTTCATCTTTCCGCGTGACTCTTCCTTTTCTTTGAAATTCTTCCCTGAACCTTTCACCAAGTTCTTCCCTGCACCTTCTCAGTTCTTTCTTGCACCTCATCTTGCCTGTACCTTTCGTTCAGTTCTACCTTTCTTTGTGTGTTCTTTTTTTCTTGTCAGGATTAGTTTACAACAAAACTGAATTTTAATACGCAGAGTCAATCTGTTAATTCCATGAATAAATACTTCTATGAATTAACATTGATCTAAAATATGTCGGGGAATATTTTACGAGTAAGTTAAAATATGTCAAAGTTTTTACAAGTAAGCTAAAATAGAAATATGTCGAGTAATATTTTTAGTCAATAGTTAACATTGATCTCTGTTGGTGATTTTGGAAAGTTGACTACATTTAATCTTTGTGTCTGATAAAAATTTCGGGCTTAAAACAATAATAAAACATTCAGTTTTATCTTCATATAAAATAGAAATTTGAATAGAGATAATTTGAATACAGTCAGTTTTATCTTTTGTTCTAATGCCTTCCTTCCTGCTGTTTTCTCAGTTTGATCTGTCCTCTGATAATGTCATTAGAACTATTAATAGAGCCAATTTTAATAGATAGTGCAACACTTGTTACATTAGAACCTAATAAAATAAATGTTATAAAGACATGTTTGTAAATAGTGACATATATATATACTGTGTTTGTTAGTACATTGAACCTATATAGTCTCTTTTCATGAAAATAATATTGGCACTTCGCTTTGAACGGAAAAAGCATAAAGACCATGCCCCAGTATTTGACTATACCAAGCTAAACAAGTCATTAATATACCCATGTGTCGATGCACGCCAGACAATGAGGCTCCAGGTGATCATTATTTATTATATAGTACTAATTAGTTCACAACAGACGGGACTCCTGCCGCGCGTCCGACTAGTATCGTCGGAGAGATCGTGAGAGAGGAGAAGAGAGATCGTGAGAGAGGATGAGCCGCGAGTAGCGAGAGATAGGGTTAGAGTTAGGGTCTCACGATTTTTCTTTTTTGAAATGGGGAGAAGGAGAGCAGGAGAGAGGTTTTGTGAAATTATACTTTTACCCTTCCGACCAAAAATAGAGTAAAACTATTAATGTAACAAATTAATATGAACCGTTTGATCAACCACAAGTTATGAACAGTGTTGACGATAGTATTAGTCCATAGAAGAATTTGCCTTATTATATAGTACTTAGTTTACACTTCACGGCGCACTGCAAGCTGCTTATTTGTATTATTGGCAGATAAATGTGCTCCTCTAATTTGAAATTTTTTTTAAAATATTCCACACATCTATCGTGCATGTGGCCATGTGCTATCTTGTTTCGAATATGCTTTCAAATGGTATGTCGCTTTCCCATGTCTTTCCGAGTTATGACCATTAATTTATCGTGCACTTAATTTAAAACTAGAGGTATATTTACTTAAGAACAACTAAAAGAAAAAAGATTTTGCTACGGTATTTTCTTTGAGTATATAAGAAAGCTAATCAATAGTAATGAAATATTTACTATTGTTGTATGTAAAAGTAGATTAATTATTTTTATTTTTGAAATTTAGTAATAAGGTTAATTGGAACAACATTTGAAATATAATTTCAACTGTATTATGACAAATATTTTCAATAACATGATTATCATATTACGTTTTTTTGTTTCATAAGTCCTATTATAATTAATTAGATTTTCAAATTAACATTGATAGAACAATATTTTAAATGATGATTATTGATAGAAATTTAGTACGGTAAATTTTCTTTAAATTTTATTTCTGTTTGTTCTCAACTTTTGCCTTGAAAGATCTTTAAAACTGATTTTATGTGTTCCGAAATTCGATTCAGGACGAACATGAAAGTCGTAGGACTTTCTGTTACGATTCCAACAGATCCAAATTCATTTTGATTGAATTTTGCAGTGAAAAAATATGATTAATTTAGTCAACAGAGGTCTGCAGTTCTGAATCAGAATTATTTTCTGACTTTAAACCAATCAAATGTCAATATCCAGATTTTTTAATAAATTATTAATTTCGGATTTAATAATTTAATGAATTTAAATTTATGATAAATAGATATTTAAAATAATTAAATAATAAAAGAATTTATTATTTTGATAGAATATTAATAAAAGTTAGTAACTAAATAACTTAGGTTCAAGTCTAGAGATAGAGGAAACGTGAAGAATACGCTCCAGAAACATACAAAATTTCAGGTGTGATGTATTTATTCCGGATAGTTGTTAAATTACTTTCGTGTTTTGGTTAAATATTTATGTTTATTGTTGTTAGATGAATTGTGCATATTGAAATCCAACAAAACATTTTGCATTTGTTTTGACTACCAATAAATGAGATACATAGATAGGAGCATATCGCATTAATTGACCAATAGATTTTGACTTGTACAAATCTAACAAAAGATGTCATGAATGTTGTTGAAATGGATTTTGGAAAGGAACAAAATATGTGTGATTGAAAAGGATAGGATACTATCAGTGAACTTGGGGCGTGTGATTGAAAAGGATAGGATACTATCAGTGAACTTGGGGCCGATCGATATGTTTATATTTTGAGATGTATACATTTAAGTCGTAACACTGCTTGTTAATGTGGCAGACTGCTTGAGGTATTAGGGCGACAGTTATGCTCAATTTGTTTGAGGTGTTTTGTTGGCATGACAAACGTCTAGATAAAAAGAAATGTGAAGGATCAAGGAATAATGTTTTGGAATAAACACTACTAAAAAATACATTTACCATCTCCTCTTTACCATCTGGTAGCCTATGATACTGATGATGTTTGTAATCAGGGGCAACATTGTAATTATTTGGAATGGTCACGGCACGTGGTCATGACACTTGAATGGTCACGGCACGTTAGTCACGCCGTGACAACACGTGACTGGTCATGTTTAGTCACGTTTGGTCCTAATTATGCATGACCACGTGCCGTGCCATGACAAGATCTTTTGTGTTTTTTGTCGTGTCATGCCAAATTTTGAAAAGATGATCACAGCACGGATGGGCACACGTGCTGTGACAGAACCGTGCTGTGCCGTGACATAACTGGTCACGTCATGACTTTTTTAGATCCCTAGGTACAGATAAGGTTGATTTGAACTCCACAAGACTACCAAAATAAATAAAGACAAATTTAGATAAATATCTATCATAACTTCTTCAATTAGATATTTCCCAATCAAAACTCTAAAATTAATTATTTCTCCATATAAATATTACTAAATTATCAATATACCCATTTCTCAAAATTTTCAACAAAAAAATATCAATTAACAATGATTAATAGTTACATTGATCATTCTGCCCATTTCAAAATTCTATATGTCAAGTCGTGGACATTTCATCTTTCCGCGTGACTCTTCCTTTTTTTTTGAAATTCTTCCGTGAACCTTTGGCAAAGTTCTTCCCTGCACCTTTAGTATGTATTGTGGCTACAGTTTAAAAAGAAAGAAAGATGTTTAGTATGTATTGTGGCTACAGTTTAAAAAAAAAAGATGTTTAGTATGTATTGAATCATAGCGGTAATTAATGGTAGGAAATTCACATTGCGATTCATGTAAATTACTAATTAAGGAGGAGATGTGTAAAGCAATGCATCTTTACTCCATATATTCCCTTAGAAGTTCTCCATAAATTTGCCATATATTGTGCATAAGGTGCTAGCAATGTTAGCAAAATGCTCCAAGTATGTATAAACCAACCCCTCACCCCCCCCCCCCCCCCCCCCCCCCCCCTCTCTATCAAACACAAACACATGTACGCACACACAAATCATACAAATTTTATTTCTGGATCTAGTCACCATGAATATATAAGCAATTTTATGAAAAAAATTCATACCAAGATATTGCTAGTTGTATATTTAATAAAGTTTCAGTAGTATATTATATACTCTCTCTCTCTCTCTCTAACAAACACAACATTTTTGGATCCTATTGTCATATGAATATAAAGCAATTTTTGAAAAAAAAAAAATGTACCAATATTTTGCAAGCTGTATATTTAATTAAGTTTGAATAGTAAATTAGTAAAAAATGGTTTTGTACTATGTTATTTCTACATACTATATTCCCCTCTTCAATCTTTTAATTTTGTACTATATTATACTGCAGCTACAGTAGAGCATCCAGGATTCCCGGCGGTTTTTGTGCTACAGTAAGCCGCCAGGAATTCTGGCGGTTGGGGTATTTTTGGAAAAAAACTTGAGGGTATTTCTGGATTTTTTTTAATGAAACATATTAATAGACATTTAGGAAAGAAAACATAAGTAAAGGATTTAGAAAGAGAGAAATGGAATTGTATTTCATTGAATTATGTCATCGGTTACATCAATAGTTATCTAATTACCAAAGGTTTAAATAACATTTATCGCGTCATAGTGGAACGGTTAAAAAAACGACGCTATGCCCATATAGCAGCGCTATAGCGCCGATAGAGTCATAGCTTTTATGGTCTAAAAACGCTATAGCGCGCTATTTAGAACCCTGCTAATTACAGCTGTAACAGAATGGATAACTACTAATCATCATCTCACTGTTATCATTAGTGTCTAACAGCATCACCTAATTGTTGTAATTAATCCTAACAGAAATTGTTAGCTCATAGCTAGAGAGGGAAAAACGTGCCGTGCCGTGCCGTGACTAACACGCCGTGACTTTGGTCACGTGCCGTGCCGTGCCGTGACCAAGTAAATTTTTCACGTGCCGTGCCGTGCCGTGACAAAAATTACGAGGGGTGGTCACGGCACGCGAATGGTCACAGCACGCGAGTCACGCCGTTACTCGCGTGCCGTGACCAAACGCGCGTTAGTCAAGTTTGATCGCATTTAACGTTTAAAAAAAAAAATTGAAACAATTCTTTAAAATTCAAATGTTTTAATTGAAATTTAAATGTAAATATTTTAATTAAAATAAAATTATACCTTATAGGAAGGTATGTTAGTGTATTGCTTCGCTACTACCGTGACTGCCGTGATTGGCGTGTCCCGTGCCATGCCGTTTCCGTGTTCCGTGCCGTGCCGTGCCGTGTCTTCTTTGCCAACAATTGGTCACGGCACGCGAATGGTCACGGCACGGGACACGCGAGTCACGGCACGTGACCGACACGCGTGCCGTGCCGTTCCGTGACGGAGCGGGCTCCGGCGTGCCATTTTTCCCACTCTACTCATAGCTGTTGCTTCTATTTGTTGATTTGGTTCTCCAGTTAGCTGTGGAATGGAGAGCTGCAATGCATTTCTATTAATAAGAAAATAATTCAACTTGTGAACGTTACATGCCATCACATCCGATATATTGAATATTGATTGGGAAGTAATAAATTAGAAACCCATCTTTTTCAACGTCTAAAGAGCAATAAGATTAAAAATTCAATGTTGAACATGTCTTTTTATTTTTTGAGAATTTCTAACCAAGCAGAAAGTCGTCCGGTGGTTGGCTTACATTGTTTTCAATTAAATCTTATAATTTTGTTTTCATTTTTCTTTAGTAATAGTTGAATTGGCTAAAATATAATTAGTTGTGCTTAATTATAAATTGAATTTGGTTCCATTAATTTAATCACCTTAATTAGTTATATACAATAAATATCTTCTGTGTAAATTGTAATTCTATTATAGGAACATGTCCAATCTTGAAAGTTTCAAAATTCAAAATAATCCAATATATATCTACACCGGATGATTTGAATGTTTTAATCCATGCTAAAAATTAATTATCCCTTTCTATTATTGATTACCTAACAATGAAGACATATGTAATTTAGATTGGAATTATTTGTATATGGTGTATAGATGAGCAACATTACCATGTGAAAGACAAACTAATTAAGATTCTTGCATGCTTTCACACGCAATATCAATTATAATTAAGAAAAAAGAGGCCCTACAATGTAAGACGTACCTTAATCAATTTCGTAGACGGTGGAAAATTAATTTCCCTCTCCACCAAATCTGTTAATTAATAATTAGTCATTTTCTTTTCATATTAATTACTTAATTTCCCTCTCCCCCTAACTTTCGTAGAAGCTGCCAATTAAAATTAAAATATGGGTGCAGATAAGGTGATCTGAACTCGACAAGACTGACCAAAATTAAATAAATGAATGAATGCATGCACCTCGAGATCTGTTTTTTTGTTTGAGTAATAAATGAATAAATGTACATCCATCATTTTTTCTTAAACAATATATAATCAACACACACTAATGACTCGCAATATAGCGTGCATCAATGGCCAATTTCTTTCGTTACACATTGAAGACTTATTGAGATCTCAACATTTTACTTTTGGACGTTATATGCGCAGCATTGAATATTGATGAAAAGTAATAAATTTTAAGCCCGTCTTTTGCAACTTCTGGAGGGTAATAAATTAAAAATCTGTCTTTTGAAAAGTTAAAAGGGCAAGATTAAAAATTCAATGTGAAACATTTTTTATTTTTTTTATAATTTCTAACTAGAATATATTTAAAAATATTGTTTGGTTGGTTGTATTGGGTATTGTTATATGATGTGTGTACACTTTGTTGAAAAATTAAATGGACCAGCAGCTAATGAAAGAAATGGTTGAGCCGGGTGAAGATTGGTGCCACACAGAAATCGTTCGATTGCAATTCCCACAGAAATAGAGGGGCCCACACAAAGAACTCTGATTCGGAAGTTTATAAAGAATCCAGGTTTTGTGATGCTGGTTCTATTGATGCTAGGAAGCGTAGGCATGCACCTCTTTGGTAAATAGTCAACCATGGTTTGTGACTCTTTACGTATGTATGACTAATAAGTAACACGTCTTGCTGACCTAGGATATGTGGTGTCAATTGGTTGCAACAGTAAAGTAAGAGCATGCTAGCATGAATCCATCGACCTCTTTATCAATTCAATCTTGTTGATAACTCTTTTAAACTGCATTTCCCTTCTTTATAAGGAGACATTTTAGACCAATTTATCCATTGCTTTGCATTGTGAAATCATCATTTGCAGATGAAGGAGAGTTTTCTCTCTTTTGCCTGTTTAACAACAAATTTTCTAGTCTCACGCCTTTCTTTCTCAATATTTCAAAAATAGCCAACATATATTTATTTGTGTCAGTTTTAGCCCCCTCTTCTCTATTACTGAACTGTCAATTATTCATTTTTAAAAAAATAAACACATTTATAAAAAAAAACCCAGGACCGCTAGAATATCTGGTGGTCCTGAAAAGAAATGGAATCACGGAAAAAATATGTTGGATATATTTGTAAAAATACCAGAAATCCTTGCGCTCCGGGTATTTTTAAAAATACAAAAAATGTTGAATATATTTGTATTTTTTATTTAATTGTGGATATTAATTAAAATTTTGGCTCGAAATTCAAACTTGATAGTCGATTTCAGTAATTCAGAAGCAACACTCGAGACATTTTGCATTGTACTCAGAAGCAACACTAGAGGAGGGCACCAAACTGTTGCGTCCTTGAGGATTTTGAAGTCGTTTCGAATGCCAATGCACTTTGCCCATGCTTCCAACAACATAATTACAGCCTTGTTGATAAGAATACTCATCGGCCAGCCAAGGGTATTGTAACAGCAGTTTGAAGTGCAAAAGTTAGCTCGTGGTTTTGATCTATACAAGAAATTGGAATGTAAAGTAGTCAAATTTAAAAGAACGACAAGATGAACCCAAAAAATTTATGAAGTAGATAATTGTATTTATCCGTGATTATTGGTTGGAATCGAAGCTCTAGCATGATTTCACTGGCCAGTTCTTCTGCATGCTTCGATGATTATCTGACAAAATCAGAGCGATTGAGATTTGAGAGGCGATAGAAGATACATTTTGATGGACACCTCCATTTTAATAAAATGATAAATTGGTCAATTCAATTTTTAAATTAATTAAATAAAAAGTGAAGTAATTAAAAGAGAATGGAAGAAAGAAAGTTAAATTTACATGGGTATATTGGATATTGTGATGTATTTATGGGGAAATTGGCTATTTTGAAAGTTTAGATGGGCACACCAGAAATTTTCCCTATTAATTACTCCTCTTGGTCTATCTACTTTTATATTAATTATCATATTATTTTCAAATATCAGATATAATATATGCTTTGCTTGCTTGATAAAATTCAGCATTGTCTTTATTCTCCCATGAAGTATAGAATTTACAATCTGGATTGTTCCGGTATATTAATTTGTACCAGTACAATGTGGTAATTCTACGTACTGTCAATTCCTTAATTTCCTTGCATGTTAGTATCATAGCACTATTTTGCCCTTATCTCTGAATTTTTGCATTTTGATTAGCCATTATTTCATCTGTAATTGAAGAAATTTCTTAAAAGTTAAATATAAGAAATATTTTTGAAGGGGAGACAAATACGTACTGGTTTCAGTACCTACTTAATTGGTCCTGAAGTGAACTTGGTTTTTGAATAGTTTGTTCTTCTCAGTTTTTTGACACCTTTGTTTTCTTTCTCATGCTTCCTGATTTTAACTTGAGGTTGAATTTAATATAAAAATAGCAAAACTAATCTGGACTGGCTATCTCAAATAGCACCATATCTCAATTATCTAGTCCATATCTTAATTTTGAACTGTTCAATAAAAAAACTGAGAGATCGGTTTTTCTAGCAATCACTATAATTGATATTTTTTTTTCAATTTGAATGCATGCAAAACAAACATAACACGGATTTTATTGTATTACATTGATATTTTATAGATTTTATGTCCTTTACATCTTTGAATTTAATAGAATTTTAGTTTAGAATTCAACATATATGTAACCAGTAAATTTAGGTATTGAGCGGTACTCAAGATGTAACAATGTTATTACCACAATTTATTTATAATATTCATGTGTTTGCACTAATGAGATATGTCCTTTAAATTGGGATTGTCAAGAGCTATTTAATACAGGTATCAAGTTTCATCAAACAAATAGATATATAGAAAGAAGAAAGAACAAAAAAGATTAATTTTGGAAACATGCCAACAATCCTTAATTAGTTTGTGGATTTGATGCAAAATATATATTTAAGTCTCGGTACGTACTAAAAAGCTGATTTATATTTTCTGTTTGTGCTTTGTAGATTTCGCAACTAAAGGAGTCGAATATTGAGATCTCCAAAAAGAGCACTGTTGAGGATAAAATAAACTAAAGGAGTCGAATCTTGATTTTTTTTTTATCTACTTTGGTTTGCCCGTTTTTTTGTCGTTATTTATTTTACAAAGGCAGTTAGACAGCTAGGTTGTTGCATATCACCTAGTACTGTATCTCTAACACTGTTACATATAAATAATGACTGATTATTTGTGCACAGATTGAAGTGCTGTACTGGCTTGTGCCGCTTAAAATGGATGGTCCCTTCCTTCATACTGTACCGATTTCAATTTATAAGGCCACTTTCCAAGAGTCAATGCTAATAGTAAATATGTAATTATAAAATTTACAGAAAAAAAACATAATTTTATAGTTTAAAAAATAATATATGAAATTGTGTCCAAAAAAATATTCTTCGAACACAATAATACTGCATGGTTGAGCTCATTTTCGCACCCCCCCTCCCTTCTTTACAAACTGTTCTGTTGAAAATTGCTCAGAGCCGTGTACGATGCATGTACCGTGTACAATTAGCTTTTTGTAGTAGTGTCAAAGTACTAAAATTGAATGTTTTGATTTTTCTTTTCATTTGTATTTCTTGACACATAACAGGTTTTATTCAGAGGCCTCTATTTCCAGTGGAGGTCTGAATGAAGCATTTCTCTTTGTATTGAATTATTGTGATAAATGTTATTAAATTACTTGTACGAATACTCATCAGAATAACGTATCATCTGTTCAATACTAAAATCAGTATAGTATAAAGGAAGCAAAATATACGATGAAAGAAACATATATAGCTCCAAAATCACATTCTATCTCCAAAAACGAGTAAATCAAAATTTGCTTATGAATAATTGAATGTTTTTGTGGACTCTATTGAAAACTGGCTCCTCTGTTTTGTTATATATGAATGTCTTATTGCTCTCCAATCTCTATCTTCCAGCTCAGCGTTAATATGGGACAAGAGATTTTTCAACACAACGTCAGCATCACTGTTGAAAACTAGCTTCTCTCTGTTTGGTTATATATGAAGGTTAGAGTCAATAATTAGGTGCTGTCATTAGATTTGAGCTGGTCAAGGTCCTATATATCACTCTCCAACCTTTATCTTCTACTCTGCACCCAATACATGTTTCTACCCATAAACATGTATTGGGTGTTGACTCTAGGTCTTCTTGATACTAAGTCTAGTACACACGTCCTGTCAACCAGTCCCTATTATCATTAATTGACGAACCGTTTCTATAATGGTGGCTAACAAGGACAAATGTTTTAACTTCATAATAAAAGCGCACATGCTATGTATTAGCTGACAAGGACAAATATTACAGACAGGCCCATCGATTATTTATTGATTGCAATAACATATTAGTAGAAGATAGATCATGTATATATATATTATGCTCTGGATACAAAATATTTGAGACAGGTCACGAACTCGACCAAGCGGGTCTCTTCTGTGCCTTAATTGAGGCGATTGGAGCTAGTTGATTCTTTCGACTTTTGATTTTGATTTTGATTTTTCTGAGTTATTTTAAATTTGAGCGATGGTGCAATTGTGTTCGCTATATTGCGCAATCTTGTAATTAATTAACTTTTTTATTCAATATATTGTCGGCGGCATTTCGCCGCTGACCTTCAAAAAAAAATATCATGTATATATGTTAACTGTATCCAGATTTCGTAGTATATATATATATATATTTCATTTTGACAGCATAGTAAGTTTAATATTTGATATAATTCTAGGTTTTATTGATATCTTTTTGTGATATGAATTAGTTTTGAAACGCAAAAATACAATTAATATCAAATTTTGCATATAAGCTCGCATTTTTTTTTATTGGTGGCAGTAAAATCATTCGTATAGGATAGCGGAAATATTTAAGGTGGCTTTAAACCTTACTATACATATCAAGTTGGATTTAATTAATTTTCTAAATGAGTCCAACATTATCTGACATTAACTAAATTTTGAGTTCATGTGCATAGTTTATTTGTAATTATTTTATTTTTACACTAGATCATTATACAATAATTTTGCAAAAGAAATAATTGTATTTCAAAAGTTATTGTAGATGTGGCAGGGGTGGACGCAAGATTTCTACTAAGGAGGGGCAGGAATTGAATTTAAAAAGCTTATCGGGTTTAAATTATTGTAGATGTGGGATTTCTGAAAATAGCAAGTAAAATTAAGCTAGATATAGGAATTCTAAAATATTATATGCATGCACAATTGCTTTCAATTCATAATTAAGAAATACAAACTATTTAACACAAGCAAAAACTGTACGCATAACTTTGGTTGGCTGACAAATATATTTTGTTTTGAGAAGAATTGAATGATATATATCTAACTATAGGATTCATTTTTAATATGTGTAGATTATTCTAACATTTAAAAAAATTATAAACTTCGTAAACATTATTAAATTAGATTAAACTATTTTATATTGCTTATTAAGTGATCTAAAAGTTTTTTGCATGTAAAAATATAATTCTTTTAATTTTTTAGATTACAGATATTGTTGTTTAAATGAACCATAAAATTTCAACATATGAAGGAGTACATCAAAATATTTTCTAAGATTTGTGTGTTCTGATTATTTGTGCACAGATTGAAGTGCTGTACTGGCTTGTGCCGCTTAAAATAGATGGTCCCTTCCTTCATACTGTACCGATTTCAATTTATAAGGCCACTTTCCAAGAGTCAATGCTAATAGTAAATATGTAATTATAAAATTTACAGAAAAAATACGTAATTTTATAGTTTCAAAAAAAATATATGAAATTGTGTCTAAAAAAATATTCTTCAAACACAATAATACTGCATGGTTGAGCTCATTTTCGCACCCCCCTCCGTTCTACAAAACTTAGAGAATAATTAAATTTATAATGAAAGAAATTTAGAGTTGGGATTAGAGAATAACAACAGATTTATTTCCCTTCTTCACAAAACTTGTTTAGGACATTTATTGCGACATATACAAACATACATACATACATACATACATACATACATACATACATACATACATACATACATACATACATACATACATACATATCTATATATGAGCTGGGTTCAAATGCACCATGATTTTGTGCTCCAATATGCTCCACATTCTTCATCTCCATTTTCTAAGTCCGAACAGTCGATCCGAACTGCTCAACATGATACTCATAAATAAATATGCTTGGAGACCAAATTTTATATTTTTTTAGAATTTTTTACTATTTTTTAAGATAGGTACAATATCACTTTTTCGAATGGTCCAGAATCTCCTTAAAACAGCGATTTAGTATCTATCTAAAAAAATAGTACAAAAATTCTAAAAAATATAAAATTTGGTCTCCAAGCATATTTTATTATGAAGATCATGTTGAGCAGTTCAGATTGATTGTTTGGACTTTGAAAACAGAGATAAAGAATGTGGAGCATATTAGAGCACAAAATCATGGTGCATTTGAACTCTCCTCTATATATATAGAGAGAGAGAGGGAGAGAGAGGCTAATATCAAAACGTTTGCACCAAGGCTCTCGTGCAACCAAGTCATTTTCGGATTTTCAAAGTCCAAACGGTCGATCTAAACCGTTAGATGTGCTCTCTATATTAAAATCTGCTTGGAGACCAAATTTTACATTTTTTGAATTTTTTTTACTATTTATTAAGCCACTTTGAAAATTGCTGATCACATGGTCTAGACTTTGGTTGCACTGTTTTTACTATTCAACCAGATCAGCAATTTTCAAAGTGGCTTAATAAATAGTAAAAAAATTCCAAAAAATGTAAAATTTGGTCTCCAAGCAGATTTTAATATAGATTGAACATCTAACGGTTTGGATCGACCGTTTGGACTTTGAAAATCCAAAAACGACTTGGTTGCACAAGGGCCTTGGTGCAAGCGTTTTGATATTAGCCACTCTATATATATATATATATATATATATAGAGTAGAACTAGGGTGCTCCTAAGCTCACCAAGCCCTTCGTGAGTGCGCCTCTAAAACCTATAGAATCGACTTCAAGCGATATTTTCAAACCATTAGATGTTCAATCTATATTAAAATGTGCTTGGAGACCAAATTTTATATTTTTTGGAATTTTTTTACTATTTATTAAGATGGTTTGAAAATCGCTGTTTTTATTAAAATTCTGCACTACTGGAAAACAGCGATTTTCATATAGATTTGTAGCCAAGCACGTCTAATTGGGTTTTTGACTCGGCCGAGTTATCCGATTTTCAGGCCAAGTCACTCCGAGTCTTTATATATTTTTTTTTTTTTGTGTGGCAGTTGTTGATCTATGATTTGAAATAACAAAAACAAAAAAAAATTATACAAACACGTTCTTGTAATCACCGCATTAATTATTTGCGTCGTTAAGCTTCGTTGACATTCCATTTAATTACCTTTTACTCAGACTCGATCATACAAATTAATTTGTCTTTTCTAATTTGATGACTATTGTTATCTGTCATTTATTCGATGAAATCAAATCTTAGTAAGGATAGATTCGGATATATCCAACAACATAAATGCGTATGGATAATATAATATAATATAATATAATATAATATATATACACCTTGCCTTAACTGGTAGCTTACCCATTAAGAGCTGAAGATAATCTCCACAGCTAGCAAGTGCCAGTAAATTTGCAAATGACAACACTAAAGGCTCTTGATGGAATGGTGCAGATGATAAACGAGAAAGGCGAGTTCTTTTACTCTGAAGCTCAGAGATTTGTAGAGGAACTAAAGAAGTATTCTACTGCAAGTTCTCACTACACCGTTATCTCCATCATCGGTCCACAAAGCAGTGGTAACGAAGTTACTCAATTAATTTCCATATATATTTGTGGAATTTGTGAACTTTGATTCATTTATAATGACTTTCTTTCTTCAGTACCCATCTTGATAGATTATCTGCACGCGAGTTGTAGGTTTATACATATGCACGAGCTTGCACACATTAAAATTAACTTTAAAATCTTTTATTGCCGTTTGAATTGATACTATATATGTCATCAGCCTAATGCGTTGTTTCAATCCTATCCGAAAGATTTTTGAGGTTGTTGGCATTAGGCTGATGAAATATATAGTAGCTCACCAAGCACTTAGTCCCGAAACTTCTAATCGCTGTTTCAATGATTTGAATTCGTCGTTTTAGGCCAATCCGATAAATTTTGTAATTAAACTCACCACGAGACTCCTTGAGCATAAAAACATCTTTTGTATACTCTCTCTCTCTTTTGAAAACCTTAGTTATACTCTCTCTCTCTCTCTCTCTCTCTCTCTATATATATATATATAATAAAATATTCTACTGACGGTAGTATATCAACATGGGGTTTGTTGAAGTGCAGTCAGCATCCTTATTTCTCCATTTAAGCAAGCGTGCAAGACCAATATATTTTTCTTTAATTTCTGTTGATTTTTATTTCAGAAGGCCTGATTTCAAGCTACACCAAACGAGATTTATTAAATTAAAATTTTCATTTAATTATATGGAAATTATATGTTATATGTTTAATTAGTTTACCTTTAAAGAACTGTCCATTACAATTGTGCCGTTTGTAAGGTTGATAACATTTGTTTTCGCATCTTGTATTTTAGGTAAAAGCTATATTCTGAACACCTTATTTGGGACAGAATTCGACGTGCTTAACGCTGCTGGACGAAGGTAACTCTGTTGACATACAACTCTATTTGAGTAATTGAGAAGGCTCACAAGTCCTTGGCCATTCTAGCTAGCATTTAGAGAAGTAGATATATATAACGCATATTTAATGAAGTTCAATGTGTAGGAAGCAAACAACCAAAGGAATATGGATAGCTAAATGCGTTAACCCTTGCATGATTATTATGGACGTTGAAGGATGTGACGGAAGAGAAAGAGGGGAGGTAGGCAGCACCTCTACTCTATATATAACTGTTTGGATGTTACGGCACTTAGGTCATGTTTGGTACTCCATACTTTAAGCAGTCAAATGAGGAGTAAAATAAAATGAGTAAGATGGAATAAGAAGTGAGTTAATTCGGAATAAGTTGCTCCATCTCTCTTGGTGAATTAATTTACTGCACACTTACTCCACTTGTAGGGCCCACTGTCATAGGCAGAGATTCATTTTTCAACATTTTACTCATGGATTAATTTAATCTATGACTTAAACTATCAAATGAGGTGTAAAATATGAGGAGTAAGATGGAATAATTAAGAAATTTAATTCTCATTAACTTTATTCCATAACCAAACATGACCTTAATTAATATGGAAACATTTTATTAAGAAATGAAAAATAAGAACTAGTCTTAGAATTATTGTTTGGTCTAGTGAAAAAAAATGTCTTCTTTGTAAAAGCTCATACGTAGCTAGGTTTGAAACTCAAATAGTAGCTAGGTTTTTTACGAATTTTTCAAAGTTAATTGCTTGTTCACATCTTTATTTTAAAAATTAGTTAAATGGCTATGCACTGATTTTTATTTAAAAATGAAGACTCGCACTTTCAACTTTTCTAAAAAAAAAAAAAAACATATCACCATTCGTAAACTTGGGTTTCGATTGTTGATGATTCCAAGTTTATTATTTGGTGGGACAGAAGAAACCAGCTGGTGGTGAGCATAAATTATAATCATGGCATTAATTAGGGCCCTTTTTCCCTTTTAAAAGAGGAAAATAACTAATTGTCCTGTGTACACAGTAAAATAAATAGTAAAAAAAAAAGAAAGAGTAGGAACAATAGGTAAATAGAGTAAGAAGGAATTAAGCTTAGTTCGATGGAATTATTATTTTGGTAGAATTTTGTACTACTAGATTCTGATTGATGCTCACTAAGAACAAGTTGATGTTAGTTTATAAAGGGTGGTAGTTCTGTTGTTATGGACAGCTCTTCTAGTTTTTTTTTTTTAAGGACAAAATAAAAAATGCGGCCTCTAAAGGAACCACCTGTTTCTATTATCCAAAGAAATTTACATCCTCAATTATACTCGGACCGCTCTTAATTACATATATCGATCACCAAAGAGCTGACATCTACAAAAATTCATTTTTTGATGTTGTCAATAAAGTGACCGATTGATTTGAAACTGAATGATTTTGAAAACTATTAATTTTACAAATAAACGTAGCTCTCATAAACTAGATTGATTTGAATGGTTTATATTTGTTGTTTGAAGCTAACCTAATAGATTTTGGAGGCCGGAAAATATTACTGAAATTCTAATTAAGTTGAGAGAGAGTAGCCAAGGGGAGCAATTTGTTCTGTCGATAAAGAGAGATAGGAGAGGTGATAGGGAGAGGAGAATATGTCGCCATTCTAACAGAGGAGTTTGTTTATTATAATTTTTCATTGTTAGCCTCATCCAACGATTTTTTGAGACACTAAGATGAGAGCTCATCTGACAGTTCAAAAGCTCATAGCACCAACAAAACCTACTTTTTTTACTAGCGTGTTATCGTCTCGAAAAGTTATTGGATAAGTTTTAACGACAAATCTGAACCGTTGAAATAACCTATCAGATACTTGTTTTTGTGTTTTAAGAATAATACATGTTGCCAGACCCTTAATGATTTAGTCATCAAAGCTAGTTTTTCTTTTTTTTCTTTTTTGGTTGAGACGAGTCCGTACCCTCTTAGTTGTCCAATATTTCTTATTATTAATGGAATATTTCTGTTAATATGTACATCATTTGACAAATTTTATTCATGATGTAGGACGACACATTATTTGAAAGGCGAAGTGCACTGTTTTCTCTGACAGTTTCCGACGTTTTGCTACTTAACATGTTAGTTTATTTCATACTTGAGTACATGACATAATCTCCTATTTTTCCATTCCCTGAAAATGACGATAACACGTACCAATGCTAAAGAAGAAGAATAAAAAATCTGTCCTGATATGTATGATTGAATGTAATGTAGCATTTTTTGCTATAGGTGGTTTCATGACATTGGTCGGGTGCAAGGTGCAAACTGGGGGCTCATCAAGTTAATTTTTGAGGTATGCTGAATACTTTTGCCGTATCTGTCTACTTAAGTTGTGATCATTAAAACAATTAAATCAAGATATGGACAGAAAATTATGTTTCATAATTCATGGTACCATTTTTATGTGCGTGCTATAAGAAGAGAAATGATGAGGAGAATTACAATCCCACAAACTAATTTTGTTATTTTTTCATCACAAAACTCGCCTAAGGGCTTGTTTGGTATTCCAATTTTCTTCTAAAATAAGGCCAACAAGATTTTTTTTTTTTTGGAAGAAATTAAAATATCCAAACGGTACAAGTGAAATAGAGTAAAAAAAATGGGCAAGAATAGTTGAAAGATTTTATTCGACCCGCCTCTTTAAGTGGAATAAGAGATCTTCAATTATAGTCTTTAATTATTTTTAAAAGTATATTCATTCAATATCAATTACAATATAATAATTATCATTGTTATATAAAGACTATAGTAATTCAATAATATTTTTTTTGTTATTACTTTTATCATTATCAATATCAATATCATCGTCATCATTACTTATTGTTTTTACTATTGTTAAATTTAATATATTATTACTTTTTGTACTATTCTTCTTCTTATTATTAATTTCATGATTACTATAATCATTATGAGTAGAACTAAGGTGTTCTTAAGTTCACCAAGTCTCTTTGTGAACTCAACCCTAAAACTTATCGGATTGGGTTTAAATAACAAATCTGAACCACCAATAGTACAGAAAACGCGACTACACATGGTCCAAAAATCTAATGACACGTGGTTCCACAACCGTGTCCGCAACATCGTGTATGAATAGGAGGGTAAATTCTACATGTTTCCCGGACCATATCTATATAGTACTAACATACATGGTTAATACAATCCAATCGTGTCAGATCTCCAAAAAAAATGCACGGAAAATGATGGTTTCTACACGGTCAAAGTAATTGTGTACAATAACAAAGATTATATACACAGTTCCTAAAATAATAAACGTGTATGAGTTTTGGAAAACATAGACGGTTAGTTAGTACTAACCGTGTATGCTATTCTCTATACACGGGTTCTTTAAAAAGACCGTGTATAAATAGAAATACTTTTTCTTTTATAAATCGATTTATAATTAGCTAGCATCCATATTTGCTTGCCATTAAACATACAATATTAAACATTCATAATTCAGGTCCTATTTACAACATACAACAAACAACATTTCAACATTTCAACACACAAAAAACAACATTCATGTAAACAACAAGCAAATAAAAAAAGGGCATTTGTATATATCTAATATAAAGTAAGTTTCAAGTAACATGCAACTAGCAGAACCAACACATAGACTTATATACATTGAAACTAGGAAAACTTTAAAGTCTTAACATAGAAATAATTTTGTATAAATGTACACTGGAAATCTACACATAGTAAATCTTCCTCATCATATAACTCTTTATCCCCTTTTGTGATAGTATAATCAGTTGTACCTTTGTTGTTCAACATCAACAACTGAATCATCCTAAAGTTTTGCAATTTCCCTGTACCAAGTATCAAAAATGATGTTTTGAAATATTGGGTGTTGTAGCGGCAAAACTGATATTGGCAGTTCCTAATTTGGAATAATATAAACATAAAGTAAGAATCAAGACACACTTTGAATTTGTTAACTTTAATTCAAGTGCAGTACTCAGAATTTGGTACATAGAATGAATAATTTTTTTTTAAAGTTTGGTACCTAAGATCTAACGAAATTCAAATTACCAAAAATATTAAAATCTTGAGAATATGAGGTGTACTTGAAATGTAACTCCAGAAGGTCAACATTTGTAATCTTCTGGAGTAAAGTTGTCATCCACCCCATGGAAGCTAATTGGGTTTCATAATCCCTATAATTTATGTTGAGGAAGGGTAGAGAGGTCCACAGGTTGTGCCACCTCTTAGACAACACGCACGTACGCACCGCCTCCTTAGTCATGAGCAGTCCCGAGATGCTGAGAAGTATTGGGTCGGGTAAATTGCTGATGAAGTCACACTTACTCCTACCATTTGAGATTGTAGCCCTCTCCTTTGCAATATCAAGAAATAGTACATCAGGGGGAAGAAAGAGGTGAGTGTGGTTTGGAGAAAGAAAAAAGGGGAGACAACGGCTATGAAACCCTAAGAGAGAGAGAAGTGAAGAGGCAGAAGAAGAGACCGAGGAGTTAGAATAATTTCATTAGACGTGGATGTACTGAAAATTAAAAATGGAGCAATATTCGAAGAGGCTTCAAAAACTAAAAACCCTAAGGAATACTCATACACATTTCCACATTAAAAACCGTGTAGAATGAAGATTAATCGAACACGTACGGTTCGTACAAACAACCATGTATAATATACAAAAATAGGCACTAATTGACGAAAACACTAATTCACAATACTTATACACGGTTCTGTTGAAATAACCGTGTTTGATGTCTTTTAAAAAAAAAACAATTGTATCCATGTTTGCTAGACATTAATTAAAGAATATTAAAGAATCAAATGCACATATACATATTTTACACATATAGAGATTCACATGGAACATAATGAATCAAATAACGTATATGCATACTGATTTAACAAACTACAAACATAATTTACATTGTCAATTTGTCAAAAAGGATATTTGCTAGTTATTGAATTGAAGGGGAAAAAAGAAGAGGAGCACAGTCATTCACACATTTAAGCAACTAAATGTTGATCTAAACTCTTCTCGTAGTTTTGTGGCTCCTTGACCCCTTTAATTTGCGAATGGACTAAGGAACCCCAAAGGCTGAATATGAAGAAGGGCAGGACTAAGGGCTTTTGCATAATGACATGTCATCCACTTCCTCCACGCCGATCAATTCATGAGTGTCAAACAATCACACAAAACACAGATATTGTTGAGATTAATATTCCTATGACTTTGGGCACTATCGTTATCGTACGTGTTACCTAAATCTTGGTGGTACCCAAAGTCAAAGGGAGATAAATCTCCCTACCATGGTGAGAGGATTTAATGAGACATGAGAAGGATAAGAGAGAAAAATGAAGATATGCATGGACTTAATGTGTGTCCCTTCAAGAAATTATTTTTTTACAAGATTTAGGGTTTAGGGTTTAGGCCCTACCCGATTTTTGGTTCCATAGAGAATATTGTTTTTGCCACTAGATTAAATGCTAAAAATAGAAATCGAAGAATTGCATGTAGGACATTATTACTACAATATTGATTTGTTATGAATGTGCAATTTAATAAATAGTTGCAAAAAAATTCCACCATGCAGCTATGAACCTCAGACTCAGATATAGTTTCTTTAGAGTAGCAGAAAAATATTGACTGTTCAAGCATCAATTACACACTGCACAGAGTTTTAATTAACTATCACTGAACTTCGTTACAGCAAAGGGTAAAGATCGAAGGCCAGAATAAAACAACAATTATCATTTTGGTTCGCGACTATGACTATGAGGTAGACTTTCTATGGAATCACAACTATCCATTAATAAATAAGACCTTGTATTTATTTAAGAATTGCATCTAATAAATTTTGAAATTTATATTTTTTTTACTAGACTCCAACAGATATTATCGACAAGGATCTTAAGAAGGACTTGGATGAGGTAAACTCTCTTTTGACAAGCTGTTTGCTACAAGTAATATATAGCTCTCTAAATTTTAAATGTGCGCCACTCTACCCGACCGACATCCTGGCTCCATCTAACCCTGCAATTAATTCTTCATTAGTTCCAAAAACATCTACCTGCACATCTGAGCATGATAAATATTTTATAAGACCTTTATGCTCAACAAGACATTGCTTAATTTTTTTTGGCTCAAGGACACTAACCTATCATGCCATAACTGTTACAGCTTTGGCTAAAAGTGCATCCCGCCACAACAGACAGGAAGATGAGCGACTATATCAAGGTACGTAATATCAACGATATATAAGGAACATGTAGACCAGGAAGTAAAAATTACCTCTCAATTTTTTCCCGGATAGATATTCGGTTGCTCAGTACCAGTTGGCAAGTACTGTATACAATGAATTCTAAATTACTTCATCCATTGTACTTTAGAGCTTCAATATTTGCTATTTATCTAAGTACACTGTTTTAAAAAGGGTTTGCATTTCCATTATTGACATTCAATCCCGACTTACACATGCAAGCTCACACATTAATATGAGAACTTTCTAGTATCAGATTTAAAATTTCCAATTTCGTGTAAAAGAATATTACAAATTTATCATTGAGAACATTGACAATAGAGACCAGTTGGATTATAATGTCTATGAGCCTCTCAAATAATAACTAATTAAGATCAACGGGGCATTTAAGTATTCAAGGATCAATATTTGGTCAACAACTGTTTCAATTATAATCTGCATGTTTTCAGGAGACTGATCTATATGCATGTATATATATATATATGTAGGTCATTGTAAAAGACTTTCCACACAAAATTGGACCGCAATTTTCTCAGAAGGTAAGCACCCATTGCTAGAAATTAAATCTGTTCAATGATCTTTGTTTCTGTTCTGTGAGTTTAATCATCAGGGGCTCCAGTTAACTATTGTACTATGACATTAAGTGTGTATCTTTCAATTGCGACAGTTCCACTACAATAATTTCCAAGTTAAAATTTAGCGTTAAAAAAATAACAAATTTAAACTATTGCTCTTGTCATATCAAGACTTAAACTTCTGCAAGTTTCTGGAACGCTATAGAAGATCAGGAAAATAAAACGGAGGTACCAAGTTATTAGGTGCTTTCGTCCTTATGTCCTCTTAATATCGTAGTAAATGTTTATTTTTATATATGTTATTTATCACTAATGTACAAGATGGAGCATTCAGAAATATAGTTTGAATTTCAAATTCCAATAAATGGAACACATGGTATGGCTACAAATTCAAATAACTTTCTGCTGGTCAATTAATTACCGCAACATATGTATAAATCCAACAATAATGTATCCAGCAGCTTTGGGTTATTAAAGTAGTGCACCAACATACCCTGTGTGTCTAGCCGAGTTGAAGCATCCAACTTGATCATGCATGTTCTGCACTATTTTTATGTTTTCTTCTTCTTTTTCTTTTTTCTCACATGTTCCTCAACCTCAACAAATAAGTTATATTCTTTCCTTTTTGTCACTTTGTAAGGCTTGAATGTGTCAACTAAGAGTTATTACCATGCTAAATCAATACATGAGAAAATAGGCCGTGGGGTGAACGCAGCATTTTTTACATAAACAATTGAAGATCTATGTGCACATTTTTTACATAGATCTTAAATTTTATGGGAACCTCATTGTTATGGAACAGAACAATATTACTAAATTACCTGAATTTTTTTTACCATTTCTTCAGTCTAAAGATCTGGCAGAATTTCTTCGCTCCTTTGCTGCAAATGAAAGTCAAGAACAGAAGCATGGTGCTTCAGGCTTCGCACATAGTTCAAGAATGATATGGGATCTTATCTGTGACAACAAAAGACTTTCTGTTACCGACCATAAGGTTCCTATTTTGATATGATAGTTATTATTTTGATAATCATTTCTTCTTGGTTTGTGATCATTTAAATCACTAACATGTCAACAAAAAAAATTAACTTTGTATTTTTGTAGCTGGCAATGTCTACCTATGTGTGCAGCGAGATTAAGAATGAGATATTTAGCTCTTTCAATCAGGACAAGGTTTGCTAAAACTTTCAGTTAGGTTGCATTACTTCTATATGTCTCTACATAAATAAAAGCAGATGCTATGAATTGCAGGAATATTCGTCTCTGATGATTGGTACATCCATGTCTGTAAAAGAATTCAATAGAGAATTGCTGTTATTTCTTAAGAGCATATTTGCCAGGTAAATAATATAACTATATAAATATAATACGTCAAGGTAGAAGATAAAACATCCATTTCAATATTGAATTTTTTTTGTTTATACATGTTCTTTTTCATTTTTTTAGGAAAAGCAGAAGCCTACCTTTTTTGGTATTATAAAAAATATAAAGGGACTTAAACAATAGGGGATAATTAAGATTACATACTACAGAAGATAAAAACAGATTTATACATTTATTTAATTAGTTGGATGCTTCAACTCATGTTCTTCCTTTTGATTAAACTATATGTTGATAGCTAATATTCTGTGTCTACCGCCAATTTCAGAACAGAACAGTTCCATGTTAAATGTGGTTTCCTAGCAGTACAAATCAATGCAATGATAGAAAAAGAAATAAAAAAGGGTTAAAAAAATGAATTGATCAAGTACATATATATATTGATAGTAAAAGAGTTGTTATACTCACAATGCTACTAGTAATAATATTTTTTAAAATTAGGTTTCAATAGTAGTTGACATTAGTTTTATAGAATATTTCTGCTCTAGATTGAATTATTGAATTTTCGTGCTAAATCTTAATTTGCCATGCCATAGCAAAGGAGCATATTAACATAAACTTGGCATTTACATTATAGTGCATTGAAAAGTTGGTAACTTTAGTATCTATAGATGATATTTTCTGTTCAGATAAGAAATTTTTTTCTCTTCAAACATTTGACCATTAATCTAAGCTAGCTAATTAAATATCTTGGTAACTAACTTTTATCAAATAGGTACGAAGAGGAATGTAGAGCATTCGACAGGAATACAAGGAAAGAAGTGTGGGACAAGATGCAAGAGGAGACCTTACAAGTGAGTTTTTAGTGTCTTAACTTCTCAGAAACAATTAATTCAGCAAGAACTGCATAGAAGGGACTAACACGAAACAGTATATACATGTATAAGATTAAAGTTTTTTTTACCTCCCATTATATCATATGCATTTTCAAACATTTGGTCATTTTCTACTTTAATCACATATGGAGCTCCGTTTTTTTTCGACCCAGTTGCTTTCTTTCTAGAAGCATATGCAGAATGGCTTACAAGTTCAAATTGGTCTTTCTTACACTGATGATGATGGCACGTTGCTAGTGGCATTATTCAATAAGAAACTTTTTTATTTAAATAGATTAAATAAAAAAATTCTAATAATAAGAAATTAGATTGAACAAATTGAGATGAATTAATTATAACAGTACTGATTGAATAATTGCACCAATTAACATCTCATCATTAGTAATAGGAAAAAATACACTCCACAATTTTGTTATGGACCTTATCCCATACATAGTATGTTCTCATGAA
Organism: Carex kokanica; assembly: GCA_025461125.1. NCBI lineage: Eukaryota > Viridiplantae > Streptophyta > Magnoliopsida > Poales > Cyperaceae > Carex > Carex kokanica. Next base: position 455,676 of record JAJGRX010000901.1, read on the forward strand.
ACTTTTAAAAGTCCTATTATAAAACCATTTTAGCTACTCGGTCATCAATTGCATGATACAGCAGTAGGAAGTTTCTTTCTTCAATTAGAAAATGAACACCCATACCATGATAATTTGCTAGTTGTATAATAATAGAGGTACGATCCACATATATAAGTCTCACAATTAAAACAATATGTTTTATTTCTGCTTATAGTAACCTCTGTGGTAAGGTCTTTTAGACTGTTAGGGTATGGGCGAAGTAGGGAAGAGGACAGAAAGTTAAAGAGCAAGGACAAAAGAATTCTTATTCTTCTTGCTTTGATTGATGTGACTGTCTTTCTAGAAACACGAAGAACCTACACCTTTCTTCATCAATTGTTCTTAAAAATTTAATTTTTTTGTCAAGTCGGATACATATGTCTTGCACATGTCTACTTAATTTAGATCTTGTCATCATGAAACTTAATTTTTGCCGAATCAATTCCAACAACCTTTATTCATTAGCACCTCTCCACTCGTAGGTTCATACGACTCAATCATAAGCCAACATTTCTTATTATTATTAATATTGATATCTACCACACAAAGAGTGTCCACCGTGTAACATTCGGCCATATTGGTCTCTTCTGAACCAACCCCTTTTGATTCCGACCCTTCATGTGCAATAATATTTTCCATCTTCATACAATAACTACACGAGACATTCTTGTACCTAAACTTCAAATATGTCATTTTATCTTTCGACTTTCTCTCCTTTAAAATCTATCCAGATCTATAACTGAACTAATACATTGGCTTCCTTTCTCATCATTTGTCATCTCATTATCAATATACAACTTGACTTCCAAATTACTTTTAACATTCTAAAAAGAGGAGGGTTCAAATTAATGTCTCCATTTTATGTGCCTCTATCATGCCTCCATTTTTAAATACTTTAATAACTCAAAATTTAAAATTTAAAAATTAAAATAAAACCGTTAAATATGATCCTACATCATTTTACCTTCACATGTGTACAAAATTTTGATATTTCAACTTTGTTGTATTTGTCATCAAGTGTAGTGATGTGGATAATTTATAGACGTTCATTTTTCAACTTATGGATTCACAAAAAAACAAAATCGAAATGTGATAATATTTAATGAGCATGTAGTGAAAATCATATAGATCACATCTAACAGTTATATTTTGATTTTTAAGTTTTAAATTTTGAGTTATTAAAGTATTTACAAATAGAAGTATGATAGAGGCACAAAAAATAGAGCTATTTGAACCCTCTGTAAAAACCTTATTTAATGTGGATGATGAGCTCAACAATAAAAGATTATGGTTCTTTTCATCCACCTGAGCAGTTGGCAGCTATATGATCTAAATCATTTAATGTTGAATATTAACTTTATTTCTAACTTAAAGAGAGGAAGTACTACAGGAGCTTATACAACTTTCTCATATTCTCTCTACTCACTCGTTTACAAGAGCTATCATCTATTTATAAAAATCTAATGACGGTATATGAAATTTCTAGATTTTACTTGCACCGACTTTGTTATGTCGGTTTACAAAAATATAATCTAAAGTTTGACAGAGTCTTCTAGCATGTTCTTGATTATAGTCGGTTAGCTAGCTTTTTAATTTTATATAATGGGCTTCGTCCTTTTAGATGGTGCTGACTATAACAGTCACCCTCAGCACCAACGTGGTGTTGTCTTAATCTTCGGTACTCAGCATTTATCTGGATCGTCATGTTTTTTGTTCCTTCTTTCAAATTCTGTGAGCTTGAAGTTGCTCAGAGGTCTGCAGTCGATCTTCCAGAACATTCATCTTCACAAGAGAAGATTCTGGAATCTGTTTCTCATGCTGCCTTGGTACAAGTCGTCGTCCAGCTTTCTTCTCTCAACAGATCATCTGATGAGCTGCATCTTCTTGCACAAACTTTTGTCCTGCAGTCTTCTTCACAACAAGGACACTCTTCTGTGTCGTCTTGTCATCATCAGCCTCCTTGATGATGGCCTTCAACTCAATGCTATTTTGTGGCTTCTCCTCAGCAGCCACCACACAACTCACAACTCCGGTCTCCTTCTTTAACTGGTTCTTCAAAGAACCATGACTCGAATTCGATCTCTTAATCCACAGGCTCACCAGCCTCTTTGACATCCTTTACGCAGGCCACTTACTGCATTGCAAGAGCCACCACTACGTCCAACTCTTCTTCACTTGGGATCTCCTCTGTGGTGTCTTCTCCTTTGTGGTCACCACGAAGCTTCCTTCGTTCTTCCTGAACTGACATTCTCTTGCGTAGTTCCCTCGTTGTCCGCAATTGTAGCATGCACTCCACTCTTCTACTCTAGTATTCTCCACTTTTTGCTCCTTTTCCCTCTTGGCCTCTAGGAGCTCCCCCTAAACACTAGTACTTCTTGCATCATTCATGACCAATGTTCTCAGTCTTAGGTGCTCGTCAATACCGATCGCTGCTTGACTCTCCACGCCGACCACTATACAAGGCCTTCTCCTCTTTGTGCTTCACCATCAAACCTGCTAGCTGCTTGGCAAGAGCTTCGACTGGCCAACAAATTCTCCAGTTCCAATATGGTTGGTTGCGTCGCCCATCCTTAAAGTGATGTCATGAAGGCACTCTACTCCACCTCATGCCATTAAGAATTATCAACCGAATTTTATCCTCGCCAATTTTCACATTAGCGTCTAGCTACTCAATCTCCTTACACAAATTTTTTACTTTAAAAAAATACTCACTTACTGCCATGTCACATTGTGATATATTCATAAGCTCTCTCGAGCAATTGTAGCTGACTTGTGTTCTTTCTTGAAAACAATGCAGCAAAGACATCTCATGCCTCTTTTGGTGTCTCCATATCTTCAATGTGAGATAGTAGGCTCTTGTCCATCATAGCCTTCAACACAAATAATGCTCAGCCAATCTTTACCTTCCCCTTCTTGTAAGCTCAAATTGAGTTTGGTGGCGGTTCGATCTCAACACCACTCACAATCACCAACAAATCCTGACCCTGCAGATATGACTTAATACAAGTACGCCAGTCTCTATAATTATAATTATTCAACTTCACAATTAGACCACTCATACCACTCAAGTCTGACATGTCGACACAACGACGAATTCATGGGTTACATGAACCTCCTAGCCAATCATACCACTTGTTGAATATTAACTTTATTTCTAACTTTAAGAGAGAGTACTACAAGAGCTTAGACAACCTTCTCATATTCACTCTACTCACTTGTTTACAAGAGCTATCATCTATTGAGTTGAACTAGGTTGTTCTTAAGCTCACCAAGTCCCTTTGTGAGCTTAATTAAAAAAAATATTAATTTTTTGACAGCTTAACTTTATATTAAATTAGTTTGAAAATTTATAAATTTGACATGTAAACTCATCACTCGTGAAGTAGATCGGTTTCAATGGTTTGGATGTGTATGAAACCAATCCGATGAATTTTTGAGTTAAGCTCACAAAGAGACTTGGTGAGCTTAAGAACACCCTAGTTCTGCTCACATCTATTTATACAAATCTAATGGCGTTACATGAAATTTCTAGATTTTACTTTACCGACTTTCTTATGTCGGTTTACAAAAATATAATCTAAAGTTTTACAGTCTTCTAGCATATTCTTGATTATAGTCGCTTAGCCAGTTCTTGAATTTTATATAATGGGCTTCGGCCTTTTAGATGGTGCTGACTTCAACAATTAATAATCATTAATATTCCAAAATATAATAGAAAATATATTTAACTTCTACCATTCGAAGAGTGTAGAACCGTAATCCACAATTTTTCCCACAAATCTTTAGTGGCCATCTTCTTCAAAAGGGCCTCTTGAAATGTTCAATTATTCAAATACAGTTGGATTGCCAAGAGAGCTTTATCGTCTTTATCGAGCCAATTCTTAGTCATAACGACTTTACCAAAATTTACCTATCCGAAATGGAGCCCATATAGTTCAGACTACACATTATGACAGCTATTTGCCCTTGCCAAACTGCAAAAATTGATTTCCCATCGTAATCTGCTCTAAATACTTTGCACACATCTTTATTTTAATTTAAACACGTAAATCAATAAATCTCTAAATAATCTGAATTTTCAAATCACCACGGCACCCAAATCATCAATCACAGAAAACATCAAAAGTACAGAAAGCTGACTAGTGTAGTGCACAGAAGAAGCATCAATATGATCTTTGCACGGCTTATAGTATGGATCAATATGTGGTCTAATCGCTATTCACAGCAACGAAGGGAGACAACTGGTTTACAATCGCGGTCAACAGCAGCTAAATATGCATACCTCTCTTCCTTTCGTTCTTGCCGCAGCTCACACAGGCGCATACTCAGAATGGAGAGGAATGAGGGTGTCAGTCTACCGCGCCTCACAAAGGTAAATCGCTACTAGAGTGTGTATGAAAGTGTCGCTGGCGCCTGTAGTTCTTCTGCTGGCAGTCTACACAGCAGATCAAATATATCTAAACAGAGATGATGGAAATCACCGGTGCTCTGAATTGTTAGAAATTTGGCAAAGTAGGAAGGAGGGTAGAGAATTGAAGAGGAAAAGAGACTCCGAAATTAGAGGATGTTTAATTTTATTTTTCTGTTCTATAGATTTTCATATTACACACTATATATATAAAAACAAAATAAAACATGCATGATAGATAGTCCAACAAATTTAAAAGCAATTTGAATCAATAGTTTTTCATGATGTCCTAAATCCGGTGTGTGTGTGTATGTATCCTGTATATCATATGTGCTACATGTCATGTACATCATCACATTAAAAATGCTATGAAATGAAAATACAAAATACGTATGTATTTAGTTGTGAATTAGTCGACACATATCATCTTTCCAGCTAAAAACCCAATTAAATAAATTATAGACGGTTCACCGAGCGGGGTTCACAATACATTTACATATCTTCTTTTGCTGTAGTAGGACTTGGTACACTGAATTGAGTTATTTCAATACGTGTTGCTCAAAATTTGAGGTATATGGAAACATGCTGATAATTCTTCGAGGCATCTTGATTCCTATCTTAATTTTTTGTTGTTTTAGTCTCGTTCATACAATAATTAAACATGTTTTCAGATGTGAAAGTTATCAAAGATCCATTATATCAATTTTTTTTGTATTTTTCCGTTGTCCCAGGGGTTTAAACAAGCATTTAAGTACCAAATTGTGGGATTATATCGTGAAAAGCTTGCCTCAGCAAAGTACAAAGTTCGTGATCAGCTGCTTAAGCTTGCTGTGCGAGACCACTCTTCTGTAATTGGAGTGACAAGTCCTTACTTGCAAGAATTCAATGATAATTTACCTTCAGGTAATCAATTTTCATTAGAAATTTAAGAGATTAATTTTATATTTTTGAAATAAATCCGAGATCAGTTTATTAATTTATCCTACATGCATGCACTCCAAAATATGGGAGGAATTTACTTGACACTAAGTATCATTACTAAATCAATTTATCCATAACTATACTAATGAAATTTTACTTGTGGATAACTTATAGCTAACGAAAATAGTAAGTAGCAGGTTAATTAGGTTTGTGCTAAGAATTGTACCTGGAAATCAGAGTAGCAACTTCTATTATCATATTATTTCCATGTGAGATAAGAGAGAGAGCTATTCTTCATGTATTCTTTCATATCAATAATCACTTTTTTTTTTTTTTTCAGATGTACATCCTTACTTCAAAAAGGTACTTAATAAACGTTGCAAGAAGTTTGGAGTGCATCTCATAAGAATTGCAGAAGAAGAGGCAAACAAAATTGCAGAAGAAGAGGCAAACAAAATTGCAGAAGAAGAAAAAAATAAAATTGCAGAAGAAAAGGAAAAAAATATGCAGGTTTAATTTGCTTACCTTTTGTGTATACGTACGCATCCATTAATATTTCTTTTTTTTTTAACAAATAGGAAACGTACTTCTTGAAATTAGTTGCAAGTCGTTGGCACGATGACATGATGTTCTATATATTGTTGCATACCATACAAGAACTGGGAAAGGCGCGCGCGCACACACACATACACATACATTAGAGTAGAACTAGGGTGTTCTTAAGCTCACCAAGTCCCTTTGCGAGCATAAATAAAAAATATACCTGGTTGACTTCAAACGACGAATCTAAACTATTAAAAGCGATCTACATCACGAGTGATGTGTTTACATGTCAAATTTATAAATTTTGAAATTAATTTAGTATAAAGTCAAGCAATCAGAAAATGAATACAATAAAATTAACTTATAAACCATCTTTTTTTTTTACCGCTTGACTTTATATAAAATTAGTTCAAAATTTTATAAATTTCATATGTAAACGCATCACTCGTGAAGTAGTCGGTTTTAACGTTTAAATTTGTCGTTTGAAGCCAACCCAATAGGTTTTCGATGAGGTTAAGAACACCGTACCTTAGTATACTCAGATATATACATTACAGGACGATCTATATATATCATCCACACGTAATGTATATAAAATATGATGTGATATGATTTATGTTTCACTGTTCACGATATGACTTGAATTTTTAATAGTCCAAATTTAACAGTTTTCGATACATCATAAATAATACTTAAATTGAAAGAAATTTGATAGTTAGACTGTCTATATATCTAAAATTTGATAGTTAGACTGTCCAAATTTAACAGTTTTCGATACATCATAAAATAATACTTAAAATCAACTGTTAAGATTGTCAAAATAACCATTGTCAACTGATATGTTCCCTATATATTAATCCTTAGGTCTGACCAATCAGAATTAAAGTTCCTCAAAACTAAAAGCCAGGGAGTCAAAAATATATAATATATGCAAAAGAACTCCATGTACTTTTTTTTATACACTTATCTTAACCTTGTGTTTTTGCAGATGGGGCTTTCTCGCTGTGTGCTCTATCAGATTAAGGATGACATACTTCACTCTTTTGATCCGGAGATGGTTTTGGATCCGGAGGTTTGCTAAAACTTTCACTTAACTTGAATTACTTCTATATATCTCAACATAATTAAAAAAATATATGCTGATGCTAAGCATTGCAGGGACATGGTTCTCCGACTGTAAAACAATTCAATATAAAATTGCCGTTGATTCTTGAAGGACTATTGGCCAGGTAAATAAATATAACTATATGAACATATATAATACATCAAGGTAACAGATAAAACAACCATTTCATTGAACGATTTGTTTATACATGCTTTTTTTCTTTTTTTCTTTTTTGAGGAAAAGTATATAGTACAATCCTACGATTTCGAATTTTATTAAATTTATAAAAAGAAACTTAAGCAATACGGGTAAGGTTACATGCTGAAGAAGATAAGAACAGATTTATTGATGTACATTTAATCAAGTTTGATGCTTCAACTCATGTTCTTCCTTTCGATTCAAGCACGTGTTTGTAACTCATGTTCTGTGACTATCACCAATTCCAGAACAGAACAGATTTATTATCTAAAAGTAGTTTCCTCACGGTGCACATCATTGCCATGACAGAAAAGGGAAAAAAAAAATGGTATTTGAACAAGTACATATATTGATTGTAAATTACTTGATCATCACAATGTTACTACTTCCCATCATATTTTTTTCAAGTTAGGTATAAAAAATAAATGAATTAGTTATTCAGAATATTTCTGCTCTAGATTGAATTATTGAATTTTCCTTTTTAATCTTTGTCATGCCATAGCAATGGAGCATTTTAAATTAAACTTGGCATTGACATTATGGTGCATTAAATAGTTGGTAATTATAAATAATTAATATTTTCTGCTCAGATAAGATTTTTTTTCTCTTCAAACATTTGACCATTAATGGGGACTGGTACTTAATTAGTCTATTGAATATGTTGGTAACTAACATATATCAATAGCTATGACAAGGACACTACACAATTTGATGAGAATATAAAGGGAAATTTCAGGGACAGGCTAGAAGATCAGATCTTACAAGTGAGTTTTTAGTGTCTTAACTTCTCAGAAACAACTAATTCAGCAAAAACTGCACATATAGGAGCTAAAAGGAAACTGTATAGACCTGTATAAGATCAATGTTTTCTTAACCTTCCAGTATATCATATTAGTTTCGCAACTTTTGGTCATTTTGAATTTACCCACGTATGGAACTCCATTTATTTTTTCAACCTGCTTTCTTTACATATGACTATTCAGAATGGCTTACAAGTTCAAATTGGTCTTTCTTACAATGAGGATGGCACACTAGTAGCTAGCATTATTCAACTAGAAATTTTCTGATTTTAAAATAGGGTTATATAGATTAAATAAAAATTCGATCCTAATAAGAAACTAGATGAAACAAACTGAGATGCAATCAATGGAATAGTACTGATTGAATAACACCAGCATCCCATCATTAGTATAGGAATACATACACTCCACAATTTCTGGACTTTAATTATCCCAAACATAGTATATTCTCATGGACTTATAGGTCCTATTATAAAACCATTTTAGCTACATGGTCGTCATTTGCATGATAAAGCAGAAGGAAAGTTTTTTTTTTTTTTTTTCAATTAAAAATGAACACCCATTGTATTAAAATTTAGGGCATCTAGCTTCCATTCTTAATAATTTTTGTTTTGATCTTGTTCATATATGTTAATTTAACAAATTTTCAGATGTGAATTAAGTTATCAAAGATACATTATATAAATCTTTCTTTTTTCCTTGCTCGCAGAGATTTAAACCAACATTTGAAGACAAACTTTTCAGCTTAAGTAATGAAATACTTACCTCAGCAAAGTCTGAAGTTCGTGGTCAGCTGCGTAAACTTCCTGTGCTAAACCAACACTCTGTAATTGGAGTGCTACGTCCTTACTTAAACAAATTCGATTATAATTCATGTGCAGGTAATCCATCTTTCTTAGAAATTACAGAATATAATTTTTATATTTGTAAAACATATCCGAACCCTGTTTCAATAAATTTAATTTGTTCCATAATTAGTCCGAATACAAATTAAAGAGGTACATAGCGAGATACATATAATTAATAACTTAGCATAATGGTTGTATCATTAATTCCACACATGTGCTCCAGAATTCGGGAGGAACAATTTGAAATTAAACTGTATGTTCTCTAGATGCTGTCCATATATAGATAAATAGACAGACTCATTTACTAATTCAACTTATCTACAACTATTACTAATTAAATTTAACTTGAGGGTAACTTATAGCTAATGATAATAAGTTAATTAAATTTGGCACCGAAGACATTATTAAGAAACAGATTAATTAGTTATGTGTTCAGAAAAATACTTGGAAATAGGAATAGAAACTTTCATTGTCCCATTATTTCGGAGTGAGACCAGAGAGAGAGAGAGAGCTATTCTTGGTGCATTCTTTCATGTCAATAACCACTTCTTATTCAGATGTACATCCTTACTTTCAAAATGTACTTGAAAAACATCGCAAGAAGCTTGAAGAAGATCTCACAAAAATTGGAGAAAAAAGGGGAAACAAGATCCTGGTTAGCTTTCATTACTTGAGTTTATTGTTGACATAGCTTTTTAGACACACACACACTAGAGAGTTGGGCTATGGTGCTTCATGCATGAAGTAAGGACTACCTTTTACTTCACGCTCATATCTCTGTTCGCAAAGTCGAAACAGTCGATCCAAAATACATAACATGATCTCCATATGAAAATGTGCTTGGAGACCAAACACATGCTTAGAGTTGGGCTATGGTGCCTTAAAAGGCGCAGGTTTTTGTTAGTAAATTCAAAAATTGTTAAATGTGCTTGGAAAATTTAACAGTTATTGTTGTGTGGACTTGATCACTTGACTTAATATTAAATAAGATTTGACCCCTTGACTTTCGTGGGCCCTATCTCTCTATGAAGAGGCCCAGGTTCAACTCCTGTAAAAGGCATCTGAAAGATGCCGGTGTTACCAGGGACCCTTTAATAGAAAAAAAAAAACAGTTATTGTTACATTATCAAACAATACTTAAATTGCATTGATTGACTGTCTATATGTTCAACAGCATACTTATACATTTACTACTCTTCAGTTTTCAAATTTTTGAAAAATAATTGTTAAGGTTGTCAAAATAACAATTGTACAATTGGTCTGATCATCAGAATTAAAGTTCCTCAAACCTAAAAGCCGGGAGACAGAATATACAATTTGAAAAAAAAAAAAAAAAACTGTTGTACTTTTGTTTTTCGTTTTTTCTGTATTACACCAATGCAGTTCCCATTTCTTACTTCGATCATGAGGTATACTAACATATAATGTTGTTAATTGCAGATTGCACTTCGTGCAGCGGGAGCATCGGTGGCATATGTTAAGCTAATTATAGGGACAGCTTGGGCTTTATGTACTGGCGATATAGTGGGAGCAACAATGATATTTAGCAATGCAGTTGGTAGCATTAATATTGGTCGTGCAGTTAAGGGTGTAGACGCCCAAGCTATCCTTATGGATTCTTGATCTACATATATATATGTATAATACTTTAATTTGAACATCCCAGTTAAGGAACTTATTTCAAATGTTTATATTATGGAGTAGACACAGAAATACTTCTTGACTAGCTCATTCGGGTGTTTCAAGGATTAAACTCTTGCTTTTGAAACTGTTGTAATTTTGTATTTGTATTATGTCGTGTGTTTCTATTCTTGAGATCTTGCGTCCAAAACATTGATGTATTCAGTATGTAATTGTGAGAAAATTGTATTGTCTTGCTTGTCTCGATGATTGCACTCTCGATTGAATTTTGAATGTTAAAGTACACATTACATGTACAATATAAGGATTTTGTTTAAGTGTTATATATATCTTGCTTGTCTCTGTGTGTGTGTGTGTTTCTTCGTTAGCAGTTCTCTTTTATGACCGTACCAGTTCCCTACATCTATACACCTTACATGGCAGACAACAATATGCGCACATGTAAAAATTTTAACTTCAAATTAATTTCCGATTACTCATTTAAGTGGCAGCAGCATGAAATTTCAATGAAACTAACAGAAAAACGAAATTAGCATTTCTTTTGGCACTAACAGCATGCATCTCGTAGCTAGCACTCGTACATAACTGGACTGTACTCTTATTTGCAAAACCCAATTCACCTTTCCTATTCGTATCGACAAATCCCTTGTCGTATTCAGAACCAGTGCAATACCTGAGTGAGTACAATGAATTTAATCTGGCACATGCCCTTTGTTTGAAGGTCCATGTTTTAAAATCCAGCACCAGTTTGGGTTCATTAAAACGAATCGCATCCTCTGCCCCCCTATGAGCAGGAAAATCCTGCCCATCAAGTGTAAGATGAAATCTGAGCCGTTGGATTTTTTTCAAAATTCGTGTTAAAATATACGCTGGATCAGACCTTAGACATTACATATTAACGAAGCGACTCCGTTAATTAATTGAACGAGCATCTGCAAAGCGAAGGGTCACCTCCCATTCTACTCCACTCTTTCGCTTTCGCTTTCTCCTTCTCTATTTGTTTGAGTCTCTCCTGAGAAAGAAAACCCTAGCGAAACCGTTCCAGCAGCCTTCGTCCTCTCTCTCGACAAGTATTGAGCATCAAATTCCTCTTCGGTTTTCACAGCGGTAAGAAAATATTGAGCAAACTTAATTAGATTGTTGATCGCTCTTCTTCTATATTCAAATCTCAAATTTAAGTTCATTTTTGGACATAAAATTACTTGTAATAAGTTGCAAATTGGAAAAAAATTGTTAGTTGAAAATTACTTATAATTGCGAATTCATTCTCTGCAACAAATTATTGTGTTATTGTTAAAAACTTAAATCCCTGGGCTTGACAAGGTCTAGACCCCAATTCTCAGGTTCAATTTTTGTTTCTTTGCTGTGGCATCGCATCATTATTTTTTATTTTGTTATTTTATTTTATTTTTTTTGTTCCGTTAGTCACTGCCTTCATTTTTAAACTCACCTGTCAGTTTACTTGGGATGTTTGTCTGGATATCCCTAATAATTGAGCTGGAGATAGACATTATATAGTAATCGGAACAAAATGTGGATATACTAAAAAAAGTCGAAATTTAGTTTCTATTTTTTGTGTCTATAACCTAGGTCCTACAGCTCTCAAGGCTTCAACTTTTATGTCAGCAAATGAGGGCCTTATTGGAGCTAGGGGCTAAATTGTCAATATCACAATTCCTTCAGTTTATGTTTACAAATATGCCAAGAATTGTTGGGTGTTACTTGCACATACAAGAAATGTAGTTCTCGCAAGTATGAAGAAGCCAGAAGCTTAGTGTGTCAGCAGCCGGAAGCTTACTGTGCAAATTCATCAGAGCCGAGGTACCAACACATAACAATAGAGAAGGACATGCGGATAGCTAGGGATGATTGATGCCTCATGCGACACAAATGGTAAGATTGGGATGGGAATCATGTGGTACCAACACAATCACTGTATCAGTCACTAGTACACATGCAGCAGTGGCATAGAGGGGTGATAATGTTGGATTTTGTTGAAGAGTAAACAGAGGAAGAAGGATTGACACAAATAATTCTACTTCACCTTCTTAATTAATTCGATTACAACATGCTGAATTTATAGCTAAACATTAATCTAAATAAGGAATCCACTAACCCTACTACATGCTATTTCTGCCTAGTGTAAATAAGGAAACCACATTCTCCACTAACTCAACTAAATATAGAAATACTAACTCTAGAACACATGACAAATACAGACTTCTAATTTTGGAGAAATTCTAACCCACTAACTTCGGCAGCCATCTTAATTAGGTGTGTTAATTTTGAATCAACTTCCAACACTCCCCCTTGATTCAAAATAGGTTACTCCAAGCTTCAACATCATCTTCTTCTTCTGAGTCATCATTCCAGATCTTCGTATCCCAATTGTCATCCTCCCATGTCGGTTTCACCTCTTCTATCTGCTCCTTAGCCTCTTCGATATCAGCTACCTGAGATTGTAACTCGGCTGATTCATCATCCACCGTGGATTCTTCCATATCATTATCAGCCTCCATGACCTCCTCTATGACCTCCTTTTCAACCATCTTGGGCTTTTGCTTCTCTGTCTCATATTTCGGCCTCTCTTGAACCTCAGTTGTATCAGAACTTGTACTGCCCAAACCCTCAGCACTTTGTGCAAGGAACTGCCATCTCATAGCTTCCAATTTTCTCTGCTCCTCCTTTTGTTTCCCAGTTAGAAGCTTGCCCTCTAGCATCTTCTTCAATTGCTTCTCCTTTTCTTTCTCCTTCTTTCTTGTCTTTGCCTCCTCAGCTGGCAATGCACCATATACCATTTCTTGCACTGACACATTGGTCTTCTTTACTTTCTTCTTAGACTCCACCTTGGTCTCGGTTTCCATCTGCACATGCTTCTCATCAGATTCTGGGACGCCATTTTTACTCCCAGGAGCAGCAGCACCAGCATCTGCTTCTGATTTCGAATCCTGCATGTTAACATCTGCTCCAGCTGTGGCCTCTTTGGGTACTTCATTTAAGTTTGTGGTGGAAACAGGAACTTCAGTTTCCTCCTCTGTGATTGTTGGCTCTTGCTCAGGATTGACTTCTACAATATTTAGTCTCATCAAGGAAAGTCCCTTTTCTTCTTTCTCTGCCTCCATCTGTACAGGCTGGTCTAAACATGATTCTGCTATCCTCAGCACTTGTGTATCAGTAATGGTAACCAGATGCCCATCAGAATCCTTGTACTTGATCAGCACAGATTTTAATGAAGGAAACCTCTTCGTCACAATATCTCTCAACACCTTGAAACTACATTTTTCTGGCATCTGAGCCAGCCGTATATCATGGTTGTACACCAGCTTCAACGGCCTCTGACGAATGAGCCCTACATTCTCCACCTTGAGGGCTTTTTCATCAAACAAAAAATTTCTACTCACCATGATTTTGCCACTTTCTGGACTGCTGCCACCATTTTCTTTTATGTGCACTCCTACTGTGCCCTTGCTGCTTGCCTCAATCTTGCTTTCGGTGTATGCCATGAAGAGTGACGGTTGCTCATTTTCTTCTACAGCATAGCTTGCTTGATTCACAACAACAAAGTAGGCACTTTTCGCGACGGAATTTCGTCGCGAAAAGTACCGTTGCAAAAGAAAAAACACGTTTATGACGGTTTAGCGTCGCGAAAAGTCACTTTTTATCCTCGCGAAAAGTGTATGTCTTTTGTAGTGATTCTCCTCCCTTTTGCTTCTTGTAGCACTCGGATTGGTAGTGCCCAAACTTATTGCACTAGTAGCATTGGATGTTTTTCTTGGCTTCATAGCACTCAGATTGATAGTGCCCAAACTTGTTGCAATAATAGCACTGAATGTCCTTCTTGGATTCATCATATGATTGACTATTTTCGGTAGTGTTGCTTCTGCCTCTTCCTCTTCCTCTTCCTCTACTTGAGTTGCCTTTGGTGAGGAACGCCTTAGAATCGTCCTTCTCTTCAGATCTGAGAAGTCGAACTTCATGGGCTTGCAGCGAACCCATCAACTCGTCGAAAGAGTATGTGGACAGATCCTTGGATTCTTCGATTGCTGCCACGACATGGTCAAATTTTGATGTAAGGCTGCGGAGTACCTTCATAACCACGATCTTTTCTGTGAGATCCTCGCCACAACTCTTGATTTGGTTGACGGTGGATGTGACTCTTGTGAGAAACGCTTGAACAGATTCGCCTTGATTCATGTTCAACGTCTCGAACTCTCTTCTCAAGCCTTGTAGCCTTATCTCGAGAACTTTCGAATTTCCCCGAAAAGCGGTTTTCAGGTTTGTCCATGCCTCCTTTGCCGATGTCGCTGCTGCGATTTTTGTGAACACCGTGTCAACAACAGCTTGTTGAATGAAGAACAGCGCCTTCGCATCGCGCTTCGCTGTTTCTGTTGGTGTGGGATCAGTGGCCGGTGCTCCCGTCTCCACCAATTCCCATAGACCTTGCGACTTGAGCAAAGTTCGTATCTTGATGCTCCAGAACTCATAGTTATCTCCCTTGAACAGCGGAATCGAGGGATTCGAAACGCTCATGTTCTCTGCCATGGTCGGATCTGCCTTGATCTCTCACCTTTGGCTCTGATACCACTTTGTTGGATTTTGTTGAAGAGTAAACAGACGAAGAAGGATTGACACAAATAATAATTCTACTTCACCTTCTTAATTAATTCGATTACAACATGCTGAATTTATAGCTAAACATTAATCTAAATAAGGAATCCACTAACCCTACTACATGCTATTTTCTGCCTAGTGTAAATAAGGAAACCACATTCTCCACTAACTCAACTAAATATAGAAATACTAACTCTAGAACACATGACAAATACAGACTTCTAATTTTGGAGAAATTCTAACCCACTAACTTCGGCAGCCATCTTAATTAGGTGTGTTAATTTTGAATCAACTTCCAACAGATAATACTATCAAATTGTAAAATCCTGGTTGATGTGGTCCATTCACGAGGTGATTTGCGCAATTTCCTATCCTGGCGAGTGTTGAGATGGTGGAAAGATTTATCAGGTTATACCAGCAAATTAGAGAAAGGGTGAAAATTTGTCAAACATAGAGCTACTCAAATATCCTCACAGACTAGCAAACTGGGCAAGAACTTCAAATCAGTTTTTTGATGGAGTAATACTTGAAGACGTCATTGAAGGGATAATAGTAGATGGTACCCTAAATTCAGACCATGGTCCTGAAACTTGGAATCGGAATCGGAATTGGGTTCTTGACTGTGGAATCGGAATCAGATGAATCGGCCGAAATCGGCCGAGTTGACTCGGAACCTCGGATTTTTTTTGCAGAAGATTGTTTTGTAGCCAAAAAGTAGAAAAAAAATTGGTAAAAATATAATTTGTAGAAAAACTATGTTAAGACAAAATATTAAACTCAAATAATTCACTAATTATATAATGTAATACAAACATTACAAATAGAATACACTTTTTATTGCCAAAAGCTATGCCTAACTGGCTGGATCATCTCATTGTGCTCTGTATTAAAATACAAATGGGGATATTGTTGTATAGAGCCAAAAATTGAAGACATTAATGTAGTGTCAAATGAAGAATTATTAACATTCTCATATCCAACATATGGAATCGAAAATCAGATAAATCGGCCGGAATCGACTGAATCAGATCGGAAACTCGGATTTTTTTGACATAAACTTTTTGTACTAAAAAAATAGGAAAAAAATGGTATTTGTATAGTTAACAGTTTAAATATTAATAAAACTCATAATAATTAAATTCGGATGGATAAATTTAAATTTGTAGTGTAATTACTTAAAATATTTAAATTATATAATTTTGGTATTAAATAGACTATTTCATAAAATAATAATAAAAACGTGAATGACATTCACAAAAAAGAAATAAAATGTTTAATTTCTACATTTTATATTTTCCTAACAATCAAATTTGTGATCTAGTACAATCCCATTCTTTACTTCAGTCGAAAAAAAAAAAAAACCACTGTCACTGTGTATGCATCTCCTTCACTCTAGTTAAATATAAAAAATATAAATAAAATAAAACAGTAAAGGCTTCGCAGGCTAGAGGCCTAGCAAGTCACTCAAGCAAACAAGCACACTTTTGAGTCTTTGACAAAGTATTTTGTTTAACAGACAAAACAGGAAAAAACAAAATTTGTTGGATCACGATATAAAATGAACAAGGTTTATCAAGAACCACTAGAAATTCAAAATTTTCTATAGTACAAAAGTATACACCAAGTCTAACCACAGATATAACTGAAGATTCTTCCTCCTAACTCAGCCAGGGACTAACGCCCTTTCCAAATTTTTTTCGAGCACCATTTTCTTCTACAAAAGATGCAAAATTGAACTTAAATCTCAAATCAATAACAATGATTTTCTTTCTCTTAACCTCAAGATACAACAGAAAGCTAAGGCGGGAAACCAAATCAGTCTAGGACAATGATTTTCACTGCCCATGTACTGACTAGGGTGAAACTCGGTTTGAATCGGCTCCACTCGGCTTGAATTGGTTTGAATCGGCTAACTCGGCCGAGTCAAGAACTGTTCATCCGAGTTTTGCTGAAAAACTCGCACGGACGCGAAACTCGGGTGAAAATCGGATCGGATCGGGTGAAAATCGGATGAAAATCGACCGATTCAAATGAAATCGGATCGGGTGAAAATCGGATCGGACAAATGAATTGCATTATTACATCAAAAATTCATATATTTGAATCGGTCGTCTCTCGAATTTGGTGCTGACTTTAAAACCATTTATAATTAAACTTGTATGATTGAACTTAGAATAGTAAATTAATCAAGAATTAAACATACAGAAAAAAAAAAAGTACTAACTCTTTTCATAATATTAATAAAAACGAATAAACAAAATATCATATTATGTAAATAACAAGATAGCAAACGGTACTAATTTAAAATTTAATTTTATATTTGGAACTTCGTTTCTCTCTCAAAAAAAAAAAACAAAGAGAGAAAGATTTGGAACTTCGTTCATTTTTGTGTCCATTTGGCAAAGGGGACTGCTATTTGAGGGCAGAAATTCATCTACTAAGAGATAATTTTTCTTCTTCAATGTACCAGATTTATCCTTCTTAAAAACTTTATTGTTCTTTGCTTCTAATTAATTCCTACTTTATAAGTTGAAAGAAATTGCTAGCCCATTAAAAATATAAATTTTATTTTTTGTTTATTTCAACATCATGCTTTTTTTCTTGATCTAAATTTTCTTATGGTTTTAGTTTATTGTTTCTCTTTGTAAGAAAAAACGAAAATGAATAAAAAAAAATATAGAGAAACTATGTGATTTTCAAGTATTTTTAAATTCTTTTTACAAACACGTTCAATGGCTAAGACTTTGCACAAAAGAAAAACCAACAAAAGCTGATCAAACTGAACCTATGGTACTCATATAAACACGTTCAATTACATAAGGGTGCTATGGTCATTTACAAAGTCGTTGAATTACATAAGTCCTTGCAAAATGTATTTTGTTACTATATCCCTAAAAATGAGTTTATGGAATTTATAAAATGAATGAATTAATCTCTTAAAATGAGTTTATTGTCTTTTTGTAAATATATGAAGATAACATTGAAAATAATATGGTGTGTTGGATGCAAATCCATGCATCATTTTATTTAAATTTAAGCCTAATATGTAAAATTATATCATTATATTGATGTTGATTTTTGAAATTTATTTATAAAATATCATTTAATTGATGCTAATTTATTTCTTTGTGTAGATAAATTTAATACGAAATTATAACTGTACATAATTAATCATGACAAAAAAATAAATAAAAGAGGAGAAAATATCGTATTGGTTAAATACATATGACATAGAAAATAAGACATCCTGTCAAATATATTCCCAAATGATCGATAATAACATTTGAAAGTATGAAATGAATTGTATACCAAAATTTTATTTTATGTGAACAACAAATTACAGACAAATACATACTGTGATAATGACCCATGCATAAATAATTGTAATAATTAATTATGGCAGATCTAAAGTCCAAAACTTTAAAGCAAGTTTGACTGGATGCATGGGTGGTAATCTTAATCTAAGAGTGCATGGCGGTCTTCAAAGAAGCAATTAAATAATTTGACTGGATGGATGGTATTCTAAGAATTAATACATGGCGGTCTTCAAAGAATCAAATAAATGGTTTGACTGCTTGGGTTTTGATAAGAGTTAAAACTTCCGTTGGTTTACTAAAATTAGTATTAATAGTATTTAATGTGTTTGCATTTCCTATGATCGTTTTAATTTCGTTTTTTCCTTTAAATATGTATGGAAACCTCTGTTGGGGCAGCGTTGTTTAATAGAAAAGCTAGCTTATGGTGCGACTGGAAGTGGCAAAACCTACACAATGCAGGTCCAAGTGCCTGAGGCGTCCCTTTACTGCCCATTTTTTGCAACGAAATTCATCTCTGTGAAAGACGCTCCTTGACGCAAATACAGTCGCATTGTATAGGTTTTGCCACTTCCAGTCACACCATAAGCAAATACAGTCGCATTCATTCCTTGAAAGATACCAGGAATAAGTACGCTGACCTCCTGCTCGAAAATATGCGCAACTCGGCCCTCTTGATCAAAGAAAGAATCCAATTTATAGCAAGAAATTTTAGAAGGGAAAATTTAGAGACCGAAGTAAATTACCGATTACAAGAATTAGATAATTTGGATCTGGTAGTACCTGGAGAACTGATCTTTGAGGCAAACTGCAACTTCACCAGCTATCTGCTGATCAACATGGTAGTCCCTTTCTTCCTTCAGAGATCAGTCCAGCTTCCAATCAGAAAATCTCTCAGATCCCATGTATATCTCTCTTAATTTGGAAGCTGGACTGATCTCTGAAGGAAGAAAGGGACGAAGCGTCATGAAGGCTACACCGCAACTATTTTTTTGCACATGTTGGTGTTTATGTTGGTTTTCTTAAAGCCAGTAACAAACTTGAAACGCAAACAAACACAGAGGATTTTTGGCGATGCTCAACACATGCATCATTTTCTGGTTTTCTTATTATATAAGCATAATACAAAACTGCCCACTACCATTACATCCCATGTTTAGAACTCTAAAATTAGAGCTAACCAATTTAAACTTTCCTTAAATAACTACTACTCTATTTTCAGCAACATGCTGATTCTAAATTCTAACTTCCTAAAATACAAACCCGTAAATAGACAACCCGAATTGGAGAGAGTCCGAACAGCTGGACCTGAACTTGTGTTTGGACTCGGACTTGGACAACTAGATTAACTCATCAGTTTATAGGTGATATTTTCTTTGATTTCTTTAATTTGTTTACTTATTATAGTACATATTGCTGTCAGAATCTGAATCGGATATAAATCATCAGCATCTAGTGAAAGCGTCATGAATATTGAATATATACAATCTAACAGCTCGATTTTTTAATTGAGAATACATTTCACATGATTTACTATATATGCTTCGTGAGGAACGAAGATATATATTGTGCATGTGATGTCCCTATATGAGAGAATGTGAATGACAATTTATTATGTAAAGAGCGTACGTAGAAGATGGTAAATGAGTATTAAGTCTTCCAAGTAGAAATTTTTATGTTTGAGGTGCTAATATTATGAAAAAGCCACAAAGAGTTAAATATAATTCACAAAGAAATAAATCATATATATGAGTTGGGAATCATTTCATAAATATCGATTAAGAGGCAAGTTGTGTATACACATTAAATCATATCAGGGGAAAATTGAGAATTATTTGATAAGTATGGATTGCAGATTAATTTATGACTTGACCAGTTAACTGGATAGTTAGGGGGAATGAAAAATAGACTAAAATAAGGAAAAAATTACCATAAAATATATGTAATAAAATTTATACCTTGATATAAGTCTAGGTACTTCAGTTTGGATTTCTCTAAGTGAAACATATGCCAATATACATCTCCAGGTCATATTTTCCTGTTACATAAATAACGTAATAACAACAGCGTCAATATTTCATGTACTAAACAATAGTTTTTGAAATAACACGTGCACATGATGAAGCAAGCAAAAAAATCTATTTATTTTAATGATTATTGCCAGTTGCCCCTCTGAACACAGCAAGTTGCATTTGAAGCCATACTTTGAACACATCTGCCATACCAAAAAAATCATGTTGCATGCGTCCACTCTTACTGGTACCATCAGGTATGAAAATACTAAAAACCATACAATAAGATTGACGAGCTACTGGACATTTCTCTACATTATGACACAGCTATTATAGCACTGTAATATGATATTTACTATACTGGTCTTGAAATGTGACAGATATTAATAATTATTTTCCACGTCATATACTCACTGTTGTCACTAGTGGAAAATATGGAATCAGGATCGGTTATATATGCATATTAGTATCGGAATACAACCGATCCTGATGAAGGCGATACTGATACTACAATAATCTGGATCGGTTGTTTAAAACAACTGATCCTGATAGTAACTATCAGGATCAGTTTGTTTGAAACAACCGATCCTGATAGTTACTATCAGAATCAGTTTGTTTGAAACAACCAATCCTGATGTTATACTATCAGGATCAGTTGTTTGAAACTACTGATCCTGATAGTAACTAACATGATCAGTTTTTTTGAAACAACCGATCCTGATAGTTACTATCAGGATCAGTTGTTTTAAACAACCGATCCTGATGTTATATTGGATCTAAAAAAAATTTTTTTTTTTTATTTGGCCAGCTTCCATATATATTTGCTGGCCAGCATAATTTTTTTTTTTTATTTACCATTGATTTATTGGAACTCAAAACCAATTAAGAACACAAAATAAAATTCATGAAACACAAAAAGAAGAACAATAGTTGAAGAAATTTGGTGCAATAGCAAAATAAAATTCAGCCACATGTATGGCACTCCCTCTTTTATCATCTCCACCAGTGCAAACTTCAAAATCTTAACAAATATTTATATCATTAATTGTTTGCTTGTGTATCTTAGATACATGTATTATTTAAATTGAAAGACAAGAAAAACCTACACTACTAGAATTCTCAGTAAAGGCAACGGCAGAAATTGGCTTGTTGCAACGGCTTACGCTTGCTAAAAGCCCGAAAAACCCCATTAGCAAGCGCTACGCTTGCAAATCCTCCCGTTGCTTTAAGCCCCAATGCAAATACTCATTTTCAGACTTTTTGCAAGGGCTTACGCTTGCTAATACATTTCCTTAGACTTTTGCATGAGCCGCCCTTGCAAAAAGTACGCTTGCTAATACTTTCAGAGTTGGTACCCAAGAGGAGTATTTGCAAGGTTGTCAAGTGTGGGTCCCATCTGAGTATTTGCAAGGTTAACGAACGTGGGACCCATATGGTTATTTGCAAGGTTAGCGAACATGGACCCCACCTGACTATTTGCAAGACTAGCGAATGTGGACCCCACCTAACTATTTGCAAGGCTAATGAATGTGGGTCCCATCTAATTATTTGTAAGGATATCATTGATACTTTTTGCATGCTCCAATTCTACAATCCTCCCTCCCTGTACCAATCTGGTACCAACCCGGTACCAACCCAGTAAGCTATTATATTTCCATTGAACTAGATTTACATAAACACATTGAAATATAGATATAACATTTAATAAGCATTAATCAACATAGTACAATTATCATACATTGTATCAAAATACCAAAAAATATTACAACAACAGTACTAAAATGAACTTCTAAATATACCCAAAATATCCACCACCCATTAACAGAAATTTACAAAATAATTTACAGTCAAAAAATTAGTTGCATAATTCTGAAATCTGCCATTAGCACCAATCATCAGACACAACATTTAAGCACGTTCAAGATAGCCTTCGCAATTAGATACCTAATTAAATAAACAATCAAAATATTAAATAATGAGTATTTGAGAGAACAATATTGAGGCAAAACATTTTGAAAACTTTACACATCTCATAGAATTCACTTAGATAAAATTTTGATCCTACGACACCTACTAAATCCAAAACAGAAAAAGCTTATTAATTTGATATCTATCAGAGAGCCTAAAGAAAAAGCTTAGCACAAATTCTCAGTTCAGAAAAAAAAGGTTCCCAATTACCACTTAGCACTAATGATAATGTTCCTGGCTGAGCCATCAGGTGTTGTAACCCAAGTCAGAGTATCATTGCATATTTGTTGTTGGTTGGATAAACTTCATCACTAATGATAATGTTCGTTCAGAAAATTAAAAAAAGATATAATATATATGATCAATTTCAATAGATTACAAGATTAAAGAACAAGCATTGAATTCTTTCCATATGTGCTCGTCTTGTCAAAGTTGTGTTTCACACTGACATATCAAAACCTAACATTTATCCCATGAACAATCTTTCGTTACAAAGAAATTCTAGTAACAAAGATTTTAAGTAAAACAATAAAAGAAAAAAAAACAACTTATTAGATTTGAGTACGTACAAGATTCAAAGCTGTCACAAGCATCAATTACTACACAAATAATAAAACAAAAAACGGAGCTCATCAGTTGTTATGTAGCACTCAAAAACAAGAAAATAGACAAAAAAATATGTGAGATGGAACAACTCACCTCATGTACAACCGCACTGCTCTCACCTAAAATTCTAGTTTCATTTGGGCAATTCATCAAACACTTAAAATGCATGCATCAATGCAATAAAATTTACTCAAAAATTCAATCCTTTCACATATTTTACAAATTCAAATTTAGTAATTAAATGAGATCACTTACGGTAGTGGATGTTGAAAACTAGCTCCGAACAAAAAGAGATGTAAACCTCACATAGTAAATCAACTTAGTAAGATAAGGTTATAACATATGTACATGTAGAATCAAAGTGTGATGAGGTCAAACTTCACCATCTACATTGAATATATAATTTCAGTTTTAAGCAACTAAGCAAAAGAAAGGTAACAAGAAAGTGCTTCTCTGACAACCGCTCTAGTATGCCAGGGTTGACATCTAGCCAATCAGAAACTTCCTTCTGAGTTGGTGTTAGGATTTAGGAATAGAGCTGTTAAAAACTTATCTTTCGACATTAGGCTTTGGAGTTATGGCCCTAAAGATTTTCATATAACCAAAGTTTCTATTTTGATTAATTGGCAACACACATGAGCGCTGTCTAGCTCGTCCTGGTTTTACTTAATTATGAAATATATGGCTGTACCATTAGCCCCATGGGTTGGTTACCTAATGCAAGATCCCTTATACCTGAAACATTTCCTAAAATACCAATTAAGTTCGCGGTTACCTGGCTTTTTGTGATAAAGGTTTCTCCTTCATCTTTTTGTGCTCGCTACACTACATTGGCCTTGGCCTTCCACTGGCTCGGGAAAGAAATATATCTGCTAGTCTACGGGGCGCGAATGGAGGGGAGCGTCCGCGCTTCGTAAAGGAGGAATCGCTTCTGCCATTGTTGTACGGCCTCAGCCTTTTTGTGAGGAGACGCGAGAGAACTCAGGTGGCAAAGACGGAGAAAACCTAGATCGGGTTGTGAGTCAATTTTACCGAAAAGAGGAGGGAAAGAGGGGAGGGGAAAAGCCAACCTAGGCGAAAATTCACCGTAAAGGGGGAGGGAAAGAGAGGCGGGGAAAAGGCAAACTAGAAAATTTGGTGAAATTTCACCGTAAAGGGAGAGGGAAAGAGAGGCGGGGAAAAGGCAAACTATAAAATTTGGTGAAATTTCACCGTAAAGGGAGAGGGAAAGAGAGGCGGGGAAAGCCAACCCTAGAAATTTTGGTGAAATTTTGGGAGGGAGACAGGGAGCTAAGGAGGGAAGTGAAAAAAAGACTATTCATAGAAGGGGCTTTTGTATGCTCGGAGATAACATAATATCTGTGTTTATATCGGACCGTCTGATCATCATTATGCACGAATATTAAAGGATCTTGTGCATCACATAGGACCAGATCTAAACAGAAATATTATGTTACCTTAGAGAATATGGACTATCTACCCACAGCCTCTTAGATGAAGACATCAAGACCGTTCTTCGCTTATCAGAGAGTCAGCAGAGCTTGGTATTTACTAATCACTTAATACATGTACAACAATACATATGAAAAAAATTCAAAAAAAATATTTTTATTTTTTTTACATCTTATATGACCAAAAAATACTTATACATGTCATTTTTATAAACTTTCATCATTATATGCCTCTTCAAATTTAAAAAATATTTTCGGACCGTTCATTTTCAAGCGGGAAATCAACGGTTGATCTGCAATGAAATTATTTCAAATCTATTTTAAAATGATCAAGGGAGAACATTGAACATAACTAACATAAAAGTTTGGAATTTTTATTAGGTATGAGCTTCGATCCAACACGAAGTGTTTATGGCCATACGATGCTTGCATTTTCAGTTAACTAGATGGATGTGTAAATAAAAACAAAATTTGATCAAACTCGGGTGCAAGACAATAAATGCAGTGTTCTTTAATTTAAACGGTTCCGATCGACCAATGGACGACATATTATCGTGTGTCTTCATTAACTCCCGAAACAAGAGTTTATGTTTCATGTTCATGCATACAATATGTGAATCATATATGCAACATGCATGTAATGCTATATAATTTAATGTGCCAAAATAATTTAATTAAGCAATAAATATTTTATAACATTAATTATTGCATAAATTTCATTAATATATTTTATAACATTAATTATTAACATGGATAATGTGAAACTGCAATTATTGACTCAATTTTGTTAGCAGATCAGTTTTCATTTTATGCAGCGCACGGACTATATAATTTAAAGAGCGTCCAATATATTTAATACACTGCTTGAAGCTAAAACTGCTCTGTTAAAATCTGTACTTGAGAATTTTTTTTTTGTTCCCATTGCATCCAGAGAGGATTCCAAAATTCATCTTTTCTCCTTGGCTGTTTATTTCTATTCTCACGGCCTGTATCCGTATCCTCGTAGGTACCTTACATGATTTCCCTCACTTTACGGTTTGAGATTAAATCTCAGCCGCGCCGGGAACTGGGACTAGCGCAAGGGGCAGTATGATTATTCTTTGAGATTCGTGCTAAGTTAAAAATAACGGTCCGTATCACTAATTGTAAAAGATTCCTTTGTGCAGTAATGGAGAGGATGTGAATTTTCACGGCCTTCCCCTCCTCTCTCCTCAAATTTCTCCCCAAACTCAAAACCCTTTCTCCTCATCTCTCCTTTCCGTATCCTCCCCCGTCTCTTCTCCTCTCTCCTTATTGTATCGATCAATCACTAGATTACATTTCGACTCTTCCCCTCTCTCAGACTCTCATGTGCACCTCACAGAAACCCAATCGCGATCTCCTCCCCTCTCCCTCGCGCCGCCTCTCCTCCGGCGCGTCACCAATCGGAAGTAGGTAGTTATTTGTTGCTTTAGAGTACTGTTTCTCTTCTGTAGTGTAGTTAGGGTCTCAATCTGGTCTTAATTCATGCGATTTGTGTTTTAGTTTAGTTAGGGTCTCAATTTGGTTTTAATTATGCGATTTGTGTCTGTGTTTTTAAAAAAACTGTCTAATTGCAAGCTATTTGAACAAATTATTGACAATTTTTCTATATACTATCGTGCATTTTCCATTTGTTTCTTACATTAATTTCGAAAGCGTAAATCCAAAATTGAGACATCTTGCTAGGCCCCAGATTATACATTTACACATAAAAATATTTCTGTCAATAGTGCATAATTTGATTATTCTTTATATTTGACTTGAATCTGGATCTACTTTTTCCTTGGATATACACCGGCACAGAATAATTGATGCAAAATAGTTTAGACAAAATCGGCAAATCTCACAAATATAGATCTCATAGACAATTGAGCCTTCATGTTTAAACCACAGAATTGTATGCTTATTTTTAATTGTGCTCGGTTACGATTTTTTCCATGCTCAGTGAACCCCTCGACTGATGAAAATTGGGGGAAAATATGGAATGCTCCTGAGGCAATGCATCCATCTCTTCTGACAGAAGCTTTACAAAGTGAAATAGTAAGAACTAGCCTTAATATCTTAAATTAGAGTACAAAAATTATCTGGCATGCTATTGTTGATGTAACTTGATTGTTTTTTTTTCCACTTAGGGGAAGCCAGATGAAAGGAGGAATGAATGAGTTTTGGTTGCCTTTGGAGCCTCACGGATGGAAACCCTGTATAAAGTCATCAAACACCAGTTGTAAGTATTGAATTTATTGTAGGGCAAAAAACCAAATTTGCAAAATTCTCCTTTTTATGCTGCCAACTGTGCATGCAACACTTCCTAAGTAGCGAAATGGATACATTGAAGTATTCCTTCTGATGGTGGATTGAACCAACAAAGAATGGGGTATGATTATCTTTCTCCCTGAGATTTATTTGTCTCAATTTCGTTACTTGTAACTAATTGGCATCCATGTTCAAATTACTCGTAACTAATTTGTCTCAATTTCGTTACTCGTTACTCGTGCTCCATATTGAGGAGGAAAAATTGAAAATTTTCTGATTTTATTCTTTTTAGATATGTGATACTGTTACTGTAGCGAAAATTCTGAATGCAACCCTCCGATACCATACCTCGAAATAAACCCTGTTTGGCAAGATTCAAAGTACATCACATTAGCAAATCTATTAGATTTTCTAATTAAACATTTTTTATCAATAAGTAGAAGAGCTACAAGCATGTAATTGTTGAAAATATTTCTAGTAATAAGCTGTCTTTCTGTCATGTCTTCTCAGTACTTTCGAGTACCTTAGTGTCAGAGCCACAAGAGATAAGACCGCACCAGTCTGTGCTTCAGCAGGTTGGTGTATAAAGAATGTACTTCCAGTTTTACCTTAGTGTCAGAGCTGGTTTCTATTAACAACAGTTTTTGGTTACATAACATTGAATTAGAACAAATGATAAACAAAACAGTAAATTCCAAATAAAGAATGATGCTCAATGCCCTTTGAACTCTTGATCTCAGCAAGAGAAGTATAATTGGTTGGTTAAAGCTGATTAATGACTTGCGCTTTTTCTTAGTGTTTTGACAAACAAGGCAGTAGAAGCCAATGAGGGCCTACTTTCTGTACTCCAAAATGCTGCAATTGATGCAAGCTGATGCAACTCTTCTTGCTGCCCAGCAGCGTTATTACAAGAACGTCTTCTATGCACTACTTCATATTGTTGCCGATGAAGGTGTCTTGACTTCATATTGTTGCCGATGAAGGTGTCTTGGCCCTTTGGAATGGTGCACTACTTCATATCCAGTAAGTTCAGAAAATTGAACTCCTTTGTTATTTCCAACATAATAATAGAAAGTTCTGATCATTTGTTATGAATTGAAATTTGTAGCCTCTTGATGGCAATGGCTACTCAAATGTTGAGATTGCGCACCCATATTTGTACCTAAGATGTAGAAAAAAAGATAGAGATAATGACTGTTGATGCTGGGTCACAGTTCTGGAAGTGGGACCCACAGAGACAGTTAAGTGGCTTATACCATGTGGAGATGAAGCTCACACTACTGTCGTCCAACAATTTATACTAACGATCAACAATTTATACTAAAGATCAGTAGTTTGTGTTGCTTTCTTTTTCTTTTGTTCAGTTGAGTAATTGGGTTGTGATCAATGTGATCAATTTTTAATTTTTTTTTAGAAGCATCACTTCTTAGGGGGTATTCTTTCAACTGTCAAGGTCAATTTTAACATGATCTGCATATGGAAAAGTACTTGTAGATTAAATTTAATTATTTTAAATGAGACTATGAAAATCATAAAAATTTGTGGTTCTTAGTTTAATTAGTCAAGTTGTATGCACCTGGATTTGGGATTGGAGGATTAGAGGAGCTTGATGTTGAAGAGGATTTTTATGCATGTGGTATTTTAGTTATTTTTTGGCATTTGTCATTCTGCTTTATAGTTGTCTTATCACTAAAAATGGAAATAAATATATATGGTAGTTATTAAATTGAAATTAGAAATTTATCCTAGTAACATTAAAACATTACTGTTTTGAAATTAATGTTTCTTTCTATACAATTTAAGTCAAATTTTTTTTTGTATGTTTGAAGTTTGAGAGCACATGGGAAAAAGCACACTCATGCACCATTTATATGATTGTTCATTCTAAATTTTTTTGTTTGATAGTTACTGATGGAGTTTGTAACTTTGTAAAAACCTATCAAATTGTATCTTTTGTGATATAAATTTGTATTATAATTTTTCTTCTCTTAAAAAAAAACTAAAGTTTTATTGGTGTGATGTATATTTATATTCACCATTCAAATATTAAAGTCTCTTTGTCTAGAAATTAAAAATGTTTATACTTACTCCTACAATAGAATAATATAAAAATAATATTAATAACATTTGCAAGGGTGGCTCATGCAAATAGTTAGGACTTTTACAATAAAATAATATAAATAGATTCATAAAAATATTTGCAAGGGTGACTCTTGCAAATAGTTAGGATATTTACAATAAAATAATATAAACAAATTTATAAAAACATTTGCAAGGGTGGCTCTTGCAAATAGTTAGAACCTTTACAATAAAATAATATTAAACAAATTCATAAAAACATTTGCAAGGGTGTCTCATGCAAATAGTTAGGACCTTTACAATAAAATATACTATATGGCGTGTTTGGAGAGATATTATTATTTGCAAGGGCCAATAAGAGACATTAGCAAGGGTAGCCATCATGGATTTGCAAGCGTGATTATTTGCAAGGGCGTACGCTTGCAAATAGACAGTGCTATATTAATTTAATCAGAAAACCAATTTCTTTTGCAAGAGTCCTTCCTACGCTTGCAAATAGCAAGTGCTCCCCTTGCAGTTACTGGGAATTCTAGTAGTGCTAGCTAGCATACCTCAAAGTGTACATTTTCACCGTCGATGGAATAATCTCAAAAAGCCTTGCTCAAATGAAAAAAGATAAATACAAAAATTGAAAATACAAAAAAAAAGTGTTTTAAAAGTATAATAATGAGAAAATTAGATAAAGCTAATACCGTGATAGTTGATCGGCCAGATGATTAAGTAACTTGAGCGAGATGTCCTCAAGACTGAAAAACAATATACAAACACCATTAATTAATTTTTGAAACAATAAAAAAAATTAAAAATTGACACAATTGACCGGAGGTTCGAGAGGCTCGGCTTTGAGAGGGAGAGACGGAGACAGAGAGAGAGAGAGACACGAAGGAGAGGGAGAGACGGAGACACAGAGAGGAGTCAAAATATGAATAATTTTGTTTCCATATATATAATTTTTTTTAATTTTCGAATTTATTTATTATCAAGTCAAGCAGTCAAAATATGAATAATTTTGTGCGCATCTTAATACACTATATCCTTTATTTTGGGTTGGATCGAGTTCCCAATGCTCCTTGTATGAAAAAGATTTGCAAATTTACAACGAATAAATATATTTGGGACTAACAAATTAATAATGAATTAATAATGTGTTTATTTGGCAATTTTCTTGGGCCGGTTGGGGCTTGTCTCAAGAAAAGATATGTTGTGGCGAAGCAGCTTGTAGCTTCTGCCATCAACGCAAGTGGCTCTGCTTTTCAGTTCTGCAATTAATACTGGAATTTTCACAGGGCCATGTTGATAGTTGAGTATGGTCTTTGCTCAACCTCAACTGGCATGGCCTATATATTCGATCAATTGTGAAGAATTCTTGGCCTATTGGATATCCGATCCCTATCCGTATCCATTTGCACCCTTACTCATGATAGCCAGTTTGTTTTCACATGAAAAATTGGGAATTCACATAAAAATTGGAGAATTCACATGTCAAGTGCGCTAAAAATATTTAATATTTTTTTTATAAATTAAAGTTTACGTCCCTTCCGTTACATATATATGGAAGACTTATCAAGATCTGAACATTTCTTTCGAATGAAAATAAAATATAAGAAAATAATTATACTTCAGTACGTTACAAGCCATCACATCCGCAGTATTGGATATTAACTGGGTAGTAATAAATTAGAAACCGATCTTTTGCAACGTCTGAAGGGCAAGATTAAAAATTCAATGTTGAACATGTCTTTTTATTTGTTGAGAATTTCTACTCCCATTGAATTATACGTAGAAATCAGCGGTTGGCATATCCTTAACTCCTGATACGGTCTCCGATACGGATTGAAACACACCAATACAGCTCTCTCTGCTCCGATATGGTCGGGATACGTTTAATTAGTGTTTTGATTTCTCTCCACTCCGCTCCGAAGCAAAAAAAAAAAAAAAAAAAATTCTCTTCTCAGTCTCTCTCTGGATGCAATACGGCACTGGGCCTCTCTGCTTTCTGTCTTTGTCAGGTCCTGGCCTGACTTTGATATTCAATTCGTAATTGGAACACTAATTCACATAATTAAGCGAATTTCAAAGAAATCGCAGAAACGGATCATACAATGTCGTAAGCCAATTTCAAGAGGTGAACTCAAACAATTTTTATGCAATAGCCTAATTGCGATCAGAATACAAAATTGTTGAGTAGAGACATATATTTAAACTAATTTTATTACTCAATCTTAACTATTCTTACAACTATACCTCTACTACTCAATATTTCCTACACCTCCAATCTACTACCATTCTTAGCTAGAAGAGGAATTGCTTCCTTAATACCATCTTGGTCTCAACTAGTATATTTATAGTTGTCCTAGGAAGGCTAAAGAAACTTCTAGAGTTGAGATATTCCTTGCCATCTCTAGATGTTTTTACAATCTACATTACAAGATATTTTGTTTGGTTGTTTCTACAAAAATCTTGAATATACTTCATGCAAATAAATTATGGGCTTGGGCTTGCTTGTAATTTGTCATGAATAGAAGTGGGGACATTGCATCATGGGCCTTCAACAAAAATAAATAATGAAAATCAGTAATTTAACCAACTCTAAATGGTTGCTTCTTTCCTCTTCAGTTATTCCAACGTCTTTCCTCTCCATATATTTCTCATAGGAACATCAGTTTCCTCTCCATTTCTCATAAGAAAATGTTTAAGTCATGTAGAATTAAGGCTTAAATTCTTGGACAAGCTTAAAAAAGGTGGGCAAAAGAAGAACTAAGGAAGTGGTTTTAAACTTTGTAAAGGAGCACTTATTCGACAAGCTTAAGACTCCTTAAGATGTTAAGGAATTCTAAGGAGGCTTAATCTATCCCCATCGAACACCCACGTAGATATTTTTTTTGTTCTATTGTACTATGGCAAGCAGTAGTCCATTGTTCCTATATAAAATGATTAGATAAAGGGAGAAAAAAGATAAATAATGAACAGGCCACCTGCTGAGGAAAATAGGTATTATATTGGGTCGGCTATTTTGGTTTTTTTGGGCCGACTATTATTATTTTTAAAAAGCTTATTTAATTGGATTATGGGTCGGATATTTCCAGTTTTAATACAATTTCATTGGGCAACTTCTTTCCCAAAAAATAAGAAAAGAGAATTTTAATAGACAAATAATTAACACGCTTTTAACTAAAACTAGTCAAAGTGCCCGTGCTTCGCCACGGGGAAACAAAATTTTTAGTTATCAAATTTTTTTTTTTTTGGTTGAAAAGGCCCTTAGACATTTATTTCATTCAGCAGCATATTACATTAAGTCTTGATAGTAGAGAAAGAAATATAAACATACAAAACCAAACATTCTGCTGATACAAAATAATACAAACGATAATCTAAATTAACTAAATTAATTAATCTGAACTATATAATGATGATAACTAAATTAATTAATCTGAACTATATAATGATAATATCAAAATAATGCAAACGATATCAAAATAATGAAAAACATTAGCATTAAAAAATATTGTTCTCATACATAATTTCCAATGACAAAAGGGCCACCTACATAATTTCAAGATTCAAAAGGGCCACCTACATAATTCCAATGACAAAAGGGCCACCTACATAATTTTAAGAGAACAACATACAAAACAGATTCCCAAAACCAAATAATACACATTCAGCTTTGCACATGCTTGACAAAAGGGCCACCTAGTC
This sequence comes from Carex kokanica, assembly GCA_025461125.1. Taxonomy (NCBI): domain Eukaryota; kingdom Viridiplantae; phylum Streptophyta; class Magnoliopsida; order Poales; family Cyperaceae; genus Carex; species Carex kokanica. Next base: position 488,175 of record JAJGRX010000901.1, read on the forward strand.
AAGTGCCGGCCACGCGTTGCCGTGGAAATTGATTTTAAAATTGCATTACATTCCAAATTTATCCTCTTCTTGTCAACAATTCTAGTTGGATTCCAATCACAAATGATATAAAATACATAAAAGTTATTCTAATTTTAATTGACGATTCATCAATATAAGTCAAAACATTATAATAAAAAAAAAACATTGTTCTCGTACATCCATAACAATTACAATAAAAAAAGAACACATACATAATTTCAAAAGAAAACAACATTCAAAAATCTCAACACAAAATATCATCCAAAACATACTAAACCTGTAACATAATCCTTTCTCTAAGGTGCTTAGCTACAATAGTTATATATTCCTACAAAATAATATAAGGTGTGTTATATATTAATTGTAGCATTATACTTTGGAGAACCACCATAACATAGCATCACTAACCCCTATTATAATGGTTGCTCTGTTTTTCTTGTTTCTTCTTTGATAAATTGAGTTTAATGTAGGGACCGTCTGGTAGAGCAAAAAAATAAGAGTGAGGCTATGGTGCTATGCATAGCACGGATGGCTAGTGTACTACGGCTCAATATGGTACTTTTTAAAATTCTAACGGTCGATCCGACCGTTCAATGTGATAACCATATGAATATGTACTTGCAAACTTAATTTTATATTTTTTCGAATTTTTTTACTATTTTTTTAGATAGGTAAAATTTTGATGGTCCATATTTTTCAAAAAACACTGATTTTTCTACCTATCTAAAAAAATAGTAAAAAAATTCGAAAAAATATAAAATTAAGTTTGCAAGTACATATTCATATGGATATCACATTGAACGGTCGGATCGACCGTTAGAATTTTAAAAAGTACCATATTGAGCCGTAGTACACTAGCCATCCGTGCTATGCATAGCACCATAGCCTCACTCAAAAAATAATACTGTTCATAGAGTTTACCTCAAAACATTGATGCTCAATCAAATATAATACCCTGAATGTATTAGGAGAAAAGAAAATAATAAATAAAGCAAAGGTCGATTTCAAAATATGCTACAGGCCAATTAAATATATTAGGAATAATTGAGAGATTAGAAGAGATATCGATCGAATTGGTCAAGGCTGGCGAGATCGAATTCTCAAAGTTGCGATCTTTTCTCTGAGAATTGGGGCTTCCTTGTAATCGGGAAACACGAAATATTTCGGAGCAGCAAGGATTTCTGTAGACCGGTTCCACGGTCTCACCGCCTTGTGGGCTCCATATCTATGTTTGACGAAATGGGGTCCTTGTTTAAGTTAATTACGCATGAACCAGGTCCAGGTTAAAGTTATCTCCGTGATATTATTTAGTATATATTACTCCTTTTATTCCAATTCTTTTCTGAAGATAAAAATTTTTTGGTTGATAACGTATTTTAATCGGAATTTATTTTTTTAAATTCAAAAGTCAAATTAAAAAAATAAATAGATAGAATAAGAAAACAAATCATCTTTATCAATTTGTCACTGAAAACTGCAAAGAAAAAAAATGAAACCAGGGCCTTAAAAGAATCATAATTGTTTACTTCTTCCAGGGCCTTAAAAGAATAATAATTTGAGCCCAAGTCAGTTCAGCCCAATTGTTCTGCTGAACAAGTCGGATCAATTTTCAGCCCAATCTGTTGGATCAACTCGGATCAGCGCATACGGCTGTTGCAAGACCCAATAATAATTTGTTTATTTAATGTAGAAAAACAGAATACATATATGCATCACAGTTCATTCTTTTGGATTGTCAGTACCAATTAAGATAACAGAAATTAAGCACTTGTTACCAATTGAGAATGAAGAACATTACAAGTGATTTTTCTAACTGGATTAATTGTCAGTACCATTGTGTAATGAAGTCGTCCAAGTACAGGGTCTATAATAGATAGTTAATTGTGTTTTTGAAAAATTCTAATTCTGTATCGGTGGAAATTAATTCACTATAAATAAATTGGTACTGACAAAAATTTAAAGTGGTAAAAAATTTAACACTTTAGTATTCTTATTTCACCTTCTGAGATTGCTAAAAATTATCTGGTTATAAATAGTTCCTATGATTTTGATTTAATGAAGTTGTTGGGGGGCAATCACTAACTAACATTAAAAGAACAATCATGCAGTTCTATACAAATTTGCAAGAATAACAATAAATACTAGTGTTTTTTTCGTTTTCGGAAAATCAGTATAAATAAAATATATTAATTTCTTTCTTTCTGACCCCATTCATTATCTTGATAAGAGAAAGAAAGAATGCATCATGCATGCATGTCCTTTTCTAGATAATTCTTCGTCCCTTAATTAATTTGCTCCTCACATTGGTCCCACTCCGAGGAATGACATAGTCTTATATAGAGATTATATAGAGAGAGAGAGAGAGTTGGGCTATGGTGGGTTGCGAAGTAAGTATATCTCTGTTTTTGAAGTCTAAACAGCCAATTTGAACCGCTCAACATGATTTCCATATTAAAATGTGCTTCGAGATCAAATTTTACATTTTTTGGAACTTTTTACTATTTTTTTAGATGGATAGAAAATCGCTGTTTTTGGATAGAATATGGACCATAAAAATAGTGATAGAATATGGCATGTAATTTGGATAACATGTAATTTAGATAATTTTTGTTAATTATTGTGTTTAGATAATGATATGTTGTGTTTAGTTAGCATGTTCAAAGTGTTTGTGATTGTGGCATATTAATTATTGGCCAACAAATTTGGTGGGGACTGGCAACATTAAAAGATAATTTAAAAAAAAATACAATCAGGATCGGCTGGGCTGTTACTAAACGACCGATCTTGATAGTCACAACGGGATCGACTGTTACTAAATGACCGATCTTGATAGTCATAACATGATCGACCATAAGTCCGATCCTAATTGCTATTTCTCCACTAGTGACACGTACTCGCTATTTTTTTCTAAAATTTTCCTAAATAAAAACCACAAAATGACATATTATAAGATTTGTATCAAATCATTAACTCATTTTCCATGAAGCTGTTGTTTCCATTTTTGTTTGAACTATTTGTACATTGTGGATTTTAGGAAAGTTTTATTGTATACTGCCGAAAAAGTTAGAATTGAAGGAGCAGAAAAGCCGATATTTTTATGAATAACCCCAAACAAAACAAAAATATCAAATATAACCCCAACCCCAAAAAATTTTCAAATCTAACCCAACCGCCCGAAAATGGGGCGGTCCACCCCCCCCCTAACCGCCCAAATATTAGGCGGTCTACCCCCCACACCTAACCGCCCCCCCATGGGGCGGTTTAGTAGAATTTTTTTTTTTTTTAATAAAACCCGCCCCCCCCCCCACACCCCAGCCCTAACCGCCCACAGCCCCGCCCCCTACCCTGCCGCCCAGCCCCTACCGCCAGCCCCGCCCTCCCCGCCCCTCCCCTCCCCTCCCCTTGGCCGGCCACCCCTCCCCTCCCCCTCCTCTCCCCTTGGCCGGCCACCCCTCCCCTCCCCTTGGCCGGCCACCACCACCACCTCCCCCTACCCGGCCAGCCACCACCACCCCCTCTCTCTCTCTTGGCCGCACTCTCTCTCTCGGCCACCGTCTCTCTCTCTCACTCGGCCACCTTCTCTTCCTCTCGATCGATCGTCTTCGGGTAAGTTATCGTAACTTATTATTTTATTTTTTGTATGAATTGAGGTGTTAACCGTGTGCGGGTTGTTGATTTTCCCGACGCGATTAAATTGTGTTGTTTAGGTTAGAAATTAAATTACGGTTTAATTAGGGTTTAGACTTTAATTTGAAAATTTAATTGTTAAATTGTGCGGGTTGTTGATTTTCCCGATGAGATAGAATTGAACAAAACTAGGAGTTAGGGTTTATAAATTAGGGTGTACAGTTAGGGTACAAAATTAAATTAGGGTTTAGGTTTTAGCGAAATAAATTAGGATTTAGGGTACAAAATTAAATTAGGGTTTAGGTTTTATAAATTAAATTAGGACTTATAAATTAGGGTTTATAAATTAAATTAGGGTTTAGGTTTTATAAATTAAATTAGGGTTTAGGTTTTAGCGAATTAAATTAGATTTTAGGGTACAAAATTAGCGTTTCGATTTAAAATCCCTATATTATACATTTTTATATCTAAAATTGTGAAATTTAAGTTATTTGAAATTTATGCACTGCACAGGGTCGCGCTCGCATCTATTGAGGTACGTTGGTTTTTAAGCAATTCAGTTCAAATTACAGATTTTTAATACGGCATATAGTAAGTCGCTTAGACTGAAATCATTGTTAAATACAGGACGAGACGATGTTGACCGTGAGACATCGCACCTCCGGGATACCGTACGTCGGTCATCCTCTGATGGAGGCGTGCATTATGAATCTCGGGTTGTATCAGCTGGCTACTATGCCTCAAAGTCAGATCGACCAGGCTCTCATGAGCGGGCTCGCGGAGAGATGGCGACCGGAGACTCATTCGTTCCACCTACCCTTTGGGGAGATGACCGTGACCCTAGCAGATGTGAGCGCTCTATGGGGTCTACGGATCGATGGGGATCCTATCACCGGTGTCTCCGACAGTCCACTTCACGTGGGGATGATACGGCAGCTTCTGGGGGTAGAGGATCCAAAGACGCTGCAGAAGAAGAAGAAGATGAAGGATGACGAGGAGTTCCTGTATTCGGGGTACTGCATTAGCCTAGCGTCGCTCCGTGATCACTTCTTCCTGCATCAGATCACAGCTAAGACCACTGATCTGGAGGCTGTCAGGAGGTAATAATTAAAAACTTGGAATTAAAATATGTTACGAATTCAAATATGAAAATCATTATTTGTATGTACTATTTTATATTTTTAGGTATGTGAGGGCCTTTGTGCTGGATGCCTATGCATCTGCTATATTTGGCACACCGCCTCCTCCGCCTACGTATCCATCAACCTGGGAGCCATGGGAGGTGCCTACCATGCCGCCCATCCCCCCACTGGTGGAGGATCCATGGGCCGAGGCAGATACAGCCGTACAGGAGAAGGAGGTTCACGTGAGGCGTGTACAGCCGCATAGGGACCGCCATCCACCCCGTAGGTTGGATCTCTCTGGTCGTCGCCCTTGTCCTCGTCGTTAGGTTTTTTGTTCTTGTAGTCTGATAGCTTTTCTACTATTGTATATTCAGTTTGGAGTGTTTTATCTTCTGTTGCGGACATTTAGATTACGTAGTTTGGATTTTTTTTGGTGGGCTTACCATTTATATTACATATTTTCCACTGCTTCTCACGTTATCCAAATCGACAATTATTATAAAAGAATCGACAGTTCTAACGTCAAACGACTCATCCACATTCAACCAATTTTTATTTAAAATTACAATAAAAAAAATAAATCATTTTCATATAAAAATTACAATAGAAAAAATATATCTTCATATATGTTGTAAATATATCTTAATAAAAATATATATACAAAACAAATATATATTTAATATATCTATAAAAAATATATATATCTTATAAATATATCTTAATGAAAATATATTTACAAAAACAAACATGTCTTAATATATCTTAAATAAAATATATATATCTTATAAATATATCTTACTAAAATAAATATCCTAACATATCTGTAAAAAAAAAAAAAATGCCTAACCGCCCGATTGGGGGGCGGTTTTCTTAGCCGTGTGGACCGCCCAATCACTGGGCGGTTTGGTGGGTAGGGTGAACCGCCCAGTGATAGGGCGGTTAGGTTAGTTTTGAAATTTTTTTCAGATGGGGGTTATATTTGACATTTTTCATTTGTTTTAGGTTATTAATAAAAATTTCGGGCAGAAAAGCTGCTCAATGTTTCCAATAAAGAAATTAATAAAGTATGTTAAAGTATACACAACAATTTCTTTAAATCGATTCAGATTTGATTAAAAAAATATTGATTTATATTTTATCGCTGAATTTGTAGTATTCGATTATTTAAAAAAAAATACTACATTTAAAAATGACAAATTTTCACATATATGTAGTATTAAGGATTATAATTTGCAATATTTTTCCTTATCACCAATATATTCTCCGAAACCAAAACAGTTATTGATCACCAATATATGTATCAATGAAAAGAAAGCTCATAAATATGTTATATATTAAAGAATGAGTTTTACATTTGTATGAGAATATGTTGGTCTATTTTTATTTTTGAATAATTATCTTTTTCATTAGTTTATTTATTTTTTATGAAAATATGTCATTTTATTTCTTTTGTTTCCCCATTAAGCAACATAATAAAAAAAACTTGTTATGTATCAGCAAAAAGAAAGCTCATAAATATGTCATTAAAGAATGAGCTTTATTTTTGTATGAGAATATGTTGTTCTATTTTTTAATCATTGAACAATTATCTTTTTTTATCAAAATATGTCATTTTATATGATAATTTTTTTTTTGTTCTCTTATAATATGTCTCCCATTGCAATGCACATACATGATACTAGTATATGATTAAGGAATTAGTATAATTTACTAAATTATTTTGAAATCAAGAAATATTTTTTGCAAGGATGACACGTTAGAATTGCAACTTCAACTTAATTCGTGACATGCAATCAGGCAAAATCTTATCATCGAGTCTTATACATATTTATTGCACGTACGCTGGCCTGGCCAAAAGCAGAAATCATACGAAATTTTGAAAAGAAAATGATTAATAATTAAGTATAGAAATAACAACAGAATACAGTCACACTAAGTTAATTACTTTATCTTTGGTGGTTTGAAGCTGCTTTTTCATATCATTAATTTCTTCTATCCGTCTAGCCATGGAATGACCTCCTCTGCAGCCTCCTCCAACGCTATCTAGCTTGTCCGAAGCAGACACACTAGGATCTCTAGCTTTGTCTTTCACTGGAATGACTGATCGTAGCATCTACCGATCAAACGCTTGATATCTACAAAAGAAGTTATGTATTTTAAGTCTAAAAGAATGCACTGAAATGATCTACAAAATCTACCGATCAAACGCTCGTATCCAGGCAGCATGTACATGTCAGGCCTGATAAATCATGTAAGTTGAAAAAAGAATTTCATATTAATTAGCAGATTCTGTTTCGATTCTACCTAATACAAGTTCCTGAAATTTCAGAACACTTATACATTGTAACTTAAGGTTGTCCAAAACAAACTTGTTGTTTCATTACAGGAGCTAACTAACAAAAACAATTTTTGACCAAAAATTATAACTCAAGGTATGGAAGAATTGGAGTGAAGGAAAAGGAGTGGAACTAAAAGATCCAACATTAGATGATCAAGAATGCATAGAAGAGTTAACAAAGTGCATCCACATAGCACTCGTATGCTTACAAATGAATCCATCAAATAGGCCGAACATGGAAGCTGTAGCCAACATGCTCAATAGTTGTTACCGATTTGAGCAGCTGGGAGATCGTCTCCATTGTTGTTGGAGAAGAAACCGAAGAGAAGAGTTGTCTCTATAATTTTAATCGGTGAGCTTGATTTTTGCAAGCTCCCAATTTATTTTCTACTAAAACTTCCTTTATATTTATAAAGTACCCAATTTAAGTCTTCTAATAGGTTCATTTGTGGGGGAGGAGGGGAGGTCTGATGCACATTGGATCAGGTTTGGGTTCGATGGGCACATCTATCGTCTATTACATCAATCATGCCACGATTTTGATTAACATAGGACTTTTTAAACGAATTTAATTTATCAAATTTAAACCCGATTGAGGATTCATATTTAACAACATTTCATGGTTGCAACAAATAAAATTTAAATAACATGTTAAACATTCAATCTTAATAAAAATAATATATTAATAATGTTTTTTTTTCTAGTTTTTAAAAAATGTTGATATAATTTGCAAAAGCATTGTCAATATTATCAAAATATAAAATCAATTTGGTAGGACTACAGTAAGAGCATCTCCAGCGCCTTGCAAATGGAGTTGCAAATATCGACGTGGCTCTTTTATTTGAGTTTTCACCCATGTAGTAGTCTTTCAAAATTTGCAAGCTTTCATTTTCCCTTTCAATTCACCTTCGCTGTCTTCGACAGCCAATCAAATCAGCGTTATCAAATTTTGTTTCGCTACTTCTTCAATCGCCACCATCATCTAGCTAAAACCCTATCGTATTCTCTTTGCAAGAAATTCCTGTCGCCGCTACCTCCGCTATCTCGCCGTTGTTCCCCTCCCCCTTCTAATTATACCCATTTCCCCTCCCACTTCTCCTGCACCAATTTATCTCTGAGAATTAAAAAGAAGTTCGTGAAACTAGTCTAGCGAGGCGACATTGACAGAGCTCTGCCTTGGAGACGAGCACAAGCTAGAGATCGCTTCAACTGATTCGGCAAAGGCCAGGATTTGAGAAACGGCGCCTTCTCTCTTCCTTCCTCTAACCCTCATTTGTCTTTCCTCCAACGCTCGTTCTCTGCCTTGCACTGCTGTTCGCTCCGCTCCTCAATTTTAGGTTAGTTTTATGATATTAAAAGTAGTTTTGATTTTGGTTGAGGACTTGAGGCCCTGAGTTACACCTGCGAGCAATTCCCCTTAGCAATTACCTGGATGTGCAATACTTTGGGTTCACAGATAGCCTTGAATCTTTCTTTTTATATTTTAGTGTTCAGTCAAAGAATAATAATAAGTATTGATAGGGACTAAGCTGCATTTTTTATGCTCATTGTTTTGTCAGTTGTGATCTTCTTTTCTGTTTTACAAACTTGAACTCTCATGAACCAATAGTTGATATATCAATGTTTTTGAATAATTAACCTTGTACTGTTTACTTGAACTGGTTGCTGCATGCCAATCTAACAGGGAAACAAATAAACACTACTAGTACCAACTTTCTTATGTTAATTTATCCTAAGCATTTTCTTTTAAATTTCAGATCTAATGAGGCTTGTTTATTTTTCACCTTTTTTCTTTTCTTGCCAGGAAATATGAAGGCACAATGTGCAGTTATTAGATGGCGCCAGTTCAATTTTAATTGGATTCAAACATGAGAATTGTTGAATTATAAAATTCTCTGTGAAGTTACTGAGGAAGCAATATTTTATGATTTTCATGATCTTTCTCTTTTTTTATTAATCTCCAGTGGTGCTATGTTATAAAAATAAATAGTTGTTAAAGGAGATCATTAATTTAGCGAATGCCCATTTGCTTAATTTTTTTTGTATTTTTGTTTTGTTTTGAGAGATTAATGTAAGTTTCAAGGTCTAGAAGCTCATCACCTATGGAAAGACAAATTGGATGTAGCACCTAATTCACAAACAATTATTGTAATTTGTTATTGATAATTCACGAAGTTATTTTTGGAAAAAAAAAAAATATTTTGGAGCTTGACATGTGATATCTTGTATATGTTATTTGTGATATACTGTATTTCTAAAGGTTTTATGGAGTGCACAAAAAAATTTCCTTAAAAGTTTGTGGGCCGTGCCAAATCACAGAATAATTAACTGGAAATTGTACACGGAGAAAAGGGAAGATTTCCCGGGAAACGAATCGCTCATGAAGATGACCTGGCGTTAAAAATAATTAAATGCAATTGCATGAATGTAGGATCTTTAAAATTTAAGAACGAAATTACTTGCAATTATTCCCGACATGTATTTGCAATTGCAAATCAATTGCAGCAATGGAGATGCTCTAATGTTACGGATTTGTTTGGACAAAATTCGATAAGAAATAAAAAGTGTCAAAGTTAGATTACAAAAACGGATTTGTTTAATTACAATTAATATATAATCAATTTTCCATACCGGCCAAAATAGCAAAGCCCTCTATTTTGATAGGAAAAAAATAGAGCAGTTAAATTGTATGAAAACCGAAATTTTAAGATGATATTTAATTAAAGACTAACTGATCAATCAAGAAAAAATGACTAGTAAAGCGTTTGACTTTTTCATTGCCATTGCTTCAAGTCCGCTTCAATTGTTACACATTTTTCTTCTAAGAAATTGGATATTGAAATGTTCCATCTTTAGAACTTATGATATGTAATTCAACTGATCATGTACCTTACCTCTCATTATATAGCTCTAAATTTTGGAATGACGACCAAAAGAAAAGATGGTCAAATTAGAATTGGATTTACAAAATTAGCTAAATTAAGTTAATGACCAACACTAACAGTTCAATCGTATTGAACAGTCAGTGTACAAACTCAACAACTTCGGTTATACATTTAAGAGTCGTTATTGTTTACAACACCGACTGTTCCTTGGTAACCATCCGTCAGTGTAGGTCTTACAAATTAATACTAGTGAATTAGATGTACACAATTCAAGATGTGTTTATAAAATATTAATACATTTAAAAGTATATAAAATATAATGGCATGTTGATGCGTTTATTTAGATAATTTTATATAGACTTTATAGTTAGTAATTTAATTGAAATCATACACTACTACATGCATGTTTCTTGAGTGACTCAATATCATATATGCATGAAGATGCAACATAAACTCTAGTTTTGTGAGTTAATGAAGGCGCATGGAAATATGGCGTCCATTGGTCGATCTGAACCGTCGAAATTAAAGAGCATTGCATTTATTTTCTTGTAGCAAAGTTTGATCAAATTTTATTTTTTATTACATATACATCCAGTTGATGAAATATTGAAACATCAAAGGGCTATAAACACTTCACGTGTTGATCGAAACTCAAACATAATCAAATAGCAGAAATTTTATGTTGGTGATGTTCAATGTTTTTCCTAGATAATTTAAAAAAAAATTGGTATCATTTCATTGTAGATCCACCATCGATTATCTCATGTGAAAATTAACGGTCCACAAATATTGACATATATTGAAGTGGCAACTAATGATAAAATTCTATCAAACTGTCAACAATGACTGTTCATTACGAGAACCGTCGGTGTAGGTGAAAGAAACACTGACGGATCAATTGAACCAACAGTCAGTGTAGACAAAACTATCAACACTGACTGTTATATTAAAGGAGCCATCGGTGTAGGGTAAGGCGCAACACTGACGCTTCCCTTAATAAAACAGTCAGTGTTGATGAACTCATCAACACTGACTATTCTTTAATATAACCATCGGTGTAGGTTATAAGTAACACAGACGGTTCTCAAATAAAACGGCCAGTGTTGGTTCTCCGACGGTTGTTTACCACTGAACCGTCAGTGTTAAAGTTCTTCTTATTTATGATTTTTCCACGCAATCTGTACACTGACAGTTACATATTAGAACTGTCGGTGTTTGAGGATCAGTGTAGGGGTCTTTTGTACTAGTGTCTCTTTCTGTGCAGAAGCTTGTACTCCCCCTTTTTTCTGCTAAAATTATATTTTTCTACCCTTTTTTATTATCTTTAAATCATCAAGAAAAAGTGCACTACTTATATTGTAATATTAAACAGCTAGCAAAAAAAATATGTTTTTAATGATTTTTTTTTTTTAACATGTTCTACTATTAGTTGGGGATTTTTTTCTTTTTTTTTTACTCTGCAAGCATCTAGCATAAAAATTTTCTAATCCACGTTTAATTTGCATAAAACTAGCAATGCCTAGAGTGAGAAAAGTGACACCTCAAACGACACAGCATGAGTGTTGGTTACCAGCCATGACTCACATGTCGCATGCTGTAATCAGATCTCGGCAAAAAAGACATAGCATAGTAGTACGACATGATACGGCACGAAACACAGTATGGGAACCGGCATGGAACAGAATGAAGACATGCACAACACATTTTTTTTTCTAACATTGGTTAAGTACAAAAATATTATTTTTTTAGCATCAATTTTTTTTTCAAACATTAGTCCAATATTTTAAAATTTCTAAGAATCGTTCCACATTTTTTATAACTTTTATAAGTTGTTTTCACTAAACAAATTTAAATTACGAAAAAAATAGTTAAATATGATCATACACAACGAACATAACCGGTCACAGTAAGTTTTGTCGTGATATGTTTAGTACTTTGGTTATGGCACGACTTGGTCGTGACATGATCAAATTTAACTGTTATAACCCAAATATTATCTACTAATTGAAATAAAAATGTTAGAACAATTTCGGAAAAATCATTAGTGATTATGCAAACAAATTAATGCTTTATTAAAGCTTTTTATAACAAATCAAATACATATTGGTCATTTTCATTTAATTCTGCATCCATTTAAAATCACTCAATTATTAAAACTGCGGATACCATGGTTGTAGAGGTGTCCGTCATGCCATCATCTCTTTTCATGTGGAGCCTAATACAGCGGCATGACTTAGTTACCGGTCGTATGTTTAGCTTCTTGGGTGGGAGTTTGACTGCTTGACCAGAGGTTTGAGAGAGAATGACATGAGTGTTAGTGTAGAGGTAGGCTTGATCACACTCTTCTAGAAGGAATCTTCTTGGTCCTGAAGCAATCACTCTCTCTAAGAGGAAGTGTTATGTTCATCTTCTTGGTCCTGAAGCAATCACACTCTTCTCGAAGGATTCTACCGAAATTAGCATCAACGGTGGAGATTTGATCAGAATCTGAACAGTCCACGAATCGTGCGGCATAGGATGACCCCGCATGACCTCCTGGCTTGGTGGATTTTATGTAATTTTGTTATTTCGCATGTTGTGCACTTCGTGTAAGGTGTTACATGCTTCCAGTGGTTAATGGTTTTGTGCTAACTCCAGAAATTGCCTAAATTCAACATATTTGCTCCATTTTTGGCCTAGATACACAACATTCTCCAAAACCTACCAAAATAGCCTAAAAACACGTTTGCGGTAAATAAATTGGAAAAATGACTACTTTGCATTCACTTTTAGCCATTTTCCGCAATAAAAGATATAGATTTTCGCTATATGTTTTGGCCCGATCATTGGACCTCTCTAATACTAGCTCCAAGGGTCCTATTTTAGCTGTGTGGTTGTTGTTAGAAAATAATACGAACTTGATCAAATTAGATTTACACAAAAACTTCTTCACGGGGCCTCTACAACCTTTGTTTTTAACTCATGAAAAACTCTCAATATTGGATATATCTGACAACCATCTTGGCAGAGAATTACCAGGTAACATTACCACTAAGATTCCAAATTTATTGTCCCTGAGCTTATCAAAAACCTATTTTCAAGGCCCTCTTCCTCTCATCCCTACACGCAATCTCCAAAATCTAGATTTATCTAGTAACAATCTCACTGAGGATATACAAATTAGTTTTTTGAGGATTCAACCTTCTTTTCCCAAATGTATGGATCTATCAAATAATAAATTATATAGATCTTTCACTGACAACTTGAATTTTACTCAAGGTTCAACATTATTGTTAAATGATAATAACATAAGTGGAGAGATTCCTTTTAGCATTTGCAATACCAGTTTTGAATTGTTAGATATCAGTAACAATGAACTAAATGGTGTTTGACCTGATTGTATGTTGGAAATGCTGATATTTGGGCGTTAAAGTTAAGTGGAAATCATTTAGAAGGATCCTTACCGTTGGAGAAGTCTATTGGGCAAGACCGTTGGTTGCTTGACCTTTCAGATAACAAGCTTTCTGGATCAATTCGTCCTTGCTCTAATGACTCAATCTTAGAAATTATAGATGTGAGCCAAAACAATCTAACTGGAAACTTTCCGATAACTTGGCTGAATATTTCTTGTGTACATGTCATAGACATTGGGACAATTATTTATCTGGAGAGCTTCCAATTAGTATGGAATCCAATCTTAGTATGCTCCTAGCAAGAAAACAATATGCTTGGAGGACATATACCAGAAGAAATATGTCAATTCAGATATTTAAGCATACTAGATCTGTCCCACAACAATTTTTCTGGAGAAATACCATCATGCATTATAGAAATGGGATCAACAGCCAACGATTACTCAATTAGTGAACATGACAAATATACAAAAAATGCACTTCATATGAAATTATATGAACCATATTAAACATCTTAAAATATATGTACATAAATTGATAGCATATTCCATTTAGCAATTACTTCTATTAGAATTATTGTTTATTTAAATGGAATTGAAATAGAAGATATCAAAGTTACCTCGAATGTTCAACTAGTAGAGCTCTCGTGCTGATAACGTGTTATAAAATAAATACAAAGAATAATAAACAAGAGATAACACATAAAAGATGACAATTTCTTTATTCTTATATTTCTCATGTGTGTAATACAAGATTACAAAGCCTTTATTTATAGGTCACAAATTGTAAGTGAAAAGCCATCTAAAATAATAAATAGAGAAATGAATTCTAATAATAATGGGGTATGAATTACAATAGTAGTGAGATAGGAGAAAATGAATGAGGATTAATATTGAGAGTTACAAAATGAATGGACCATCACATTTATTTATAATAGTATTGTGTTTTTCCACTATGATTACTAACACATGTGAATGTGATAAAGGAAGAATGACTAGAGACATGTATTTGGTGTTGACCTGCAAATGACTTGCCAATTTCTAGACTAGAAGGGTCCACAATAATAATTCCAGAATTTCTTGCAGACATGTGCTCTTGTTTTCCTGTCGGACGAAGACTTGAGTAGACCGCATCGATCTCTTATGTTTTTATTCCAATCCCAGCTTTCTAAATTTTGTAATTTGCTATGAAATGGAGCTCTAATTTTCATATTATATATGTAAAGAGACTAAATCGAATATTTAGAGATAACTTTTATTTTATTTTTGAGTTGGTCGGTCAAATATTATCAGAAATGTAACATTTATTCTATTTTTTTATGCTCAATACTCATTGTTCACTTTCATACAATTTGATTGTATCGTATTTATAATTTATCAATAAAATATAGAATAATTATTTAAATACCCTCACTCCAGTATCCCAAAATCCCACATCCATTTAGAGAAATCATGTACTATGTTTCCCACTAATTATATGATCCCCACTAATTATTATTCTAAAAAGATATTATATTGTCCCCACTAATTATATGGTCCCACTAATTATATAGTCCCACTAATTATTATTCTAAAATGTTTGTAGCCCTCTTCCTTTATGGTCCCCACTATTTATATGGTCCTCCCTTTTTGAGTCTCTGTACTCGTTCTCGCATCAACCTTCATAGATATAAATACTTGGAAGATAAATATAAGATATTAATACTTTGATACGTAGCTTGTTATGATCATCCATTTTCTATTCCCTCAATCATCCCCACGTCAACCTTCCTCCAATGAAGTCGTGGGGACCCCGTATCACTGCATCAACATTCCTCAATCATCCCCGCGTCAACATTTCTCTAACAAAAATAATTGACCACATAGGTATAAATATTTCAGTGCATAAGTATAAATACTTGCGGTACTTGACATTAATACTTTCAGACGTCATCCAGTATCATATGTAAAAAATACTTGTAAGTATAGGTATAAATACTTGCACGACGGGTATAAATACTTGTGTGCCGATGAGCCCGAAAGTATGTAATCTTGAATCTCATTTGAAAAAGAAAATTGCATAGAAGACGTTTGTGGTTTTAGATTCGAGAAAATTGTCATAGATTGTCAGAAATATGGACGAGATTGAACGGAGAAAAAAAAACCATCTCTAAAAATGTGTATCCCCATGTAGTTTGAGTGGTCCCCCACAGGTATTTATGGCGCGGGTATGTTTGAGAGATTTTGTTGGGGAGACAATTATTTACGTAAAAATTGTTCACCTCATAGGTATAAATACTTCCTTGCATAGGTATTAATACTTTAGAAAAAAAATTCAGTACTGGAGTTTTTGTTGTTCCCCAGATAGTTATGCTAGTTATATAGTGCGGGTACTGTACTGTTATCAGCTCCCTAAAATATAAAATTAGGAGCTTGGTCCGTTCTTATTTTCACGAAAACAAGATTGCCAATTTGTCATCTGTTTATCCAGTTATTTTATTTAATTTTCTTTGTTTTAGTAATGTGTTTAATTGCTTGCTTTTTCACTTTGATTACTAACACAAATGAATGATAAATTATTCGCTCTTGATTACTTTTAAAAGCAAGAATGATGACAGAACTAAAGATCCCTACAAAGGACACAATATTTGTATGGTTGCTGCTGCAATGATTACTTTAAATACATTGCGTTAATTACATACATTTAGTGCTCTGGAAATACTTTTCTTTTATTAATACAAATATTGTTAGTGGAACCTTGCCAACTAACTTTAAAAAATCTTAAAAAATATAGCATGCTTTTCCACTTGTGAATGTAATAAAGGAACAATAAACAACGGAGCCCAAGCTGTCATTCCATCTTGTAGCAACAAAATATTTTATATTGTACCCCTGAAGACCGAGCTGGAGATGACTGACTATGAAAGTTGGGACCCGAATTGTGAATCATTTTGCACCAAGACAGAAAAGAAATAATGCCATGCTCTAACCTTGTATTAATGTGCATGGTGCTGGCACCTGGAAGACAAAACCTAATGCATATTTGGCCAACAAAAAAATCTTGCTTATTTCTTGCCATCAGCACACAATCATCTTTAAACATCAAAATTTATTGGGTAATGAATAAAAATGAATGCGAATTAGCTCTCTCTCACACACACCATTACGTGAGAAGCCAACAATTTTTTTTAATCCATATGCTTACCAATAATTAGCTATTTTTTTAATCCATATCATTTTTCTAATAAGCTAATTATAAATGAATGATAAATTATTCGCTCTTGATTACTTTTAAAAGCAAGAATGATTACAGAACTAAATATCCCTACAAAGGACACAATTAATATTCGTATGGTTGCTGCTACAATGATTACTTTTAAAAAAAATACTTCTAGTGCACTGGAAATATTTTCTTTTATTAATACAAATATTGTTAGTGGAACCTTGCCAACTAACTTTAAAAATTCTAAAAAAAATATAGCATGATTACAGAACAGTATTTTGGTGTTGACCTGCAATTGACTTGCAAATTTCAAGGATAGCATGGTCCACAATAATAAATCCAATCTAGATCGCAATACTGAAGAATTCAAAATGAGAGTAGACCGTGCCGCTTATGTTTTTAATCCGATTCAAGCTTTCTAAATTCTGTAAATTGCTACGAAATGGAGCTGCAATTTTAAGGCAATAGTTTCATCTAAGTTTCATATTCTGAAGAGAGATGTAATTGAATTTTAAAGACAATTTTTATTCTATTTTTGAGTTGGTTGGTGAAGTAATATTATGATAGATGTAACTTTTATTCCGTTTTTTATGCTCAAAATTCATTAAAAAATTCACGCTTTTTTGGCTCATTTGATTGTATTGTATGTCTAATTTATCAATAAAACATAGTATTAGAAGACTGACCCCTTTCTATCTTATTACAAAAGAAAAAGGATTGCCAATTTGTCATCTTGTTATCCAGTTATTTGATTTTAAGGAATGTAAATGAAAAAAACAAGGGAAACACACTTTTGAGATTTTCTTGGTATTAGTACTGTGTTTTTTGTGCTTTTCCACTTTGATTACTAACACGTGTGAATGTAATAAAGGAAGAATGAACAACCAAGCCCAAGTTGTCATTCCATCTTGTAGCAGCAAAATATTTTATCTTGTACCCGTGAAGACCGGGCTAACAATATTTTGAAAGTTGGGACATGGGACCCAAATTTTGAATCATTTTGCACTCAGAACGCACCATTGGAGTCTTTTGAACGCACTCAGAAAATTCTAGAACCAACGACCAAAACCAATATCAGTACGACACACTATATATATAATGAGATTTATCTTACTTTAATAAGATTTAGGTTTATCTTACCAGTCTGATTGGCATCAGATCAAATTGTGTCGGATGTCCGGTTAGATTCGTTTGAGATTCTCGACAGTCCACGATAATTTCTTTATTTACTCATAAATTTTTGAACCGGAATTAATAACTTAGATTCAAAACATTTTTATTTTTTTGCTAGTAAAATATTTTAATTTTTCTTACCGCTACAAAAATTTCCAATTGAAAAATGTTAATTTGAATTATTTGTCGCAGTCTTTGTAGTAAATTCAATTATATAGTATTTCATCTATATATTTTAAAAGAAATATATAAATATTTCTAATATTTTAATAGAAAATTAAAAAAATCACAAAATTTTCTAATTAAATAAAAAAATACAAATCCGACAATTTCGGCCACAAAAAACACTGTTTCAAATGTCAAATCAAAGAAAAAAAATATTATGTGCTAACCGTCGAGAATCTCAACGGTCTAGACATTTTTATAATTTTCACAAAATCGTGAGCATTTCTATTAATTTTTATTTAATGTTGGATATAAATAAAAATCTTA
Organism: Carex kokanica; assembly: GCA_025461125.1. Taxonomy (NCBI): domain Eukaryota; kingdom Viridiplantae; phylum Streptophyta; class Magnoliopsida; order Poales; family Cyperaceae; genus Carex; species Carex kokanica. The sequence continues at coordinate 506,428 of JAJGRX010000901.1, forward strand.
GCGATCTTGTCCCTTCTAAACTGTAATTATTATTGTTGAACGTGATGATATCCGGAAAATTTGCAAGTCATTTGCAAGTCAACACCAAATACAGTTCTGTAATCATTCTTGCTTTTAATATTAATGAATTATACATAATTTGCCTTTTTTTCCTTGCGACAAAAGATAATGGGAGCCTTAGAAGTCACCTGCTTTTTGGAAAAGCAAATCCACTACTCGCTTGATAATGTGAAATTAATTTGCTGGTCAAAAGTGACCCAATTTTTTATTGACTTACCCAATTTGTACTAAATATGCACCCAGAAATATTATGCACACCCAAAAGCGTTCCTTTTTGTATATCAAAACATAAAAAATACTTAGAAACAAAAATCTCAGACCGGAAAACAAAGTAAAGAAAAAATTGAAACTTTCAAAAAATGTAACTTGAATATGTACTTGTAGACTGAATTTTATATTTTTTTAGAATTTTTTTACTATATCTTTTAAAATAGATAGAAAATTATTGTTTTTGAATGGCCAGAATTTTCAAAACAAATAATTTTATACATATCTTATATTTCGAATAGTGCGTACCGCGTACCCACTATTCGACAACTAACTGTTGACCACATCCGTATCTATATGTGTGACCAATGACCTATCTCAGTTGACGGAGGAGTAATTGAAAGGTCCTCAAGTGAGATAATGAACCCCATGATGTATCTCTTCCTGGATGATGTCACATCCCTATCTAAACCATGCAATACTTATTTTAATTTAATAGTTCTTCTAAGAAAATTATTTGAATTTCAGTTTATTTTTCAATTGACAATTATAAAATAAATTTTACTTAAGATATCGCTAGCTAATTCGTATATGCATGCATGGTTCACGTTTTTTATAAAATTTGAATTTATACATGGTTAATTTACAAGGTTCGTTCTTAACAAACGTAAATTATGCACTAATTTACACATGATTTGTACTTTATTCGCACTATAAATCAGTGTAAATCATATTTTAGTTAGCACGAATGAAGTCAAAAACTATGTATCAATTACTGTTTACAAATGATGTATAACTTATGTTGTTGTTTGAAAAATAAAAATAATTAAATACTTTATTAAATGTTGCTTAACCGTTTTTTAATTAAGACAAAAGGTTTTGTAACGCCTTCCAAATTTAATTTGCATTTGTGACAATGGTGTAACATTATTTGAAGTATCAATATATTTTTCTTTTTAATATTTATAAAAAGAAATAAGTTTATATAATTAAAGTCACCCTTAAATTTTATAAAATTTTATAATATTAAATAATATTTTAGTATATGGTTCACATTAATTAATGAATTATATATAATTTGCACTTCAATTCAAAAGTACAAAATATATAAAATTTTGGATTTCTTTTTATTTATTTTCTCTTTTCACGTGACTAGGTAATTAAAGGGCGTTTTTTCCTTACGACAAAAGATAATGGGAGCTTTAGAAGTCATGGCAAATTTTGAAAAAGCAAATCCACTACTCACGCGTGATAATGTGAAATTTGCTCGTCAAAAGTGACCCAATTTTTTATTGACTTACCCAATTTGTACTAAATATGCACCCAAAAGCGTTCTTTTATGTATATCAAAACATAAAAAATACTTAGAAACAAAAATCTCAGACTGGAAAACAAAGTAAAGAAAAAATTGAAACTTGCAAAAAATGTAACTTTAATTTATTACCTGCTGTTTGGACATTTTTTTTCATATTTTTTTACATTATTACTTTTTTTGATTAAATTTTTAATTATTTCGTAGCAAGATTTCAGAAAAGGAATTCAAAAATCAACACGGCACACTGAAATAGGCCTTACCAAGTCGTGTTATGCTGATAAACGTGTTGTGTTAAGATTCAGCATTGTGTGGCACGACACGACACTACATGTTTCAAAATTTAGATGTGTTGGAACGGTACGTGTTCCCAACATGCCTAAATACGGCAAGCCGGAACACGGCATTGCACAGCTTCAATAAACTATCTCAAAAAAAATTATACGTATGAAATTATTATGAATATTTGAATTTTTATAATTTAATAAAATATACGTATGAAATTAAAAACTATAAAGTAGATAATTTTGAGTGTCTTTCATACATGGATATGTAAGGATATGCAATATATATATTGACTGACCAAAAGATGAAATGATTTCAATGAAAAAAGGTTTGATAAAATTATTTTAAAATTGAATTCTCATGGTTGTAACGAGTAATTTGTAAATTCATGAATAAATGAAAAACAAACATCTCACTCTAATTATTGTGTTTGTATACTCATGTTCATGAGTTGGTTCTGCTGTTCATTATGACACTTCGAAGACCTTTCAATTCCCTCGTCAACTGTGATAGGTCTGGTCATTACGCATTAATTTATTTCTAACAATTATTTAAGATTATCATCATCCTCCTATATATAAATGAGGCCACATACTCTATTGAAGCCATCAATTAATATTCACACAACAGATCAAGCAATGAAGTTATTACTGGCAGTAGCCCTTCTGGTTCTGGTTTTGGTTCCATTACAGTGGGAGAATGCATGTGTGAGCGGGTCAGACTCAGTACATTGCAGGGAAGAGGAGAGATCGGCTCTTCTACACATCAATGCTTCAATATCCTTTCCTATTCACTCTTTAGATGGCAAGTGGGAAGGCAAGGAGTGCTGCAGATGGGAAAGAGTCACTTGCCATCCAATCACTGGCCATGTCACTCAACTTGACCTCGGTTTATCCTTTGATGATGACAAGTTCGATTCTGATAATGGGGGTATTTTACTAAATGCGAGTATGTTCTTGCCTCTCCGTCAACTAAGATATCTGTCATTATCTCGACATGGCATATCCAATTGTACATATGGTGCTGGTATGTATCTTCACGTTTCTTTCTACTTTCAGCATTATGTATATATACTCGCATTTTTCTGATTAACAATGACATTACAAGTACTAATTAATGTACTTCTCATTTTGCTTTACCATTTGTTTTGGGTACGGCTACTTAACATATCTGCTTAATTTCTGAAGGCTATAAAACTACTCAACTGTATTGCTCCAATTTTAGAACAACTTACTTAGGGGTGTCAATGGCTACAGTACGGGTCGGGTGGAGGCATTTTCATACTCATACCTATTAAAATTGATTTTACTCATATCCTACTCATACCCATTACAATTTGACCTTATCATATCCTACCCTTACCTGTTAATATTATCGGGTAACGAAACAGTAGCGGATGAATAATGGATAATACTAATATAATAATAAGGTTTATTGTTATATTTTACAAATTAAATATAAAAACTCATTCATTTCACACATACATAATTACATTTCTAATAAAAAATAAAAAATAAATATGCAATCAATTCGAACTAAATTGTTTTTTATAAAGTAAGAAAATTCAAAAACACGAATACATATTTAGATGGGTTGGAAATTGAATTGAATATATATTTAGATTTTATAATTACCCTATGGGGTAACGGGTATGAAATAGTCATTACCCATACCGTTATTTGGTTAACGAAAAAAGATTCTTATCTATACCCATACCCAATAAGCTAATGAAAAAATACTCATACCCACCTTATCGAATACGAACAGGTCGAATAAACTGCCTGATTTAGTTGGTGTTCCATCACTTCGTACACTCGACCTGAGTTATAATTATATGAACAACAGTAGTGATCTGCCCATGAATGGTAACAAAATTAAGTTAATTAATTAATGTTTATTTATTTTATTTATTGATTAAGAAAGGTTGTCCATGTATTCATGATCCATCTTTTGAATTGAATGACATATACTTAATTTATCAAATACCGCATATTCTTTTGTCAGGGTTTGAATCTTGGTCCAATTTGACTAAGCTACAGATGCTTGACCTTTCATACAATCCCGACCTCCCTGGAAGCATCATTTCCTCCTTGGCCAAAGTATCATCACTCCGAGCACTTTATCTGGATGAGAATTATATGAGAGGCAGTATTAATGTCCCTGTCCAAGGTAACCTCGATCTCATAAATAATGAACCATTTTATATTTATGACAACAACAAGTCTTCTTTTATTTTCTTAAATTTGACCCATATTTTAATGGAATCATCTGACAGAGCTTATAAATGCACTAAATTTGGAGGTGCTTAGTCTAAGCAATTGTGGGCTTTCTGGGAGTTTACCCTATTTCGGACATTGGTCTTCTCTAAAAGCCCTTTCGTTGGCGTACAATGATCTAAATGACACTTTCTCATTACAAGGTAATTATAATGTAATACGCAATTGAACCTTGTTGTCAATAGGAAAGAAGTTATAATTTCTGCTGTATCTCTACACCGGTAGATGATATATAGATGTTTGACATCATACAATTTGCTCAAAATAGTATAATATAGAACACTAACATAATTAACAGTATTAATTATTCTTGTTATCTGGTGGTATTAGATCTTAATTAGTCATTTACTAATGGTAGGGCTGCAGTGAATAGTTAGATAAGGGCCTATTTATATTTTCATTTATCTTAATGCATATTAAGGAAACTTTGCAATTCTCCTTGAAGACTTGAACCATTGCTTGGGCACTTCAAAATAATCTCTCTAGAGAGTATTCCTTACAAATTCTCTATTTCATATCAGAACAATCAATATATATTTTTATTTTATGCAATTCAGTCCATAAAACTATTGTTTATTTTAATTTATTTTTGTAACTACTTCTAAATATGTGTTTCTGGCATATAACACCGAGTCTTAAAACAAGACAAAACAAAAAAAAAAAAGTGAAAGCATAGAAATTAAAAAACGCTATCTCATAATCGACCTCATTGGTTTCACATAGATTAATCTTATTTGATGATCTTTCTCGTTAATATTATAGGATTATGCCAACTGAAGAATCTTGAAGAGCTAGATCTTTCATATAACGGTTTCGCTGGAAATCTTCCTCCTTGTATGGGAGATCTTTCTTCTCTGAAGCTAATCGACTTGTCATCTAATCAATTTCAAGTAAAATTTCCTTCATCCATTTTTGAAAGACTCGAGTCCTTGATATACCTTTCCCTATTCTATAACCAGCTTGAGGGGACTCTATCCATGAGATCATTTTTGAATCATTCTAATCTTGAAGTTCTGGGGATATCAACTTTAGAGTTATCGAGCTTTCGAGTTGAAGTTGTGAATCTACCTTTTCAACTTCACGTTCTTGAACTCGCTAATTGCATTCTTGATGTTCAGCCCACTTTCTTGTATTCTCAACATAGATTACAAGTGTTGGACCTCTCCAATACTCTCTCTAAGGGTCTTGTTCCAGCGGTGTGGTTGTTAGAAAACAATACAAACTTGATCAAATTAGATTTGCACAAAAACTTCTTCACAGGGCCTCTTCAACTTCCATTTTTAACTCAAGAAAAACTCTTATTATTGGATATATCTGACAACCATCTTGGTGGAGAATTACCGGCTAACATTACCACTAAGCTTCCAAATTTATTGTCCATGACCTTATCAAAAAACAATTTTCATGGCCCTCTACCACTCATATCTATAAGCAATCTCTATACTATAGATTTATCTAGTAACAATCTCACTGATGATATACAGAATAGTTTTTTGAGGATTCAGCCTTCTTTTCCCAATTATATGGATCTATCAAATAATAAATTCTATGGATCTTTCACTAACAACTTGAATTTTACTCAAGGTTCAACAATATTATTGTTAAATGATAATAACATAAGTGGAGAGATTCCTTTTAGCATTTGCAATACCAGTTTCGAAGTGTTGGATATCAGTAACAATGAACTAAATGATGTTTTACCTGATTGCATTGGAAGAGTTGATATTTGGGTGTTGAAGTTAAGTGGAAATCATTTAGAGGGATCATTACCGCTGTTGGAGATGTCTGTTGGGCAGGACCGTTTGTTGCTTGACCTTTCAGATAACAAGCTTTCTGGATCAATTCCTTCTTGGTCTAATGACACAGCCATAGAAATTATAAATGTTAGCCAAAACAACCTAACTGGAAACTTTCCGATAACATGGCTGAATATTTCTGATATATATGCCATTGACATTGGGGAAAATTATTTATCTGGAGAGCTTCCAATTGATGTGGAATTCAATCTTGGTATACTCCTAGTAAGAGAGAATATGTTTGGAGGACCTATACCAAAACAAATATGTCAATTCAAATATTTACGCATACTAGATCTGTCCCACAACAATCTTTCTGGAGAAATACCATCGTGCATTATAGATATGGGATCAACAAATGGTGGTTCAGAGAGTTCATCTTTAGTAGGAATTAATGGGGCAGAGGTGAACATTGATGCCAAGTTTCTCTTACACATTAGATATAATGTCCAATGGTATGACCCCGAATTCACAAATTTTGGATTGGAACTTATGTTAAAAGGAAGGTTAGATTTATATTTTGAGGATATTTTAAAAATGCTGTGTATAATTGATCTGTCTTCGAACAGACTAGTAGGCAACATTCCCGAAGATATCGGTCGAATGAATTGGTTGATAACACTGAACTTGTCGAACAACCATTTAAGCGGTGCAATACCAAATTCCATATCCAATTTGCACCAATTAGAAAATTTGGACCTCTCTCACAACTCTTTGACGGGAGAAATACCGAGAGAGCTGATTGAACTAACCTTCCTGACATCCTTCTCTGTGGCATATAACGACTTATCCGGTCCTACATTAGGTGTAGAAGCACAGTTTATTTCATTTAATAAGAGCAACTATGAAGGCAACCCAAATCTCTGTGGGCCTCCCCTGTCAAAAAGTTGTGGACCTACTCTCGACACAACACAGACTTCCCCAAATGAAATGAGTGACAACCAAAGGTATGACGGCACCGATTTTCTCATATTGTTCGGTTCTTTCTCCCTTTTCTTTGTGGTCAGTTTTTGGTGTTTCATGGTTGTTCTTTATTTCAAGAGAAATTGGCGTTATGCTTTGTTTACTTTGGTGGACCAGTACGGTGATATGATATATGTGAAGGTTGTTCTTTCGACTAGAAAGATTGGAGCTGCTCTAACTCGGAGGGGTAGTTGAAGGACCATTTGTTTTAGTTTTAATTTGGAAGGATATGTTTTATTTTATGTTTTCTGAATAAGTACTTAATATTTATCTATGATGTATTGTAAATTTTTATGAACTTTTTTTCATTGGCTTAAAAAAATATGTAAGACAACTTTTGCATATTTTTTTTATGAATACATTTCTTACAAATTTCTCGAGTGCTCTATAATTGTCATTATTCGTAAACTAAGACCATTATGTGATATTATGTAAAGTAGGAAATATTATATGATTCTATACACAATTCTCGGTTGAACAATTAATAATCCCAACACTAAGACCCAAATAAAAAAAAAAAAAAAAAAACAGAAGACAAGCCTGATTTGATTGGAGTTTCTAATGGACAGTCCATATAAGGCCCAAAATTGAAAAGGAGAAAAACAAAATGAAAAGCTAGTTTGGTAATGAAGCATGCTACGATAATTGAAAAGATATCTTGACTAGTCAAATTAAAGATAGAAGGAAATATTTTATACAGAACAATAAAAGAAAGTTGGTCTTGGTCTCCCTTTCAAGGATTATTAATTACTTGTTCTAAGAAATTAAACAAAATAGATACTTAAATAAGGCCTTTCCATATGTTATGTAATTTGAGGTGACCTTTTGATATTAATTCGATCCTAATTAATGAAACCAAACAAAAAAAAAAATGTATTTGAAACAGCAATTAATATATGTTTGAATACCATTGCCGTTTTAGATCTTAAACATAGTAATTTGTTAGAGTGAACGAATCAATTCAATTTAGTAACAATATAAACCAAGGTTCTAAATAGCGTTTATAGCGTCGTAGCGGGAAGGCTAAAAAAAAAGCTATAGCGAATAGCGTCGCTATAGCGGAAGCTATTCCAAATAGCGTTTTTTTTTTTTACATTTCGTATATTCAATATTTGTACTAAATATCAACATTATCTAAAGTCTCATAGAACAATAAATAACACCAAAGTAATTAAGAAATTATAATATTCATATTGAATCCGTACAAAGTCCAAATTGCGGTTCAAAATATCCATAGTAATATCATAAACTATCGATTTTTCCTATTAAAAATATCTTAAGCATCATGATTCATGACATAATATATTTTTTTTTTCTATTCAAATTTTAATTTCGGTTTGGACTTTTTTTCTATTCAAATTTCAATTTATATTCCCAATTTCAAATTGATTTATCTATAGCAAGTAGCAACAAATTCAATTTCGGTTTGAGATTTTTATTTACCTTTATTTAAAACCCATATAAATTTCTTAAAAAAAAAAATCCATATTTTATAGCGCAAATAGCGGACCGCTATAGCGTTGTAGCGGCCGCTATAGCGGCCGTAGCGCAAATAACGCATTTTGATGTCATAGCGTAGCGTTTGGGGTCCAAAAACGCTATAGCGTGCTATTTAGAACACTTATAGCGCCGCTATAGCGCGCTATTTAGAACACTTATAGCGCCGCTATAGCGCGCTATTTAGAACACTGATATAAACAAATAAAGTCGCATGGACTTGGGAATCGGCATTTATATAAATATGCATTGCATACGACTATACGACCATCACATGTTTTTCTTTGTTACAATTAGCATCCTACACATAATTAATTAATTTACCACCCAAATTATATCCCTCAAAGATTATAATTAAATGAAGTGTTGAGCTTCTCCTACGGCGCCATCTACTCATCAACTCATGAGTCACAAATTAATTAATTAATTAATCAATTAATTAACTTTAGATCTTCTTCCCCGTCAATGGATCGCTCCAATTGGTGGTGGGGAGGCCGGAGAGCAGCTACCACAACATCAGCGAAGGCCTTAATTATGTAGTGATGCATGCTCCGGTCGTTCAACTCGAGATAACAAAACAATAGCTCTTCTAACCAGTCCCAATCCAATGCTTGAAATCGATGGGCCTTCGCATAGTGATGCAGCATCTCCTGCATGGACTGCTTGAAATCCCGGTACGGGTCCTCAGAATCCGTGCTCACCGCAATGCCGTCTCCTGGAATATTAATCAGTGGCGCTGGTGCATCACTTGATGATGACGACGTGCCATCTAATTCCAGGGCCGAGGAGCTGGATGCTAGCACTGACTCATGATCACTTGATATTGAATTTGATGATGACGTGAATGGCGACACGGCCACTACTTCTGAAGATTTAATCACTGGATGGTCAAGAGTACTACTTATCAAGCCCGAAGTGGACGGAGACACGAAGAATCGGTGGTATGACAGTGGCACTGTGAGCTCCTCCTCGTCCTCTTGCAGAGGGGCATTGCAATTGCAGTCCCATGCCGCCAAGGAGCCCGACGTAGAGGGAGACACGAAGAAGCGATCTGACGGTGGGACCATGACAGCAGTGTTGTTGTATTGTGCCGGCGCCTCTAGCATTTGATCATTATTTAAATTGCAATGAGAGAGACCTAGTGAGCGAAAACTATCAAAAATGGCGCCTTCCATTACTTGGGCGGCGGGGGGATGAGAGCGGAGATGCGCAAGTTTTCTTGGGAGATGTTTGAGGTGGTTGGATAGGTGGAGGTGGAAGGATGTATAGGCATAGCTTTGTTTCTTCTTCCCCATATAAAATTTATATTCCTTCTCTTCTCTTCTCTTCTCTTCTCTTCTCTCCTGTTAATTTGATTTATATTTGGTATCAGTAATGGAAGAGATGCGCAAGGAATTAATAGAAAGAGAGATCAGGTTGCTATTGCTATTGCTTTAATTAATTAGTTTTTATTTTATTTAGCTAATTAAGGCCTAAGCAGCAATTAAGGCAGTGGGCAAAGAGAGATATATTTGCATTTGCTTTGAGTTCATTTATTTATTAAATTTAAATTTAGTTGGGTTTTGTTGTCATAATTAATTAATTAATGTCATGAGTAATTAAATTAAGTAGTAATTAATGGTGGGAGTGGGGGGAAGAAATTAATTAGAGATGAGTTTCCATATCTCGTATGCAACGGTAAAAAAGATTTTAATTTATTGAGCTTTGACTTGACTGATACATATCATGCATGTTGCCTCTCTCTCAACTCTCAACTCTCAAGGTCAAACATATATATCCATTTAAATTAATTGGTTGCACAATTTATTTAATTAATTGTATTTTTATGGCTTGGAATTGGATGACCGTTGGTCCGTCTATGTATGTTATCATTCCTGTCAATTAATTAATTTGATTTGCTAATTACTAATTATGCTCTGTACCCCAACAAATTCTAAATTTCTAATTTTCAGTGTTCATCCTAATTAGTTCAAAGGAAAAAAAATAAGTCAATGAATATATAAATGGATAACAAAAGAATTTGAGAAGAAAATACTTCCTCATCACTATCCACCTCATAAATCAAACCTAGATTCATCTTGAACAGAAATAAATTTGTAGTATGTAAATATAAATATAATAAATATTCTTAAAATTAAAATAGAATGAAAATCACAAATTAACTTTTGAGTGGCTCCAAGATATACTTTCAGCTATAACATTCATTAATAAAAATTGTACAGCCTCTTTTTTAATCTTAATGGAAAAGTCGGTAGCGATTGCTAACTGACCTTAAAAAAAACATTCATTAATAAAGCTTCAAATTTTGAGAGTTGAGAAATGAATGAAATGTAGGAGTGAAAATGGAGCAGATAGTGGTAAAATCATATTCATATTTTTTTTTTTTACGGATACAGATTGTGATAGGGCTATGTTCCCAAGGCCCTTTACTTAGACACTTTAGGCCTATGAAAGCCCGGAATTCGAACTTCTTTTCAGGAGCCAGCCCGGAGCCAAAGTAAAGAGGCCCAAAGTACGAGATACTCAAAAGATCCAGGAGTAAACCGGGCCGAAGGCCCTGAAAAGGTCGAACTCGGCCCGAAATAACCCTATACCGCCTTAACGCGGGATAACCACCAAATGTGGTCATAATAACCACTCCACCGCCTTGAGACGAGATAACCACCGAGATAGCGGTTATGGAGCAGTTATGGTTCAGCCTATATAAGGCAAAAAACCCCATTGAACGGGGGTCGAGATTTTACACACACACACAGATATCGCATAGGTCAGAGTCAAAATCTCTCTACAACCACCTCACCTCTCATACAGACCTCGGACTGCCATCTCGTGGCAGGACGAGTTCACCCCGATCACCTTTCACATACGGACTACTCTCCTCAGGAGATAGGACGTATCAACCACCGTGGGGCCCCCTCGCTCCAACACTGAAGCATCCGATGGAGGTGCAAGATGTTTCGAATCCCCCTCCTCCGGGAACCAACAAAGACCCTACAGGAGGTAAGGATACTAGAAACACTGCAAAACCCTCTCCGGGGACCGACAACAACCCCGCAGGAGAGGAAGACAACCGGCGTACTGCCAACCCGGGGTCGGTTTAGGGGTGACCTCTCAAAATCCCCCTATCACTGCATCCTCAGGTCAGGTTTTTCCACCAGGCACCACGCCGACAAGACCACCCCTGAGCGCAACCGCGAAACGGCCGATGTCGCCCCGGCCACAACAATACCGGCCACCTTTCGCATCATACCAGCCACAAACGCCCGTGTACTATTACGGGACGTACCCCTATTCACCATATGGCCCACCGGTACCACAATACACGTATATGACCCCGCCCGGTCAAATAACCCAGGAAGGCCCTCCGGAAACCTATCACCCCGGTATTGCAGCACCGTATCCCCTGGCTCCACCCACTTGTCTTCCCCTCCAACAAGCGCAGCAGCACTCTGCCCAAATTATGGTCACGTGTGCTGCACCGGCGAAACCAGCAAAACCTCCCTCCAAGAACCTCCAGGCGGCTATCTCGCCCCGAAACCTTAACTCCGACTTTATTAAAGTCCGAACCGCGGACAGCCAGGAAACAAACACTCCTAGACCCCAAAACCACGTGGCGCCACACGGCCCCGAGCCGATCGAGCAAGGACGCCAGGAAGGCCAGGGCGAGAACCAAGGGAAGGAACAGGAACAGGGAGCCGCGGTGGGACGCAGCCCGTCACCCCAAAGGGAACAAAGATCAGTCCATGTCGGTGAGCGGGGACGATCACACCACCGAAAGCAGTCCCGCTCTCGTTATGAGCGCGAGGATAGCCATCCGCGAGGCAGACACAGGACTCGCAAAGGTGACAAAAAGCGTACCCGACGGTCCCCCACCCCAACCAGAGGAATTAGCATGACTCAAGTGGAAGAACTAATCCAGATCCGACTCAATGCCAAGATGGCCGAAATTGATGGCCTAAACTGATGGGTATCACGGATGGACCACTGTCTGCCAAGATATACGGAGCATCCATGACAGACTTCAAATACCCCGCTTTCCTCCCGAGCTTCCGAGGTAACGGAGACTCCGCAGACCCGCACAATTTTGTATACGGTTTCCTGGAGCGAGTACGTCTCTTGGGGGCCACGGACGCGATCACATGTCGAGTCTTCACAACTTGCCTTCAAGGAGAAGCTTGGGACTGGTACATGAACCTCCCCCGGGGTTCGATTAATAAGTTCGAAGATATCGCTAAGGCCTTTTTGGAAAGGTACACCGTAATCAGACCTCCCCAGATTACCAGCGAGATGCTCTTAGACATTGTCCAGAGCCCAAGGGAAAGAACTGGTGACTTCGTTAACCGCTTCATACAGGCATCCCGCCAAGTCCAACACTTGAACGAGGAATTTGCCTTGGCTGCCATTAAAATATGACTTCGCAAGGGCGGTCCTGGTACCCTACGATATGAGGAACACGTGAAGAAAATGACTACTCTACGCGAGTTTGTGGCTTTCGCAGAAGGATACATCAGGGCCGAAGAAGATAATGGCAGCCCCCCAAGAGTCCGACCCAGGTCACCTCGACAATAGAACCATTGGCAACCCCATATAGATCAACCACGGGCGCAAACTGAACCTCGGACCCTAAATGATCCCCGTAGGCAAAATCAGGAAAAGAAGGGAGGGCACAAACCGAACGAAGCAGAGTACCGCCCCCATTACGTGCGGTATGCCCCCTTCACCAAAAAGCGGCACGAGATGTACCATATTGTGAAGGAAATGTTTGATCTTCCCCCCACCATTGCCCAAAGACATCTTCGAAATACAGGACAAATCTAAAGAGTGCCTGTTTCATGGGTTCGAGGGACATTCGACAATTGATTGTCTCCAGTTACGGGACATACTGGAAAGGTTAGCCCGGGAAGGAAAATTAACCGAGTTCATTCAACCCGACTTCTACAAAAAATACATATGGAAGTACAATGGGCGCGGCCGAGATTACAAGAAGAAAATTCCTTACAAAAAGAACTACAACGGAGAACGACGTCCCGACAAAGGACTTGATAATGATGAGGGATCAGGTTTAAGGCGCGGGGAACGACAAAGCAGCCCCATCATTAATACGATCAGCGGCGGCATCAGGGATTATCCCCGCAAGATCCAAACCCGAGCAAAGACCAAACCTTACCCCACCGTTTTGAATGTAGAGTAGGATACGGACAAGAAACGATCAAGAATGGACGAGGTAATTGTGTTTTCCGAGAAGGACTAAGGCGAAATTGTTGGCCCACATGTCGACCCCATTGTGCTCAGCCTCAAAATCGACACACACAGGGTAAAAAGGGTCCTAGTTGATACCGGAAGCTCAGCCGACGTCCTCTACTTGTCCGCTTTCCAGAAAATGAGATTCAAGACTGATACACTCAAAAGGATAGCACCCCCCCTCATCGGTTTCACAGGGGAGGCCCTCCGTCCAAAGGGGATGGTTTCACTCAAAACCGCATTCGGTACCCCGCCTAAAATGGTGGAAACATTGATTGATTTATTGGTGGTCGATGCCCCGTCAGCTTACTATGCCATTTTGGGGAGGGGTACGCTAAACAAGATAGGGGCCATAGTTTCTTCTCCCCACTTAAAAATTAAATTCTACACTAACCACGGGGTGGGCGAAGAATGCGGGGAATAAGAGATAGCTCGAGAATGCTACCATGTCTCTCTCCAAGAAAGGTGTGGCCAAGTCCATCAGGTCGACACCCCAAGCTCGGTCACCTGCCGACCGAGCAGACAAATGAGGTCCAGCAGTGACTTCATGCCTCCCAATACCCAACTCGCGCTAGATCCCACAGATAAAGCCGAATCCAAGTCCTCCCTCGAGCCCGCAGATGAAATTGAGGAACTTGATTTGGTAGACGGGAAGACGCTGAACATAGGAAAAGCCATTCAAGGGTCAGCCAGAGAAAATCTGATCTCTTTCCTTCGCACCAACCAGTCCGTATTCGCATGGACTGCTGCCGACATGCCAGGAATCCCTAGAGCAATTGCCGAACACAAACTGCATATCAAGCCGGAATTCAAACCGGTCCGCCAAAAGAAGCGCAACATGGGGGAAGAGCGACAGCTGGCAGTGAAAAAGGAAGTCGAAAAACTTCTAGCCGCGGGGTTCATCCGTAATGTCGATTGTCCCGAATGGATGGCTAACCCAGTTCTCGTGAAAAAATCAAATGGAGATTGGCGGATGTGTATCGACTACACAGATCTTAACAAAGCATGCCCAATGGATCCATTCCCCTGCCCAAAATAGACCAACTCGTGGACTCAACCTCGGGACATGCATTCCTCAGCTTCATGGATGCATTCTCAGGATATAATCAGATTAGGATGAGTCCTAACGACGAAGAAAAAACTGCCTTTACAACCCATTCCGGCCTCTACTGCTACCGAGTAATGCCCTTCGGGTTGAAAAACGCCGGAGCAACCTTCCAGAGGATGGTGAATAAAGTTTTCCAAGACCAAATCGGCCGAAACATGGAAGCTTATGTCGACGACCTGCTGGTAAAAAGTATGTCGGATCTCGATCATGTCCGGGATCTTGAGGAAACTTTTGCGACCCTAAACGGGGCCGACATGAAACTCAACCCAAAAAAGAGTTTCTTCGGGCTCACCGGCGGTAAGTTCCTCGGATTCATGGTATCCATGCGAGGCATTGAAATTCACCCTTATAAGTCGCAAGCCATCCTCGACATGCAACCACCCCGGAACCTGAAGGAACTCCAGTCGTTAACCGGACGGCTGGCAGCCCTGAACAGATTCATAGCACGGTCCGGAGACGTTTGCTTTCCTTTCTTCAAAGCCATGCGTAAATCTGCCAAATTTGAATGGACTGACGAGTGCGCGACGGCTTTTGACAAAATCAAAGCTTACCTCGCAGACCCACCTTGCCTGAGCAGGCCAATAGCGGGCGATACCCTTGTTCTTTACTTGGCAACTACCAACCATGCTGTCAGCGCGGCGTTGGTCCGATAAGAAGGACGGGAACAGAGGCCCGTATACTTCGTGTCACATGTACTCCGTGATGCCGAGACAAGATATACCCAAATCGAGAAAGCGGCGTATGCCCTGATAGTGGCAGCACGGAAGCTGCGACCATACTTTCAGTCACACCCTATCAAAGTATACACCGGGGTACCTCTCAAGAAGGCCCTCGCTAACTTTGACTCCTCTGGCAGACTACTAACTTGGGCACTTGAGCTCTCCGAGTTCGATATCTCCTTCCATCCGCAAAATGCCCTCAAGTCGCAGATTTTTGCTGACTTCATCGCGGAATACTCGGGAGCACCCCCAGAATTGGAAGGCCGATGGAAGTTACATGTCGACGGGGCATCCTCCCTGCAAGGAGCCGGCGCCGGTGTTTCCCTTATCGGACCACAGGGTGAAGTACTGAATTATGCACTCCACTTCCAATTTCCCGTGACCAACAACACAGCAGAATATGAAGCAATGATAGCCGGACTAAAATTAGCCAGAGAACTTGGGGCCCGCGAAGTCTACCTCCATAGCGATTCCGAATTGGCTGTTAAACAGATCAATGCCGAATGTCGCGTCATGGATGACAAATTGCGCAAGTACCGGGAGCAGTTCAACTGCCTAAAGGATCAGTTCGACAAGGTCGAGATCCAACATGTTTCCCGCAACAAGAATTGCCAGGCCGATGCCCTCTCCAAACTAGGAGCCGCCGGAAACCTCGATAAAGACAGACCAGTTATAGTCATGGATATACCTAACTCCAGCATCGATTTCAATGTCATCGAGATGTACGCCATCCACGAACCCGGGGAAACATGGTTCACACCGATGTGGAACTTCCTCAATACCGGGGTCCTGCCTAGGGACCAACTAGAGGCACGACGTCTAAAGAAGATAGCCCCGCTTTACTCTATATTCAACAACCAACTCTACAAGAGGGGATACGTCCGACCCTGGCTGAAGTGTGTTCCAGAAGATACTGCCCATCAAATGTTGGCCGAGGTACACGCTGGCATATGTGGCAGTCATCAAGGTGCCAAAACTCTAGCTAAGAGGATACTTCGAGCGGGATTTTATTGGCCAACAATGCAGCAAGATGCAGTGGACTTAGTCAAAAAATGCGATAAATGCCAATACCACAGCAAGCTCAGCAATATCCCGCCTTATGACCAGATCTCTATCTCGGGGGCATGGCCCTTCGACTTATGGGGGATCGACATCGTGGGTCCATTCCCCCAGGCCGTTCGACAGCGGCGATGGATTATAGTCGCTGTCGAGTATTTTACCAAATGGGTGGAAGCAGAAGCACTGGCGACCATCACGGCCAAAGCAGCAGAACACTTCATCTGTCGATTCGGTTTGCCCCATGCCCTAATTTCTGACAATGGCACGCAGTTCAATGTAGCCAGCACGATCTCGTTCCTTTCGGGTCTCGGTATTCACAATAACTTCACCTCGGTCAGCCACCCCGCCAGCAATTGGCTCGCCAAGGTCACCAACCGAACTATCTTAGAAGGTTTAAAACGAAAAGTGCTAGCCAACCGCAAAGATTGGCACGACATGTTGGACGAAGTTCTCTGGGCCTACCAAACCACTCCGCGGGAAGCGACGCAACAAACACCTTATTCCCTAGTATTTGGCATGGAAGCAGTCACCCCTTTATAACTCATAGAACCATCCCTTCGCACCGTGACATACTCTGTTGAAGGAAATCCGGGCGCTCGCGAAGTCGACCTCGAGCTTCTCCACGAAACCAGAGAACGGGCCTGTGTCCGAACAATGGAGTACCAACGGCGCATCAAACGCGCCTTTGACAAGCATGTCATCCCACGGGACTTCCAACCAGGTGATCTCGTGCTGAGGAAGGTCGAAGCAACGGGTAAGCATGTGGGTAAACTCGAGCCAAATTGGGATGATCCATATCGGGTAGTCAGCCTCAGGGGAAAAGGTGCTTATGAATTAGAAGACTTACAGGGCACCCCGCTCCCGAGACCGTGGAATGCAGGCCATCTCCGCAAGTTTTACACTTAACTGGCGTGATATGCCTCCAAACCCACTGAAAGGCGTGATAAGCCGGGTATTTGAGGTACGATCAGCTGTCCCCAAGGCGAGATATGCCGAACACGAGGCGAGATGTGCCGAATACTTTACTATAGGCGAAATAGGCTTTTAGTTACTTAAGGCGAGATGTTTTTCTATCTCATGATAACTTATGTAACTTTTTTACAATAGTCTTTTTGTGCGACGTTATAAGCACATTTTATATATGAATTTTCAATTTTTAGAGAAATCTTCTTGCTTATTTAAATGGGCGCATGCTGTCTTCGCAAGTACATGACACTATGTCGGAAACAACGAATGAACGAAAACCCCTTGGGGTAACGCATAAGAGTTTACCGATCACAGTGTTATTCGGACCGACCTTTTTTCATCTCGGTATCATTTGTTAAAAAAAAAAAGAAAAAGAAAAAAAAGACAGAAGACAGCGAAGAAGCAAAGAACGAGAAATGCCGAGATACTATCACAAACCATATAACAAATGACGTCGCAGAATAATAAAATGCTAGAACAACAAAAGGTAAATATAGTTATCCATTACTGTTTACCTCCCACATCTCGGAAGGACAAATAAAAATAACAATTATGTTACATACATTCTGTTTAACCCCCACATCCCGGGGGTACAAAAATACTATGCCTATCAAAATAAAGCACGAGGGCAGAGAAACGCGAAGTCCATCCGAGTCAGACCACCATACCTCGAGATAACGTCCTATCAAAAGAAAGAGTTATCTTTAACTTGAAAATACAAACAGATTGCTATACTTGTACAAATAAATCAAGGATAGGGCCGACTTACCAGTCAGGGAGTTTTGGCAAGATCCCGAGGTACTGCTATTGGAGACACGACCTTGAGATGAGAACTATCTCGTACTCCTCCCTGGTCGCCTTCATCTTCATCTTCATCTTCCTCTTCCTCTTCCTCCCCTTCTCCTGGATCGTCTTCTTTTGGTAGGCGGTTTCCGTTACCCTAAATACTTCCCGAGCATATCGGGCATGCTTTCCTATATTTTTCTCGCGCGGATCCTGCATAGCGGAATACAACGGAAGATGAAGACCTAAGCTATCAGCAAATCCGGGTACAAGCCTTTCTCTGAACACGACCCCGGTCACTGCTTCTTGCCCCGGAACGGTCGCCTGTAGATAACCTCGAAGGTCAATGTTACACGGTTCCGCTATATCGGTTGTGATCTCAGGAGTACCTGACCTCGGGGTTGTTGCCACGGAGGTACTCTCCTGGCGAGACTGCGGGATGGCAACGACTGGAGATGCCCCAATAACCGGGTCGGCCTCAACGATCGTCGTATCAACCGATCTCCTCAACTTCTTCTTTTTTGGGCACTCGAGCGCCAAGCCCTTACCTTTGTCCGCCGAGGTGAGGGAAGCGCTGGGGGTTTCCTTCCGTTTGCGGGTGGGGAGTCCCCCGAGATACCTCGTGTCGGGGAACGCACAGGCTCCTCAGAAGTAAGAGTGGCTGAAGCCTCACCCTTGGAATTCTTCCGGACAACCTTTGATCCTGCTCCCTTTCCTTTCTGACCCTCGGTTGCAGCGGAAGTATTTTTCTTCGGGGCCGAGCGGGTTGAGACGTGCGGCGCACTAGTCCATATCAAATCCATGCAACCTTCTCCTGAAAAAACAACAAGTTATAATTCAAATTAAAATCCGCGATTTGACTAACCGAGATAAGGATATGCATAAAGTAATTTGTGACTAAACCCGCGAGAACAGGACTCACTTCTCACAAGTTCCCTCAGTTCATGTGCAGCCGCCTTCTCTTGTAGACTAAGTTCTTTGGAAACTGCCGGAATCAATCCCTTCCCTGATTTCAGCGGCCTCCACTTTGCACTCACACCTTGGAGACAAGACACATGCTTATAATTTTCGATATACACCCATCCATGGTCCCAGGCCTCAATTTTGTTCATCTTTTTATCCGTCTTAAATAAGGATGACTCATTTTTTTGTGTTTTCTGACGAAGTGCGAAATGACCAGAGTCCACATAGAGAGTGGAAAAGAAGTGAAAAAATAAATCAATGGTGGGCCTATCCATCCCGATTTCAGCTTTGTAGGACTTGAATATCACCTGAAAGCTGCGAATATAGCACCAGGACACCCCGGTCAGTTGTGCAGGAGCCACCTCCATGAAATTCAGAAGGCTCCTCTCAAATCACTTCAACCTTAATTGAAAGCCGCATTTCGGCATTTTCCAATAAACGCACATCCTGCGCTCGTGGTCGTGAGCTCGATCTTGCGAGCCAGGCGCCCGCAGTACAATTTGCTCTCGCGGGAACTTATCTTTGGTTAACACTAACTCCTCATAAAAAGCGTCTGCCCAGGCCTGATCTTGAACCTCGGGCACGGGGGCTCGCAGCGATGAGTGTGGGAATTGGCTGTCACTTGGGTGACTGGGGCGAGGAATCATGTCGGGTATTGGCCTAGACCTGGCCTTAAACTTAGCGGGCCGAGTGGGACCTTTACTCTTCGATGTCCCGACTTCGGCCAGGACGCGCTCACCCCGAGACGATGCTTCTGGGGTCACATTTACTATGTCCACCTCTACATCGGTGGCCCCACCCCCCTCTGTTTCCTCAACTTCCGCTTCGTATATCTCCCCGCTTGACTCTGGTGAGGTGCCATCCTCACTATCTGATTTTTCTGAGTTATTTGCCCGGTCAAGGTAATCCGGGGCATACGGGCCTTGGTACACCTCATCTGTCGCCCTCTCGAGCATTGTTTATAAGCTTTTGCCCACACCATGCTTAGCAGTAGCAGATGATGGCTTACGAGGTAGGTTTGGGGAATCAGACTGATCCCCCGAGGTGGACGAATTTTGTTCAACTGACTTGGACCGGTTTTCTTCAGATCTTGTACTAGCATGGTCAGCCATTTCTACGATTCACAAAGGATTGGCTTAGGTACAGGCTTAATCAGAGTTGGTACACAGTTAATCCGGGCTTTGGTTATACGAATACATCAAGATGGCCTACTTACTTACACTCTTAATCTCGGGTAGTACTGATTTCTGGTAAAAAAGTTATACCGAGGTCCAGGAATCACTAACCTTATCAAAGCGAGGTCTTCTTTCACTGATCTCACATCTTATGTCGCAGTATGAGTTGGCAGCTTCAATGTCTTTATCTCCGAAATAACGATTGTTCGATCAGAAAAAGTGGAAATGATAGAAAAGGTAGGTATATATAGGCCCGATTTCTAAAAAAAATTCCCGCTCGAATCCCGAGAAACGACACCTGGCGCAATCCGTAGCCTTCATCCAGGCGACGATTCGTTTCTCGCCATTTATCTCGAGATTAGCGTTGTTTTTGATATGACAGGCGACAGCTGTCGCCATGATGACGGAACGACGCTTCAAAAACTCGCGTCTTTAATTGAGTTAACGGCATGTCAACCGACTGGTATAACGACGTTTACGCTACCTCCGTCATCTTTAACGACAATTCCCGTTCCAATTAACACCTTACAGCGAGATTTACCCGAGGTTTACCCCACCTCGGAGGAAACAAACATCTCGTGTAATGATAAAAAAAATGCCTATTAATGGTGGACAGTTGGGCAGACGGCAGTTCCGTTCTGACAGGTTTACCACTATAAATAGGGTGCTCCCTTCACGGAGAAGAGGACTTTCCCTTTGCTTCTTCCACAAACACTTCCACCTCGCTTCGATTATGTCTGTTGAGCGACATGTTTGCGCCTTCCTAGCGGAACGCGCAAAACAACGCCGAGCTAATCCACCTCGCCCTGCTGGTCCATCCAGCTCAAGCTGAGGTCCTCAGGTCACCCAACGACGTACACTCACGACCAAGGAAATGAAGCAATTGATCCAGGACATTTCCAATGACTTGGATTGGATGCTGGACAACGAGTCCCTTACCATTCGAGATTTCCTAAATTATAAGCTGGGGACATACCTAGAGTTGGACGATGAAATCGACATCGCCTTACTCCTCGGACCTCTTCGTGACTGCCTGGCATGTGGGCAATCAGCCCCAAAAGAGGACCTGATCAAATGCCGGGGCTGCCGCACATGGTGGCACCCCTCTCATTTTCTGATTCACGATCAGTCGGATCCCCGACGTCGCTTCTTCAAATGCCTATCCTGCCAAAACCGACACCCCGGAGGACCTACATTGGCAACAGCCACTCCAGCCAAGATTGAGGCAGATAGTCACTTCGAAGATCCCGATAACGAGCTATTGGATTTCCTCCCTTCACCTCCGAGATTAGCCTGATCACCTCTTATAAGAGTAATACTTAATGATAAGTTAGATAAACCCACCTTTTTATTTTTGAATCTTTAGATTATTCCGAGCTGTAATGGATTTTTATTAATATAATAAGAGTTCATTTACATTTTTATCGCATTCTTTAAATACATCATCATCATCATGCGACGTCACGATTACACGATGTCACGATCCCATCTTTGCGACGTCATGCGACGTCACATTACACGGTTCAAATAAACAATATCACAATTAACGAGATAAACATCACAAATAATAACATCTCGGGACATCATAAATAACTTTACATATTTTTGTTCCCATGATAAGCAATATCAAGTCAGAAGCATCTCGCTATACATTCTGACTTCGGGGGCTAATGATAGGGCCATGTTCCCAAGGCCCTTTACTTAGACACTTTAGGCCTATGAAAGCCCGGGATTCGGACTTCTTTTCAGGAGCCAGCCCGGAGCCAAAGTAAAGAGGCCCAAAGCACGAGATACTCAAAAGATCCAGGAATAAACCGGGCCGAAGGTCCTGAAAAGGTCCAACTCGGCCCGAAATAAGCCTGTACCGCCTTAACGCGGGATAACCACCAAACGTGGTCATAATAACCGCTCCACCGCCTTGAGGCGAGATAACCACCGAGATAGCGGTTATGGAGCAGTTATGATTCAGCCTATATAAGGCAAAAATCCCCATTGAACGGGGGTCGAGATTTTACACACACAGAGAGATATCGCATAGGTCAGAGTCAGAATCTCTCTACAACCACCTCACCTCTCATACAGACCTCGGACTGCCATCTCGTGGCAGGACGAGTTCACCCCGATCACCTTTCACATACGGACTACTCTCCTCAGGAGATAGGACGTATCAGATTGAATATTAGACAGATACAAATACGGATACGTATCGAATCAGATATTTATTAAAAAAATATATAAAAAAAATATTATTAAAAAAATACTAAAATTCATAATATTCTTCTAAGTATAATGATGAATAACATAGTTTTTTCATAATATATATTAAACTATATGATATATGAGGAGGGTTCAAATGCACCATAATTTTTGTGCTCCAATATGCTCCACATTCTTTATCTCCATTTTCAAAGTCCGAACAGTCGATCCGAACTACTCAACATGATGTTCATAATAAAATATGCTTGGAGACCAAATTTTATATTTTTTAGAATATTTTTACTATTTTTTTACATAGGTACAATATCACTTTATCCGATGGTCCAGAATCTCCTTAAAAAAAGTAATTTTGTACCTATCTAAAAAATAGTAAAAAATGCTAAAAAATATAAAATTTGGTCTCCAAGCATATTTTATTATGAAGATCATGTTGAGCAGTTCGGATCGACTGTTCGGACTTTGAAAATGGAGATAAATAATGTGGAGCATATTGGAGCACAAAAATTATGGTGCATTTAAACCCTCCTCATGATATATATACTGTTCGGATACGGATAATTAAAACATAAAATCATATATGTATCAATATCTACACAAATATTTGAATATTCACATCTAATTTTATCAAATACAAATCAGATATTATCCATACTGGTCCCCCCCCCCCCCCCCCCCCCCCCACCGGCCACCACCCACCCACCAAATGAAATGGCTATAGCTATTTATGTATGTCTGAGAATTCATATCACCTAAAGTAATTCAAATTTTGATTTTAGATCCAAACCGTCGGATCTGCTACGGCCGAATATTAGAAGGACCCAAGCATTTCATTTAGGACTTGATTGGCCTAAATTCTGAACTCAAAATGTGAGTTACTCCAGAGGATTCGGACTCTGTATGATAATCATATGTAAGTTACATATGAGAATCAGAATTCATATTACTAAGGTAACATAATATTTATGTTTAGTATAGACCGTCCGATCAGAATCTGCACGAAAATTAAAGGGTCCTATGCATTTCACCTCGGACTGGATTGACCCGAATTCTGATTGGACGGTCTGGATCTAAGCAACAATATTCTGTTACCTCAGAGGATATAGATTCTGCGAATCATACAAGAATGGTTTTACAAGGCAAGGCGCAAGATTAGTTATATAAGCCAACCTCCATCTTGTTCGGTTGGTCGTGGACCCACAAGAAGCGAGACGACGGTCTTTTATAGACCAAGTTCGCCGAACAATTTCCTCGGCATCTCTCGCTGTTCAGTGTTGGCTGCTTAAACCCTAACAGGTCGAGTCCGAATCCGAGTATCCGACCCATTAATTTATTAAGGCTCCTTTGATCCTTCCTTTCCCTCTCCTGCTCCACCAAAAGAAAACCCTAATTCAATTCTTCTCTAAGTACTATTTGTTACCTTTCCTGCGCTGCTGCACACCTTGTACTGTAAGTCTGTAATTGTTAAAGCTGGAGCAAATGGGACGGAGGAAGAGGGGTGGCGGCGCATCTCCGTCCGAGGCGGCGTCGTTTGTTGGTGTTGAGGGAGAGCAGAGCTCTCCCATGAAGATGGTGATGGAGATGGAGGAGTCTTCCATGGATTGCGAGATCGAGAAAACCAGCGCTGATTATTACTTCGATTCCTACTCCCACTTCGGAATTCACGAAGTAAGCAACCATCAATCAACCCCTTTCAATTCTCAAATTCATTTACGTTTCCTTGTTTATTACTGTGGAAATGAAATGATTTCATTTGAATTTGAATCATGATTTCAGGAAATGTTAAAGGATATAGTCAGGACAAAAACATATCAAAATGTTATCTATCAGAACACTTTTCTCTTCAAGGACAAAGTGGTACTCGATGTAGGTGCTGGTACTGGTATCCTCTCTCTTTTTTGTGCAAAATCTGGAGCAAAGCATGTTTATGCGGTAACCCAATTTTTCCTTAACAATATGATTTATTTTCACAACTAATTAAATCTTTTTTTCCTACTTATCTTCACTTTTGCTTCTATTTTTTGAAACAGATAGAGTGCTCTCAAATGGCTGACATGGCAAAGGAGATTGTTCAAGTTAATGGTTTATCAGAAGGTAACATTTATAATAATAGAACATGATGCCATATGAAATTTGTCTTCTTCAATTTAGTTCACAAGTATATTGTCTGGAAAGCTTGTTTTGCTTATAGAAATTTTATTGGTGTTACAATATACAGTGATAACAGTACTTAAAGGCAAGGTAGAAGAGATAGAGCTACCAATTGCAAAGGTTGATGTGATAATTTCAGAGTGGATGGGTTACTTCTTGCTTTTGAGAACATGCTCAACACTGTTTTATATGCCCGTGACAAATGGCTGGTACACCATGCTAAATTTCTCTTTCTTTTTCTTTGGTAATTTTGATATTTCATTTTTGTTTTTTGAAAATATGCTTCTTTCTGTAGGTAAATGATGGGGCTGTATTACCAGACAAAGCGGCTCTCTATTTGACAGCAATTGAGGATGCCGAGTATAAAAATGACAAGATTGAGTGTATGATTTTGCTTTTACTATTTAATTTTTGTTTTACTTTCTTTTGTATTTTGTTAGATAAACCATGTTTTTTTTATTTATAATATCTAAATGCAATGTGATGCAGTGTGGGATAATGTGTATGGATCCAACATGAGTTGCATCAAGAAACAAGCAATGACTGAGCCGCTTGTTGATATTGTCGATCCCAATCAGATTGTCACCAACTCCCAACTCCTCAAAGTTGGTTTCTACTTCCTTTTTTTATGATAGATTTCAAAATTATTACTTCCTGTCTTTGCTGGTATCCTCAAGAGTGCATGTTCATAAATGGTTTGTGCAATACTCTAAAACTAGATTATTTTTATCTTAAATTGATTTGTGCGTAATATTATTTTTCTAGCAAAGCATTTAGATATATATAAGAGAAAACTATGTTTTGTGTTATCTCATATTAATTGAATGAAATTATTTCGGCAAATAAATGATGTGCTAATTAATTTTCCTTCTTGTATAGCTTATTGCAATTTTTGTTAGTTTAGTCAATCGTGCTTTGTTGACAATTATAAGTGTGTCCTTGATTATAATGATTTGCAGATTACTTGACAAAATAGGTTTATTCAAAGTATGTGTTTTCTAAAAAAAATATACTATACTATTTTATTAAGTATATTATTTTAGGAAACATATACTTTGAATAAACCTATTTTGTCAAGTAATCTACAAATCATTTTACAAAATAGGTTTACTATTTATTAACAAAATAGGTTAATTCAAAGTAGGTTTACTATTTGTAGATTACTTGACAAAATAAGTTTACTATTTATTTAGTATTTTACAAAACTCGAGAGCATTGAATTTTATACCCATCTTAATAAATAGGAAAAAAATTCAAAAAAATGTAATTTAATTTTCAAGCACATTTTAATTTATCCATCATATTGAACGGTTTGGATCGACTGTTTGGACTTTAAAAATGTTAATTGTTATTAGGTGTCACCAATTTGGGTGTAAGCGGATCCCTCGCCTTTATATATATTACATCTATTCTTAACACATTAAATCATGTTTTAAAGAAAATTTATGTTTGTACGGACATCGCATTATTTAAAAAGATGGTCAAGTTTAGGATAAAAAAAATTAAGTTCCTTGGGCTAGCTTGTTGATCAGCTACAAGGATGGATTGAGAATATTCTTTGCTACCAAGAGTTCGTATTCAGTTAGATGATGTGCATGTTCGGTTCGATTAGCTACGGTGGTTCAAGCCTTCTAAGAGGATCTTAGTCTATTTATCCACCTAAATTCTAACGAACAGCACTTTTCTTCTCAGTTAGATTATGTTTTGACTTGACTTATGACTTGATGCTGTCAACGTAGGGAATGGAGCTATATGGAGAAGATTTATGTGGCTATAAAGTATAGTCAGATTAGGATGGGAAACACTCCATCACACTTTTGGTAAATGAATTGCGTGAGGAATACACTGGTTTTCTCTTTCTTGTCTTCTCTGAAAGATATTGGTATTTCTCCGGTTATTGCGGACAGATAATCGTACTATTTGAAGTGTTTTGTTAAATTTTATTCTGAGAGTGTGGGAAATATATTAAAAAATAATATAAAAAAAAATCAAGATCATTGTAGAACAGATCGAAGTATGCATTCTTGTAAAATCATTACATTCACCGAAAACAAAATTTACGGATTTATGGAAAAAAAAAACCTCAATCCTTAGAACAGGAAATGCAAATTACCCCCTGTAAATAATGTAGATGGGGTGGGTTAGTAGATAGATTCTCTCTCCTCACTGAATTTTTTTCAGATTTTCTATGATTTTTGTTCAATTTTTCCTTTCGAATCTTTTTGTGATACGGACTTTATTACCAAACATTCAGCAGGTAGATAACAATAAGTCCTTGGCTCTAAAAGGATTTATATGAGATTTGCGGAGGTAGATAACATCAAATCCGAAGCATTCTGTAAAGTAACTCAAATTTTGAGTTTGAATCCGGACCGCCCAATTTGCTCTAGAACAAATATTAAAGTGCCCGTACATTCTACATCGGATTGAATTGATCCGGATTCGAATTGGACAATCCGGATCTAAACTCAAAATTTGAGTTGCTTTAGGGGATCTGGACTCCTTTTCACATGAGCGTGGTCGGCATGCACTAGTAGGCGCTGCATGACACAATCGGACGAGTTCGGATCCTCAAAATTTACGGACTAATAGAAAAAGTATAATCGATAATATAAATTAAAGAAATTATATCAATTTTTTCAATGAAGATTGGGAACGAGTGAATGATATAATGAAGACAATTAAATATACTCTAATATAATTAAATTAAATCGGGTGGAAGAGAATTAGGTCGGATGGCCGGAGGACTTGTGAATCGGACTTGACACTTGAGATGGATGTGCCATAAATTATAACTAATGGACAAAAGCGAAAGCTTAATTATGGAAATTCACATACTTCTCATTTACGTGGCACTCGAGTCATCCAAATAATACTACTTCTTAGAACACAACTCAAATACATTCAAATTTTAAACCCTAATAATATTACTTCTTAGAATGAGCCAATTTTGCCGGATCTAGATCAGTCACAACAGACGAAGTGGTAGCCTTACCAGTGTAAGTACACGGAACAAACTCAACGTCCGATATTGGAGGCTCTGGATCAACCTTATTCTTTTTCAAACCAGAGACGTAGGGGTTTTCCACATTCATACCGAATAGGCCTTCTAAAAACTTCCTCCATCATACATATTTGACAGTTCTTTTTATCACGGCATACTTGACAGTTGTTCTTTTTTGTCTCATTTTTACCTCAATCACTAATTAACCCTCCTCTCGCTAGACCACGATATGACGACCTATCTCGGTAGCTATTGTTCATCATTTTAGCCTAAAAAATCGCCTTCCCTTTCTCTCTTTCTCTTCTGTGAATTGAGTGAGTTGTGAGAGGGAGGAGAGAGAAAGATGGATATTTATAGGGTCTGAAACAGCAAAAAAAAAAAAGGTTAAGGACCGGTCATTTAATGGCCGATTGAGAAAAAAAATGGACCGGCCATTAAATGGCCGGTTTGGACATTTTAAAAAAAAATCAGCAAAGTTGGGTATAATTAATATTTTGTAATTAATTATGAGTTAAAAAGAAGGTTAGATTTCTATTTGGAAGGTATTTACAAATGCAATGTATAATATTAGAAATGCCCTACAGGTCAGAATATTTTGGACCATAATTAATAGTTAATTAATGAAGTTAATTATGGATTAAACCATATTGGGCCGTATAATTATGGGATGCATAATTAAAATGGGTCCAGAATATTTCTTCACTCTCTGGATAGGTGTCTCTGAAAAGTGTGAGTGAACTGGAGCAACTGAAGAGGTGTGTTTGGTTATAAATATATGCAGCAATTCAGATTTTCGGTTGATCTATTATTATTATCAGAAAAGTGAGGCTATGGTACTTTGCAATGCGCGGATCATTCCGTGCATTGGATTCATATTTCCATCTTCAAAGTCCATATAGTCGATCCAAACAGCTCAACATTATTATCATATGAAAATATACTTTGAGATCAAATTTTATATTTTTTTGAAATTTTTTTACTATTTTTTTTGGTAGGTAGAAAATCACTACTTTTGAATGGTTCATAATTTTTAGATCAAGTGATTTTCTAATTGTCTCAACATAGGGAATTGATGCTGTCATCGTAGGGAATGGAGCTATATGGAGACTATTATGTGGCTATAAAGTATAGTCAGATTAGGATGGGAAACACTCCATCACACTTTTGGTAGATGAATTGCGTAGGGAATACTTTGGTTTTCTCTTTATTGTCTTCTCTGAAAGATATTGGTATTTCTCCGGGAATACTTTGGGAATACTTGACTTATGACTTGATGCTGTCAACGTAGGGAATGGAGCTATATGGAGATTATTTATGTGGCTATAAAGTATAGTCAGATTTGGATGGGAAACACTCCATCACACTTTTGGTAGATGAATTGCGTGAGGAATACTCTGGTTTTCTCTTGTCTTCTCTGTAAGATATTGTGGACAGTTAATCGGAGTATTTTATTAAATTTTATTCAGATAGTGTGGAAAATATATTGAAAAATTGTATTGAAAAAAATTCAAGATCATTGTAGAACAGATCGAAGTATTATGCATTCTTGTAAAATCATTACATTTACCAAAAACAAAATTTACAGATTTATGAAAAAAAAAAAAAAAACCTCAATCCTTAGAAGAGGAAATGCAAATTACCCCCCCTGTAAATAATGTAGATGGGGTGGGTTCGTAGATAGATTCTCTCTCCTCTCTGAATTTTTTTCAGATTTTCTATGATTTTTGTTCAATTTTTCCTTTCGAATCTTTTTGTGATACGGACTTTATTACCAAACATTCAGCAGGTAGATAACAATAAGTCCTTGGCTCTAAAAGGATTTATATGAGATTTGCGGAGGTAGATAACATCAAATGCGAAGCATTATGTTAAGTAACTCAAATTTTGAGTTTGAATCGGGACTGCCCGATTTGCTCTAGAACAAATATTAAAGTGCCCGTACATTCTACATCGGATTGAATTGATCCGGATTAGAATTGGACAATCCGGATCTAAACTCAAAATTTGAGTTACTTTAGGGGATCCGGGCTCCTTTTCGCGTGAGCGTGGTCGGCATGCATTAGTAGGATCTGTGGGACACAATCGGACGAGTTCGGATCCTCATAATATACGGATTAATAGAAAAAGTATAATTATTAATATAAATTAAACAAATTATATCAATTTTTTTAATGAAGATTGGGAACGAGTGAATGATATAATTAAAACAATTAAATTAAATCGGGTGGAATAGAAGGTTGAGACATAAATTATAATTAATGGACAAAATTAAACGAAAGCTTAATTATGGAAATTCTCATACTTTTCATTTACGTGCCATTCGGCGGGGAGGAAAATATGGTATATATTTTGCCAACAACCCCTGTTTAATTAGTTAGTCCTTTTATGTTCAATTCCCTCGTCAACTGTGATAGGTCTGGTCAATTACCCAATTGCACGACCATTAATTTATTTCTAACAATTATTTAAGATTATCATCATCCTCCTATATATAAATGAGAGGCCACATACTCTAGAAGCCATCAATATTCACACAATAGATCAAGCAATGAAGTTATCATTGGTAGTAGCCCTTCTGGTTCTGGTTTTGGTTCCATTACAGTGGGAGAATGCATGTGTGAGCGGGTCAGACTCAGACTCAGGCTCAGTACAGTGCAGGGAAGAGGAGAGATCGGCTCTTCTGCACATCAAAGCTTCAATTCACTTTCCTATTCCCTCTTTAGATGGCAAGTGGGAAGGCAAGGAGTGCTGCAGATGGGAAAGAGTCACCTGCCATCCAATCACCCGCCACGTCACTCAACTTGACCTCGGTTTATCCATTGATGATGATGACTGGTTCGATTTCGATCATGGGGGTATTTTACTAAATGCGAGTATGTTCTTGCCTCTCCGTCAACTAAGATCTCTGTCATTATCTGGACATGGCATATACAATTGTACAGATGGTGCTGGTATGTATCTTCACGTTTCTTTCTTCTTTAAGCATTTTGCTGATTAATTAACAATGACATTACAAGTACTAATTAACGTACTTCTCATTTTGCTTTACCATTTGTTTTGGGTACGGGTACTTAACATATCTGCTTAATTTCTGAAGACTATAAAACTACTCAATTGTAATTGCTCCAATTTTAGAACAACTTAGGGTGTCAAGGGTACAGTACGGGTTGAGTGGAGGCATTTTCATACTCATATCTATTAAAATTTGACCCTACCCTACCCTACCCTATCCTACCCTTACCCATTAATATTATCGGGTAACAAAATAGTAGCAGATGAATAATGGATAATACTAATATAATAAGATAAGGGATCCTTACACCCTGGTGTTAATTACACCCTTGTGTTATGACTTTACTTGTGCGTTCGAACTTAATTGGTCACTTACGGTGTACAATACTCAATCGATTCGGTCGGCTCAGTCTGTCCAACTCAGTTCCGATTGAGCGTAAGTATTTACGGCTAACTTAGTTTAATTAAATTTAGCATAACTAATTTATTTATAACTTTTAATTTGAAGATAAACTGTTTTAATTAAATTCTCTAAGTATTTAAAAAGAAATCCTATTTACTTATAAGATTAAAACACGTAAATAATTTATTAAGTTAAATATTGCGATTATTAACCACGTTTAGATGTTCGTAATGTAAAATACGTATTTTACTTAATTTCTCTAATAGGTCAATTTAATTTATTTCTAAGTACGTATATAAAATAAACCACGTCATTAACCAATTTTTATAACAATCAAAATAATACGAAAAATCGTTAATATGTTGTTAATTAATTGTCCTTATTAATTAACAACATATTTTATATTCCTTTAAATTTTTAGAATGTTTAATAATATTATTACTAATATTAATACTAAATAAAAATACTTAACTATGTTAAAACTTAATTTAATTTAATTTAATTTAAATGTGTTAATCCTAATTAACTATGATTGGGACTTTTAATTTTTTTTTATCATTTATTTAAAAATCTAAATCCAAGGTCAATTCTAATTTAAATTCATTGGCCCAGGTTATTAAAACAATTTGCATGCGTATATGATTTTCGGATTGGGCCCCATTTCAATTTTCCAAATTTCATAACCGACGACTCCATATTTTAATTATCCCATTTCTTACAATTCAGCCCCTCTAAAGAAGAAAATTACTACAGGTCAAGAATTTACAACTACACCCCTGAATCTTATACAAATTACGTTTGGGTTCCTATAAGTACCAGAATCGTAACAAAGCCAGAAAACACACTGGTACCGACATAGTACCAGTCAAGCAAAACAGCACAAGCAAACAAGACAGCCACCAAGGCCGTATCAGAACAGAGACAACACAAGCCAGCACACACAACCAAAAAGGCTGGTACTGGTATCGTTCCAGTCAGCCAAAACAGAAGGCAAAACAGGGCAACAAACAGCAAGGCAGCACAGCACAGGAACCAGCAAAGACTGGTACGGACAGTGTACCAGTCACGCAAAACAAGAGGCAAAAATCAAAGCAACAGGCAGCAAGCAACACAACACCAAAAACCAGCAAAACATGGCACAGCCACGCACAATTAACCCAAGGCACCGGGAAAAAGAGAGACCAGAATAGCAAGGGTGCATAAAACCATGTCAACAATCGCAACCCAGAAAATCCCCAATTCATCCCGCGATTAAGTCTGGAAAATCAACAACCCGCACTCAATCAATCAATATCCCCAAAATTCATCATCGCCAAGAAATTCAACAACTCGTGCGAGACATTCAATGAATCAAAATATACGACAATTTCTCTTCAAGCACAAATCAACAATTAAAAAGGGCTCGAGTATTTACCCGAATGGAGAGGAAATCGCAACAAGGAAACAACAAGCAAGGGCAAGAGTTTTTCTCAGCGCATGAGCGAATAAGAGAGCCGAAAAACAAATCAGAGAGAGATAGAGGTATTTAACCCGATAAGTATCGCGACAGAGGCAAAATAGTCAAGGCGTCAGACGTTCTCTGACGGCCGTACCGTCCAAGTCATCGCGCCACGAGGGCGATGC
Source organism: Carex kokanica (assembly GCA_025461125.1). NCBI lineage: Eukaryota > Viridiplantae > Streptophyta > Magnoliopsida > Poales > Cyperaceae > Carex > Carex kokanica. Next base: position 539,245 of record JAJGRX010000901.1, read on the forward strand.
GACATAGAGGCGGGACCTTCCGTTTCCTTCTCCAGAAAGGAAGCGAGGGAGATGGTAGGGCCGGCGTAACAAAGAGGGAGCAAGAAGGCGAACGGGAGGGTGCGGCGCACCTCTAAGGCTGTGCTCCAATAATTGTATTAGAGAGGGAGGGGAAGGGAGGGGAGGGGAGGGGAGGGAAAGGGCCTACACCCCAAATCGGGGGTGACGATTTTGGGTTCTGCAGGGTGAATTATTCACTTGCTTTGTTTTCCCTTCTTTTCAAAATTGAATTGTGGAGCAGGTGAAAGTTAAAAATCTACTCACCCTCCCCTCCGCTAACCCAATATGGAGCACAGCCTAAGGGAGAGCGAGAAGGGAGAAGGAGAGGAAAAAAAAAGGGAAGGGCCCCCTTGAGATTCGTGCTGAGTTTAAATGAACGGTCGAAAAAGATTTCAGAGTTTTTATGAATTTGATTATTTTGATATTAATTGGGTTTAATCCAACAAATCCAAAGGAATTTATGTTTTAATTTCCTTGTACGAATTTTCGGATGTTCAGAACCTAACGTACGATTCCATTTATATTTTCATTGGAATTTAATTAATAATTTCGTTGACATTTGCATTCTTATTTAGAAATTTTATTTGTGAAATTAAATCTAGAATTTGTTTAAAATTACTAACTAGTTTCTTAACTAATTTATGTAACTAATTTATTCAATTTAAAATTATTTAGTTGTAAAAATCTTAATTCTTAGACTTAATTAATTAATTCGATTTAGCAAAATTTAGTAGGATAAAATGTACAAGTCATTCGAATCAACGGAAATGGGCATTTAGAAATTAGTACAAATTTTTTTATTATTCATTGTTTTTAATTTAAAATTTTATTACCAATTTCTTATGAACTTCATCTAAATTTATAATAATATTGTTATTATTATAATTTCGTAATCATAATCGTGTCACTAAAATTTGTATTTTAAATTATACAACACTAGAATCCCCTCGAACCCTTTTATGCATTTCGAATCTAACGTCTTGAATTAAATTTTTCAAGTTAAATCGATAAAATTAGAATTTTTATTTGAGTTTAAAATTGTCGTTATAATGTTTGAATGTGTTTGTTAATTAGCTAAAAAATTTAATTAGTCTAAATTTGTAATTTGCTAGTTAATAAATAACTTTAAAATTTCCGACTATAACAATACGGGTCGAATAAATGGCTAAAAAGATACCATTGACACCCCTAAACTTACTTATTGATGATATCTAACATGATTCTAGGGAAAGGTCATAATAAATGAATTTGTAGTAAATTAAGGCACCAAGCCTTTACTATAAATTACTTGCACTTTCCAATTGTATTTCATAGATGCGAATTTTCTTGTAGAACAAGTGCAATACAAAAAAAAAAAAACTAAAACAACCTCCAAAATGTATATTTACCTTAGTTTATTAGAATAACTACTGGTCAATTTCAGGTTTATTCGTGTTAAGAAAAGAAGAAAGAAATAAACAAATCCTAATGCAATTTCTCCTTTGTTCTTTTTCAGGACTTGAAACATGGTCCAATTTGACCAAGTTGGAGATTTTAGACTTTTCTCACAACTATCTAGACGGAAGCATCATACATGATTTAGCAAGTGTTCCATCACTTCGTAAACTCGACCTCAGTTATAATAATATATACAACAGTAGTGATCTGCCCATCAACGGTAACAAAATTAAGTTAATTAATTAATGTTTATTTATTTAATTTATTGATTAAGAATGGTTCTCCATGTATTCATGCATGATCCATCTTTTGTATTGAATGACATATACTTAATTTATCAAATACCACCTATTCTTTTGTCAGGGTTTGAATCTTGGTCCAACTTAACTAAGCTACAGATGCTTGACCTTTCATACAATTACGACCTCCCTGGAAGCATCATTTCCTCCTTGGCCAAAGTATCATCACTTCGAGCACTTTATCTGGATGATATTTCTATCGGAGGCAATATTAATATCCCTGTCAAAGGTAACCTCGATCTCATAAATATTTTATATTATATGACAACAACAAGTCTTCTTTTATATATTTTCTTAAATCTGACTGATATTTTAATGGAACAATCTGACAGAGCTTATAAATGCACTAAATTTGGAGGTGCTTAGTCTAATCACTTGTGGGCTTTCTGGGAGTTTACCCTTTCGTTGGCGTACAATGTTCTGAATGATACTTTGTCATCAGAAGGTAATTATAATGTAATACACAATTGAACCTTGTTGTCAATAGGAAAGAAGTTATAATTTCTGCAGTATCTCTACACCGGTAGATCATAGATCTTAATTAGTCATTTACTAATGGTAGGGCTGCAATGAATGAATAGTTAGATTAGGGCCCGGTTATATTTTTACTTATCTTAATGCATATTAAGGAAACTTTGCAATTCTCCTTGAAGACTTGAACCATTGCTTTGGGCACTTTAAAATAATCTAAACAGTCTTCCACTTATAAATTCTCTACTTCATATCTGAACAATCGATATATATTTTTAATTTATGTAATTCAGTCCATAAAATTAATGTTTATTTTTATATCTTTTTGTAGCTACTTCTATATATGTGTTTCAGCTATACACCAGGTCTTAAAACAAAAGAAAAAAAAAGAAAAAAAAAATGAAAACATAGAAATGAAGAAACGCTAGCTATCTCATAATTGACCTCATCGGTTTCGCCTGAGTAATATATCTTATTTAATGATATCTTTCTTGTTAACATTAATTATAGGACTGTGTCGGCTGAAGAATCTCGAAGAGTTAGATCTTTCATATAACAGTTTCGCTGGGAATATTCCTTCTTGTATGGGGAATCTTTCTTCTCTTAAGCTACTCGACTTGTCATCTAATCAATTGCAAGTAAATTTTCCTTCATCCATTTTTGAGAGACTCGTGTCCCTAATGTACCTTTCCCTATCTGGTAACCAGCTTGAGGGGACTCTATCAACAAGGGCATTTTTTAATCATTCTAATCTTGAAGTTTTGGGGCTCTCAACAATGGCATTGAACTTCCGAGTCGAAGTTGTGAATCTACCTTTTCAGCTTCAGGTTCTTGAACTCGCTAATTGCATTCTTGATGTTGAGCCCACTTTCTTGTATTCTCAGTATAAATTACGAGTGTTGGACCTCTCTAATACTGGCTCCAAGGGTCCTATTTCAGCTGTGTGGTTGTTGTTAGAAAACAATACGAACTTGATCAAATTAAATTTGCACAAAAACCTATTCACGGGGTCTCTTCAACCTCCGTTTGTAACTCATAAAAAACTCTCAATATTAGATATATCTGACAACTATCTTAGCGGAGAATTACCGGGCAACATTACCACTAAACTTCCAAATTTATTGTCCCTCAGCTTATCAAAAAACTATTTTCAAGGCCCTCTTCCTCTCATCTCTACACGCAATCTCCAAAATCTTGATTTATCTAGTAACAATCTCACTGATGATATACATAATAGTATTTCGAGGATTCAGCCTTCTTTTCCCAATTTTATGGATCTATCAAATAATAAATTCCATGGATCTTTCACTGACAACTTTAATTTTACTCAAGGTTCAACATTATTGTTAAATGATAATAACATAAGTGGAGAGATTCCTTTTAGCATTTGCAATGCCAGTTTCCAAGTGTTGGACATCAGTAACAATGAACTAAATGGTGTTTTACCTGATTGCATTGGAAGAGCTGATATTTTGGAGTTGAAGTTGAGTGGAAATCATTTAGAGGGATCATTACCGTTGTTGGAGATGTCTGTTGGGCATGAGCGTTGGTTGCTTGACCTTTCAGATAACAAGCTTTCTGGATCAACTCCTCCTTGGTCTAATAACACAGCCATAGAAATTATAAATGTGAGCCAAAACAACCTAACTGGAAACTTTCCGATAACATGGCTGAATATTTCTAATATATATGCCATTGACATTGGGGAAAATAATTTATCTGGAGAGCTTCCAATTAGTATGGAATCCAATCTTAGTATGCTCCTAGCAAGAAAAAATATGCTTGGAGGACATATACCAGAAGGAATATGTCAATTCAGATATTTACGCATACTAGATCTGTCCCACAACAATTTTTCTGGAGAAATACCATCATGCATTATAGATATGGGATCAACAGCCGACGATTCCTCAATTAGAGAATACAAACCAGAATTATATGCTCCAAGAGGGGGGGACCTGAACTTCAGTGATGCCAATTTTCTCTTACACGTTAGATATGATGTCTACATGGTTGGTGCAAAATTATCAATTTTTGGATTGGAACTTCTGTTAAAAGGAAGGTTAGATTTATATTTGGAAGATATTTTACAAATGCAGTGTATAATTGATCTGTCTTCGAACGGACTAGTAGGCAACATTCCTGAAGATATCGGTCGAATTAATTGGTTGATAACACTGAACTTGTCGAACAACCATTTAAGCGGTGCAATACCAAATTCCATATCCAATTTGCACCAATTAGAAAATTTGGACCTCTCCCATAACTCTTTGACGGGAGAAATACCGAGGGAAATGACTAAACTAAACTTCCTAACATCCTTCTCTGTGGCATATAACGACTTATCCGGTCCTACATTAGGTATAGAAGCACAGTTTAGTACATTTGATAATAGCAGCTATGAAGGCAATCCGAATCTTTGTGGGCCTCCCCTGCCAAAAAGTTGTGTCCCTACTCTTGGCATAACACAGTTTTCCCCTAATGAAATGAGTGACAACCAAAGGTATGACGGCACCGATTTTCTCATATTGTTCGGTTCTTTCTCCCTTTTCTTTGTGGTCAGTTTTTGGTGTTTCATGGTTGTTCTTTATTTCAAGAGAAATTGGCGTTATGCTTTGTTTACTTTGGTGGACCAGTATGGTGATATGATATATGTGAAGGTTGTTCTTTCGACTAGAAAGATTGGAGCTGCTCTAACTCGGAGGGGTAGTTGAAGGACCATTTGTTTTAGTTTTAATTTGGAAGGATATGTTTTATTTTATGTTTTCTTAATAAGTACTTAATATTTATCTATGATGTATTGTAAATTTTTATGAACTTTTTTTTCATTGGCTTAAAAAAATATGTAAGACAACTTTTGCATATATTTTTTATGAATACATTTCTTACAAGTTTCTCGAGTGCTCTATAATTGTCATTATTCGTAAACTAAGACCAATATGTGATATTATGTAAAGTAGGAAATATTATATGATTTTATACACAATTCTCGGTTGAACAATTAATAATCCCAACACTAAGACCCAAATTAAAAAAAATTAAAAAAGTAGAAGACAAGCCTGATTTGATTGGAGTTTCATAATGGACAGTCCATATAAGGCCCAAAATTGAAAAGGAGGAAAAAAAAATGAAAAAGCTTGTTTGGTAATGAAGCATGCTACGATACTTGACTAGTCAAATTACTTGTTCTAAGAAATTAAAGATAAAAGAAAGTTGGTCTTGGTCTCCCTTTCAAGGATTATTAATTACTTGTTCTAAGAAATTAAACAAAATAGATACTATCTACATTGAATAATGCCTTTCCATATGTTATATAATTTGAGGCGCCCTTTTGATATTAATTCGATCCTAATTAATGAAACCAAACAAAAAAAAATATGCATTGCATACGACTATACGACCATCACATGTTTTTCTTTGTTACAATTAGCATCCTACACATAATTAATTAATTTACCACCCAAATTATATCCCTAAAAGATTATAATTAAATGAAGTGTTGAGCTTCTCCTGCGGCGCCATCTACTCATGAGTCATCACAAATTAATTAATTAATTAATTAATCAATTAAATAACTTTAGATCTTCTTCCCCGTCAATGGATGGATTCAATTGGCGGCGAGGGGGCCAATTGAATCGATGCATGCTCCGGTCGTTCAACTCAAGATAACAAAACAATAGCTCTTCTAACCAGTCCCAATCCAATGCTTGAAATCGATGGGCCTTCGCATAGTGATGCAGCATCTCCTGCATGGACTGCTTGAAATCCCGGTACGGGTCATCAGAATCCGTGCTCACCGCAATGCCGTCCCCTGGAATATTAATCAGTGGCGCAAGATCACTTGATGATGATGACGTGCCATCTAATTCCAGGACCGAGGAGCTGGATGCTAGCACTGATTCATGATCACTTGATATTGAATTTGATGATGACGTGAATGGCGACACGGCCACTACTTCTGAAGATTTAACCACTGGATGATCAAGAGTACTACTTATCAAGCCTGAAGAGGACGGAGACACGAAGAATCGGTGGTATGACGGTGGCACCGTGAGCTCCTCCTCGTCCTCTTGCAGAGGGGCATTGCAATTGCAGTCCCATGCCGCCAAGGACCCCGACGTAGAGGGAGACACGAAGAAGCGATCTGACGGTGGGACCATGACAGCAGTGTTGTTGTATTGTGCCGGCGCCTCTAGCATTTGATCATTATTTAAATTGCAATCAGAGAGACCTAGTGAGCGAAAACTATCAAAAATGGCGCCTTCCATTAATTGGGCGGCGGGGGGGTCAGAGCGGAGATGCGCAAGTTTTCTTGGGAGATGTTTGAGGTGGTTGGATAGGTGGAGGTGGAAGGATGGATAGGCATAGCTTTGTTTCTTCTTCCCCATATAAAATTTATATTCCTTCTCTTCTCTTCTCTTCTCTTCTCTCCCTGTTAATTTGATTTATATTTGGTATCAGTAATGGAAGAGATGCGCAAGGAATTAATAGAAAGAGAGATCAGGTTGCTATTGCTTTAATTAATTAGTTTGGGCGCTTTTATTTCTCTCTCTTTTTATTTTATTTAGCTAATTAAGGCCTAAGCAGCAATTAATTAAGGCAGTGGGCAAAGAGAGATTTGCATTTGCTTTGAGTTAATTTATTTATTAAATTTAAATTTAGTTCGGTTTTGTTGTCATAATTAATTAATTAATGTCATGAGTAATTAAATTAAGTAGTAATTAATGGTGGGAGTGGGGGGAAGAAATTAATTAGAGATCAGTTTCCATACCTCGTATGCAACGGTAAAAAAAAAGATTTTTATTGAGCTTTGACTTGACTGATACATGCATGTTGCCTCACTCTCAAGGTCAAAGATATATATCCATTTATTTAATTGAATTTTTATGGCTTGGAATTGGATGACCGTTTGAGTAAATCATTGCTGAGGGATAATAGCGAATCCAAGGTGCCAACCCTCAACTCTGGCACATTAAACTACAATCACAATCCAAACAAAAATTAACTTAGATTCAGATTCAGATTCAGATGATAATTACAGAACTGAGTTCGAAATTCATACTCGATAGATGGAAGTGTCAAACGCATTTTTGGAAACCGATTCGCTCAATCGTTTCCACAGATCGGATGCGGAGTTCTGAACTGGGAGAGACACGATCCAGTAACGCGACGCCATTAATTGAGAGATTAGAAGAGATATCGATCGAATTGGTCAAGGCTGGCGAGATCGAATTCTCAAAGTTGCGATCTTTTCTCTGAGAATTGGGGTTTCCTTGTAATCGGGAAACACAAAATATTTCAGACCAGGAAGGATTTCTGTAGACCGGTTCCACGGTCTCATCGTCTTGTGGGCTCCTTCCCTATGTTTGACGAAATGGGGTCCTCCTTTCAGTTAAATATTCATGAACCAGGTCCAGGTTAAAGTTATCACCGTGATATTATTTAGTATATATTACTCCTTTTAATCCAATTCTTTTCTGAAGAAATTTTTTTTTGGTTGATAACGTATTTTAATCGGAATTTTTTTTTTTTAATTCAAAAGTCAAATTAAAAAAAAAAATAGATAGAATAAGAAAACAAATCATCTTTATCAATTTGTCACTGAAAACTGCAAAGAAAAAAAAATGAAACCAGGGCCTTAAAAGAATCATAATTGTTTATTTCTTCCAGGGCCTTAAAAGAATCATAATTGTTTGCTTCTTCCAGGGCCTTAAAAGAATCATAATTGTTTGCTTCTTCCAGGGCCTTAAAAGAATCATAATTGTTTGCTTCTTCCAGGGCCTTAAAAGAATAATAATTTGAGCCCAAGTCAGCTCAGCCCAATTTTTGTGCTGAACAAGTCGGATCAGTTTTCAGCCCAATCTGTTGGATCAACTCGGATCAGCGCATACGGCTGTTGCAAGACCCAATAATAATTTGTTTATTTAATGTAGAAAAACAGAATACATATATGCATCACAGTTCATTCTTTTGGGGACCAAACTCTTTAACCGGTACTTCAAGAATCAAGACTTACAAAAATAGCTGCAATTGGAGTATTAATTCTTCGACTAGCCTCCAATTTTGAGGTAAGATAACATGCAATCCTAAGCATTCTACATCGGATTAAAGACCCCGTACATTCTACATCGGATTGAATTGATCCGGATTCTGATCAGACAGTCCAGATCTAAAATCAAAATATGAGTTACTTTAGGGGATCCAGACTCCTTTTCTCGTGAGCGTGGTCGTCATGCATTGGTAGGCGCCATAGTGACAAATGAATTATTCGGGTTCAGTTCGGTGGGGTCAAAAATTCGTCATTCGAAAATAATTCGGATATAATTCGGAAATAATACAAAGCAAAGTCAGAATTGAAAATTTGATACTTAGTGGCTTAAATAAGAAGTGTTACGAGCTTAACAAAAAAAAAAAAATTACTAGGCAAAATTTATACTGATCCTAGGCACAAAGGATCTTAAGATCCATTCAAATTGTCTCTCACACGTGCTTCACTTTTGTTTTCTGTTTTTTTTTTTTTTTTTTTTTTTTTTTTTGAGTGGAGTCATTCTTGGGAGGCTTTTTGAGATAGATATCAAAAGAAAGAGATAGATATCATTTTGTGTGGTCCACACGGTTTACTTTCCACACTGACAAGAGTGAAAACACGTCAGAATTTTGTGAATTCAAAAATACAAATATTTTTTATTGCAATTATAACAAAAAACAAATGATCTATTTTTGTTGCTAGCTAATTAAGAAGTTGTTTTTTGTTTGAACCGTTCCATTTTCAGGACGAGATCAAATATATATAAAAAATATATTCCTGAATTACATCAGCAGATATATTCAATTTGTATATTTAAAATCTAACTATTTAAATAAATAAATAAAATCCAGTACTTCAATTTCCTAATCTAAATAATAATAAATGGAGATGCTCCAAATTAAGATAACAGAAAGCACTTGTTACCAATTAAGAATGATGAACATTACAAGTGATTATTCTGACTCGTGTTGTCAGTATCATTGTCAGTACTCAGTACCAGTGAAGGTTAGATGTTATTATCACCAAAACTTGTATCGACAAAACCAACAAAATAAAAATAGTACCAGTATCATGTTTTTATGGGTTATAAGGGATTTCGTTTTTAATTTTGTTAGGCTACACCTAATATAATACAATGAGTTCAGCTAATGTCATAAATGTTAGAATTTCAGTCTAAGTTATAACAAGTCAGTTTTGCAATTTCAAATTCTGAACAATCGATCTGAATCGCTCAACATGATCTCTTTATTAAAATGTGCTTGGAAATCAAATTTTATATTTTTTGATTTTTTTTGTTTTATTTTTTTAGAGAGGTACAAAATCACTGTTTTGGATGGTCTAAAATTATTTGAAAATAGTGATTTTATACCTGTCTAAAAAAATAGTAACAAAATTCAAAATATAAAATTTGGTTTCCAGGTATATTTTAATATGGAGAACATGTAAGCGGTTCGGATTGACTGTTCGGAATTTGAAATCACAAAAAATGACTCGTTATAATTTAGAATGAAATTATAATAATATATATGACATTAGCCGAACTCATAATACAATAATATAATAATGTGTGAAAATTCCTCCAGATATATAATATAATCATATAATATTTTGTAGGCTGAATCAAATTGTTTGAGAATGAGATTTATTTTACGTCACTACAAAAGACAGGCACATTTCGCGAGAATAAAAAGTGACTTTTCGCGACGGAGTACGTACCGTCATAAACGTGCCTTTTCTATTTGTGACGGTACTTTTCGCGACGAAGTTCCGTCATAAATGCGCTTTTTATCCTCGTGAAAAGTACCTGTCTTTTATAGTGCGTGTTTCTAACGGTCAATTAATAAAATGCATTTTTTTTTGTGACGACCGATCAAATTAATTAGTGCTGTTGGACATTCATTGTTCATCTTTTTCGATCAAATATTAATTAATTAATTGTTATTATTGTAATGAAGTCATCGAAGTAAAGGACCTATATTAGGTAGTTACTTGACAAAATAGGTTTATTCAAAGTATATGTTTCATAAAAAAAATATACTATATCATTTTGTATATTACATCTATTCTTAACACATTAATATAATCATGTTTAAAGAAAATTGGTGTAGGTACGGACATCTTATTATTTAAAAAGATGGTCAAGTTTAGGATTAAAAAAATTTAAGTTCCTTGGGCTAGCTTGTTGATCAGGTACAAGGATGGATTAAGAATTAATATTGTTTGCTACCAAGAGTTGGTATTCAGTTAGATGATGTACATGGTCGATTAGATAGTGTGGAAAATATATTGAAAAATTGTATTGAAACAAATTCAAGATCATTGTAGAACAGATCGAAGTATGCATGCTTGTGACATTCACCGAAAACAAAATTTACGGATTTATGAAAAAAAAAAACTCAATCCTTAGAAGAGGAAATGCAAATTATGGATCCTCTCTCCTCTCTGAAATTTTCCCGATTTTCTATGATTTTTGTTCAATTTTTCCTTTCGAATCTTTTTGTGATATGGACTTTATTACCAAACATGCAGCAGGAAGTACTTGCTTCTAAAAGGATTTATAAGAGATCTGCAAAGGTAGATAACATGAAATCCGAAGCATTCCGTAAAGTAACTCAAATTTTGAATTGACGAGTTCGGATCCTCAAAATTTATGGACTAATAGAAAAAGTATAATCGATAATATAAATTAAAGAAATTATATCAATTTTTTGAATGAAGATTGGGACGAGTGAATATATAATGAAGACAATTAAATATATTCTAATTAAATTAAATCGGGTGGAAGAAAATTAGGTCGGATGGCCGGACGACTTGTCAAACTTAACGGACTTGAGATGGATGTGCCATAAATTATAATTAATGGACAAAAGCGAAAGCTTAATTATGGAAATCCACATTCTTTTCATTTACGTGGCACTCGACTCACCCTTTCAACGGAGGAAAATATTTATGGTCTATATTTTGCCAACAACTGCTTAATTAATTAGTCTTTTTATTTTCAAACAGTAATTTATAACTAATATGATCTGCACTAATTTAGAGCTTATTCGAATATATGTCTCTATTTCCATGAGAATCAATGAGTGAAATTTGAGGCTAACAGATATAAATAAATACATAAGCTGAAAAAATTTATTATGCATACCTGAATTAATTTTTATTATTTAAAAAAACATACGTATGAAATTAAAAACTATAGAGTAGATAATTTTGAGGGATACGATCGAGGAAAGGATATGATCGAGGGATACGTACATTTTTTTTTTTTATGATGCTCCTGCGGTTCATTAGTTATGACGTCAATTAGAAGACCTTTCAACTCCCTCGTCAACTGTGATAGGTCTGGTCAATTACCCATTAATTTATTTCTAACAATTATTTAAGATTATCATCATCCTCCTATATATAAATGAGGCCACATACTCTATTGAAGCCATCAATTAATATTCACACAACACAGATCAAGCAATGAAGTTATTATTGGCAGTAGCCCTTCTGGTGCTGGTTTTGGTTCCATTACAGTGGGAGAATGCATGTGTGAGCGGGTCAGACTCACACTCAGACTCAGTACAGTGCAGGGAAGAGGAGAGGTTGGCTCTTCTACACATCAAGGCTTCAATTCACTTTCCTATTCACTCTTTAGATGGCAAGTGGGAAGGCAAGGAGTGCTGCAGATGGGAAAGAGTCACCTGCCATCCAATCACCCGCCACGTCACTCAACTTGACCTCGGTGTATCCTTAGATGATGATGATTGGTTCGATGCTGATCATAGGGGTATTTTACTAAATGCCAGTATGTTCTTGCCTCTCCGTCAACTAAGATCTCTGTCATTATCTCTACATGGCATATACAATTGTACAGATGGTGCTGGTATGTATCTTCACGATTCTTTCTTCTTTAAGCATTTTGCTGATTAATTAACAATGACATTACAAGTACCAATTAACGTACTTCTCATTTTGCTTTACCATTTATTTTGGGTACGGGTACTTAACATATCTGCTTAATTTGTGAAGACTATAAAACTACTTAACTGTAATTGCTCAAATTTTAAAACAACTTAGGGGTGTCAATGGGTACAGTACGGGTCGGGTGGAGAAATTTTCATACTCATTTTAAAATTTGACCTTACCCTACCCTACTCTACCCTTACCCATTAATATTATCAGGTAACAAAATAGTAGCAGATGAATAATGTATAATACTAATATAATAAGAGGAGGGATCCAAGTACACCCTTGTGTTATGACTTTACTTGTGCGTTCGAACTTAATTGGTCACTTACGGTGTATAATACTCAATCGATTCGGTCGGCTCGGTCTGTCCAACTCAGTTCCGATTGAGCGTAAGTATTTACGGCTAACTTAGTTTAATTAAATGAGTAGAACTAGGGTGTGATGTGCTCACCAAATCTTTTGGTGAGCATAACTCCATGATCTATGAAATTCACTTCAAACGAGACGAATCCAAACCGTTCAAACCGACCTACTTCACGAGTGATGTGTGTACATGCAAAATTTTAAATTTTTTTTACTTCATTTAGTCTAAAGTCAAGCGGTCAAAATTGATAAAAAATGAATGATCTAAAATGAAGTCTTATAAGTTATTTTAATGCATTCATTTTTTTATTGATTTTGACCGCTTGACTTTGTACTAAATAAATTTGAAAATTTCAAACTTTTGCATGTACACGCATCACTCGTGACATAGGTCGGTTTGAACGGTTTGGATTCGTCTCGTTTGAAGTGAATTTCATAGATCATGGAGTTATGCTCACCAAAAGATTTGGTGAGCACATCACACCCTAGTTCTACTCTAATTAAATTTAGCATAACTAATTTATTTATAACTTTTAATTTGAAGATAAACTGTTTTAATTAAATACTCTAAGTATTTAAAAAGAAATCCTATTTACTTATAAGATTAAAACAAGTAAATAATTTATTAAGTTAAATATTGCGATTATTAACCACGTTCTAATGTTCGTAATGTAAAATACGTATTTTACTTAATTTCTCTAATAGGTCAATTTAATTTATTTCTAAGTACGTATATAAAATAAACCACGTCATTAACCAATTTTTATAACTATCAAAATAATACGAAAAATCGTTAATATGTTGTTAATTAATTGTCCTTATTAATTAACAACATATTTTATATTCCTTTAAATTTTTATAATGTTTAATAATATTATTACTAATATTAATACTAAATAAAATACTTAACTATGTTAAAACTTAATTTAATTTAATTTAATTTAAATGTGTTAACCTAATTAACTATGATTTGGGACTTTTAATTTTTTTTTATCATTTATTTAAAAATCTAAATCCAAGGTCAATTCTAATTTAAATTCATTGGCCCAGGTTATTAAAACAATTTGCATGCGTATATGATTTTCGGATTGGGCCCCATTTCAATTTTCCAAATTTCATAACCGACGACTCCATATTTTAATTATCCCATTTCTTACAATTCAGCCCCTCTAAATAATAATTATCCCATTTCTTACAATTCAGCCCCTCTAAATAAGAAAATTACTACGCGTCAAGAATTTACAACTACACCCCTTAATCTTATACAAATTACGTTTGGGTCCCTATAAGTACCAGAATCGTAACAAAGCCAGAAAACACACTGGTACCGACATAGTACCAGTCAAGCAAAACAACACAAGCAAACAAGACAGCCACCAAGGCCGTATCAGAACAGAGACAACACAAGCCAGCACACACAACCAAAAAGGCTGGTACTGGTATCGTTCCAGTCAGCCAAAACAGAAGGCAAAACAGGGCAACAAACAGCAAGGCAGCACAACATAGGAACCAGCAAAGACTGGTACAGACAGTGTACCAGTCACGCAAAACAAGAGGCAAAAATCAAAGCAATAGGCAGCAAGCAACACAACACCAAAAACCAGCAAAACATGGCACAACCACGCACAATTAACCCAAGGCACCGGGAAAAAGAGAGACCAGAATAGCAAGGGTGCTTAAAACCATGTCAACAATCGCAACCCAGAAAATCCCCAATTCATCCCGCGATTAAGTCTGGAAAATCAACAACCCGCACTCAATCAATCAATATCCCCAAAATTCATCATCGCCAAGAAATTCAACTACTCATGCGAGACATTCAATGAATCAAAATATACGACAATTTCTCTTCAAGCACAAATCAACAATTAAAAAGGGCTCGAGTATTTACCCGAATGGAGAGGAAATCGCAACAAGGAAACAACAAGCAAGGGCAAGAGTTTTTCTCAGCGCATGAGCGAATAAGAGAGCCGAAAAACAAATCAGAGATAGATAGAGGTATTCAACCCAATAAGTATCGCGACAGAGGCAAAATAGTCAAGGCGTCAGACGTTCTCTGACGGCCGTACCGTCCAAGTCATCGCGCCACGAGGGCGATGCGACAGCGGTAGGTCGAGTGGCGACTTTCGTACCCAAGAGAGAGAGGCGGGACCTTCCGTTTCCTTCTCCAGAAAGGAAGCGAGGGAGATGGTAGGGCCGGCGTAACATAGAGGGAGCAAGAAGGCGAACGGGAGGGTGCGGCGCACCTCTAAGGGAGCGAATCAGAGTAGGTCCGATGCCCATCGGACCTACCTTGGTTCGATGGGTGTGATGACCATTCGATCTGCATCAAGATTCGTGTGTTCTGCATCAAAATATGTATAAATCTGTATCAATTTACGTGCACATAGATCTTGATGCTAATCGTATGGCCCTAGAGCTAATTGAACCTAAATGTAGGTCCGATAACCATCATACTCCTATCTCCTAAGGGAGAGCGAGAAGGGAGAGGGGTTTGAAAAAAAAGAGGGCGGCCCCAGGGAGATAAGAGTGAGGGAGAAGGAGAGGAAAAAAAAAAGGGATGGGCTCCCTTGAGATTCGTGCTGAGTTTAAATGAACGGTCGAAAAAGATTTCAGAGTTTTTATGAATTTGATTATTTTGATATTAATTGAGTTTAATCCAACAAATCCAAAGGAATTTATGTTTTAATTTCCTTGTACGAATTTTCGGATGTTCAGAACCTAACGTACGATTCCATTTATATTTTCATTGGAATTTAATTAATAATTTCGTTGACATTTGCATTCTTATTTAGAAATTTTTATTTGTGAAATAAAATCTAGAATTTGTTTAAAATTACTAACTAGTTTCTTAACTAATTTATATAACTAATTTATTCAATTTAAAATTATTTAGTTGTAAAAATCTTAATGCTTAGACTTAATTAATTAATTCGATTTAGCAAAATTTAGTAGGATAAAATGTACAAGTCATTCGAATCAACGGAAATGGGCATTTAGAAATTAGTACAAATTTTTTTATTATTCATTGTTTTTAATTTAAAATTTTATTACCAATTTCTTATGAACTTCATCTAAATTTATAATAACATTGTTATTATTATAATTTCGTAATCACAATTGTGTCACTAAAATTTGTATTTTAAATTATACAACACTAGAATCCCCTCGTACCCTTTTATGCATTTCGAATCTAACGTCTTGAATTAAAATTTTCAAGTTAAATCAATAAAATTAGAATTTTTATTTGAGTTTAAAATTGTCGTTATAATGTTTTAATGTGTTTGTTAATTAGCTAAAATTTTTAATTAGTCTAAATTTGTAATTTGCTAGTTAATAAATAACTTTAAAATTTCCGACTATAACAATACGGGTCGAATAAATGGCTAAAAAGATACCATTGACACCCCTAAACTTACTTATTGATGATATCTTAACATGATTCTTGGGAAAGGTCATAATAAATGAATTTGTAGTAAATTAAGGCACCAAGCCTTCACTATTAATTACTTGCACTTTCCAATTGTATTTCACAGATGCGAATTTCTAATAATATACACAACAGTAGTGATCTGCCCATCAACGGTAACAAAATTAAGTTAATTAATTAATGTTTATTTATTTAATTTATTGATTAAGAATGGTTCTCCTTCATGCATGATCCATCTTTTGTATTGAATGACATATACTTAATTTATCAAATACCACCTATTCTTTTGTCAGGGTTTGAATCTTGGTCCAACTTAACTAAGCTACAGATGCTAGACCTTTCATACAATTTCGACCTCCCTAGAAGCATCATTTCCTCCTTGGCCAAAGTATCATCACTTCGAGCACTTTATCTGGATTATACTAATGTCCCTGTCAAAGGTAACCTCGATCTCATAAATAAGTAACAACAACAAGTCTTCTTTTATATATTTTCTTAAATCTGACTGATATTTTAATGGAACAATCTGACAGAGCTTATAAATGCACTAAATTTGGAGGTGGTTAGTCTAAGCGATTGTGGGCTTTCTGGGATACCCTATTTCGGACATTGGTCTTCTCTAAAAGCCCTTTCGTTGGCGGACAATGGTCTGAATGACACTTTATCATTAGAAGGTAATTATAATGTAATACACAATTGAACCTTGTTGTCAATAGGAAAGAAGTTATCATTTCTGCCGTATCTCTACACCGGTAGATCATATATAGATGTTTGACATCATACAATTTGCTCAAAATAGTATAATATAGAACACTAACATAATTAACAATACTAATTATTCTTCTTGTCTGGTGGTATTAGATCTTAATTAGTCATTTACTAATGGTAGGGCTGCAATGAATACTTAGATAAGGGCCCACTTATATTTTTATATCTTTTTGTAGCTAGTTCTACATATGTGTTTCAGCTATAACACCGAGTCTTAAAATAAAATAAAAAACGGAAAAAAAAATGAAAACATAGAAATGAAGAAACGCTAGCTATCTCATAATTGACCTCATCGGTTTCACCTGAGTAATATATCTTATTTAATGATATCTTTCTTGTTAACATTAATTATAGGATTATGCCAACTGAAGAATCTCGAAGAGTTAGATCTTTCATATAACAGTTTCGCTGGAAATCTTCCACCTTGTATGGGAGATCTTTCTTCTCTGAAGCTAATCGACTTGTCATCTAATCAATTTGAAGTAAAATTTCCCTCCTCTATTTTTGAGAGACTCGTGTCCCTAAGGTACCTTTCCCTATCTGGTAACCAGCTTGAGGGGACTCTATCAACAAGGGCATTTTTTAATCATTCTAATCTTGAAGTTCTGGGGCTCTCAACAATGGCATTGAACTTTAGAGTCAAAGCTGTGAATCTATCTTTTCAGCTTCAGGCTCTTGAACTCGCTAATTGCATTCTTGATGTTGAGCCCACTTTCTTGTATTCTCAGTATAAATTACGAGTGTTGGACCTCTCTAATACTGGCTCCAAGGGTCCTATTTCAGCTGTGTGGTTGTTGTTAGAAAACAATACGAACTTGATCAAATTAAATTTGCACAAAAACCTATTCACGGGGTCTCTTCAACCTCCATTTTTAACTCATGAAAAACTCTCAATATTAGATATATCTGACAACCATCTTAGCGGAGAATTACCGGGCAACATTATCACTAAGCTCCCAAATTTATTGTCCCTCAGCTTATCAAAAAACTATTTTCAAGGCCCTCTTCCTCTCATCCCTACACGCAATCTCGAAAATCTAGATTTATCTAGTAACAATCTCACTGAGGATATACATAATAGTTTTTCAAGGATTCAGCCTTCTTTTCCCAAATTTATGGATCTATCAAATAATAACTTCTATGGATCTTTCACTAACAACTTGAATTTTACTCAAGATTCAACATTATTGGTAAATGATAATAACATAAGTGGAGAGATTCCTTTTAGTATTTGCAATACCAGTTTCGAAGTGTTGGACATCAGTAACAATGAACTAAATGGTGTTTTACCTGATTGCATTGGAAGAGCTGATATTTGGGAGTTAAAGTTGAGTGGAAATCATTTAGAGGGATCATTACCGTTGTGGGAGATGTCTGTTGGGCAAAAGCGTTGGTTGCTTGACCTTTCTAATAACAAGCTTTCTGGATCAATTCCTCCTTGGTCTAATGACACAACCATAGGAATTATAAATGTGAGCCAAAACAACCTAACTGGAAACTTTCCGATAACATGGCTGAATATTTCTGATATATATGCCATTGACATTGGGGAAAATAATTTATCTGGAGAGCTTCCAATTGGTATGAAATCCAATCTAAGAATACTCCTAGCAAGAAAAAATATGCTTGGAGGACATATACCAGAAGAAATATGTCAATTCAAATATTTACGAATACTGGATCTGTCCCACAACAATCTTTCTGGAGAAATATCATCGTGCATTATAGATATGGGATCAACAGCCGATGATTTCTCAATTAGTGAAAACACAAGATATGAAGATGTTCAAGAAGGGGGGTACCTGAACTTCAGTGATGCCAATTTTCTCTTATACTTTGGATATTATGTCTACAGGGATGATAGTGCAAAATTATCAAATTTTGGATTGGAACTTGTGTTAAAAGGAAGGTTAGATTTATATTTGGAAGATAATTTACAAATGCAGTGTATAATTGATCTGTCTTCGAACGAACTAGTAGGCAACATTCCCGAAGATATCGGTCGAATGAATTGGTTAATAACACTGAACTTGTCGAACAACCATTTAAGCGGTGCAATACCAAATTCCATATCCAATTTGCACCAATTAGAAAATTTGGACCTCTCTCATAACTCTTTGACGGGAGAAATACCGAGAGAAATGACAAAACTAACCTTACTAGAGACCTTCTCTGTGGCATATAATGATTTATCCGGTCCTACGTTAGGTTTAGAAGCACAATTTATTTCATTTGATAAGAGCAGCTATGAAGGCAACTCGAATCTTTGTGGGCCTCCCCTGCCAAAAAGTTGTGTCCCTACTCTTGGCATAACACAGCCTTCCCCTAATGAAATGAGTGACAACCAAAGGCATGACGGTACCGATTTTCTCATATTGTTCGGTTCTTTCTCCCTTTTCTTTGTGGTCAGTTTTTGGTGTTTCATGGTTGTTCTTTATTTCAAGAGAAATTGGCGTTATGCTTTGTTTACTTTGGTGGACCAGTATGGTGATATGATATATGTGAAGGTTGTTCTTTCGACTAGAAAGATTGGAGCTGCTCTAACTCGGAGGGGTAGTTGAAGGATCATTTGTTTTAGTTTTAATTTGGAATGATATGTTTTATTTTATGTTTTCTGAATAAGTACTTAATATTTATCTATGATGTATTGTAAATTTTTATGAACTTTTTTTCATTGGCTTAAAAAAATATGTAAGACAACTTTTGCATATTTTTTTATGAATACATTTCTTACAAATTTCTCGAGTGCTATATAATTGTCATTATTCGTAAACTAACACCATTATGTGATATTATGTAAAGTAGGAAATATTATATGATTCTATACACAATTCTCTGTTGAACAATTAATAATCCCAACACTAAGACCCAAATTAAAAAAAAAAAAAAACAGATAGTTGAAAAGGACAGTCCATATAAGGCCCAAAATTGAAAAGGAGAAAAACAAAATGAAAAGCTAGTTTGGTAATGAAGCATGCTACGATACTTGAAAAGATATCTTGACTATTCAAATTAAAGATAGAAGGAAATATTTTATACAGAACAATAAAAGAACGTTGGTCTTGGTCTCCCTTTCAAGGATTATTAATTACTTGTTCTAAGAAATTAAACAAAATAGATACTATCTACATTAAATAATGCCTTTCCATATGTTATGTAATTTGAGGCGACCTTTTGATATTAATTCGATCCTAATTAATGAAACCAAACAAAAACAAATGTATTTGAAACAGCAATTAATATATGTTTGAATACCATTGCCCAAATTATATCCCTAAAAGATTATAATTATACGAGCATCACATGTTTTTCTTTGTTACAATTAGCATCCTACACATAATTAATTAATTTACCACCCAAATTATATCCCTAAAAGATTATAATTAAATGAAGTGTTGAGCTTCTCCTGCGGCGCCATCTACTCATCAACTCATGAGTCATCACAAATTAATTAATTAATTAATCAATTAATTAACTTTAGATCTTCTTCCCCGTCAATGGATCGCTCCAATTGGTGGTGGGGAGGCCGGAGAGCAGCTACCACCACATCAGCAAAGGCCTTAATTATGAACCGATGCATGCTCCAGTCGTTCAACTCAAGATAACAAAACAATAGCTCTTCTAACCAGTCCCAATCCAATGCTTTGAGTTAATTTATTTATTAAGGCAGTGGGCAAAGAGAGATTTGCATTTGCTTTGAGTTAATTTATTTATTAAATTTAAATTTAGTTCGGTTTTGTTGTCATAATTAATTAATTAATGTCATGAGTAATTAAATTAAGTAGTAATTAATGGTGGGAGTGGGGGGAAGAAATGAATTAGAGATGAGTTTCCATATCTCGGATGCAACGGTAAAAAAGATATTAATTTATTAAGTAGTAATCATGCATGTTGCCTCTCTCTCAACTCTCAACTCTCAAGGTCAAAGATATATATCCATTTATTTAATTGAATTTTTATGGCTTGGAATTGGATGACCGTTTGAGTAAATCATCGCTGAGGGATAATAGCGAATCCAAGGTGCCAACCCTCAACTCTGGCACATTAAACTACAATCACAATCTGATACGTCCTATCTCCCGGGGAGAGTAGTCCGTATGTGAGAGGTGATGGAATGATCTCGCCCTGCCACGAGATGGCAGTCCGAGATGTGCGGAGTGTGTGAGAATTAAAGGGCGAAGTGGTTGTCGAGAGATTCTGACTCTGACCTATGCAATCTCTGTGTGTGTGTGTAAAAACTCGACCCCCGTTCAATGGGGATTTTTGCCTTATATATGCTGAATCATAACCGCCTCATAACCGCTATCTCGGTGGTTATCTCGCCTTAAGGCGGTGAAGCGGTTATTGTGACCACGTTGGGTGGTTCTCCCGCATTAAGGCGGTACAGGTTTATTTCGGGCCGAGTTCGACCTTTTCAGGGCCTTCGGCCTGTTCTGTGCCTGGGTCTTTCAACCATCTCGGACTTTGGGCCTCTTTACCTTGGCTCCGGGCTGGCCCCTAAAAGGAGATCCGAATCCCGGGCTTTCATAGGCCTAAAGTTCATTAATAAAGGGCCTTGGGAACATGGCCCTATCATTAGCCCCCGAAGTCAGAATGTATAGCGATATACTTCTGACTTGATATTACTTAGTCATGGGAACAAAAAATATGTAAAATTATTTATGATGTCCCGAGATGTTGTTATCTGTGGTGTTTGTGATGTTGTTTGTTTGGACCGTATGTTGTGATATCACACAATAATGTAATCTCGCGATATTGTGATCTCGCATGATGATGTTTTTTTTTTTTGTTTTTTTTTGTTTTATATATATATATATATATATATATATATATATATATATATATATATCGAAAAGGAATGGCAGAAGAATGGAAAGGAAATTCATTATATTAATAACGACTTGTTACAACTCGAAGTAAGCTAGAGATGCCAAAAAAGGGCTAATTTATCTAACTTAAAAAATACGAGTAAGTTCTATGGTAATACGAGTAAGTTCAGGAACTCTTGAACGGTAAGGGACTCGTTGTCCAGCATCCAATCCAAGTCATTGGGAATGTCTTGAATTAACTGCTCCCGTTCCGCGGTCGTGAGTACACGTCGTTGAGGACCTCGGCTTGAGCTGGATGGACCAGCAAAACGAGGTGGAATACCGCGGCGGTGAAGAGCTCGGCGCTGTTTCTCACGTTCGGCTAAGAACTTTTCAATATGTCGCTGAACAGACATAATTGATGCGAGGTGAAAGTAGTTGTAAGAGAAGCAAAGGGAAAGTGAAATGTTTGTGGTTCGGGAGTACTCTATTTATAATGAGAGTCGTACACAGTAGCATTAAAGAGAATAAAGTTGTCAGGACAGTACTGTCGTGTTCCCAACTGTCCCTCATTAATGCTAATGAATTAATGAGTAAAAGAATCACCCGAGGTGTCGTGTCCTCCCGAGGTGATGTGTCCCTCCGAGGTGACATATAGCTCGGGGAGAACATGTAATGTGCTATAGTAAGATATTGATTCGAACGGAGAATACCGTTAATCCTAGCGGAAACGGAGTTATTCATGCCGTTTGTTAAGCCGTTAACGCGGGTAAAAGACGCGAGTATTCGAGACGTCACTTCGACATTATGGCGATAGCTGTCACCTGTGAAATCGAAAAAAGCGTTAATCTCGAAATAAATGGCGGGAAACGAAACGTCGCTTGGATGAATGCCGTAGATTGCGCCAGGTGTCATTCCTCGGGATCTGAGCGGAAAAAAGTTTTCCAAATCGGACCTATATATACCCCCCGTCCCCATCATTTGCACTTTTTCTGATCGAGCAACTGTTATCTCGAAGAGAAAAAACTTGAAGCTGCCAACCCAGCGACATAAGACATAAGATTAGTGACAGAAGACTCTACTCTGAAAAGGTTAGTGATTCCTGGACCTCGGTAGAACTCGGTTAACATAAATTAGTGCAACCCGGGATCAGGAGTATAAATAAGTAAGCCAACTCGGTAGATTCGTATAACCAAAAACCCGGATTAATTATTTACCAACCTTGAATAAGTCTGTACCTAAGCCGATCCCTTTGTTAATCGTAGAAATGGCTGACCATTCTGGTGCAAGATCTGAAGAAAACCTGTCTAAATCACTAGAACAAAATCCATCCATCTCGGGGGATCACTTTGGTTCCCCCGGGTTCTCTCATAAGCAGACAGCGCCTACTTCTCATCACGGTGCTGGCAAGAGCATAGAGGCCATGCTTGAGATAGCGGCTGACGTGGTTTATGAGGGTGGATCTGATAGCGGGGAGGGCACCTCGCCAAGGTCAAGCGGGAGTTTGTATGACATGAGTCCGGAACAAGAAACTGTGGAGGTAGAGGAAGGTGAAGCTACCGACATGGAAGTTGACATACTTAACCCGAGTCCAGAAACATCATCCCGGGGCGAGCGTATCTCGGCGGAAGCCGGGACGTCCATGGGTAAGGGTCCCACTCGGGCCACGAAACCTAAGACCAAATCAAAGGCCATAGTCAGGTCATTACCCGACGTGAATCCTCGGCCCGGCCATCCAAACGACACCCAATTCCTCCAATCATTACAGCGAGCCCCTGCACCCGAGGTCCAAGATCAGGCCTGGGCAGATGCGTTTTATGAGGAGTTGGTGTTAACCAAGGATAAGATCCCCAGGGATCAAATCGTACTACGGGCGCCTGGCCCGGAAGATCGGGCACATGACCACGAACGGGGCATGTGTATTTACTGGAAAATGCCGCAATGCGGCTTCCATTTAAGGTTGACCAATTTTGAGAGAAGCCTCTTAAACTTCATGAATGTGGCTCTTGCACAACTGACCGGGGTGGCTTGGAGCTATATACGCAGCTTCGAAGCAGCCTTTAGGACCTTTAAGGTTGAGCTCGGGATGAGCAGGCCAACCATTGGGTTGTTTTTCCATTTCTTTTCCACACTCTATGTGGACTCAGGCCACCTCGCGCTTCGCCAGAAAACACCAAAGAATCACCAGGCCTTGTTTGAAAAGGATAAAAAGATGAACAAAATAGAGACTTGGGACCACGGATGGGTGTATATAGAAAATTGGCGCGATGTGGCTTGCTTGCAGGATGTCAATGCGAGGTGGAGGCCGTTGAAGTCCGGGAAAGGAATGATCCTGGCAGTTGATAAAAAACTTAATCTACAAGAGCAGGTGGCTGCGCATGAATTGAGAGAACTTGTGAGAAGTGAGTCCTGTTCTCGCGGGTTTAGTTGTAATTTATTTTATGCTTATCCCCATCTCGATTTATCCAATTGCGTAGCCTAATATTAATTGTATGTTTCGTTGTTTTTTGCAGAAGAAGGCTGCATGGAGCTGATCTGGACCAGTGCGTCACACACTTCCAATCGCGCATCCCCAAAGGAGAGTACTGCCACTGCAACCGCAGGCCAAAGAGCAAAGGAAACGGGAAAGAAGGTTTCCCGAAAAAGTTCTAAGGCTGAGACTTCAGCCAGTCTCACTGTTGAGGAGCCAGCGCGTGCTCCAACACGAGGCATCTCGGAGGACGCCCCACCCCGCAAACGGAAAGAAACCCCCAGGGTTTCCCTCACCTCGGAAGAGAAGGGTAAGGGCCTGGCTCCAGATCGCCCTAAAAAGAAGAAGTCAAGGAGGGCGTCCGATATCGCCAGTGTTGAGGCCATCCCGGTCAGCGGGGCATCCCCAGCTGGTGCTAGCGCACTTCTTCTCCAGGGGAGTGTCTCCTTGGCAGCCACTCCGAGGTCTGCCACTCCGGCAATCACGGCCGACATAGAGGAGCCGTGTAACATTGACCTCCAGAGTTTTTTACAAACGACCGTTCCGGGTCAAGAGCTTGCTACCGGGGTTGTATTTAAAGAAAGGATTGTACCTGGATTTGCCGATAGCTTGGGCCTACATCTCCCGGGTCATTCCAACATGCAACAGCTACGGGAAGAGAACAGAAACCTGCATGCCCGGTATGCTCGGGAAATATTCAGGGTAACAGAGACTGCTTACCAGAAGGAGACGATTCGGGAGAAGCCCGAGGTAATGCTCAACCATGCCATCTCGGCTGTTCATGACCTCGGGGCTATCCTGGGTCATTACAAGGACCTGGTTGACAGAGAGCAAAACAATATGCTCTTTGTTGATTCTGATGGGGATATGGTCAAAAAGGCCGTTCTGGAACGAGATTATTTCCGCGACCTGGCTAGAGAGCAAACGAATCGTCTCGAGGTTGCCCAAAAACAGGTAAAGGTGCAAGAGAGACAAATTCTCATCCATGAGGCAACCATAAGAAAATTGAAAGAAGCTTAGGACCACCTCAAGGTTCGGGATGATAGAATATCGAACCAAGAGGAGGAAATCAAATCTCTGCAAGAACAGATCTCGGCTCTTACTCTGGGGGCAGCAAAAAAGGATCTCACCATCTCGGAGAAAGAAACCGAGATATCTCGATTAGAGGGGAATTTGCAACGAGCGCCCGGCTTAACACTTGGTCGGTTCTTGGGTAGCCAGGCTTTTGTGCAAGCCTCGTGTCTGGCCTTGCACAAGCCGATTAAAGCCGTGATTTATCGCGAGTTGCAAAAGGTCGGGCAACACTATCCCTTTACTCCGGAACATGCCGGATTTAATCCGGTTCTCTCGGAAGATGCGAAGGTTCGGGGGTTGGCCGAGTACCGTTGGGACAAGGCGCGAGATCGATTTCTAAACCCGGATGGGTCTATCTTTGATCAGTCCCTCCCACTTGATGATCATGAGGCCTACTTTCCATACCCATGGTGGGGGAGATTCGAATGGCCTTCAGACCTTCCTGAACCTGTGGATGAGATGGCTACACCTGTAGTGGCAAGCCGAGAAGGGGAGGAAGAGGACGAGGAGGATGATGATGAAGAATAAAGTAACCAAGGGGATGTACAAGATAGTACTCACCCTGGGGTTGCGTCTCCAAGAGCGACACCTCGGGATCTTATCAAAACACCCTGACTTGGTAAGTTGCTCCTATCCTAGATGGATGGGTATAATCATAGCGAACCTTTTGTATACATGTAAATCGCTGTGTTAAAGCTAACTACAATTGATGCTTGTTACAGGAAAGATGACCCGAGGTGTGGCTATACCAGGATGAGCTGGCCATTTCGTCCGACTTCTTGCCTTAGCATAATTGTTGTAATAATATTTTTGTATCCCCGGGATGTGGGGGTTAAACAAAAAATGTATGTAAGCGAATAGTTATTTTTGTTCCCGAGATATGGGAAATTAACAATGTTAAAGATATGAAAATATATTTACCTGTTATTCTTCCTTGTCAGCGTGTGATTATTCTGCGACGTCATCTGTCAGTGCGATGTCGCGACTATACTTGTTTATCCTTCTCTCCTTTTTTTGTGTTAATAAAAATTTGGAAGTATAGAAGGCCGACATAGAAAATGCCGGTCAGAATAATACTGTGATCGGTAAACTCGTATTCGTTACCCCGAAGGATTTTCGTTCGTTAGTTGTTTCCGATATAATAAGCACTGCTAAGAAAGCATACGCTAAAGTGAAGTAGCAATCAAACTTCTTTAAAATTGAAAATTCATATATATTAAATATGCTTATAACATCGCATACAAAGAATGAAAAGTTACATGAGATGGAAAAGCATCTCGCTAAAAGTAACTAAAAGCCTATCTCGCCTATAGTAAAGTGTTCGGCCTATTTCGCCTTGTATTTGGCATATCTCGCCTTGTATTCGGCATATCTCGCCGTATTGAGAGTTAGTCGCACCACATGTAGTCAGCTTATAACGCCTTTTGATGTGTTTGCAAGCACGTCGTGCTCACTAAGTGTAAAACTTGCGGAGATGGCCCGCGTTTCATGGTCTTGGGAGCGGAGTTCCCTGCAAGTCTTCTAGCTCATATGTGCCTTTTCCTCTGAGGGAGACTACCCGGTATGGGCCTTCCCAATTCGGCTCGAGCTTGCCTACATGTTTACCCGTCGCTTCGACTTTTCGTAACACGAGATCACCTGGTTGGAAGTCGCGAGGTATAACGTGCTTGTCAAAGGCGCGTTTGACCCTCCGTTGGTACTCCATTGTCCGGACACGGGCTCGTTCTCTGGTTTCATGAAGGAGCTCGAGGTCGACTCGCGAGAGCCCGGATTTCCTTCAACAGAGTATGTCGTAGTGCGAAGGGATGGTTCTATAAGTTCCAAAGGGGTGACTGCTTCCATGCCAAATACCAGCGAGTAGGGTGTTTGTTGCGTTGCTTCCCGCGGGGTTGTTCGATATGCCCAAAGAACTTCATCCAACATATCAGGCCAGTTTTTTCGGTTGGCTTCCACCTTGCGTTTGATGCCTTCCAAAATGGTCCTGTTAGTGACCTCGGCTAGCCCATTGCTAGCGGGATGGCTGACCGAGGTGAAGTTGTTGTGGATCCCGAGGCCCGATAGGAACGCGATCGTGCTGGCTGCGTTGAACTGCGTGCCATTATCGGAAATGAGGGCATGGGGCAAACCAAATCGGCAGATGATGTTGCGCCAGATGAAGTGTTCGGCTGCTTTGGCCGTGATAGTTGCCAGGGCCTCTGCTTCCACCCATTTGGTAAAGTACTCGACAGCGACTATAATCCAACGTCGCTGGCGGACGGCTTTGGAGAATGGACCCACGATGTCGATTCCCCATAAGTCGAAGGGTCACGCCCCCGAGATAGAGATCTGGTCATAAGGTGGGATATTACTGAGCTTGCTGTGATATTGGCACTTATCGCATTTCTTGACCAAGTCCGCAGCGTCTTGCTGCATTGTGGGCCAATAGAATCCTGCTCGAAGTATCCTCTTAGCTAGGGTTTTGGCACCTTGATGACTGCCACATATGCCGGCGTGTACCTCGGCCAACATTTGATGGGCGGTGTCGTTCGGAATACACTTCAGCCAAGGGCGGACATATCCCCTCTTATAGAGCTGGTTGTTGAATATAGAGTAAAGCGGGGCTATTTTCTTCAAACGTCGCGCTTCAAGCTGGTCTGTTGGCAGGACCCCGGTATTGAGGAAATTCCACATCGGGGTGAACCATGTTTCTGTTGGTTCATGGATGGCATACACCGCAATGACATTTACATCAATGCTGGAATTGGGTATATCCATAACTATGATTGGTCTATCTTTGTCTAGGTTTCCTGCAGCTCCGAGCTTGGAGAGAGCATCGGCCTGGCAATTCTTGTTGCGAGAAACATGTTGGATCTCGACCTTATCGAACTGGTTCTTCAGGTGGTTGAACTGCTCCCGGTATTTGCGCAATTTGTCATCCATGACGCGACATTCAGCATTGATCTGTTTGACAGCCAACTCAGAATCGCTATGGAGGTAAACCTCGCGTGCCCCGAGTTCTCTAACTAACTTGAGCCCGGTTATCATTGCCTCATATTCTGCCGTGTTGTTGGTTACCGGAAACTGAAAGTGGAGGGCGTAATTCAGGACTTCACCTTGTGGTCCGATAAGGGAGACACCGGCCCCGGCCCCTTGTAGGGAGGATGCTCCATCGACATATAACGTCCATCGTCCTTCTAATTCAGGTGGTGCTCCTGAGTATTCCGCGATGAAATCAGCAAAGATCTGCGACTTGAGAGCATTCTGTGGATGGAAGGAAATGTCGAACTCGGAGAGTTCCAGAGCCCAAGCCAGTAGTCTGCCATAAGAGTCAAAGTTGGCAAGGACCTTCTTGAGTGGTACCCCGGTGTATACTTTAATAGGGTGCGACTGGAAGTAAGGTCGCAACTTCCGTGCCGCCACTACCAGAGAATATGCTGCTTTCTCGATTTGGGTATATCTTGTTTCGGCATCGCGGAGTACATGTGACACGAAGTATACGGGCCACTGTTCCCGCCCTTCTTCTCGGACTAAGGCTGCACTGACAGCATGGTTGGTAGTTGCCAAGTAAAGGACAAGGATGTCGCCTGCTGCGGGTCTGCTTAGGCAAGGTGGGTCAGCGAGGTAAGCTTTGATTTTTTCGAAAGCTACCGCACACTCGTCAGTCCATTCAAATTTGGCTGACTTGCGCATTGCTTTGAAGAAGGGGAAGCAAACGTCTCCTGACCGAGCTATGAACCTGTTTAGGGCTGCCAGCTGTCTAGTTAATGACTGGAGTTCCTTCAAGTTCCGGGGTGGTTGCATGTCGAGTATGGCTTGGGATTTAGAGGGGTGAATTTCGATACCTCGCATGGATACCATGAACCCGAGGAACTTACCGCCGGTCAGGCCGAAGAAACTCTTTTTTGGGTTGAGTTTCATGTCGGCTCCATTGAGCATCGCAAAAGTTTCCTCGAGATCCCGGATGTGATCGAGATCCGACATGCTCTTGACCAGCAAATCGTCGACATAAGCTTCCATGTTTCGGCTGATTTGATCTTGGAAGACTTTATTCACCATTCTCTGAAAGGTTGCTCCTGCATTTTTCAACCCGAATGGCATTACTCGGTAGCAGTAGAGGCCGGAATGGGTTGTAAAAGCAGTTTTTTCTTCATCGTCGGGACTCATCCTAATCTGATTGTATCCCGAGAATGCATCCATGAAACTGAGAAATGCATGTCCCGAGGTGGAGTCTACAAGTTGGTCTATTTTGGGCAAGGGAAACATTGGGCATGCTTTGTTAAGGTCTGTGTAGTCGATACACATCCGCCAATCTCCATTTGACTTTTTGACTAGGACCGGGTTGGCCATCCACTCAGGACAGTCGACATTACGGATGAATCCCGCAGCTAGAAGCTTTGCGACTTCCTTTTTTACTGCCAGTTGTCTCTCTTCCCCCATGTTGCGCTTCTTTTGTCGTGCCGGTTTGAATTCCGGCTTGATATGCAACTTATGTTCCGCGATTGACCTTGGAATGCTTGGCATGTCGGCCGCGGTCCAGGCGAAAATGGACTGGTTATTGCGGAGGAAAGTGATTAGGTCTTCTCTAGCTGACCCCTGAATGACTTTTCTTATGTTTAATGTCTTCCCGTCACCTAAGTCGAGCTCGTCAACTTCGTCTACGGGCTCCAGGGAAGACTGAGATTCCGCTTTGTCTGTGGGGTCCAGCGCGATCTGAGTGTTAGGGGGCATGAAGTCGCTGCTGACCTTCATATGCCCGCCCGAGGGGCAGGTGGTTGTTCTGGGGGTGTCGACTTGATGGACTTGGCCGCACCTTTCCTGGAGAGATACGTGGTAGCATTCCCGAGCTATCTCCTGTACTCCACATTCTTCTCCCACCCCATGCTTGTGTAAAACTTGATTTTTAAGTGAGGAGAAGAAACTATGGCTCCGATTTTGTTCAGTGTACCCCTCCCTAGGATGGCATTGTAGGCGGACGGAGGATCGACTACCAGGAAGTCGATCAATGTTTCCACCATTTTAGGCGGGGTGCCAAAGGCGGTTTTGAGAGAAACCATACCCTTTGGACGAAGGGCATCGCCTGTGAAACCGATGAGGGGGGGTGTGATCCTTTTGAGTGTATCAGTCTTGAGTCCCATTTTGCGGAAAGCGGATAAGTAAAGGATGTCGGCCGAATTTCCGGTGTCCACTAGGATTCTTTTTACCCTGTGTGTATCGATTTTTAGGCTGAGCACAATTGGGTCGACATGCGGGCCAACGATCTCGCCTTGATCCTTTTCAGAAATCACAATTACCTCATCCATTCTTGGTCGTTTCTTGTCTGTGTCCTGTTCAACATTTAAAATGGTGGGGTAAGGTTTAATCTTTGGGCGAGTTTCGACCTTGCGGGGGTAATGCCCGATGCCGCCGCTGATCGTGTTGACGACCGGGCTGCTCTGTCGCTCCCCGCGCTGCGGACCTGACCCATCATCCATGTTGGGTCCTTGATCGGGACGTCGGTCACCGTTGTAATTCCTCTTGTACGGAATTTTCTTCTTGTAATCTCGGCCGCGCCCATTGTACTTCCAAGTGTATTTTTTGTAGAAGTCGGGTTGAATGAAATCGGTTAATTTTCCTTCTCGGCCTAGCCTTTCCAGTATGTCGCGTAACTGGAGACAGTCGCTTGTTGAATGCCCCTCGAACCCATGGAACAGGCATTCCTTAGATTTGTCATGTATTTCGAAAATGTCTTTGGGCAATGGGGGGGTAGATCAAACATGTCCTTCACGATATGGTACATTTCGTGCCGCTTTTTGGTGAAGGGGGCGTACCGCACATAGTGGGGGCGATACTCTGCTTCATTCGGTTTGTGCCCTCCCTTCTTGTCCTGATTGTGTCGGCGAGGTTCATTCTGGATCCGAGGTTCGACCTGTTGTCGAGGTTGATCATTTTGAAGTTGCCAGTGATTCTGCTGGCGGGGTGACCTTGGTCGAGCTCTTGGGGGGCTGCCATTGTCTTCTTCGGCCCTGATGTACCCTTCTGCGAAGGCCACGAACTCGCGTAAGGTAGTCATTTTCTTCACGTGTGCATCATACCTCAGGGTACCGGGGCCGCCCTTGCGCAGCCCTTTTTTAATGGCGGCCAGGGCAAATTCTTCGTTCAGGTTCTGGACTTGACGAGATGCCTGTATGAAGCGGTTGACGAAATTGCCGGTTCTTTCCCTTGGGCCTTGAACGATGTCTAGGAGCATCTCGCTGGTGATCTGAGGGGGCCTGATCACGGTGTACCCTTCTAAGAAGGCCTTAGCGAGGTCTTCGAATTTAGTGATCGAACCTCGGGGGAGGTTCATGTACCAATCCCAAGCTTCTCCTTGGAGGCAAGTTGTGAAAACCCGGCATGTGATCGCGTCCGTGGCTCCTAAGAGCCGTAGTCGCTCCAAAAACCCATATACAAAGTTGTGCGGGTCTGCGGGGTCTCCGTTACCTCGGAAACTTGGGAGGAAAGCGGGGTATTTGAAGTCTGTCATGGACGCTCCGTATATATTGGCTGATAGAGGTCCGTCCGCAATCCCCATAGGTTTAGCATAGGTGCCAGCTTTCTGGGACTCGATCTCGGCCATCTTGGCGTTGAGTCGGGTCTGTATCAGCTCTTCCACCTGGGTCATGCTGATGCCCCTAGTGGGGGTGGGAGACCTTCGGGTGTGTTTCCTATCGCCTTTGCGAGTCCTATGTCTTCCCCGTAGCTGGCTATCTTCGCGCTCATGGCGAGAGCGAGATTACTTTCGGTGGTGCGATCGTCCCTGGTCACCGACATGGACAGATCTTTGTTCCTTCTGGGGTGATGGGTTGCGTCCCACTCCGGCTTCCTGTCCCTGTTCCTTCCCTTGGTTCTCGTCCTGACCTTCCTGGCGTCCTTGCTCGATCGGCTCAGGGCCGTGTGGCACCTCGGGGTTTCGAGGGCTAGGAGTGTCTGTCTCCTCACTGTTCGCAGTCCGAACCGCGATAAAGTTGGAGTTAAGGTTTCGGGGCGAGATAGCCGCCTGGAGGTTTTTGGAGAGAGGCTTTGTTGGCTTCGTTGGCGCAGCGCACGTGGCTACTACCTGGGCAGAGTGCTGCTGCGCTTGTTGGAGGGGGGATAAGAGGGTGGAGCCAGGGGATAAGGTGCTGCAATACCGAGGTGGTAGGTTCCCGGAGGGCCTTCCTGGGTCATTTGACCGGGCGGGGTCATATACGGGTAGTGTGGCACCGGTGGGCCATATGGCGAGTAGGGGTATGTCCCGTAATAGTATACGGGCGTTTGTGGCTGATATGGCGCGAACGGCTGGGTGCCGTATTGAGGGTTGGATCCCGTGAAGGGTTGCTGGTGTCGCGGTGGCCGAGGTGACATCGGCCGCGTTGCGACTGCGCTCAGGGGTGGTCTTATTGGCGTGGTACCTGGTGGGAAGACCTATCCTGATGACACCGTGACAAGGGGGTTTTGAGAGGTTACCCCTAAACCGATCCCGGGTTGGTTGTTTGGCGGGTTGTTAGGACGCCGACTGTCCTTCTCTCCCGCTAGGTTGTTGTCAGTCCTCGGAGAGGGTTTTGAGGTGTTTCCGATATCCTTACCTCCTGTGGGGTCTTTGTTGGTGCCCGGAGGGGGGGGATTGAAAACATCTTGCGCGCCCATTGGATGCTTCAGTGATGGGGGCCCCACGGTGGTTGATACGTCCTATCTCCCGGGGAGAGTAGTCCGTATGTGAGAGGTGATGGAATGATCTCGCCCTGCCACGAGATGGCAGTCCGAGATGTGCGGAGTGTGTGAGAATTAAAGGGCGAAGTGGTTGTCGAGAGATTCTGACTCTGACCTATGCAATCTCTGTGTGTGTGTGTAAAAACTCGACCCCCGTTCAATGGGGATTTTTGCCTTATATATGCTGAATCATAACCGCCTCATAACCGCTATCTCGGTGGTTATCTCGCCTTAAGGCGGTGAAGCGGTTATTGTGACCACGTTGGGTGGTTCTCCCGCATTAAGGCGGTACAGGTTTATTTCGGGCCGAGTTCGACCTTTTCAGGGCCTTCGGCCTGTTCTGTGCCTGGGTCTTTCAACCATCTCGGACTTTGGGCCTCTTTACCTTGGCTCCGGGCTGGCCCCTAAAAGGAGATCCGAATCCCGGGCTTTCATAGGCCTAAAGTTCATTAATAAAGGGCCTTGGGAACATGGCCCTATCACAATCCAAACAAAAATTAACTTAGATTCAGATTCAGATGATAATTACAGAACTGAGTTCGAAATTCATACTCGATAGATGGAAGTGTCAAACGCATTTTTGGAAACCGATTCGCTCAATCGTTTCCACACATCGAATGCGGAGTTCTGAACTGGGAGAGACACGATCCAATAACGCGACGCTATTAATTGAGAGATTAGAACAGATATCGATCGAATTGGTCAAGGCTGGCATGATCGAATTCTCAAAGTTGCGATCTTTTCTCTGAGAATTGGGGCTTCCTTGTAATCGGGAAACACAAAATATTTCGGAGCAGGAAGGATTTCTGTAGACCGGTTCCACGGTCTCACCGCCTTGTGGGCTCCATATCTATGTTTGACGAAATGGGGTCCTTGTTTAAATTAATTACGCATGAACCAGGTCCAGGTTAAAGTTATCTCCGTGATATTATTTAGTATATATTACTCCGTTTATTCCAATTCTTTTATGAAGATAAAATTTTTTGGTTGATAACGTATTTTAATCGGAATTTATTTTTTTTTAAATTCAAAAGTCAAATTAAAAAAAAAAATAGATAGAATAAGAAAACAAATCATCTTTATCAATTTGTCACTGAAAACTGCAAAGAAAAAAAAATGAAACCAGGGCCTTAAAAGAATCATAATTTGAGCCCAAGTCAGTTCAGCCCAATTTCTGTGCTGAACAGTTCATTCTTTTGGGTACCAAACTCTTTAACCGGTACTTCAAGAATCAAGACTTACAAAAATAGCTGCAATTGGAGTATTAATTCTTCGACTTAGCCACCAATTTTGAGGTAGATAACATGAAATCCTAAGCATTCCGTAAAGTAACTCAAATTTTGAGTTTGAATCCGGATCACCCGATTTGCTTTGGAACAAATATTTAAGACCCCATACATTCTACATCGGATTGAATTGATCTGGATTATGATCGGATAGTCCGGATCTAAAATCAAAATATGAGTTACTTTAGGGGATCCAGACTCCTTTTCGTGTGAGCGTGGTCGTCATGCACTGGTAGGCGCCATAGTGACAAATGAATTATTCGGTTTCAGTTCGGTGGGGTCAAAAATTCGTCATTCGGGAATAATTCGGATATAATTCGGAAAAAATACGGAGCAAAGTCGGAATTGAGAATTTGACACTTAGTGGCTTAAATAAGAAGTGTTATGAGCTTAAACAAAAAAAAAATTAAATTACTACGCAAAATTTATACTGATCCTAGGCACAAAGGATCTTAAGATCCATTCAAATTGTCTCTGACACGTGCTTCACTTTTGTTTTCTGTTTTTTTTTTTGGAGTGAAGTCACTCTTGGGAGGCTTTTTGAGAGAAATTTTTTATCTATAGAAATTATTAAATACAGATTTACAAAAACAGAAAGAGTACCTCATTTGCAATAAATATAGAAAAATCTGACTCAATGAGTCCGATCCAAAATATATGGATCGGTCTCAATGGTCCAAATCCATCAATATATATAGAGAGATGAGCTATTGTGCTTTGCAAAGTAAAGCGAACGTTTTATTTCGGGCTCTTTTTCGGATTTTCAAAGTCCAAACAGTCGATCCGAACCGTTCAAGTTGATCTACATATTGCAATGTGCTTGGATACCAAATTTTATATTTTTTGGAATTTTTTTACTATTTATTAAGCCACTCTGAAAATTGCTGATCACATGGTCCAGAATTTTGTTGCACTGTTTTTATTGTTCACCCGGATCAGCAATTTTCAAAGTGGCTTAATAAATAGTAAAAAAATTCCAAAAAATGTAAAATTTGGTCCCCAAATAGATTTTAATATAGATTGAACATCTAACGGTTTAGATCGACTGTTTGGACTTTGAAAATCCAAAAACAAGCCCGAATTAAAATGTTCGTTTTACTTTATAAAGCACAATAGCCCATCTATATCTATATATATATATATATATATATATATATATATATATATATATATATATATATATATATATTGATGGATCTGGACCATTGAGACCGATCCATAAATTTGAATTTGGATCGGACTCATTGAGTCAGATCTTTCTATATTTGTTGCAAATGAGGTACTCTTTCTGTTTCTGTACATCTGTATTTAATAATTTCTATAGATAAAAAATTTCCCTTTTTGAGATAGATATCACTTTGTGTGGTCCACACGGTTTACTTTCCACACTGACAAGACCACACTGACAAGAGTGAAAACACATGTTAGAATTTTATGAATTTAAAAATACAAATATTTTTTATTCGAATTTCTCTTTCAAATAAGATCCATAAAAAAATATTTTTGAGTTTTTTAAGTTGTTGTTTTTATTTTTTATTTATAGCAAAGTCCATAAGAAATTTAAATTCTCAAGCTTTTAAATCTCAGTCTACGACCTTTTAAACCTGATATGGAAACTATTTAAATGTTTGACACAACTACTTTAAACGGTTGTATACAAAGATTTAAATGCGTGATACTATATGATCTACATAAGAGGTTTAAACGCTTGAACTAAATGGTGATATCAGAAGTTTAAATAGTTGTAGATTGAGATTTAAAAATTTAAAAATTTAAAGTTCTCATAGGGTTTACTTTAAAAAAATGACTTCAAAATAACTCAAATGTATTTCTTGATGGATCTCATTTAAAAGAGAAAATCGAGTAGAAAACATTAGTATTTTTAGATTCGTAAAATACATCACGGATCGTCGAGAAAATGGACGAGAATTATATGATTAGAGAAAAATAAAAAAAAAGTGGGTAAAAGTAATATTTTTTTTTTGGCCTGAAAAAAAAAATAGTTAGTAATTAAAACTACACAGCTTTAGAATTTAAATGTTTGCAGATAGAGATTTAAATGCTTACGAGTAGCATTGTAAAATGTTATAAACAGAACTTTAAAATCTTAAATATGAGAGCTAGAAATGGAAGTTATATAAAATTGGAAGGTTTTTTTCTGTTAAATTAGTTGGGAGGCCTACTCGGATAAATTAAACCCTAGTACCGGTAGCATACATAAATGTTGGGTG
This sequence comes from Carex kokanica, assembly GCA_025461125.1. NCBI lineage: Eukaryota > Viridiplantae > Streptophyta > Magnoliopsida > Poales > Cyperaceae > Carex > Carex kokanica. Next base: position 575,592 of record JAJGRX010000901.1, read on the forward strand.
CTATTACTTTGTGGGAATTCCTCTTGCTGCTTTAATTCTTGGGTTTTAAATCTAGTGCTGGTATCACAACAGTACTTGTAATTAATACCTTGATGATCCTTAAGTGAACCTTTACTTGGGAAATATAAATGAAAATTAATGTGGGTACCTGTTTGCATTGGCAACAAGAAATATTTACACTACTGTTTCAAATATACATCTTGAATTTGAGGGAAAATAACAGAAAAAAAAAAAAGAAGCACATCTTTGGCAAATCCTTCGCCAGCAAACTTGAAACCCCAGCTCGGTACTGATGATATCTATCCCATCTTCAGAGTAGCCTACCAGCAAAACTAAAACACAATCTAAAAGAATAAAAATAAAAATCAATTCGAGTAAAGATAAACAGGCAACCAAAACAAATATAGCATGCCACTGATTGCAAACTTCTAGACAAGCCATTATAATTCGCTTTGATAAATTAAGTTCATTTCATGTAACAATCTTTCCGGATATATACTCACAATTTTTGCAGGGTTTGTGGGGGAGACATGTTAGTAAGTATCATCATACAAACTCTTATTCTCATTTGGATCACTCTACACTACTACAGAATTTCAAATCAGCACCGGTCAAACAATACCGGATTTGATGCAACCGGTGTTGTATATATTTTAGCACCGGTTAAAAGTACAACCGGTGCTAAATGTCTGACATACAACACCGGTTTATTTGTAAAAACCGGTGCTGAACATTTAGCACCGGTTTATTATTAATAACCGGTGTTATATGTTAGACATTTAGCACCGGTTATTTTTAAAAACCGGTGCTAAAAGTTAGCACCGGTTTTTTTAAATAAACCGGTGTTGTATGTTAGATATTTACCACCGATTTTTTAAATAAACCGGTGTTGTATGTAAGAATATGAATTCGTATTTTTTCTCAAATCTCAGTATGAAGATCTCTCTCCTCGTTTTTTTTTCACTTTCCTCCCAGAAATTTCACTATCCCGCTCTCCTATTTTCACTTCCCTCACGAAATTTCATTATCCCGCTCTATAAACCCTCACTCACCAAATCGGATCTACACACTCCGATCCAAGCCCTCCTCATCCAATCAAAGGGCTCGCCTTGCCGCCGTCCACGTGGTGCTTCGCCAGGATCTTCGAAATCGCAGATGAGGAATCCCTAGAAATCGCAGACGATAGAGAGAACGAGGGGCCGAAAGAGGCCAAGAAAACTTGTAGAGCGAGAGGAAAGAAAATGCCTCTATCAAAGCATAATCGAGAAGGTAGTTTGGATTCAAGTACAGATTTGAATTCGTTATTTGAAAATGTCAACTAGTTTGGATTTGTTATTTGTTTGAAAGGTTTTTGTTTCGATTTTAATACAAAGTTGAATATTTTGAAGGTTTCCACTTCAATCCGCTTTCTTCTAGCTCAGTTGTACAAATCCCTTGTTTATTTCTGTTATTTCAAGTTGTTTCAAAAGTAATCGGCCAAAACTTGAGGTAGAAGTTTTTTGATAGCTTCAATAAATATGCCCACTAGCTAGTTTAACAATAATTGATAGATTCAATAAATATGCCCACTAGTTTATTTTGAAATTGTGGTTAATTTAGGTTTATCTTGAACTTTTATGCATGGTTTTTGTAGGCTCCACAGGAGGTGGTAAAGTTATTTAATGTAGCCTACACTTGAAAAGATTGATCAGCTATTTAACAAATCCTCTGTGCTTAATTTCAATTGAATATCTAACTTCTCCTTGAGCTCTTTCCAAAAATTGCTAGTCAAAATAGGATCTCTGTCCGTGATTATTCCCTTTGGCAGACCATGAAGTCATTATTCAGTCGGCACAATTGAGTGAGTTTCAAAATTTTCTGGTAAATTTTGTATGGTGTAACATAGTGATAAAGTTAGTTATTTTAGATTAAGGATCTCTATGTTTCATAATATGACTTGTAAATTTTTATTTGGATAAGGGAAAAAAAAGTCTGATATGATACTGCTTAGTGCTTATTGAAGAGCTAGACAACAATTATTGACTCACTTCAATTATTTTTTTTTCTTTGGTACTATATTCATTACGAAGTCCATAATATGCTAATTTGCTACCAACGTGTTTGAGATGATTTTATGTCAAGCATTAGATATTATTTGGAGACTTACCTGCAGGTTATGTTTAGATAGATGTTAGAACATATAATCCGATATGTCCTTACGATTTTACCGATCAAAATTGAGCAGACAAGAGTACATATAGGATTGCTTGTTATATATTTTCAAAAATCTTCTTTCATGGAATTAGGATGTGCTATTATTTTTCAGCACTACAAAACCGCTTATCACTATTTAAAACATTTGATTATGTTTTATACTATGTATTTGATTTAACCTACAAAAGCTAATGTTTAAAATATTTTATTTTTGCATTTTCTAATGTATATTTTTATTTACACAACAGCCCAGAGGGGATAGAACAACTTCGTTCCAGTTTAGAGGTTGATTATACTGATGTCAGAATTCTTATGCTTGCATGGTAAGTTTACTACACTTATTTTTGTTGCATGCCAGTCAGATCAGATATTGTTACTATATTTTTCGATGGTTTTCTAATAAAGGTATAATTCTATTTCATAACATAGTTACTACACTTTTAATTAAGTTCAACATCTAAATTAACAGTTCAATATAATTTCATGCAGTGCTTAAGTTCGTTGCCGTATTCGATGGAAGATCTTAAACAATTTCAGACAATGCTAATTTCTTTGTAGAATGCTTGTAATTGATCTATGAAATTTAAGACAATGTGAGAGATGATATTATCTTAGCTTGTTTTTTGTTGAAACTGTCAAATTTAGTTAAGATGATACTTTTAAATTATGTGTTGTTTCATTTGTATAATGTTTTGTCTATTCTATATTTTGTGCTTGTGAATATTTAATTTATGGCTAGCAAATTTGGAGGCTAGCCTAATATAATCCGAATTCCAAACAATAAAAAAAAATATTGCAAACAGATTGATATACAACACCGGTTATTTAACCAAACCGGTGCTAAATGTAACAAATCAGCACCGTTTGAGTCAAAAAAACCGGTGTTGAATGTAACTTTTAGCACCGGTTTTTATGAAACAACCGGTGTTGTATACTACTTTTAGCACCGGTTTTTATGAAAAAACCGGTGTTGTATACTACTTTTAGCACCGGTTTTTATGAAACAACCGGTTTTGTATATTACATTTAGCACCGGTTTTAAACCGGTGCTAATCAAACATGGAATCAGCACCGGCCCGATCAACACCGGTAGGAAAACCGGTTTTGAATGTAAAAAAAAACCGGTGTTGATTTGAAATTCTGTAGTAGTGCTACGTACTGATTTATTTTTTTATTTATTTTTTTGAAAAAAAGGCATAAAGCCCATTGCATTAGGAACATGAGTTTAATTACAAAACAATCCTATAGAAAACCTCATACCAGCACAAAAAACCATGCTGACCCAGTTGAAAATCTGAAAACAGATGCACACAAAATTTATAAAGAAAATTATAAATTTTACAATTATCTTCAAAGAAAATTATTTGAATTTCAGTACATTTTTCAATTGACAATTATAAAATAAAATTTACTTAAGATATCGCTAGCTAATTCGTATATGTATGCATATATGGTTCACGTTTTTTTTTATAAAATTTGAATTTATACATGGTTAATTTACAGGGTTCGTTCTTAACAAACATAAATTATACACTAAGTTATACATGATCTGTACTTTATTCACACTATAAATCAGTGTAAATCAGATTTTAGTTAGCGCGAATGGAGTAAAAAACTATGTATCAACTACTGTTTACAAATGATGTATAACTTATGTTGTTGTTTGAAAAATAAAAATAATTAAATACTTTATTAAATGTTGCTTAACCATTTTTTAATTAAGACAAAAGGTTTTGTAACGTCTTCCAAATTTTCATTTGTGACAATGGTGTAACATTATTTGCAGTATCAATATTGGGAATGATATAATTAAGACAATTAAATGAGTGAGGCTAGGCACTTTGCAATGCGCGGATCGTTTCATGCATTAGATTTATATCTCCATTTTCAAAGTTCAAATAGTCGATCCGAACCACTCAACATTATTATCATATCATTGGAAAATAGTAATTAATTGATACATCATTTTTTATTTCATTCGTACTAACTAATATATATGACCGATCTGCACAAATTTAGGGCTTATTCGGATATATGTCTCAATTTCCATGAGAATGAGTGAAATTTGAGGTAAAATGGGTAATTTAAAATTTTGAAATGAGTTTTATTAGAAAAATCAGTAAATTGGATAAATTTGTGAGTTTTTGAACTTTAGAAGGGTAAATATGATATTATGAATTTTAAAGGGAGAAATACGTAATTTCAAGATTTTTGAGGGGATACATGAAATTCCCCAATATGATTAGAATTACACAATTTAGAAAGCAAGAATTGGAGTAAAAACATAAGAGATGCGGTCTACTCAAGTCTTCGTCCAATATATAGGAAAACAAGAGCACATGTCCGCAATAAATTTTGGAATTATTATTGTGGACCCTTCTAGTCAAGCAATTCGCAAGTCATTTGCTGGTCAACACCAAATACAGGTCTCTAGTTATTCTTCCTTTATCACATTCACATGTGTTAGTAATCAAAGTTTCAGTAAACATCAGTCGAGAGTGATGTTAGCGATGTCCCCAGGCCAGCTGGTTACCAGCCAAACAAAAAAGAATGTTGACGTAGTAGTCTATTAGTACCGTGTTAAAGCACGATAACAATAAAATATTATGCTATTATACCCCTTGCGGCCTTTTTTTTTGTTTTTTAAGGACAGTGGTTGTCGTCATGTATTGAAGATTAGATGATTAAACTATGTAGCATTTGTTAGAAGATTAGAGCAATTTTTCCTGTCATACCTCAATTTTCCACCTGTGGGGCCCGCCACTCAACTAAACTTTTTCACGAAATTCAGGTCCTACTTCTGTTCCTATCATCCGATATAGCTCAATTAGTTGTCAAATTTCCACACAAATTCCAATCAAATTTAGGAAGGCCATGGAAATTTTAATTTCTTGTATCTATTATTCCAATGAAAATTAAACTATGTAGATGATACTTTAATTGTTGTTTTAAGCTGCTGATTCTAACTATGAATATGGCTCTAAAATGGGCTTTAGCCGGTTTTTAACAAATATCAAGCTTGAATTTTTTTTTTTTTAACGTGTGAAATGCTAGATCTGAAATTAGATAATATGGAAATTAATTATTATATATTACAAGAATCTGTTACTATCTACGAGAGTAAAACATGACTATTATCGAGGGTAAGTAGACAAAAATATCTAGAACCGACGAAAGTATTCACGACAATACGACAATACAAAGCACCTTTATCCTCATGGATAGTGTCAAATATGTTTTTGGCACGAACTTTAAAGGGAGCTCGTCCATTCACCTCGAGCCAGATTTGCCCGAATTCTGACTAGACGTACGGTGCGGATCTAAATTTAAATCTTCTGTTATCTCAGAGGATGTGGATTTGTCGGAAAATATCCAATCAAGTGTCTGGGGTCCATTTACGTTGGAAAAATTATACAAAAAGTGATTTGCAAGATGTGATAGATAAAAGTGAAAAATAGATTAAACGAATGGAAATGCAGGAATTTGTTCCTTGGAGAGATGATCATTATGATGAACGGTGTTCTCTGTGCTATACATATGTAAATGTTAGCAATGTATAAGCCTCCTAAATTTGTGATTAATTAAAGAGAGATAAAATTATAAGTTCTTTTTTTTTTAGGGTGTTACTTCACTAGTACAGAAAACATGACTGTACACGGTCCAAAGTAACTTATGCTGCAACACACAAAGTACAATTAATACTACTTATTTGTGATGTTGTGTCTGAGAATTCACACTTGCGTTATTGAAATTGGTGGTGTTGTCACACCAGTCCATCAATTGATTACATTCTGAACATTTAGAAAATGCTTTCAAAATGCTTTCTCCGGAGATTCTGAACATAATTTTGGTCCCCGGATTCTGAACATATTTTTTTCTAACATTAGTTTAATAAAAAAAAAAAAAATTTAGCACCAATTTTTTTCAAACATTTGTCCTTTCTTTTAAAATTTCTAAGAATCGTTCCACATTTTTTGAAATTTTTTCTGAATTATTTTCACTAAACAAATTTAAATTACAAAAAAATAGTTCAATATGATCAAACATGAGGAATGTAACCGGTCATGGTACGTTTGGTCAGGATATGTTTGGAACTTTGGTTACGACACGACTTGGTCATGGCATGACCAAATTTAACTGTTATAACCCAAATATTATCTAATAATTGAAAAAATAATTGTTAGAACAATTTCGGAAAAATGATTAGTGATTATGCAAACAAATGCTTTATTAAATTTTTTTACAACAAATTAAATACATATTAGTCATTTTCATTTAATTATGGACCCATTTCAAATCATTCAATTATTAAACTGCAAGGAGTGTGAATAGCAATGCAAGGTTTTTTTAAGGTTAGTGGCTTTAAATTTTTACTAATAATTTTATTGATAAAAAATGTATTTACAATGAATCAAATGACCGTAATTTTTAAATCTATTCTTTTATTCTCACAAAATACACTAAACTACTCTAATATTCTAATTCTCTCTTAATCATCCTAATACCTTAATCCTCATCTTGCTCCACGACCGGATCCGCTTCTTCCACCACCGCTGCGCTTCAACGACAATCAGATCTACTCGCCGTCGTGTTCCAATCGAGATGTTGATCACCCTAATACTTTAATCACCATCTCGCTCCACGACAGGATCCGCTTCTTCGACCGCCGCAGTGCTACGACGATGACCGGATCTACCCACCGTCGTGCTCTAACCGAGATGGGGACTCTAAGCTCCGAGAGATGGTACTGCATTCTCGACTCCGCTCGGCTCTAGGTCATCCTCTCTCTCATTCTCCCGAATCCACTACTCACACGTGCTTATACCGACTTTTCCAGTTCATACAGTATGGTTATAATAACAACGATGATAATATTTCATAATAAGTCATTCCATGTATATTCCCTGAATGAATACTGTTTATTTCTGGTGAGGGCACCCTCTAGCTCATATAAAACAAGGCGACAGCATGTCAATTAATGAATTTTCTCAAGTCTTGTTTCCAGTTTTAATTTGAGAATGACATAATGAAAAATATAATGGCAATTTCCTGCGGTAATTCATACATGAACAACAGTAGATATGGATCATCATGGAAATGTATATACTAGTGTTTTGTAAGTTAGTGTAACTAATGACCTATCACAGTTGACGGAGGACTAATTAAAAGGTACCCCATGATGTATCACCATACCTCTTCCTGAATGATGTCACATCCGTATCTAAAGCATGTAATACTTATTTTAATTTTCTAGTCCTTCAAAGAAAATGAATTTAATTTCAGTTCATTTTTCAATTGACAATTATAAAATAAATTTTACTTAAGATATCGCTAGCTAATTTGTATATGAATGCATGGTTCACGTTTTTTATAAAATTTGAATTTATACATGGTTAATTTACATGGTTTGTTCTTAACAAACGTAAATTAGGCACTAATTTATACATTATTTGTACTTCATTCACACTATAAATCAGTGTAAATATTCATATTTTAGTTAGCACGAATGAAGTAAAAAAACTATGTATCAATTACTGTTTACAAATGATGTAAACTTACGTCGTTGTTTGAAAAAATAAAAATAATTAAATACTTTATTAAATGTTGCTTAACTATTTTTCAATTAAGACAAAAGGTTATGTAACGTCTTCCAAATTTTCATTTGTGACAATATATGGTGTAACATTATTTGAAGTATCAATATATTTTTTTTTCAATATTTATAAAAAAGAATAAGTTTGAATAATAAAGGTCACCCTTAAATTTATATGCAGTTCACCCTTAAATAAATATAATGAATACAAAAAAGTTCGAATAATATTAAATAATATTTTAGTATATGGTTCACATTAATAATGAATTATATATAATTCGCACTTCAATTCAAAAGTACAAAATATATAAAATTTTGGATTTCTTTTTATTTATTGTCTCATTTGACATCACGCAAGGTAAAGGGTCTTTTTCTCCCAAAAATTTTTAGTAACCACTTCAAACTTTCAAAATTTCACAATTTGCCAGTGTTTTCTCAAAAATTCAAAACTTACCACGTGGGCAGACCCAGTCTGCGCACCAAAAATCTGATTTTTTGTTTTCTGTTATGTTCTATTCTCTAGTCTGCGTACCAAAAACTTACAAAAATAAAATAATAAAATAGTGTGCAGACCTGGTCTGCGCAAATAAAAAACAGTGTACAGTCTAGGTCTGTCTGTACACGTGCTAAAATCTGAATTTTAATTTAAACGGTGACAATATCAGAATTTTGAATTATTAAGGTAGTAACTAAAAATATTCGGCTTGTTTTCGTGCGACAAAAGATAATGGGAGCTCTAGAAGTCACGGAAAATTTTGAAAAAGTAAATCCACTACTCAAAAGTGACCCAATATTTTATTGACTTACCCAATTTGTACTAAATATGCACCCAAAAATATTATGCTCCCCAAAAGCGTTCTTTTATGTATATCAAAGCATAAAAAATACTTAGAAACAAAAATCTCAGACCTGAAAACAAAAGAAAAAAATTGAAACTTGCAAAAAATGTAACAAAATTTGGTGCATATCTTCATTGCAAAAACACGGAAGAAATGCTTGCCCTTTGGTTGGTATTCATTTTGTGCTTCAAGAGAAAGAACAAAGGGCAATTTTGTCTTCTTTTCAAAGCATAGATAAATTAAGGAGTTTTCATAATTTAAGTGAATGGTTAATTACAGGAAGGGCAAATAAGAAACAATTTAACAAGTTGAGAGGTAAATAAGGCAAATTAAAGACTTGAGGGACAAAAAAGAAACTGTAAGAGTTTTCATTATTACTAACTAATATGATATGTACTAATTTAGGGCTTATTCGGATGTCTCAATTCCATGAGAACTAGTGAAATTTGAGGCTAACAGATGTAAATAAGAGTAGAACTAGGGTGTTCCTAAGTTCACCAAACTCCTTTGTGAACTCAACTCTAAAACCCATCGGATTGGCTTCAAACGATGAAAATCCTTCTACCTTACGGGTGATGCGTCTACATGTGAAAATTTTAAACTTTCGATTTAATTTAGTATAAAGTCAAGTGGTCAAAATTAGAAGGTTTATAAATTAATTTTAATGCTTTCATTTTTTGGACCCATTTTGACCACTTGACTCTATACAAAACTATTTTAAAATTTTAAAATTTTTACATGTAGATGCATCACTCGTAAGGTAGAAGGATTTCAACGGTTTGGATTCGTCGTTTCAAGCCAATAAATGAATACACATAAATTTGAGGCTAACAGATATAAATTACACATAAGCTGAAAATAATTATTATGCATATCTGAATTTTTATTATTTCAAAAAATATACGTATTAAATTATAAACTATAAAGTAAATCATTTTGAGGTCTTTCATACATGAATATGTAAGGATATGCAATATTGATTGACCAAAAGATGAAATGATTTCATTGAAAAAAGGTTCAATAAAATTATTTTAAAATTTACTTCTTATGGTCATAACGAGTAATTTCTAAATTCATGCATAATTATGAAATACAAACATCTCACTCTAATTATTGTGTTTGTATACTAATTAATTAACCACCATAATAAAAACAACTTCCTTTTGAAAAAAAAATATTTAAAAAGAAATTCAAAGATCGTTGTAGAACGGAAGTAGGCACTCTTGTCAAATCATTAGATTCACCGAAAACAAAATTTAGGGATTCATAAAATAAAATGAAATACTCAATCCTGAGAATAGGAAATGCAAATTAAACCACGTGTGTAGTCTAGATGGGGTTGGTAGATGGATTCTCTTTAATTCTTCTTTTTTTTATTAATAGTTTGATATGAAAATATTTGTTACAGATTTGCACAGAGAGGCTGCCACAGGAAATCCGAAGAAAATATGGGAGAAGGTGATGAGTGCGCATCCTCAGTCTCTGATATCATTTATTTTGCACAGAGTGAGTCTATGGTACTATGTATAGCACAATTTAGTTTGTAATACGAATTAATATTTTCGTTTTCAAAATTTTAATGATCGATTTGAACCGTTCAAGATAATTTTCTTATGAATATGTACTTGCGGATCGAATTTTATATTTTTTTAGAATTTTTTTTACTATTTTTTAAGATACGTTGAAAATCATTATTTTTGAGTGGTCCAAAATTTTCATATTAAGTAATTTTCTACTTATCTTATATTTCGAATAGTGCGTACCCACTATTCGACAACTACTACATGTTCAGATTCTCTATGACATGATCTTCAAATATTGTATATTAAAGCTTCATAACAGTAACTTTTTTTTAATCTGCTCCAGGCAAAGCACCACAGGCAATTGCTCATAGATTGTTTATGTTTGCATATCAGACCCTGGTAATTGGTATAGTCACGGATAAGTTCTGAAAAGTATGATTATAATCTTCAGATGTTTATATCTTGTCATATGAATATTGGATTCGCATAATTGTTTTTTTTTCAAAATGTTCATACATTCTATAAGAACATAATGTTCATACATTTCCATGCTATGTTCATATCTTTATTTAACTGTTTTTTTTGTTTAAATCTCAAAAGCCAGATTATTTTTATCTTAAATTGATTTGTGCGTAATATTATTTCTTCTCGCAAATCATTAGATATAAGAGAAAACTATATATGTTTTGTGTTATCTCATATTAATTGAATGAAATTATTTCGGCAAATAAGTGATGTGCAAGTTAATATTAATGTAATTTTTGTTAGGTGAATCGTGCTTTGTTGACAATTATATGTATGTTATTAATTGATTATAATGATTTGTAGATTACTTGACAAAATAGGTTTATTCAAAGTATATGTTTCATAAACAAAAATACTATATCATTTTGTGTATTACATCTATTCTTAACACAATAAATCATGTTTAAAGAAAATTTATGTTTTTACGTACGGACATCTTATTATTTAAAAAGGTATTCAAGTTTAGAATTAAAAAAAAAAATTAAGTTCCTCGGGCTTGTTGATCGTCAGCTACAAGAGTTGGTATTGAGTTAGATGATGTACATGTTCGATTAGGCACTTAATTTGAACTGGATCGATTTTCTATGATTTTTGTTCAATGTTTCCTTTCGAATCTTTTTTGTGATATGGACTTTATTACCAAACATTCAGCAGGTAGATAACAATAAGTTCTTGCCTCTAAAAGGATTTATAAGAGATTTGCACAGGTAGATAACATGAAATCCGAAGCATTCCGTACAGTAACTCATATTTTGAGTTTGAATCCGGACGCCCAATTTGCCCTGGAACGAATATTAAAGACCCCGTACATTCTACATTGGATTGAATTGATCCGGATTCTGATCGGACAGTCCGGATCTAAACTCAAAATTTGAGTTACTTGAGGGGATCCACACTCAGAATATAGCATGCCACTAATTGCAAACTTCTAGACAAGCCATTATTCGCTTCGATTTGATGTAGCAATCTTTCTGGAGGAAATAAATCTGCTGCGATCCTCTGGGATCGCAGGGTCCCTGCGATTCCAATTTCAACCGTTCATATGTTTTGAGATTCGTGCACAAAAACTGATTTCTCAAAAAGATCCTGGGTTTTATCATTTGAATAGTTGGATTTAGAATCACAGGATCCTGCGATCCCTTAGAATCGCAGCAGATTCGGACCCCTTTCTGGATACTGGTTCTAATTGCGTATGAGAAATAATATATATACTCACAATTTTTGCAGGGTTTGTGGGGAGATATGTTAGTAGGTACACCATCATACAAACTCTTATATATTCTCATTTGGATCACTCTCCGTACTGATTGGAACAAAGAGGTAGCGGTATTTATTTAATGTCTATCAAACTTAAAATGATCAATTTAATTTAACAAAATATATTCATAATCTTTTGGCTTACTAATGCAAAGATTCTATATGAACATGAATACATAATTTATACTTTATTCGCATTAGAGGTGGATCTACCCTTAACCTAGGGGGTGCTAGGCCACCTCAAGATTTTAAAATTTTTCATTACATATATTGAAATTTAATTTAATTTTCATTTCCACAAAATGTTTATATGGTTCAGCTCTCTTCATAAAATATTATACTAGATGTGTGCTTGTAATCTAGTGGTCATGACTCCCTCACTACAAGTACACATAAATTGCTACATGTGTGTTTGTAAATTAGTGTGACCAATGACATATCACAGTTGACGGAGGACTAATTGAAAGGTCCTCAAGTGAGATAATGAACCCCATGATGTATCTCTTCCTGGATGTGTGTCACATCTCTATCTAAACCATGTAATACTTATTTAAATTAATAGTCCTTCTAAGAAAATTATTTGAATTTCAGTTTATTTTTCAATTGACAATTATAAAATAAAATTTACTTAAGATATCGCTAGCTAATTCGTATATGCATGCATGGTTCACGTTTTTTATAAAATTTGAATTTATACATGGTTAATTAACAAACGTAAATTATGCACTAATTTATAGATGATTTGTACTTTATTCGCACTATAATTATGTGTAAATCATATTTTAGTTAGCACGAATGAAGTCAAAAACTATGTATCAATTACTGTTTACAAATGATGTATAACTTATGTTGTCGTTTGAAAAATAAAAATAATTAAATACTTTATTAAATGCAGCTTAACCATTTTTTAATTAAGACAAAAGGTTTGTAACGCCTTCCAAATTTAATTTGCATTTGTGACAATGGTGTAACATTATTTGAAGTATCAATATATTTTTCTTTTAATATTTATAAAAAGAAATAAGTTTGTATAATTAAAGTCACCCTTAAATTTTATAAACTTTTATAATATTAAATAATATTTTAGTGTATGGTTCACATTAATTAATGAATTATATATAATTTGCACTTCAATTCAAAAGTACAAAATATATAAATTTTTGGATTTCTTGTTATTTATTTTCTCATTTCACGTGACTAGGTAATTAAAGGGCGTTTTTTCCTTGCGACAAAAGATAATGGGAGCTTTAGAAGTCATGGCAAATTTTGAAAAAGCAAATCCACTACTCATGCGTGATAATGTGAAATTTGCTTGTCAAAAGTGACCCAATTTTTTATTGACTTATCCAATTTGTACTAAATATGCACCCAAAAATATTATGCACATCCAAAAGCGTTATTTTATGTATATCAAAACGTATATAAAAAATACTTAGAAATAAAAATCTCAGACCGAAAAAAAAAATTGAAACTTACAAAAAATGTAACTTTAATTTATTACTTGCTTTTTGGACATTTTTTTCATATTTTTTTACATTATTACTTTTTTTTATTAAATTTTTAATTATTTCAGAAAAGGAATTCAAAAATCAACACAGCACGCCGAAAAGGCCTTACCAAGTCGTGTTATGCTAATAAACGTGTTGTGTTAAGCTTCAACACTGTGTGGCACGACACGACACTACATGTTTCAAAATTTAGACGTGTTGGAACGGCACGTGTTCCCAACATGCCTAAATACGGCAAGCCGGAACACGGCACGGCACAGCTTCAATAAACTATCTCAGAAAAAATTATACGTATGAAATTATTATGAATATTTGAATTTTTATAATTTAATAAAATATACGTATGAAATTAAAAACTATCAAGTAGATAATTTTGAGTGTCCTTCATACATGAATATGTAAGGATATGCAATATATATATTGATTGACCAAAAGATGAAATGATTTCAATGAAAAAAGGTTCGATAAAATTATTTTAAAATTGAATTCTTATGGTTGTAACGAGTAATTTGTAAATTCATGCATAAATGAAAAACAAACATCTCACTCTAATTATTGTGTTTGTATACTAATTAAAGTAGATTTATTGTGTTTGTATACTCATGTGCATGAGTTGGTTCTGCTGTTCATTATGACACTTAGAAGACCTTTCAATTCCCTCGTCAACTGTGATAGGTCTGGTCAATTACCCAATTGCGCGACCATTAATTTATTTCTAACAATTATTAAAGATGATCATGTGTCACACCCCGCGGCCACAATTCGTGACAGTCCCCCCCGCCGTAAACATACAACACCGAGTATGCTTACCAGGCAATTAATATTTCATTCAGAAAATACACAGCAAATGATATAAAATAAGTTTCTAGATACAAATCAGAGTACACAGTCTGGTCAGAGTATAATACAACAAAAGTATCTCATCCGGATACCAACCATCAGGCCTAACCTAGAACTATACAACAAAATATATCTATATCTAGGGTCATATCAGGGCACTCTACTAAAGGCCTACTACTCGCGTGCCTCCCCAGAATCAGTCGCACCTGAACCTGTAAAAATTACCCGAAGGGTGGGGGTGAGAATAAATTCTCAGTGCGACTTTGCCACAATTAAGTTATTGGACTTGCAATCAGAATTCATATCCAAAAATGAAATCCATACAAAATTACATTAACAGTTCAAACACAATATATAAATTGGTGCACATGCTGGACAACAATAATCGAATGAAATACAATTTACGGAATTTCCAAGATGAAATCCAAACAAAACACGTATTTGGCCTAACTTATCTCATTATGACTGGTAGCACCAACAGATGTTCAATCGAGCTGGACCCTTTGTCAAACCCTCATCTGTAGGGTTACTGGCACCTACAGATGTCCCACCGAGCTGGACCCTTTATCTGACACCCATCTGCAGTGCTTTGGCTTAACCATTTACTAAAGTCTGGTTCGAAGTCAGCTATACAGCTCGGCTTTACAAATGCATCTACACGGAATCAAAGTCAGCCATCTGGCTCTACTTTGCAATTTCATTCAAATAAGGTCAAAGTCTGGCAAATTCATTTTACAGGTCAACGGATAGGTCACCGTCACCTTATCCAGCTACCTAAACAGGTCAGCCTGGCAAATTCATTACACAGGTCAACGGATAGGTCACCGTCACCTTATCCAGCTACCTCTACGGGTCAGCCTGGCAAATTCAGAAACAGGTCAACGGATAGGTCACCGTCACCTTATCCAGCTACCTAAACAGGTCAGCCTGGCAAATTCATTACACAGGTCAACGGATAGGTCACCGTCACCTTATCCAGCTACCTCTACGGGTCAGCCTGGCAGATTCATTCACAATAGAATAATAAATAGAACACATCAATTGACAACCATACGAATATGCAAACCAACCATCTCACAACAATTCAGTTCTAAATTAATTGAGTTATGCATATGAATCAACAATTTCAAATTATGCAGCAATCAACATACAACATGACAATCGAAAAACAATTTAATTCCTGAAAATGAAACATCAAACAAGTCCAAGAACCCCGCACCTGATTTCTAAGAGCGTATTTCGCACTTATGGTTCGGACGTCTCGAAAGGTCCCGCAAACTCTTGCTCACCCGAGCCTACACCTATACCAACATATACACTTGATTTAATCTTTGTTCAAAGCACTTATTCTTAAACCCTAATTTGGTCGAAATTCAAATTACTCGCTAATTGTCAAGGTTGAGGGAGAGGTTTACCGATTACGAATCTATTCGGTCGGACTAGCCTAATCAATCAACGGCATTTTCTCAAATTTCTGATTTGGTACCCAAAAACCCTAGAAAAAAATGGAAATCCAAAATTGAGAGGAATTCGAGAAAAGAATCGACAATTAATCAGCAAGGAGGTCGGAGGAGATAGACTACCAGCAATTTAAACACAAATCTCGGGTTAAAAATGAAAATCCAAACAATCGAGAAATTCGAGATTTTGGAGAGAAGAAGGAAGAGAAGGGAATACCAAATAGGAGGGTTAGAGGAGATCTACGGCCACTTTCTCGGTCCCAACTTCGATTTCTCGGACTTTGGAGCGACTTGGAGAGATTTGGAGCTCTCTTTCTCTCTTTGTTTCTTTCTTCGGGCGGACCACACAAGAGGAAGGGAAAGGGGCGAAATGAGGGAGTGAGAGAGAGAGACACAGAAATTTCATAAAGTAAGCCCTCAACGCATCCAGTGCGGATCGTTCACCCGCACTGGATCTGAGTGCGGACGCACTCAGTACTTAGCCAAATTTTCATCACTCTCAATACATCCAGTGTGGGTCCTTCACCCGCACTGGATCTGAGTGCGGACGCACTCAGTACTTAGTCAAATTTTTTTCATCGAAATCCCACTTGTCAAGAAAAGTCCGAGCCTAATGCGTCCGCATTCTCCTCCAGTGCGGGTCAATCACCCGCACTCACTACTTAGACATCATTTTGAAGAAAACTCATAGTACATGAGAGTCATGAGTGCGGACGCACTGATATCCAGTGTGGGTGGTTCACCCGCACTCACAGAAATTCAGAAAACCAGTTAAGGAACTAAGGTGCCAGTGCGGATGGACCACCCGCACTCACCACCAGTGCGGACGCACTGAACCCGTAGATTGTCAGAATTTCATGTTTCCAACGCCGTTTCTATTTATTTATTTTAAACCTTTTAATTATCTTATTGTTGAAACTTCTTAACGTAACATTTCTCCCCCCCTTAAAATAAAGTTCAGTCCACTGAACTGAATTGCGTACCTGAGTCGTCGAACAGTTCCGGATACTTCTCACGTATGCTTGCCTCGAGTTCCCATGTTGCTTCCTTCTCCGAATGGCGTCCCCACTTGACCAGAACAAGCTTGATCACCTTACTCCGAAGTCGCTGTTCTTTTCTATCCACTATTTGCATCGGCTCTTCTTGATAGGTCAAGTCATCTTGGACATGCAAGTCGGAGTGATCGATGCAATGCGATGGATCTCGCACATACCGGCGTAACTGTGACACGTGAAATACCGGATGAACCCGGTCCAATGCTGGTGGTAATGCAAGCTCATATGCCACCGGTCCAATTCGCCGCGTAATCTGAAACGGTCCAATATATCGGGGACTCAATTTACCTGAAACGCCGAACCGATGTACACCCCTGACGGGCGAAACTCGAAGCCACACATGATCCCCTTCCTGAAATTCCAGCAGCCTTCGATGAACATCTGCATATTTCTTTTGTCGCTCTTGGGCTGACTTAAGCCGACTCAGAACGACTTTCGTCTTCTCAGCAACCTCTTCTAGCATCTGGGGCCCGGTAGGTGAATACGTACCTGCGGGTCCCCACCACAGCGGTGTGCGACACTGCTGTCCCGTAAGTGCCTCCTGTGGTGACATTCCAATACTCGAATGGTAGCTATTGTTGTACGCAAACTCTACCAAATACAAATGGTTGATCCAGGAGTCTCGGAACTTAAAGCACAGGATCGAAGCATATCTTCCAAGGTTTGTATCGTTCGTTCGGATTGACCGTCGGTTTGCGGATGATGTGCTGTACTGAATCTCAACTTTGTACCCATGGCTTCCTGAAAGCTTCCCCAAAAGTGAGAGGTAAATCGAGTGTCTCGGTCGGAGACAATGTTTCGCGAGCAACCGTGGTATTTAAACTGGTATTGTAAGAATAGATCAGCTAACTCTCTTCCAGATGTCTCGATCCGAAGTGGAATGAAGTGTGCAATTTTCGTCAGCCTATCCACTATAACCCAGATGGCATCGTATCGTCCGACGGTTTTCGGAAATCCAGTCACGAAGTCCATGGTGATCGACTCAAATTTCCGTGTAGGTATCTCAAGAGGTCTTAGTAATCCTGCCCTCTTCCGTCTATCTGCTTTGACTTGTTGGCAGACCTGGCACTTCTCGACATAGTTTTGCACGTTCCTTTTCATCTTTGGCCACCAAAAATGTCGTTTTAGATCCTGATACATCTTAACTTCTCCAGGGTGAATGGTGTACCCCGAGTCATGTGCTTCTGATAGAATCAACTTCTTCAACTCTAAGTCATTCGGGACGCATATTCGGTCATGGAACTGTAGAATACCATCTTCGCGGAGTTGGAATGGTGAGTCTGCATTTGATTCATAATGTTGTCGAAACTGCTGGCATTTTGAGTCCTCCTGTTGTGCTGCTCGAATCTGCTCGTGTAATTCTGGTCGAATCTCGACCGCGGCCAAGATAATCGAGGCCACAGCAGATGTACCTGCTCTAGCGCTGTCTCCAATCAAACGGGATGATGTTTCAAATGCGAACTCCCGAGATGCACCTACGTACAAATTCATTCTTCGCATTTCTTCGAGAAGGTGAGTCTCACTGGTGATAACCGATGCCAGATTTACCTGACTCTTCCTACTTAGCGCATCTGCTACCACATTCGCCTTCCCTGCGTGATACTGAATATCCAGATCATAGTCCTTCATCAACTCCAACCATCTCCTCTGTCTCAAATTTAATTCCCGTTGAGTAAAGATGTACTTCAAGCTTTGGTGATCCGTGAAAATACGGCACCTTACTCCATACAGGTAATGCCGCCAAATCTTTAAAGCGAAGATCACTGCAGCTAGCTCCAGATCATGGGTCGGGTAATTCTGTTCGTGTGATCGTAATTGCCGAGAGGCATAGGCTATAACATGGTCCTTCTGCATCAACACACATCCCAAACCTGATCGGGATGCATCGGTGTAGACGGTATACTCCTCGTCCGTAATAGGCATGGCGAGAACCGGTGCAGATACTAACCGATCCTTCAACTCCTGAAAACTCTGATCTTGTGCGGCACCCCACTCGAATTTCTCACCCTTATGCAACAGCTTCGTAAGGGGAGCAGCCAACTGTGAGAATCCCAGTACGAACCGTCTGTAATAACCTGCTAGCCCCAGAAAACTGCGAATCTCTGTAACTGTCTCCGGTCTTTTCCATTCGGTCACCGCTCGAATCTTCTCTGAATCTACTGCCAAACCTTCTCCTGATATCACGTGACCGAGAAATGTGACTTTCTCGAGCCAGAACTCACACTTCGAGAATTTTGCGAACAGCTGATGCTCTCTCAACCTCTGCAACACTATCCGCAGATGTATCTCATGCTCCTCTCGGGATCGCGAATACACCAGAATGTCATCGATAAAAACCACCACTGTCGAGTCTAACAGATCATGAAACACTCGATGCATCAGATCCATAAATGCAGCTGGAGCGTTCGTTAGCCCAAACGGCATAACCAGATATTCATAGTGCCCGTATCGTGTACGGAAGGCTGTCTTTTCTACATCAGTTGGTCGTATCCTCAGCTGGTGATACCCCGTCCTTAAGTCTATCTTGGAATAGATCAAAGATCCTTGCAGCTGATCGAACAAGTCATCAATTCGGGGTAATGGGTATCTATTCTTAACGGTTACCTTGTTCAATTCGCGGTAATCAATGCATAACCGCAAGGTACCATCCTTTTTCTTCACAAACAGCACAGGAGCACCCCATGGAGATGTGCTCGGCCTAATAAACCCGCTTTCCAGCATCTCTTCTAACTGGGCCTTGAGTTCTTTCAATTCCGCAGGGGCCATACGATACGGAGTCTTAGAAATTGGTGACGTGCCTGATATCAATTCTATGCCAAACTCCACTTCTCGTTCGGGTGGTAGTCCAACTATCTCCTCTGGGAACACATCCATGAACTCTGACACCACCGGAATCATATTCATTTCAGGAACTTCTGCAGTGGTGTACACTATCGCCGCCAAATATGCATTGCACCCAGAATCGATCAGATGCCTAACTTCCACAGCTGAAATGCACGGTATTAACTCTCCAACTTTTCTACAGTTAAGCATGCACGACATACTACCTCTTGCAGTTGCAAAACGAATCCTGCGGTGCGGACAGTCAATTGTCGCTGCATGTCTTGTTAGCCAATCCATCCCTAACAGCACGTCATATCCCGTAATCTCCATAACTAACAAGTCTATATCGAGATCCCTCCCATCAACTCTGACTTTTCGGTTTCGGCATATGGCGATTGTTCGGTCAGTCGAACCGAAAGGGGTTTGGACACTAAGGATTTGGTTACCAGTTTCGGTTGGCCAGTTACATTTTCCCACCAACGCCTTCGATACTATAGAGTGGCTACACCCGGTATCTATCAAACAATGAGCACAATGACCCGAGATAGAAAGGATACCTGTCATCACATCGGCCTGAGAACCAGAAGGTATACTGCCATCACCTTCACCTAGAGTCTCTGACGCGTCGTGTGCAGTCTCCGCTATGCCAAGCGCATGTGCTGCCACTCGCCCACCAGTCCTGCCTCCGCTGAGCTGCGGAACACCTCGACCACGGAATGGTGGTCCACTCCGCCCACGTCCTGCGGATCCCCTCATGTCACTGTCTCTCTGGAACCCTGCCGCAGCGTTCGGGCATTCTCTTGCCCAATGCTCCAAACTGCCGCACGTAAAGCACGCGCGGTTGTAGCGTCTGCAATCTTGCTCCGAATGTGCCTGGTCGCATGAACGGCACCATGTGGAAGGAAAACCCGGCCGGAATCCAGGTGTCGCTATCTGTCTAGGAGGAGGTCTAGGTGCCATAATCTGCCTAGGAGGTGGTCTAGCCGTCGAAGGGCCTCCCCCTGACCTCACCGTCTGCCTGTTCTGGTCCTCTCTCTGTTTGACATTTCTTTCGTTCATTTGTATTCTTCTTCTCTTACTGTGCAACTCCACCTGCTCTGCATGATCCATCATAGCCTGAAGCTCAATAGCGGCTGGGGTATCCACAATCATCGATATCCCGCCATCCAACCCATCCAAGTACTGCCTATGATATCTCCCCACCTCATTCTGCACATCTGTGGCATACCTGGATAGGGCGAGGAATTCGTTGTTATACTCTGCCACTGGTCGCCCGTTCTGCCGTAAATCTAGAAATTTCCTCCGCAACGCTTCTCGCTGTAAGTTACTAAGGAACCGTCGAGTGAACTGTTGCTCAAACCACTCCCACGGAATCTTTACCTCCTCCCCGGCATAACCACGTCGGGCTCCGTCCCACCAGAATCTCGCACCACTCTCCAATTGCTGTTCTGCCAGCTCCACCATATCTCCCTCAGGTGCTCGGCACAGAACCAGCTTGGTATTCATATTAGCTAGCCATTCTTCTGCTACGGCATACTCACCAGTGCCATCAAAACGAGGTGGATTGAGACGCACGAAAGAGTCATATAATCTCCTGAACTCCTCAGGAGCACCCCTCTGTACCTCGGGTACCGCATCACGTCTCTCTGCCTGGCGACCTCTCTCGTAAGCCGCAATCAACCTCTCATCTAAATCTCGATCCCGGTCCTGCACACCCCTAGGTCCCAAATCCACTCCCTGGACCTCAGGCCCTGCAGGTCCGGTCTCAGCTCTACTCCCGGCTGGTTCGATAGGCAGATCCTGAACAGGATCACGAGCTCTCGTTCGGGGTCGTCCCCTACCTCGACGTACTTCCATACTTCTGTTTACAATAAACAATCTTATTAAGTTTGTATTTACTTATTACTACGATAGATAGATCGTTAGTTGCACGACCCACTTATAACATACCCCACTCCCGCATCCTACTAGTCTGGTTAAGGCTTAAACCTGTGCTCTGATACCACCAAAGAGAACTGTCACACCCCGCGGCCACAATTCGTGACAGTCCCCCGCCGTAAACATACAACACCGAGTATGCTTACCAGGCAATTAATATTTCATTCAGAAAATACACAGCAAATGATATAAAATAAGTTTCTAGATACAAATCAGAGTACACAGTCTGGTCAGAGTATAATACAACAAAAGTATCTCATCCGGATACCAACCATCAGGCCTAACCTAGAACTATACAACAAAATATATCTATATCTAGGGTCATATCAGGGCACTCTACTAAAGGCCTACTACTCGCGTGCCTCCCCAGAATCAGTCGCACCTGAACCTGTAAAAATTACCCGAAGGGTGGGGGTGAGAATAAATTCTCAGTGCGACTTTGCCACAATTAAGTTATTGGACTTGCAATCAGAATTCATATCCAAAAATGAAATCCATACAAAATTACATTAACAGTTCAAACACAATATATAAATTGGTGCACATGCTGGACAACAATAATCGAATGAAATACAATTTACGGAATTTCCAAGATGAAATCCAAACAAAACACGTATTTGGCCTAACTTATCTCATTATGACTGGTAGCACCAACAGATGTTCAATCGAGCTGGACCCTTTGTCAAACCCTCATCTGTAGGGTTACTGGCACCTACAGATGTCCCACCGAGCTGGACCCTTTATCTGACACCCATCTGCAGTGCTTTGGCTTAACCATTTACTAAAGTCTGGTTCGAAGTCAGCTATACAGCTCGGCTTTACAAATGCATCTACACGGAATCAAAGTCAGCCATCTGGCTCTACTTTGCAATTTCATTCAAATAAGGTCAAAGTCTGGCAAATTCATTTTACAGGTCAACGGATAGGTCACCGTCACCTTATCCAGCTACCTAAACAGGTCAGCCTGGCAAATTCATTACACAGGTCAACGGATAGGTCACCGTCACCTTATCCAGCTACCTCTACGGGTCAGCCTGGCAAATTCAGAAACAGGTCAACGGATAGGTCACCGTCACCTTATCCAGCTACCTAAACAGGTCAGCCTGGCAAATTCATTACACAGGTCAACGGATAGGTCACCGTCACCTTATCCAGCTACCTCTACGGGTCAGCCTGGCAGATTCATTCACAATAGAATAATAAATAGAACACATCAATTGACAACCATACGAATATGCAAACCAACCATCTCACAACAATTCAGTTCTAAATTAATTGAGTTATGCATATGAATCAACAATTTCAAATTATGCAGCAATCAACATACAACATGACAATCGAAAAACAATTTAATTCCTGAAAATGAAACATCAAACAAGTCCAAGAACCCCGCACCTGATTTCTAAGAGCGTATTTCGCACTTATGGTTCGGACGTCTCGAAAGGTCCCGCAAACTCTTGCTCACCCGAGCCTACACCTATACCAACATATACACTTGATTTAATCTTTGTTCAAAGCACTTATTCTTAAACCCTAATTTGGTCGAAATTCAAATTACTCGCTAATTGTCAAGGTTGAGGGAGAGGTTTACCGATTACGAATCTATTCGGTCGGACTAGCCTAATCAATCAACGGCATTTTCTCAAATTTCTGATTTGGTACCCAAAAACCCTAGAAAAAAATGGAAATCCAAAATTGAGAGGAATTCGAGAAAAGAATCGACAATTAATCAGCAAGGAGGTCGGAGGAGATAGACTACCAGCAATTTAAACACAAATCTCGGGTTAAAAATGAAAATCCAAACAATCGAGAAATTCGAGATTTTGGAGAGAAGAAGGAAGAGAAGGGAATACCAAATAGGAGGGTTAGAGGAGATCTACGGCCACTTTCTCGGTCCCAACTTCGATTTCTCGGACTTTGGAGCGACTTGGAGAGATTTGGAGCTCTCTTTCTCTCTTTGTTTCTTTCTTCGGGCGGACCACACAAGAGGAAGGGAAAGGGGCGAAATGAGGGAGTGAGAGAGAGAGACACAGAAATTTCATAAAGTAAGCCCTCAACGCATCCAGTGCGGATCGTTCACCCGCACTGGATCTGAGTGCGGACGCACTCAGTACTTAGCCAAATTTTCATCACTCTCAATACATCCAGTGTGGGTCCTTCACCCGCACTGGATCTGAGTGCGGACGCACTCAGTACTTAGTCAAATTTTTTTCATCGAAATCCCACTTGTCAAGAAAAGTCCGAGCCTAATGCGTCCGCATTCTCCTCCAGTGCGGGTCAATCACCCGCACTCACTACTTAGACATCATTTTGAAGAAAACTCATAGTACATGAGAGTCATGAGTGCGGACGCACTGATATCCAGTGTGGGTGGTTCACCCGCACTCACAGAAATTCAGAAAACCAGTTAAGGAACTAAGGTGCCAGTGCGGATGGACCACCCGCACTCACCACCAGTGCGGACGCACTGAACCCGTAGATTGTCAGAATTTCATGTTTCCAACGCCGTTTCTATTTATTTATTTTAAACCTTTTAATTATCTTATTGTTGAAACTTCTTAACGTAACATCATGATCCTCCTATATATAAATGAGGCCACATACTCTATTGAAGCCATCAATATTCACACAACACAGATCAAGCAATGAAGTTATTATTGGCAGTAGCCCTTCTGGTTCTGGTTTTGGTTCCATTACAGTGGGAGAATGCATGTGTGAGCGGGTCAGACTCAGACTCAGACTCAGTACAGTGCAGGGAAGAGGAGAGGTTGGCTCTTCTACACATCAAAGCTTCAATTCACTTTCCTATTCACTCTTTAGATGGCAAGTGGGAAGGCAAGGAGTGCTGCAGATGGGAAAGAGTCACCTGCCATCCAATCACCCGCCACGTCACTCAACTTGACCTCGGTGTATCCGTTGATGATGATGACTGGTTCGATTTTGATCATGGGGGTATTTTACTAAATGCGAGTATGTTCTTGCCTCTCCGTCAACTAAGATCTCTGTCATTATCTCTACATGGCATATACAATTGTACAGATGGTGCTGGTATGTATCTTCACGTTTCTTTCTTCTTTAAGCATTTTGCTGATTAATTAACAATGACATTACAAGTACTAATTAACGTACTTCTCATTTTGCTTTACCATTTGTTTTGGGTACGGGTACTTAACATATCTGCTTAATTTCTGAAGACTATAAAACTTCTTAACTGTAATTGCTCAAATTTTAAAACAACTTACTTAGGGGTGTCAATGGGTACAGTACGGGTCGGGTGGAGGCATTTTCATACTCATATCTATTAAAATTTGATCTTACCCTACCCTACCCTACCCTACCCTTACCTATTAATATTATCGGGTAACAAAATAGTAGCAGATTATTAATGGATAATACTAATATAATAAGAGGAGGGATCCAATTAAACCCTTGTGTTATGACTTTACTTATGCGTTCGAACTTAATTGGTCACTTACGGTGTACAATACTCAATCGATTCGGTCGGCTCGGTCTGTCCAACTCAGTTCCAATTGAGCGTAAGTATTTACGGCTAACTTAGTTTAATTAAATGAGTAGAACTAGGGTGTGATGTGCTCACCAAATCTTTTGGTGAGCATAACTCCATGATCTATCAAATTTACTTCAAACGAGACGAATCCAAACCGACCTACTTCACGAGTGATGTGTGTACATGCAAA
Source organism: Carex kokanica (assembly GCA_025461125.1). Lineage (NCBI taxonomy): Eukaryota > Viridiplantae > Streptophyta > Magnoliopsida > Poales > Cyperaceae > Carex > Carex kokanica. The sequence continues at coordinate 600,844 of JAJGRX010000901.1, forward strand.
ATTTTAAATTTTTTTACTTCATTTAGTCTAAAGTCAAGCGGTCAAAATTGATAAAAAATGAAGGGGGAATTTCATATACCCCCCTCAAAAACTTCAATATTACGTATTTCCCCCTCTAAACTTTAAAATTACATATTTCCCCTTCTAAACTTTCCAAACTCACAAATTTACCTATTTAATCAATAAAATATATTTAATATATTTAAAAATACTTAAATAATATTATTTCGGATTCTAAATTTTTTCAGACTATTATACTCCTTCCTCCTTCCAATCTCGTTCTTTCTCTTCAATTCATGAGCGTCTCACACCGTCCCCACCTATGGATTGAAGCAGCTGCGTGACATCTTTCGCCGATTCGACATGGATGGTGCAGCAGCCTGACGCAGCTGGAGCTCGCCGCATTGCTTCCATCCATAGGTGGGGACGGTGTGAGACGCACGTGAATTGAAGAGAAAGAACGAGATTGGAAGGAGGAAGGGGTATAATGGTCTGAAAAAAAATTAGAATCCGAAATAATATTATTTAAGTATTTTTAAATATATTAAATATATTTTATTGATTAAATGGGTAAATTTGTGAGTTTGGAAAGTTTAGAAGGGGAAATATGTAATTTCAAATTTTAGAGGGAGAAATACGTAATATTGAAGTTTTTGAGGGGGATACATGAAATTGCCCCAAAAATGAATGATCTAAAATGAAGTTTTATAAGTTATTTTAATGCATTCATTTTTTATTGATTTTGACTGCTTGACTTTGTACTAAATAAATTCGAAAATTTCAAACTTTTGCATGTACATGCATCACTCGTGAAATAGATCGGTTTGAACGGTTTGGATTTGTCTCGTTTGAAGTGAATTTCATACATCATGGAGTTATGCTTACCAAAAGATTTGGTGAGCACATCACACCCTAGTTCTACTCTAATTAAATTTAGCATAACTAATTTATTTATAACTTTTAATTTGAAGATAAACTGTTTTAATTAAATTCTCTAAGTATTTAAAAAGAATCCTATTTACTTATAAGATTAAAACAAGTAAATAATTTATTAAGTTAAATATTGCGATTATTAACCGCGTTCTAATGTTCGTAATGTAAAATACGTATTTTACTTAATTTCTCTAATAGGTCAATTTAATTTATTTCTAAGTACGTATATAAAATAAACCACGTCATTAACCAATTTTTATAACTATCAAAATAATACGAAAAATCGTTAATATGTTGTTAATTAATTGTCCTTATTAATTAACAACATATTTTATATTCCTTTAAATTTTTAGAATGTTTAATAATATTATTACTAATATTAATACTAAATAAAAATACTTAACTATGTTAAAACTTAATTTAATTTAATTTAATTTAAATGTGTTAATCCTAATTAACTATGATTGGGACTTTTATTTTTTTTATCATTTATTTAAAAATCTAAATCCAAGGTCAATTCTAATTTAAATTCATTGGCCCAGGTTATTAAAACAATTTGCATGTGTCTATGATTTTCGGATTGGGCCCCATTTCAATTTTCCAAATTTCATAACCGACGACTCCATATTTTAATTATCCCATTTCTTACAATTCAGCCCCTCTAAATAATAATTATCCCATTTCTTACAATTCAGCCCCTCTAAATAAGAAAATTACTACACGTCAAGAATTTACAACTACACCCCTTAATCTTATACAAATTACGTTTGGGTCCCTATAAGTACCAGAATCGTAACAAAGCCAGAAAACACACTGGTACCGACATAGTACCAGTCAAGCAAAACAGCACAAGCAAACAAGACAGCCACCAAGGCCGTATCAAAACAGAGACAACACAAGCCAGCACACACAACCAAAAAGGCTGGTACTGGTATCGTTCCAGTCAGCCAAAACAGAAGGCAAAACAGGGCAACAAACAGCAAGGCAGCACAGCACAGGAACCAGCAAAGACTGGTACGGACAGTGTACCAGTCACGCAAAACAAGAGGCAAAAATCAAAGCAACAGGCAGCAAGCAACACAACACCAAAAACCAGCAAAACATGGCACAGCCACGCACAATTAACCCAAGGCACCGGGAAAAAGAGAGACCAGAATAGCAAGGGTGCATAAAACCATGTCAACAATCGCAACCCAGAAAATCCCCAATTCATCCCGCGATTAAGTCTGGAAAATCAACAACCCGCACTCAATCAATCAATATCCCCAAAATTCATCATCGCCAAGAAATTCAACAACTCGTGCGAGACATTCAATGAATCAAAATATACGACAATTTCTCTTCAAGCACAAATCAACAATTAAAAAGGGCTCGAGTATTTACCCGAATGGAGAGGAAATCGCAACAAGGAAACAACAAGCAAGGGCAAGAGTTTTTCTCAGCGCATGAGCGAATAAGAGAGCCGAAAAACAAATCAGAGAGAGATAGAGGTATTTAACCCAATAAGTATCGCAACAGAGGCAAAATAGTCAAGGCGTCAGACGTTCTCTGACGGCCGTACCGTCCAAGTCATCGCGCCACGAGGGCGATGCGACAGCGGTAGGTCGAGTGGCGACTTTCGTACCCAAGAGAGAAGAGAGAGGCGGGACCTTCCGTTTCCTTCTCCAGAAAGGAAGCGAGGGAGATGGTAGGGCCGGCGTAACATAGAGGGAGCAAGAAGGCGAACGGGAGGGAGAGCGAGAAGGGAGGGGTTTGAAAAAAAAGAGGGCGGCCCCAGTGGCAGGGAGATAAGAGTGAGGGAGAAGGCGAGGAAAAAAAAAAAGGAAGGGCCCCCTTGAGATTCGTGCTGAGTTTAAATAAATGGTCGAAAAAGATTTCAGAGTTTTTATGAATTTGATTATTTTGATATTATTTGGGTTTAATCCAACAAATCCAAAGGAATTTATGTTTTAATTTCCTTTTACGAATTTTCGGATGTTCAGAACCTAACGTACGATTCCATTTATATTTTCGTTGGAATTTAATTAATAATTTCGTTGACATTTGCATTCTTATTTAGAAATTTTTATTTGTGAAATTAAATCTAGAATTTGTTTAAAATTACTAACTAGTTTCTTAACTAATTTATATAACTAATTTATTCAATTTAAAATTATTTAGTTGTAAAAATCTTAATTCTTAGACTTAATTAATTAATTAGATTTAGCAAAATTTAGTAGGATAAAATATACAAGTCATTCGAATCAACGGAAATGGGCATTTAGAAATTAGTACAAAATTTTTTATTATTCATTGTTTTTAATTTAAAATTTTATTACCAATTTCTTATGAACTTCATCTAAATTTATAATAACATTGTTATTATTATAATTTCGTAATCATAATCCTGTCACTAAAATTTGTATTTTAAATTATACAACACTAGAATCCCCTCGTACCCTTTTATGCATTTCGAATCTAACGTCTTGAATTAAATTTTTGAAGTTAAATCGATAAAATTAGAATTTTTATTTTAGTTTAAAATTGTCGTTATAATGTTTGAATGTGTTTGTTAATTAGCTAAAAATTTTAATTAGTCTAAATTTGTAATTTGCTAGTTAATAAATAACTTTAAAATTTCCGACTATAACAATACGAGTTGAATAAATGGCTAAAAAGATACCATTGACACCCCTAAACTTACTTATTGATGATATCTAACATGATTCTAGGGAAAGGTCATAATAAATGAATTTGTAGTAAATTAAGGCACCAAGCCTTTACTATAAATTACTTGCACTTTCCAATTGTATTTCATAGATGTGAATTTTCTTATAGAACAAGTGCAATAAAAAAAAAAAAAAAAAAAAAAAACTAAAACAACCTCCAAAATGCATATTTACCTTAGTTTATTATAATAAGTACTGGTCAATTTCAGGTTTATTCGTGTTTAGAAAAGAAGAAGAAAGAAATAAGTACTGGTCAACGGTAACAAAATTAAGTTAATTAATTAATGTTTATTTATTTAATTTATTGATTAAGAATGGTTCTCCATGTATTCATGCATGATCCATCTTTTGTATTGAATGACATATACTTAATTTATCAAATACCACCTATTCTTTTGTCAGGGTTTGAATCTTGGTCCAACTTAACTAAGCTACAGATGCTAGACCTTTCAAACAATTTCGACCTCGATGGAAGCATCATTTCCTCCTTGGCCAAAGTATCATCACTTCGAGCACTTTATCTGGATGGTATTTCTATCGGAGGCAATATTAATGTCCCTGTCAAAGGTAACCTCGATCTCATAAATGAACCATTTTATATTTATGACAACAACAAGTCTTCTTTTATATATTTTCATAAATCTGACCGATATTTTAATGGTACAATCTGACAGAGCTTATAAATGCACTAAATTTGGAGGTGCTTAGTCTAAGCGGTTGTGGGCTTTCTGGGAGTTTACCCTATTTGGGACATTGGTCTTCTCTAAAAGCCCTTTCGTTGGCGGGCAATGAGCTAAATGACACTTTATCATTAGAAGGTAATTATAATGTAATACACAATTGAACCTTGTTGTCAATAGGAAAGAAGTTATAATTTCTGCAGTATCTCTACACCGGTAGATCATAGATCTTAATTAGTCATTTACTAATGGTAGGGCTGCAATGAATAGTTAGATAAGGGCCCGGTTATATTTTTACTTATCTTAATGCATATTAAGGAAACTTTGCAATTCTCCTTGAAGACTTGAACCATTGCTTTGGGCACTTTAAAATAATCTAAACAGTCTTCCACTTATAAATTCTCTACTTCATATCTGAACAATCGATATATATTTTTAATTTATGTAATTCAGTCCATAAAACTAATGTTTATTTTTATATATTTTTGTAGCTACTTCTATATATGTGTTTCAGCTATAACACCGAGTCTTAAAACAAAATAAAAAACAGAAAAAAAATGAAATGAAGAAACGCTAGCTAGCTATCTCATAATTGACCTCATCGGTTTCACCTGAGTAATATATCTTATTTAATGATATCTTTCTTGTTAACATTAATTATAGGACTGTGCCGGCTGAAGAATCTCGAAGAGTTAGATCTTTCATATAACAGTTTCGCTGGGAATATTCCTTCTTGTATGGGGAATCTTTCTTCTCTTAAGCTACTCGACTTGTCATATAATCAACTTCAAGTAAAATTTCCCTCCTCTATTTTTGAGAGACTCGTGTCCCTAAGGTACCTTTCCCTATCTGGTAACCAGCTTGAGGGGACTCTATCAACAAGGGCATTTTTTAATCATTCTAATCTTGAAGCTCTGGGGCTCTCAACAATGGCATTGAACTTCCGAGTCGAAGCTGTGAATCTACCTTTTCAGCTTCAGGTTCTTGAACTCGCTAATTGCACTCTTGATGTTGAGCCCACTTTCTTGTATTCTCAGCATAAATTACGAGCGTTGGACCTCTCTAATACTGGCTCCAAGGGTCCTATTTCAGCTGTGTGGTTGTTGTTAGAAAACAATACGAACTTGATCAAATTAAATTTGCACAAAAACCTATTCACGGGGTCTCTTCAACCTCCATTTTTAACTCATGAAAAACTCTCAATATTAGATATATCTAACAACCATCTTAGCGGAGAATTACCGGGCAACATTACCACTAAGCTTCCAAATTTATTGTACCTCAGCTTATCAAAAAACTATTTTCAAGGTCCTCTTCCTCTCATTCCAACACGCAATCTCCAAAATCTAGATTTATCTAGTAACAATTTCACTGAGGATATACATATTAGTTTTTCGAGGATTCAGCCTTCTTTTCCCAAATTTATGGATCTATCAAATAATAACTTCTATGGATCTTTCACTAACAACTTGAATTTTACTCAAGATTCAACATTATTGGTAAATGATAATAACATAAGTGGAGAGATTCCTTTTAGTATTTGCAATACCAGTTTCGAAGTGTTGGACATCAGTAACAATGAACTAAATGGTGTTTTACCTGATTGCATTGGAAGAGCTGATATTTGGGCGTTAAAGTTGAGTGGAAATCATTTAGAGGGATCATTACCGTTGTTGAAGATGTTTGTTGGGCAAGAGCGTTGGTTGCTTGACCTTTCAGATAACAAGCTTTTAGGAACAATTCCTCCTTGGTCTAATGACACAACCATAGAAATTATAAATGTGAGCCAAAACAACCTAACTGGAAACTTTCCGATAACATGGCTGAATATTTCTGATATATATGCCATTGACATTGGGGAAAATAATTTATCTGGAGAGCTTCCAATTGGTATGAAATCCAATCTCAGTATGCTCCTAGCAAGAAAAAATATGCTTGGAGGACATATACCAGAAGAAATATGTCAATTCAAATATTTACGCATACTAGATCTGTCCCACAACAATCTTTCTGGAGAAATACCATCGTGCATTATAGATATCGGATCAACAGCCGATGATTTCTCAATTAGTGAAAACACAAGATATGAAGATGTTCAAGAAGGGGAGAACCTGAACTTCAGTGATGCCAATTTTCACTTACTCGGTGGATATTATGTCTACATGGATGGTGCAAAATTATCAAATTTTGGATTGGAACTTGTGTTAAAAGGAAGGTTAGATTTATATTTGGAAGATAATTTACAAATGCAGTGTATAATTGATCTGTCTTCGAACCGACTAGTAGGCAACATTCCCGAAGATATCGGTCGAATGAATTGGTTAATAACACTGAACTTGTCGAACAACCATTTAAGCGATGCAATACCAAATTCCATATCCAATTTGCACCAATTAGAAAATTTGGACCTCTCCCATAACTCTTTGACAGGAGAAATACCGAGGGAAATGACTAAACTAAACTTCCTAACATCCTTCTCTGTGGCATATAACGACTTATCCGGTCCTACATTAGGTGTAGAAGCACAGTTTAGTACATTTGATAATAGCAGCTATGAAGGCAACCCGAATCTTTGTGGGCCTCCCCTGCCAAAAAGTTGTGTCCCTACTCTTGGCATAACACAGTTTTCCCCTAATGAAATGAGTGACAACCAAAGGTATGACGGCACCGATTTTCTCATATTGTTCGGTTCTTTCTCCCTTTTCTTTGTGGTCAGTTTTTGGTGTTTCATGGTTGTTCTTTATTTCAAGAGAAATTGGCGTTATGCTTTGTTTACTTTGGTGGACCAATATGGTGATATGATATATGTGAAGGTTGTTCTTTCGACTAGAAAGATTGGAGCTGCTCTAACTCGGAGGGTGTAGTTGAAGGACCATTTGTTTTAGTTTTAATTTGGAAGGATATGTTTTATTTTATGTTTTCTGAATAAGTACTTAATATTTATCTATGATGTATTGTAAATTTTTATGAACTTTTTTTCATTGGCTTAAAAAAATATGTAAGACAACTTTTGCATTTTTTTTTATGAATACATTTCTTACAAATTTATCGAGTGCTATATAATTGTCATTATTCGTAAACTAACACCATTATGTGATATTATGTAAAGTAGGAAATATTATATGATTCTATACACAATTCTCTGTTGAACAATTAATAATCCCAACACTAAGACCCAAACTAAACAAAAAAAAAAAAAAACAGAAGACAAGCCTGATTTGACTGGAGTTTCCAATGGACAGCCCATAAAAGGAGGAAAACAAAATGAAAAGCATGTTTGGTAATGAAGCATGCTACGATACTTGAAAAAATATCTTGACTAGTCAAATTAAAGATAGAAGGAAATATTTTATACAGAACAATAAAAGAACGTTGGTCTTGGTCTCCCTTTCAAGGATTATTAATTACTTGTTCTAAGAAATTAAACAAAATAGATACTATCTACATTAAATAATGCCTTTCCATATGTTATGTAATTTGAGGCGACCTTTTGATATTAATTCGATCCTAATTAATGAAACCAAACAAAAAAAAAATATGCATTGCATACGACTATACGAGCATCACATGTTTTTCTTTGTTACAATTAGCATCCTACACATAATTAATTAATTTACCACCCAAATTATATCCCTAAAAGATTATAATTAAATGAAGTGTTGAGCTTCTCCTGCGGCGCCATCTACTCATCAACTCATGAGTCATCACAAATTAATTAATTAATTAATCAATTAATTAACTTGATCTTCTTCCCCGTCAATGGATCGATCCAATTGACGGCGAGGGGGCCGGGGAGCAGCTACCACCACATCAGCGAAGGCCTTAATTATGTAGTGATGCATGCTCCGGTGGTTCAACTCAAGATAACAAAACAATAGCTCTTCTAACCAGTCCCAATCCAATGCTTGAAATCGATGGGCCTTCGCATAGTGATGCAGCATCTCCTGCATGGACTGCTTGAAATCCCGGTACGGGTCATCAGAATCCGTGCTCACCGCAATGCCGTCCCCTGGAATATTAATCAGTGGCGCAAGATCACTTGATGATGATGACGTGCCATCTAATTCCAGGGCCGAGGAGCTGGATGCTAGCACTGACTCATGATCACTTGATATTGAATTTGATGATGACGTGAATGGCGACACGGCCCCTACTTCTGAAGATTTAATCACTGGATGGTCAAGAGTTATCAAGCCCGAAGTGGAGGGAGACACGAAGAATCGGTGGTACGATGGTGGCACCGTGAGCTCCACCTCTTCCTCATCCTCCTCTTCCTCTTGCAGAGGGGCATTGCAATTGCAGTCCCATGCTGCCAAGGAGCCCGACGTAGAGGGAGACACGAAGAAGCGATCTGACGGTGGGACCATGACAGCAGTGTTGTTGTATTGTGCCGGCGCCTCTAGCATTTGATCATTATTTAAATTGCAATCAGAGAGACCTAGTGAGCGAAAACTATCAAAAATGGCTCCTTCCATTACTTGGGCAGCGGGGGGATCAGAGCGGAGATGCGCAAGTTTTCTTGGGAGATGTTTGAGGTGGTTGGATAGGTGGAGGTGGAAGGATGTATAGGCATAGCTTTGTTTCTTCTTCCCCATATAAAATTTATATTCCTTCTCTTCTCTTTTCTCCTGTTTGATTTATATTTGGTATCAGTAATGGAAGAGATGCGCAAGGAATTAATAGAAAGAGAGATCAGGTTGCTATTGCTTTAATTAATTAGTTTGGGCGCTTTTATTTCTCTCTCTTTTTATTTTATTTAGCTAATTAAGGCCTAAGCAGCAATTAAGGCAGTGGGCAAAGAGAGATATATTTGCATTTGCTTTGAGTTAATTTATTTATTAAATTTAAATCTAGTTCGGTTTTGTTGTCATAATTAATTAATTAATGTCATCAGTAATTAAATTAAGTAGTAATTAATATGGTGGGACCAGTTTCCATTTCTCGTTTGCAACGGTAAAAAAGATTTTAATTTATTGAGGTTTGACTTGACTGATACATATCATCCATGTTGCCTCTCTCTCAACTCTCAACTCTCAACTCTCAAAGGTCAAACATATATATCCATTTAAATTAATTGGCTGCACAGTTTATTTATTTATTTAATTGTATTTTTATGGCTTGGAATTGGATACCGTTTGTCCGTCTATGTATCTTCTCATTCTTGTCAATTAATCAATTTAATTTGCTAATTAATTACTAATTTTGTTTTGTACCCCCAACAAATTCTAAATTTCTAATTGTAGTCAGTGTTCATCCTAATTGGTTCAAAGGAAAAAAAATTTGAGAAGAAAATACTTCCTCATCACTATCCACCTCATACATCAAACCTAGATTCATCTTGAACACATATATGGTTGCCAGAAATAAATTTGTAGTATGTATATATAAATATAATAAATATTCTTAAAATTAAAATAGAATGAAATTAACTTTTGAGTGGCTCCAAGATATACTTTCAGCTATAACATTCATTAATAAATATTGTACAGCCTCTTTTTTAATCTTAATGGAAAAGTCGGTAGCGATTGCTAACTGACCTTAAAAAAAACATTCATTAATAAAGCTTCAAATTTTGAGAGTTGAGAAATGAATGAAATGTAGGAGTGAAAACGGAGCAGATAGTGGTAAAATTATAATCATTTTTTTTTAATTTTACGGATACGAATTGAATATTAGACGGATACAGATACAGATACCTATCGGATCAGATATTTATTAACAAAATATATAAAAATATTATTAAAAAAATACTAAAATTCATAATATTCTTCTATAATTATAATGATGAATAACATAATTTTTCATAATATATATTAAACTATATGATATATATCTATTGTTCGAATACAAATAATTAAAACGAAAATTATATCTGTATCCATATCTACAAGGATATTTGAATATTCACATCCAATTTTATCAAATACAAATCGGATATATCCATACTGGTCCCCCAAGCATTTACCTGAAGTAATTCGGATATTATCCATACTGCTATCTATGTATGTCTGAGAATTCATATCACCTGAAGTAATTCAAATTTTGAATTTAGATCCAAACCGTTGGATATGCTACGGCCCGAATATTAGAAGGACCCAAGCATTTCATTTAGGACTTGATTGGCCTAAATTCTGAACTCAAAATGTGAGTTACTCCAGACGATTCGGACTGTATGATAATCATATGTAAGTTAATTCATATTACTAAGGTAACATAATATTTATGTTTAGTATAGACCGTCCGATCAGAATCTACACGAAAATTAAAGGGTCATGTGCATTTCACCTCGGACTGGATTGACCCGAATTCTGATTAAACGGTCTGGATCTAAACAACAATATTCTGTTACCTCAGAGGATATGGATTCTGAGAATCATACAAAAATGGTTATACAAGGCAAGGCGCAAGATTAGTTATATAAGCCAACCTCCATCTTGTTCAGTTGGTCGTGGACCCACCCACAAGAGGCGAGACGACGGTCTTTTATAGACCAAGTTCGCCGAACAATTTCCTCGGAATCTCTGGCTGTTCAGTGTTGGCTGCTTAAACCCTAACAGGTGGAGTCCGAATCCGAGTATCCGACCCATTAATTTATTAAGGCTCCTTTGATCCTTCCTTTCCCTCTCCTGCTCCACCAAAAGAAAACCCTAATTCAATTCTTCTCTAAGTACTATTTGTTACCTTTCCTGCGCTGCTGCACACCTTGTACTGTAAGTCTGTAATTGTTAAAGCTGGAGCAAATGGGACGGAGGAAGAGGGGTGGCGGCGCATCTCCGTCCGAGGCGGCGTCGTTTGTTGGTGTTGAGGGAGAGCAGAGCTCTCCCATGAAGATGGTGATGGAGATGGAGGAGTCTTCCATGGATTGCGAGATCGAGAAGACCAGCGCTGATTATTACTTCGATTCCTACTCCCACTTCGGAATTCACGAAGTAAGCAACCATCAATCAACCCCTTTCAATTCTCAAATTCATTTACGTTTCCTTGTTTATTACTGTGGAAAGGACATGATTTCATTTGAATTTGAATCATGATTTCAGGAAATGTTAAAGGATATAGTCAGGACAAAAACATATCAAAATGTTATCTATCAGAACATTTTTCTCTTCAAGGACAAAGCTGTACTCGATGTAGGTGCTGGTACTGGTATCCTCTCTCTTTTTTGTGCAAAATCTGGAGCAAAGCATGTTTATGCGGTAACCCAATTTTTGACTTCAGTTTGTGTTGGTACTAGGTACTGGTACTATTTGCGATGAATTACTCAGGTACTTAGGTTGATCACTGAATTCAGTTAACAGAGCTATTCTTATGAAATATGTATTTCTAATTAATGTCATACCTTACTTTCAAAACCAATTATATGTAAATAAACAAGCAATCAATTCATGTGTGTATAACAAAGTATTTGATAAGAAAATTGTACATTTAATTGATAAGGCAGCGTGAACCATTAAATGTTAAGTCTCTCGTCTTCTTTCCTTTGTACATCATCGTTAGGGTCGGATAAAATAAAAAAAGTATGGAAATAGCTTCTTTCTTTTGTTCTTCAACTTAGTCGGTGGCCCAGCCATACAACCCAACCTGGGTACGAAACCCACTGCGCAGACATCAAGGTATGTTCTATCAAACATTCTGAGTAGTAACAAAGACGGCACATATATAGGTTAACCATGCAGATGTTACAACCATGGTTCAAAAAATCGGAATCGGAATCGGAATCGGATTTTTGACCGCCGAGTCAGAATCGGATGAATCGGCCGGAATCGGAAGAATCGGATCGGTAACTCGGGTATTTTTGGCAGAAGCCTTGTTTTGTAGCCAAAAAATAGGAAAAAATTGATAAAAATAATTTGTAAAAAAACTATGTTAATTAAGACAATATTACACTCACATACATTTTCTAGAGTCACATGCAAGAAAAAACAAAAGAAACAGTGCAGTAGCGCACTACTAATTGCTGAGGACTTTTCACTAAAATTTGGACTAATTTGTGATAAATTAATATATGTATGAGGGCCTTTCACTAAAAATAATAATATATATGTAAAGTTGGAAATAGTAAAAATAAGAAGGGCCGGATTGTTATTTTGCCACAAATCCAGACCCTTCTCCTCCTGCGCGATTTCTTCTTTCTCCCTTGCGCGCGATTTCTTCTTTCTCCCTGGCGCGATTTCTTCTTTCTCCTCCACCTTTCACTCGCACAGGCGCACAGCTTCTACCGTTCTACGCCTTTCTTCTCCTCCGAATGGCAATCCATTGGCACAGGCGCACAGCTAACAGCTTCTCCTCCGCCTTTCTCTTCTGCGATTGAGACTCCTCCGCCTTTCTTCTTCTGCGATTGACAGTCCAGGTTAGCGAGATTGAATTTTTTTGCTTTAAATCGGCTCAATTTGATTTAAATCGCCTTGAATCGGTATAAATCGGCCTAAAAATCGGAAAATCGGCCGATTCCGTCACTGTTCATCCGATTTTTTTTGATAAAATCGCATAGACCCGAGAATCGGGTAAAAATCGGCTCGGTCCCGTCCGATTCCGAGTTGAATCGGCCGATTTGACTCGGAATCGGCCGATTTTTTGAACCATGGTTACAACTATCCTAGAACTGGTGATATGCTCCTCAATTTGGATCACTATACGCTGTTGTTGTGATTTGTGCAATTATACAGTTGTGTTATTGAGTTAATATAACTTTCATTAATGATCATCATTTTGCACCAAATGTGCTAAAATATTGCTTTATATACTCCTCCAACTGACCATCTGTTCTGAACTGCACCAGGGGCATTTTGGTCCTCAGCAAAGGTCAGATATCAAACATTTTTTTGCATCTATTTGTAACAAACTTTTAAGCATCTACGGATATTGTCTAATAAACGTCTAAGTATCTCCCCTTGTTCTGTCAAATTTATTAATGACTGACATGCCCTTGTTTACTGGTAAGGAAAATTTTCCTATGCTGAACTGTGATTCCTCTTTGCTACTTTTAATTTCGTTTTTCCCTTCATTTAATTTAGTCTTGCTCTCTTTATTAATGTTGAACTAGAGGATAATTTTAACTGTGATTCTTCTATTGGTAAGTGGCATTAGTAATTATTTGTTAATCTGACATTTTCTGTTCAGAAACTTGAAACATTCTAATATGATGTTTCAGTTAAAAATTTATGTAACACCTGGGCATACATTTTTGTTTCAAATATTTATTTTGTTTTCATGAAAGTTGGATTCCTTCAAACTTTTTTTGAGTTTCTTTTGATCAAGATAGCAACAGTGACATCTCACCTAGCCTTCTTATATCAAAAGATACCAGAAGTTTGATTCCTTCAATATTTAGTCTCAGTTGCAAATATATGATTGTTGAGTTTATTCCCAAATGTATGATAACTTTGTATTGAAATTGTAATAAACAATTAATCACTCAAGAAAGGGAATGCTTACATTTAAGCTGTCCTTTCCGAAAGGAAGCAAGCCATCGAACATGCACATTAGCCTGTTGAAAACTCTTGCCAGGGGCAAAATGGAAATTTGCCACTACTTTATTGACTTTGAAGAAACCATAGATGTTGCATCCCTCCCCTTCTGAGTCTTTTATTCTTTAAAGAAACCCTTCCCATTTGCACTGGTTGATTCAGTACAACTTAATGTTAGTACCAAGAGTATTTATTCAACTTTTGAATTTGCATACCAGTACATTCCAGCCTTTTTTGAGGTTATAATACCAGTATTAGTATTCTTTTCAATTACTTGCCTGAAATAGTGATATGTGAACACCTAGTATGAGTTAAGGCTGGATTAATAGCCTCAAGCAGGTTAGGCACACTTGTGGGAAGTTTTTGCATATATGCCCAAGAAAACTTTTCATTTGCTCCTAATGTGTAACCAGTAATGACTATCATTCCAACTACTATTTTTTTTCAAGGCAGTGTTGAGAAATGAACCCTAGCTTGTAAGTAACCATAATGCATAAAACAGTATTAGCACAAATAATATTTCTCGTTTTGCAAAGAAACTATCATAAATTCAGAATTTTATCTTAGTTATCAGGACTAGGTAAATATTATAAGGTAACAAAATGATATAATAATGAAATATTCCTGCACAGCTCGTTCATAAAGTTTCTCAATCTCAGCAAATGCAGAAACGCTTCAGCACTAGTCATTAAGAAAAAGGAGAAGTTATATCAGAGTGGAACTGAAAACATAATTAAATAGGCCAATGAAGTTGTCTTCCAGTTCAGTCCGGATTTCCTGTGCCAATTCAGTTGTTAACCAAATTGTCAAGCTGTGGAAATGAAAAAAAAAAAAACAACAAGAAATAAAGATTGGAGCGCTGTCATTATATCCAGTCCATACTTCGAACCGCAAGTTTTGCCTCCGACATTTTTGTGCCTCTAACCCACACACTCTTTCCCTTTATCTCTTTCTTTTTCAAAGATTTATACCAATAAAAAATTTCTCATGGTAGAAGACCAATTAATGCAAAATTAATTTTCATCTCAATTATTCTAACTCTTATTCTGGATAATTTTTTACTTTCGCTTTGTTATGCTTCATGTCAAGGTAAATGAGGAGAGCGGATGAAAAGATGAATGATGTGACATTTGCTAAAAGATTAGATTTCATTTATTTTTGCTGTACGTAATTCAATTGAACACAAAACAACAGAGAAATGAAGTCCTGTACCTTTAAGGTATGATATGAAATGAACCACGCCAATTTAGAAGAAAAAAAATGGATTCCAAATGTTAGTATTGTTATCATTGATCTTATTACTAGGAATGATGCAAGTGACTGCAATCCTACCATGCATTTTTACAACCTTATGTAAACAAATTGAAACCTTTAGCGGTTCATCTATATTGAATTTAAAAAATAGTATAAAATAATATTATTTATGTTAATATATGCAAATAGTCCACGAAAAGTGATCATTTGAATAACATTAGAAGAATGTTAATTTTATATTATATAGATATTATTTTTAATTATATGATTCAGAATATGACTAATAGGACGAATGTTATTTTTTTTGTTTCTTCAAAATATTATGTTAGTGGAATAGCACTAATTTTATCCTATTTTGAAAAGAAAAAAGTGTTTGATTGCATCTAATTAAATAAGAATAATTTCATTGTTATTATTGGGTGGTATTTTATGGTTTTGTAGTTGAAATACGATAAACTGTCACAGATATTTAAATAAATGATGTGATCTCTAAATTACATACCATAAATTAAATAATCTAAATATATAAATATAGGAAAAAAGTCATAAAATTAGCTCTTAGTAAAAGTAATTCCAGCACTCACTTTAGTATAACGCTCTGGAAAGTATAACTTATAATAGAAATTAATTACATAAATCAAATCAATATTTTTGAATGAAGATTGGGACGAGTGATAGATATAAAATAGTTAAAAATCCTGAAAATCGGGTGGAAGGGAAGGTCGGATGGCCGCAAGACTTGTCAAATCGGGTGGAAGAGAAGTGAATGGATGTGAGCAAATTGGATTTAATTGAGATGTGCCAATTAATGGACAGAATCGAAGCCTATGGATTTTTCTTCTTATACTTTTCATTTATATAAAATCCCGATTTGACAATTCCAGTCTTATCCAAATTAAGATCGGATGGCCGCGAGACTTGTCAAATAAAAAATATTCATCAAGTTTTTACTGTGATCCAAAATTGTATATATTTTGTACTATTAAATTGAAGTATACGAATTATATATAATTTATTAACCACGCTACAGTACCCACACTGTACCTGCATCATAACTACCATAACTACCATTACTATTTTGGGGGACCGCAAAAACTCCAGCACAATTTTTTTTCTAAATTATTAATACATATACAATGAAATATTTATACCTATGCACGGAAGTATTTATACTTATGAGATGAACAATTTTTACGTAAATATTTGTCTCCCCAACCAAATCTCTCAAACGTACCCGCACCATAAATATCTGTGTGGGACTAATCAAACTACATGAGGGACCATACACGTTTTTAGAGGTGAATTTTTTTTTCTCCATTCAATCTCATCCATATTTATGACGATCGGTAAGGAATTTTGCGAATCTAAAACCACGAACGTCTTCTACACAATTTTCTCTTTCAAATGAGATCCATGATAACGTACTTTCGGGCTTATCGCTACACAAATATTTATACCTCAGCGTGCAAGTATTTATTCCTATACTTGCAAGTATTTTTTACATATGACACTAGATAATGTCTGAAAGTATTAATATCATAAACTGCAAGTATTTATACCTCTGCACTGAAGTATTTATACCTATGTGGTCAACTATTTTTGTCAGAGAAAGGTTGACGTGGCGTAAGGTTGATGCGGTGATACAGGGTCCCCACTACTTCATTAGAGGAATGTTGACGCGGGGATGATTGAGGGACTGGAAAAGGGTTGAGCATAACAGGTTACGCATCAAAGTATTAATATCTTATTTTTCAAGTGTTAATATCTTGTCTTCCAAGTATTTATATCTATGAAAGTTAACGTGGGGACGAGTGCGGAGACTGAGAAAGGGGATCATATAATTGGTAGAGATTATAGATAACAAGTGTTGCAGGGATTTTAGAATAATAATTAGTGAGAACTATAAAATATCTTTTAAGAATAATAATTAGTGGGACCACAGTACATCAATTCTCTAAATAGAGTGCGGGAATTTTGAGGGTATAGGAGTGAGGATACTCAAATAATTATTCAAACTTTATAGGTAATACATGGTTTACACTTTATTTTGACACATGTACTTATTATAATCTGGTACGTTTTTAAGGTTGAACTATATATGTACGGGTTTAAATGTGAATCTTATAGAAATTTTACTTTATACAAACTTAATTTCTTCAAACGTTACATTAATTGTCACAAATCAAGAATTTAATGAGAAGAACCCTGTATAACTATATACACAGGGGCGGAACTAGAAAATTAAGATTTGGGGGCCAGATGAATAGGTGTCAGTTAATTTCAGTTTATGAGCGAACTAATAGTAATAATTTTTATAAAATTTATAAAATTTAAAGGACAAAAATGAAAATGAAACTTTATAGGAGTTGCTTAGCCACCTTTCAATTGAACTTAGATCCGCCACTAGATATACCACAATTTTTATATATAAGAAAATCAATATACAAAATATTAAAAATAAGAAATGGGTTAGGAGAATTTGAAAAATGGGAAAGCAGTATGGCGCCATGGTGTCCCTGCGGGACGCCATGGCATACTCAAGACCATCGGAAAAAAAAAATGAAAAAAATAAAAATTCAGAACGGGACACCATGGCTCAATACAATCCGGAAAAAAAAAATTAAAGTGGGCCGCCATGGCCCAGGCCAACCCAGAAACGAAATGCAAATTTTATTTATGCTATGTTCAGTGAGCAGTCCAATAATTTTGACCAGATTCAAAATTAAATTTAGAGAAAATGGCTACATGAATTTTTGTGTTATTTATATATCAAAATAAAGGTATGAAAGTATAGTTTCCAGATAATATAATTTATCTATACAAAAATATTACATATTGGTACAGTTTTAGCGATTAATTGACAGAGGTCAAAATTATTGGACTGCTCACTAAAATTTCAGCTTTTCTGATTTCTGACCTCTATCAATTAATCACTAAAACTGTACACATCTATAATATTTGTGTATAGAGAAATTATATTATCTGGAAACTAAACTTTCATACCTTTATTTTGATATAAAGAACACGAAAGTACATGTAGCCATTTTCTCTAAATTTAATTTTGAAAAAAAAACCTCAATCCTTAGAAGAGGAAATGGAAATTACCCCCCTGTAAATAATGTAGATGGGGTGGGTTAGTAGAAAGATTCTCTCTCCTCTCTGAATTTTTTTCAGATTTTCCATGATTTTTGTTCAATTTTTCCTTTCGAATCTTTTTGTGATACGGGCTTTATTACCAAACATTCAGCAGGTAGATAACAATAAGTCCTTGGCTCTAAAAGGATTTATATGAGATTTGCGCAGGTAGATAACATGAAATCCGAAGCATTCTGTAAAGCAACTCAAATTTTGAGTTTGAATCCGGACCACCCGATTTGCTCTAGAACAAATATTAAAGTGCCCATACATTCTACATCGGATTGAATTGATCCGGATTCGAATTGGACAATCCGGATCTAAACTCAAAATTTGAGTTACTTTAGGGGATCCAGGCTCCTTTTCGCTTGAGCGTGGTCGGCATGCACTAGTAGGTGCTGTGTGGCACAATCGGACGAGTTCGGATCCTCAAAATATACGGATTAATAGAAAAAGTATAATTAATAATATAAATTAAACAAATTATATCAATTTTTTGAATGAAGATTGGGAACGAGTGAATGATATAATTAAATTAAATATACTCAATTAAATTAAGGGAAAATATATTTTTCCTCCGGCTCCTATCCCCCATTCATCCCTCAATCATTAATTATCTAGAAGACTGCAACTTCAAGCACAAAAAGACAAAAGAAAACGCGTATGAATCATTAATTATGTGGGGTACCACAATTAACTGGGGGGACCACTTATATTTGAAATATTTTACAACTGACGCACACAAGTATTCATATATAAGACACTAAGTATTCATATCTAAGATATCAAGTATTTAAAAAAAAATGGACACATCGATCACTCACCCATCTTTTACAGGTTTTTAGAGGTGGTTTTTTTTCTCCGTTCACCATTTACTCTAACCAATATTTCTGACAATCTGTGAAATTTTTTGCGAATCTAAAATCACAAACGTCTTCTATGTAATTTTTTCTTTCAAATGAGATCGATGATGAAGTACTTTTGAGTTATCCATCGCACAAGTATTCATACCTCCTAAAATTATTTATATCTCGTCGTGCAAGTATTCATACCACGTCGAGCAAGTATTCATACCTCGTCCAACAAGTATTCATACTTAAGATATCAAGTATTTCGAAAAATGAAACTGGATATATCACACACCCAACTTTTACATGTGTCCAGTTTTTTTTTCCAGTGATTGAGTGTACTAGACACTTCGAGTAATTGAGTGGGCTGGATCGGACAAGAAAACCGAAGATAAAGATAGAGTGTACTGGACACTTCTAGTGATTGAGTGGTAATGAAAGTTCAATCGGTAAAAAATGAGTGAATGATGTGTCCAGTTTTTTATTTTTGAAATACTGATGAGGTATGAATACTTGCTCGATGAGGTATGAATACTTGAATGACAAGGTATTAATACTTGTGCATCGGACATCTCGAAAGTATGTCATCATGGATCTCATTTGAAAGAGAAAATTGTGTAGAAGACGTTCGTGGTTTTAGATTTGCAAAATTCCTCACAGATTGTTAGAAATATTGGTTAGAGTGAACAGAGAAAAAAAAACCACCTCTAAAAACGTGTAAAAGATGGGTGAGTGATATGTCCAGTTTTTTTTTAAATACTTGATATCTTAGATATGAGTACTTGATATATATATTATATATGAATACTTGATGTATTATATATGAAAACTTGCACTCGCCGCGATAATGACGCATTTTGTTTTGTCTTTTAGCGCTGAAATTTGTGGTCCCCTCTTTAATTAGCGGTCAACAAAGGCAGTTATTGACCGGGGGATGAATGGGGGATAGGAGCCGGGGGATAGTTAGTCGGTCCCTATTAATTAATTAATTGTTATTATTGTAATGAAGTCGTCGAAGTAAAGGACCTATATTAGGTAGTTACTTGACAAAATAGGTTTATTCAAAGTATGTTTCCTAAAAAAAATATACTATATCATTTTGTATATTACATCTATTCTTAACAAATTAAATCATGTTTAAGGAAAATTTATGTTTGTACGGACATCTTATTATTTAAAAAGATGGTCAAGTTTAGGATTAAAAAAAAATTTAAGTTCCTTGGGCTAGCTTGTTGATCAGCTACAAGGATGGATTAAGAATTAATATTGTTTGCTACCAAGAGTTGGTATCCAGTTAGATGATGTACATGGTTGATTAGATAGTGTGGAAAATATATTGAAAAATTGTATTGAAACAAATTCAAGATCATTGTAGAACAGATCGAAGTATGCATGCTTGTGACATTCACCGAAAACAAAATTTACGGATTTATGAAAAAAAAAAACTCAATCCTTAGAAGAGGAAGTGCAAATGATGATCCCCTCTCCTCTCTGAAATTTTCCCGATTTTCTATGATTTTTGTTCAATTTTTCCTTTCGAATCTTTTTGTGATATGGACTTTATTACCAAACATGCAGTTGCTTCTAAAAGGATTTATAAGAGATCTGCAAAGGTAGATAACATGAAATCCGAAGCATTCCGTAAAGTAACTCATATTTTTTAGTTTGAACCCGGACCGCTCGATTTGCTCTAGCATGAATATTAAAGACTCCATACATGTACATCGGATTTAATTGATTCGAATTCTAATCGGACAATCCGGATCTAAACTCAAAATTTGAGTAACTTTAGGGGATCCAGACTCATTTTCGCATGAGCGTGGTCAGCATGCACTAGTAGGCGTTGTTTGACACAATCGGACGAGTTCAGATCCTCAAAATTTACGGACTAATAGAAAAAGTATAATCGATAATATAAATTAAAGAAATTATATCAATTTTTTGAATGAAGATTGGGACGAGTGAATATATAATGAAGACAATTAAATATATTCTAATTAAATTAAATCGGGTGGAAGAAAATTAGGTCGGATGGCCGGACGACTTGAGATGGATGTGCCATAAATTATAATTAATGGACAAAAGCGAAAGCTTAATTATGGAAATCCACATTCTTTTCATTTACGTGGCACTCGAGTCACCCTTTCAACGGAGGAAAATATTTATGGCCTATATTTTGCCAACAACTGCTTAATTAATTAGTCTTTTTATTTTCAAACAGTAATTTATAACTAATATGATCTGCACTAATTTAGGGCTTATTCGGATGTCTCCATTTCCAAGAGAATCAATGAGTGAAATTTGAGGCTAGCAGATATAAATAAATACATAAGCTGAAAATAATTATTATGCATATCTGAATTTTTATTATTTCAAAAAACATACGTATGAAATTAAAAACTATATATAAAGTAGATAAATTTTGAGGTCTTTCATGAAATTATTATCCAGGAAAGGATATGATCGAGGGATACGTACATTTTTTTTTTTATGATGCTCCTGCGGTTCATTAATTATGACGTCAATTAGAAGACCTTTCAACTCCCTCGTCAACTGTGATAGGTCTGGTCAATTACCCAATTGCACCACCATTAATTTATTTCTAACAATTATTTAAGATTATCATCATCCTCCTATATATAAATGAGGCCATCAATATTCACACAACACAGATCAAGCAATGAAGTTATTATTGGCAGTAGCCCTTCTGGTTCTGGTTTTGGTTCCATTACAGTGGGAGAATGCATGTGTGAGCGGGTCAGACTCAGACTCAGACTCAGTACAGTGCAGGGAAGAGGAGAGGTTGGCTCTTCTACACATCAAAGCTTCAATTCACTTTCCTATTCACTCTTTAGATGGCAAGTGGGAAGGCAAGGAGTGCTGCAGATGGGAAAGAGTCACCTGCCATCCAATCACCCGCCATGTCACTCAACTTGACCTCGGTGTTTACGATGACTGGTTCAATTATGTTCATGGGGGTATTTTACTAAATGCGAGTATTTCTTGCCTCTCCGTCAACTAAGATCTCTGTCATTATCGGCACATGGCATATACAATTGTACAGATGGTGCTGGTATGTATCTTCACGTTTCTTTCTTCTTTAAGCATTTTGCTGATTAATTAAGAATGACATTATAAGTACTAATTAACGTACTTCTCATTTTGCTTTACCATTTGTTTTGGGTACTTAACATATTTGCGTAATTTCTGAAGACTATAAAACTACTCAACTGTAATTGCTACAATTTTAGAATCAACTTACTTAGGGGTGTTAATGGGTACGGTACGGAGCAGCATACCCATTAAAATTTGACCTTATTCTACTCTATCCTTACACATTAATATTATTGGATAACAAAACAGTAGCAGATGAATAATGGATAATACTAATATAATAATTAGTTTTATTATATTTTACAAATTAAATATAAAAATTCGTTCATTTCACACATATAATTACATTTCTAATAAAAAATAAAAGATAAATGTGCAATCAATTCCAACTAAATTGTTTTTTATAAAGTAAGAAAATTCAAAAACACAAATACATATTTAAGTGGGTTGGAAATTGAATTGAATATATATTTAGATTTTATAATTACCCTATAAGAGTAACGGGTATGAAATAGTAATTACCCATACCCTTACCTATTTGGTTAACGAAAAAAATTCTTATCGATACCCATACCTAATTAGCTAATTAAAAATAAAAATCTTACTTATACCCACCTTATTGAATACGATACCGGTCAAATAAACGGCTAAAAAGATACCATTGACACCCCTAAACTTACTTATTGATGATATCTAACATGATTCTAGGGAATGGTATATTCGTGTTAAGAAATGAAAAAAGAAATAAACAAATCCTAATGCAATTTTTCGTTAATTAATGTTTATTTATTTAAACAGCAGTAGTCTGCCCATCAACGGTAACAAAATTAAGTTAATTAATGTTTATTTATTTAATGAGCTAGCTCCCTTTTTTAATTGATTAAGAAAGGTTCTCCATGTATTCATGATCCATCTTTTGTATTGAATGCCATTTACTTAATTTATCAAATACCGCATATTCTTTTGTCAGGGTTTGAATCTTGGTCCAATTTGACTAAGCTACAGATGCTTGACCTTTCCAGCAATAACATGCCTACAAACATCATTTCCTCCTTGGCCAAAGTATCATCACTTCGAGCACTTTATCTGGATTTTAATGATAATACGGGAGGCAATATTAATGTCCCTGTCAAAGGTAACCTCGATCTCATAAATAAACCATTTTATATTTATGACAACAACAAGTCTTCTTTTATATATTTTCTTAAATCTGACCGATATTTTAATGGACAATCTGACAGAGCTTATAAATGCACTAAATTTGGAGGTGCTTAGTCTAAGCTATTGTCGGCTTTCTGGGAGTTTAACCTATTTCGGACATTGGTCTTCTCTAAAAGCCCTTTCGTTGGCGGGCAATGAGCTAAATGATACTTTATCAATAGAAGGTAATTATAATGTAATACACAATTGAACCTTGTTGTCAAAAGGAAAGAAGTTATAATTTCTGCAGTATCTATACACCGGTAGATCATAGATCTTAATTAGTCATTTACTAATGGTAGGGCTGCAATGAATGAATAGTTAGATTAGGGCCCGGTTATATTTTTTACTTGTCTTAATGCATATTAAGGAAACTTTGCAATTCTCCTTGAAGACTTGAACCATTGCTTTGGGCACTTTAAAATAATCTAAACAGTCTTCCACTTATAAATTCTCTACTTCATATATGAAAAATCGATATATATTTTTAATTTATGTAATTCAGTCCATAAAATTAATGTTTATTTTTATATCTTTTTGTAGCTACTTCTATATATGTGTTTCAGCTATAACACCGAGTCTTAAAACAAAATAAAAAACAGAAAAAAAAAATGAAAACATAGAAATGAAGAAACGCTAGCTATCTCATAATTGACCTCATCGGTTTCACCTGAGTAATATATCTTATTTAATGATATCTTTCTTGTTAACTTTAATTATAGGACTGTGTCGGCTGAAAATCTCGAAGAGTTAGATCCTTTCAGATAACAGTTTCGCTGGGAATATTCCTTCTTGTATGGGGAATCTTTCTTCTCTTAAGCTACTCGACTTGTCACATAATCAATTGCAAGTAAAATTTCCCTCCTCTATTTTTGAGAGACTCGTGTCCCTAAGGTACCTTTCCCTATCTGGTAACCAGCTTGAGGGGACTCTATCAACAAGGGCATTTTTTAATCATTCTAATCTTGAAGTTCTGGGGCTCTCAACAATGGCATTGAACTTTAGAGTTGAAGCTATGAATCTATCTTTTCAACCTCAGGTTCTTGAACTCGCTAATTGCATTCTTGATGTTGAGCCCACTTTCTTGTATTCTCAGTATAAATTACGAGTGTTGGACCTCTCTAATACTGGCTCCAAGGGTCCTATTTCAGCTGTGTGGTTGTTGTTAGAAAACAATACGAACTTGATCAAATTAAATTTGCACAAAAACCTATTCACGGGGTCTCTTCAACCTCCGTTTGTAACTCATGAAAAACTCTCAGTATTAGATGTATCTGACAACTATCTTAGCGGAGAATTACCGGGCAACATTACCGCTAAGCTTCCAAATTTAGTGTCCCTCAGCCTATCAAAAAACTATTTTCAAGGCCCTCTTCCTCTCATCCCTACACGCAATCTCCAACATCTAGATTTATCTAGTAACAATCTCACTGATGATATACATAATAGTTTTTTGAGGATTCAACCTTCAAGCCCCTTTTTTGTGGATCTATCAAATAATAACTTCTACGGATCTTTCACTAACAACTTGAATTTTACTCAAGATTCAACATTATTGGTAAATGATAATAACATAAGTGGAGAGATTCCTTTTAGCATTTGCAATACCAGTTTCCTAGTGTTGGACATCAGTAACAATGAACTAAATGGTGTTTTACCTAATTGCATTGGAAGAGCTGATATTTGGGAGTTAAAGTTGAGTGGAAATCATTTAGAGGGATCATTACCGTTGTTGGAGATGTCTAATAGGCCAGAGCATTGGTTGCTTGACCTTTCAGATAACAAGCTTTCTGGATCAATTCCTCCTTGGT
Organism: Carex kokanica; assembly: GCA_025461125.1. Lineage (NCBI taxonomy): Eukaryota > Viridiplantae > Streptophyta > Magnoliopsida > Poales > Cyperaceae > Carex > Carex kokanica. The sequence goes on from JAJGRX010000901.1 coordinate 625,991, forward strand.
CTAATGACACAACCATAAAAATTATAAATGTGAGCCAAAACAACCTAACTGGAAACTTTCCGATAACATGGCTGAATATTTCTGATATATATGCCATTGACATTGGGGAAAATAATTTATCAGGAGAGCTTCCAATTGGTATGAAATCCAATCTTAGTATGCTCCTAGCAAGAAAAAATATGCTTGGAGGACATATACCACAAGAAATATGTCAATTCCAATATTTAAGCATACTAGATCTGTCCCACAACAATTTTTCTGGAGAAATACCATCATGCATTATAGATATGGGATCAACAGTCGATGATAACTCAATTAGTGAATACACAATATATGAATATCCTCAAGGAGGGGGGGCCCTGAACTTCAGTGATGCCAATTTTCTCTTACACGTTGGATATGATGTCAACATGGTTGGTGCAAAATTATCAAAATTTTGGATTGGAACTTACGTTAAAATTATTAAAATTTGGATTTGTACTTATGTTAAAAGGAAGGTTAGATTTATATTTGGATGATAATTTACAAATGCAGCGTATAATTGATCTCTCTTCGAACAGACTAGTAGGCAACATTCCCGAAGATATCGGTCGAATGAATTGGTTAATAACACTGAACTTGTCGAACAACCATTTAAGCGGTGCAATACCAAATTCCATATCCAATTTGCACCAATTAGAAATTTTGGACCTCTCTCACAACTCCTTGACGGGAGAAATACCGAGAGAGCTGATTGTACTAACCTCACTAGAATCCTTCTCTGTGGCATATAACAATTTATCCGGGCCTACATTAGGTGTGGAAGCACAGTTTAGTACATTTGATAATATCAGCTATGAAGGCAACACAAATCTCTGTGGGCCTCCCCTATCAAAAAGTTGTGTCCCTACTCTTGGCGCGACACAGCCTTCCCCGAATGAAATGAGTGACAACCGAAGGTATGATGGCACCGATTTTCTCATATTGTTCGGTTCCTTTTCCCTTTTCTTTGTGGTCAGTTTTTGGTGTTTCATGGTTGTTCTTTATTTCAAGAGAAATTGGCGTTATGCTTTGTTTACTTTGGTGGACCAGTATGGTGATATGATATATGTGAAGGTTGTTCTTTCGACTAGAAAGATTGGAGCTGCTCTAACTCGGAGGGTGTAGTTGAAGGACCATTTGTTTTAGTTTTAATTTGGAAGGATATGTTTTATTTTATGTTTTCTGAATAAGTACTTAATATTTATCTATGATGTATTGTAAATTTTTATGAACTTTTTTTCATTGGCTTAAAAAAATATGTAAGACAACTTTTGCATATATTTTTTATGAAGACATTTCTTACAAATTTCTCGAGTGCTCTATAATTGTCATTATTCGTAAATTAAGACCATTATGTGATATTATGTAAAGTAAGAAATATTATATGATTCTATACACAATTCTCGGTTGAACAATTAATAATCCCAACACTAAGACCCAAATTAAAAAAAAAAAAAAAAACAGAAGACAAGCCTTATTTGATTGGAGTTTCCAATGGACAGTCCATATAAGGCCCAAAATTGAAAAGGAGGAAAATAAAATGAAAAGCGTGTTTGGTAATGAAGCATGCTACGATACTTGAAAAGATATCTTGACTAGTCAAATAAAGATAGAAGGAAATATTTTATACAGAACAATAAAAGAAAGTTGGTCTTGGTCTCCCTTTCAAGGATTATTAATTACTTCTTCTACGAAATTAAACAAAATAGATACTATCTACATTAAATAATGCCTTTCCATATGTTATGTAATTTGAGGCGACCTTTTTGATATTAATTCGATCCTAATTAATGAAACCAAACAAAAAAAAAAAATGCATTGCATACGACTATACGACCATCAATGTTTTTATTTGTTACAATTAGCATCCTACACATAATTAATTAATTTACCACCCCAAATTATATCCCTAAAGATTATAATTAAATTAATGAAGTGTTGAACCTTCTCCTGCGGCGCCATCTACTCATCAACTCATGAGTCATCACAAATTAATTAATTAATTAATTAATTAATCAATTAAATAACTTTAGATCTTCTTCCCCGTCAATGGATGGATCCAATTGGCGGCGAGGGGGGCCGGGGAGCAAGCTATCACCACATCAGCGAAGGCCTTAATTATGTAGTGATGCATGCTCCGGTGGTTCAGCTCGAGATAACAAAACAATAGCTCTTCTAACCAGTCCCAATCCAATGCTTGAAATCGATGGGCCTTCGCATAGTGATGCAGCATCTCCTGCATGGACTGCTTGAAATCCCGGTATGGGTCCTCAGAATCCGTGCTCACCCCCAATGCCGTCCCCTGGAATATTAATCAGTGGCGCATGATCACTTGATGATGATGACGTGCCATCTAATTCCAGGGCCCGAGGAAGCTGGATGCTAGCACTGATTTCATGATCACTTGATATTGAATTTGATGATGACGTGAATGGCGACACGGCCACTACTTCTGAAGATTAACCACTGGATGGTCAAGAGTACTACTTATCAAGCCCGAAGAGGACGGAGACACGAAGAATCGGTGGTACGATGGTGGCACCGTGAGCTCCTCCTCTTCCCATCCCTCCTCGTCCTCTTGCAGAGGGCATTGCAATTGCAGTCCCATGCCGCCAAGGACCCCGACGTAGAGGGAGACACGAAGAAGCGATCTGACGGTGGGACGATGACAGCAGTGTTGTTGTATTGTGCCGGCGCCTCTAGCATTTGATCATTATTTAAATTGCAATCAGAGAGACCTAGTGAGCGAAAACTATCAAAAATGGCGCCTTCCATTACTTGGGCGGGGGGGGATCAGAGCGGAGATGCGCAAGTTTTCTTGGGAGATGTTTGAGCTGGTTGGAAAGATGGAGGTGGAAGGATGTATAGGCATAGCTTTGTTTTGCTTCCCCATATAAAATTTATATTCCTTCTCTTCTCTTCTCTCCTGTTAGATTTATGTTTGGTATCAGTAATGGAAGAGATGCGCAAGGAATTAATAGAAAGAGAGATCAGGTTGCTATTGCTTTAATTAATTAGTTTGGGCGCTTTTATTTCTCCTCTCTTTTATTTTATTTAGCTTATGGCCTAAGCAGCAATTAAGGCAGTGGGCAAAGAGAGATTTGCATTCGCTTTGAGTTAATTTATTTATTAATTTAAATTTACTTCGGTTTTGTTGTCATAATCAATTAATGTCATCAGTAATTAAATTAAGTAGTATTTAATGGTGGGGGGGGGGGGTGTTGAAGAAATTAATTAGAGATGAGTTTCCATATCTCGTATGCAACGGTAAAAAAGATTTTAATTTATTGAGCTTTGACTTCTGACGTAGATGCATGTTGCCTTTCTCTCTAAGGCAAAGGTATATATCCATTTAAATTAATTGGGGACAATTTATTTATTTAATTGTATTTTTATGGCTTGGAATTGGATGACCGTTTGTCCGTCTATGTATCTTCTAATTCCTGTCAATTAATTAATGATATGCTAATTACTAATTACTAATTTAATTTGATTTGCTAATTGCTAATTTGTCAATTTGATAGGTAGAAAATCACTTGATCTGAAAATTCTGTACCATTCAGAGCAAGTGATTTTTACCTATCTAAAAAATACTGAAAAATTCTAAAAATATAAAATTTGGTTTGCAATACATATCATATGGAGATCATGTTGAACGGTTGGATCAACATTAGGATTTGAAAACTCAAATATTGAACCGTTCATGATCTGAATTTGACTAGTTTTTGTAAAATACTTAATAAATCACTACTACAGAAATGGTCATTGTACCAGGACATAAACAGGGGAGCTAACGGATTTCCTGCCGTGGGAGTGTGAGGGTGTATAATTCCCTGAATAAATTATACACGGATATTACCCGTGTGCAATTCCTGAGAGCTACACGATCAATATATAAACAACCGTGTTC